>OY757011.1:143277309-144477309 GCA_963580285.1 Lucinisca nassula | reverse complement strand
AAGCTAACAAAAGCTGCATCTGTTTATGTAATCTGCTACATCCTCTGGCAAACTTTTTAAAAATATTTTGGCATGCAGACATACAATGTGAACCCTGAACACACTGCCCCTAGAAGAGCAGTCTGATCCAGAGCCACACTGTTTGCATGACTCCCATGACTTACTTACAGACAGCAGGCATTTGTTGTGGTGGGTATTGAAAGGAAAAAAGGTGTGTTGTGTTTTGTCTCACCATTTCTGGAGGTTTTCTGCCTCTTCAGAATCCACAGTCTGTAAAAATCTAAATTTTAAAAAGATAATGTGGTAAGATTATCACAAACATTTAATCGTTTTTGTACCAAATAGAATCTTCCTCCTTATAATATATACCAGGAGTCCATTTCTAGATTTAGGGGTGACAGGTTTCCAGTCTGAAATGGGTTAATCTGCATTCCAAGATCATTACTGGCCCTCACCCATCGGGCTTGAAGAAATAGCTGGGCTGCATGATGCATGCATGCAGAGCTGAAACCGACCACACACAAGTACTGGTAAACCTCTTTAAGGATTTAAGCCTGCCCAGGCAAATCCATGCTAGTCATACCATCCATGCATATAAAACCTATTGGTTGCATTGGGCGACAGGGCTTGAGATGTAATTTCATCTCAATGTGGGGTAAATATCCCAACAAAATTGGAAGCAAATGACCTATACAGTGTTAACTGAATGAACAAATCCCTGTAAATCTATACCTTAAACCTGTCTAAATCTGGAATTTAAGGAAAATAATTGAAAAAGGAATTCCCTTTCAGCTAAACCCCTAACAAATATTCTTGAACAGTTAAGTATTTTTTGTTATTATTAGCTCACCTGAGCCGAAGGCTCATGTGAGGTATTAGTATACCACGAGCCGGCGTCAGTCGTCGTCCGTCGTCGTCCACACTTTCAAAGAAGTATATCTCCGGAACCAGTGGGCCAATCTTGATCAAATTTCATGTGAAGCATTATCAGGTAGGGGGAAAGGCTGCATACTGTTTTCGGGCAGATCGGATTGGAACTCTGGTTGCCACGGCAACAAATAGCTCCCATAGACTTAACATAGGAAAAAGTTTGTCATCACTCTAGCTCCGTCAATTTTTTTCTGATCGACTTCATTCTTGCAGATAACCAGTACAGGCATAAAATCTCGGTCAAGTT
Source organism: Lucinisca nassula (assembly GCA_963580285.1). NCBI lineage: Eukaryota > Metazoa > Mollusca > Bivalvia > Lucinida > Lucinidae > Lucinisca > Lucinisca nassula. Next base: position 144,476,132 of record OY757011.1, on the reverse strand, counting down.
CGATTTTGGGCCGAATCGGATTATTTGCCTTGGAGTTACCTGCCCTTGAGCATAAAAAAATACGTTGTGACCACGATAGCAACTTTATTTTTATTCAGATCAGCTTCAAACTTGTCGGCTTCATTCTTGCAGATAATAAGGACAGGCATAAAATCTCGGTTAAGTTTGATTTTGGGCAGAATCGGAATATTGACCTCGGAGTTACATGACCTTGAGCGACAAAAAATTTGCCCATAGACTTAACATAGGGAAAATGTTGTGACTAAGATAGCGACTTGAATTTTTTTCAGATCAGCTTCAAACTTGCAGGTAACGAGGACAGACATAAAATCACGGTTAAGTTCGATTTTGGGCCGAATCAGATTATTTGCCTTGGAGTTGACTGCCCTTGAGCATGAAAAAATACGTTGTGACCACGATAGCAACTTTATTTTTATTCAGATCAGCTTCAAACTTGCAGGTAAGGAGGACAGGCATAAAATCCCGGTTAAGTTCGATTTTGGGCAGAATCGGAATATTGACCTCGGAGTTACGTGACCTTGAGCGACAAAAAATTACCCATAGACTTAACATAGGGAAAATGTTGTGACTACGATAGTCACTTGAATTTTTTTCAGATCAGCTTCAAACTTGCAGGTAACGAGGACAGACATAAAATCTGGGTTAAGTTAGATTTTGGGCCGAATCGGATTATTTGCCTTGGAGTTACCTGCCCTTGAGCATAAAAAAATACGTTGTGACCACGATAGCAACTTTATTTTTATTCAGATCAGCTTCAAACTTGCAGGTAACGTGGACAGGCATAAAATCTCAGTTAAGTTCGAATCGGAATATTGACTTCGGAGTTACATGACCTTGAGCGACAAAAAATTTGCCCATAGACTTAACATAGGGAAAATGTTGTGACTACGATAGCGACTTGAATTTTTTTCAGATCAGCTTTAAACTTGCAGGTAACGAGGACAGACATAAAATCTCGGTAAAGTTCGATTTTGGGCCGAATCGGATTATTTGCCTTGGAGTTACCTGCCCTTGAGCATAAAAAAATACGTTGTGACCACGATAGCAACTTTATTTTTATTCATATTAGCTTCAAACTTGCAGGTAACGAGGACAGGCATAAAATCTCGGTTAAGTTCGATTTTGGGCCGAATCGGAATATTGACCTCGGAGTTACGTGACCTTGAGAGACAAAAAAATTTGCCCATAGACTTAACGTAGGGAAAATGTTGTGACAGAAATAGCGACTTGAATTTTTAGCTCACCTGAGCCAAAGGCTCCAGTGAGCTGATAGTATACCAAGGCTCCGGAGTCCGTCGTCTGTCGTCAGTCCATCCGTCCTCCACACTTTCAATGCAGCATATCTCAGAAGGCAGTCGACCAATCTTGTTTAAATTTTATGTGTAGCACCATTGGGCAAGGGGAAAGGCTGCATTAGGTTTTGGAGCTAGTCTGGTTCATTTGTTCCTTCATTCTTCTTTCTCTCGATATAGAGATAATAGACCAATGTTAAATTTTTAATCAAAGATTTCTCAGGAACTATAAAAGCTAGAAGCATCAAATTTGGTATTCAATAGAATAATGATGACTTATTTTGTGTAAGAGACATTGGGCTTTCTCAGCTTATTTGTTCATTTGTTCTTTCATTCTTCTTTCTCTCCATTTTGACCAATGTTAAATTTTCGTCAAAGATTTCTCAGGAACTATAGAAGCTAGAAGTCTCAAACTTGGAATGCAATGCAATAATGATGACTTATATCCTGTAAGGGTCAATGGGCTGGATTCTTTTAGCAGATTTAGTAGTCAAGTCTGTGAATTGTTAAAACTTAAGTTCCTCAGGTGAGCGGTTTAGGCTCATTGAGCCTATTGTTATTATTTATCAGAGAAATTAGGGCTTGACTTTCTTTTGGCAGATGATCCACAAGAAAGACAAGCTTTAATTTCTCTGATAATTTTCTCTGTAATGTCTCTGTAATGACTTTGTGTTTTGGCTCTTTGAAGAAAATTAAATAAAAAATCTTACCAACTTACCAAGGGCAGTAACCTGAGACTTAGCATTACCATGTGCAACCAAGAGGTTCTTCAAACTGGCAGCAGCAGCAATACAATCCATTTCTGTAGATAAGAATAAATATCCAATTAAAATATAACAATGTACTTCGTATGAACTTCTCAGATAACTAGCATAACTTCGTATGAACTTCTCAGATAAGAATCTCTGTAATGCAGAATATTTTACCACTATTTATACACCTCACCCACTTTGAGGATCATTTGATTATTAATTGTTGAATTGGAACTCACTTTGATCTCTGATGGATGCAAGTTATTCAACATTGACTGTACAAAAGAACTTAATTATTTTAATTGATGAGATTTTGTTCACATTGATTTATAATTGGATTTAATTAAGTGATGCATGAAGATCAAAGAATTTTAATTGATTTTGATGGATTTTAATTGGTGAGCTTGTGTTCACTTTGATCTTTAATGGGTAACAATTAAAGGATGTTCTCAGAGACAATGACTGATCAAAGAAATTTGATTGATTTTGATGTGTCTTCATTGTTGAGCTTGTGCTCACTTTGATCCTTAATTAAATTTCATTAAAGGATGTGCAATGTTTCAGTGGCTGATTAGAGAATTTTAATTGATTTTAATGGATCTTAACTGATCTGTAAATTGACTTACTATGAATTAAGATTATTGAAACATAAACTGGAACGATGAAAATAATTGATAATGGTTTAATAATAATAATAATAATGATAATGATGATAATAGTGATAACATCAATAACAATAACCGCAATAATATTAATCATACTTTTAATAATAATTGTAACTAGATCAGCAGTCGATGGTATACCATCGCAAATACCCGCTTTTTCTATGAGTAACACTAATGACTATGTATTAACTAGCGAAAACTACATGTAAGTTAAAAAAAGTTGCAAAGAACATTCTAACTGATAAGCAAAGTTTCAGAAGTGTAACTCTTATAGTTTAGCAGATATGGCAAAGTCATACTTTTTGACCTTTGACCTTGGGGCCATGTTGAGGTCCACCCAAAGTATCCCAATTTATTCTATATTCCATCAAATAAACAAGTTTCAGAAGTGTAACTCCAATAGTTTAGAAGATATGGCAAAGTCATACTTTTTGACCTGTGACCTTGGGGTCGAGAACACACCAAAAGTAGCCCAAAAAATTCTATATTCCAAGGACCATCCAATAAGCAAAGTTTCAGAAGTGTTACTCCAATAGTTTAGGAGATATGGCAAATCATAATTTTTGACCTTAGGGTCATGTTGAGGTCAAGGTCACACCAAAAGTATCCAAATTTATTCTATATTCCAAGGACCATCCAATAACCAAAGTTTCAGAAGTGTAACTCTAATAATTTAGAAGATATGGTAAAATCATACCTTTTGACCTTTGACCTTGAGGTCAAGGTCACACCAAAGCAAACCCAACATATGCTATATTCCAAGGACCATCCAATAAGCAAAGTTTCAGAAGTGTAACTCCAATAGTTTAGGAGATATGGCAAATCATACTATTTGACCTTTGACCTTGGAGCCATGTTGGGGTCAAGGTCACAAAAAAGTAGCCCACTGCCATCTACATACCATGTACTATCCACACGTAAAGTTTCAAAAGTGTAACTTCAGTGGTTGCAGAGGAGATCCATTTACAAGAATCGTGACAGACGGACAGACAGACAGACGGACGGACAGACGGACTGAGGCCGGAGTGAACTGTGGTACAAAAACAATATACCCGAATTTTCTTCGAAAAAGCGGGTATAATAACAACAAAAACTTGTAGTTAATTTTTTTGCAACAAAGCAAATATATGAAAGGTTGCATTAATTACTTATAAAGATAGTCTATAATTGCATTGAATTTTCAATTTTGTGAAATTGGTAATTCATTTTCAGGATTACATTAATGCGTAACTATACCAAATTTAGTGAAACAGAGGCCTTTCTGATATTTAATCTTCATCATTTTGTCTCAACCCCAAAGTTTTGAAACCGAAACGGATGACTGACAAGACCCGGCAAACACAGCACATCCCCCTCCGAGCACACACCGACCGACGTAGCTCATGAGATAGGTCAGCTGGAGGCATCAGGCAAGAGATGCCCACCCGCGGACTTATAGGTGTCCCCCACCGAGCCAACATCAGCAAACATGGCCCACACTCCACGGAAGTCCGGGGCATCATGAAGGAGATGTCCAAAGTAGCGAGACTTGCAAAATTTAAAATATTACAAAAAGTGGCAACCAAATCTGCTAAGATACATGTCCTACCTGACAAGTCAGTCTTAGTTTTAGAAAAATTAGAAATTTATACTGCAAAAATTAAAGATATAATTATCCCCACATTTTTCGAAGAAAAAGTGGGGATATTGTTATGGCCTCCGTCCATCTGTCCATCTGTCTGTCCATCCATCCGTCTGTCCATCTGGCTATCTCCTCCTTAACCCTTGGGTGGAATCCAACCAAATTTGGTATGTGAGTTGCTTATATGAATGGCTTGCGCAAGTTTGGTCCCGACCCCAGGGGCCCTGGGGAGGGGTCGAAAGGTCAAATTTTTTAGGATTAATGGAACACACTTTTCCTCCAAGAATTCAGTTTTATTTTGTAAATGAATGGAAGGGTATTGAGGTGGAAAACATGGGGATTTGCGATGGCGCGCCATCAACTGCGCGATCTAGTATAGTTATTTAAATCAGTACTTGAGTACTGACGTCAACACTGCAGTAGCAACCTCAGCACTAAGCAACTGATACTGAGCTGATGATACCCTCCGGGACAAACGAATCATCTACCAGCAGAGATACCAACCCAGTGGTTGCATTTAAGGCCTAACTATACCAAATTTAGTGAAACAGAGGCCTTTCTGATATTTAATCTTCATCATTTTGTCTCAACCCCAAAGTTTTGAAACCGAAACGGATGACTGACAAGACCCGGCAAACACAGCACATCCCCCTCCGAGCACACACCGACCGACGTAGCTCATGAGATAGGTCAGCTGGAGGCATCAGGCAAGAGATGCCCACCCGCGGACTTATAGGTGTCCCCCACCGAGCCAACATCAGCAAACATGGCCCACACTCCACGGAAGTCCGGGGCATCATGAAGGAGATGTCCAAAGTAGCGAGACTTGCAAAATTTAAAATATTACAAAAAGTGGCAACCAAATCTGCTAAGATACATGTCCTACCTGACAAGTCAGTCTTAGTTTTAGAAAAATTAGAAATTTATACTGCAAAAATTAAAGATATAATTATCCCCACATTTTTCGAAGAAAAAGTGGGGATATTGTTATGGCCTCCGTCCATCTGTCTGTCCATCCATCCGTCTGTCCATCTGGCTATCTCCTCCTTAACCCTTGGGTGGAATCCAACCAAATTTGGTATGTGAGTTGCTTATATGAATGGCTTGCGCAAGTTTGGTCCCGACCCCAGGGGCCCTGGGGAGGGGTCGAAAGGTCAAATTTTTTAGGATTAATGGAACACACTTTTCCTCCAAGAATTCAGTTTTATTTTGTAAATGAATGGAAGGGTATTGAGGTGGAAAACATGGGGATTTGCGATGGCGCGCCATCAACTGCGCGATCTAGTATAGTTATTTAAATCAGTACTTGAGTACTGACGTCAACACTGCAGTAGCAACCTCAGCACTAAGCAACTGATACTGAGCTGATGATACCCTCCGGGACAAACGAATCATCTACCAGCAGAGATACCAACCCAGTGGTTGCATTTAAGGCCTAACTATACCAAATTTAGTGAAACAGAGGCCTTTCTGAAATTGAATCTTCATCAGTGTGTCTCAACCCCAAAGTTTTGAAACCGAAACGGATGACTGACAAGACCCGGCAAACACAGCACATCCCCCTCCGAGCACACTCTGACCGACATAGCTCATGAGACAGGTCAGCTGGAGGCATCAGGCAAGAGACGCCCACCCGCGGACTTATAGGCGTCCCCCACCGAGCCAACATCAGCAAACTTGGCCCACACTCCACGGAAGTCCCGGGCATCATGAAGGAGATGTCCAAAGTAGCGAGACTTGCAAAATTTAAAAGTGGCAACCAAATCCGCTAAGATACATGTCCCACCTGACAAGTCAGTCTTAGTTTTAGAAAAATTAGAAATTTATACTGCAAAAATTAAAGATATAATATCGTTATTTAAATCAGTACTTGAGTACTGACGTCAACACTGCAGTATCAACCTCAGCACTAAGGAACTGATACTGAGCTGATGATACCATGATTGTGGAAGGACATCCAGTTCTCCTATCGACCATTTTGGATCACATTTTGTTCGTCGTCCGTCGTGCGTGCCTGCGTGCGCGCATCCGTAAACAATTTCAAATAAGTATATCTCTAATACCCCATGGCCAATCTTGATAAAATTTTATGAGAAGCATCATTAGGTATGGAGAAAGGCTGCATTAGGTTTTTGGGCTGATCAGATTGGAATTCTGGTTGCCATGGAAACCAAAAAAGTTCCATAGACTTATAATGGGGAAAACGACGTCTCCACTTTTTCTCGGCCATTTCTGATCCGATCTTCATCAAACTTGCAGATAGCCAGAAGGGGCGTACAGTCTATGTCGAGTTCGACTTTGGGCTGCACGGGACAAACAGGTTTGGAGTTACCTGCCCTTGAGCTTAAATATAAGTGAAAAATGGTGTCTCCACTTTTCTCAGCTGTTTATGATCTGATCTTTTTGTAACTTTTCATAGACGAGGACAAGCATAAAATCTCTGACGAGTTCAAAATAGGTTTGAATCTGACCAGCGGTTTTCCAGTTACATCCCCTTGAACATGAAAAATTTTCCCATAGACTTGTAATGGGGAGAATGGTATAAGTGAAAAATGGTGTCTCCAGCTTTTCTAAGCCAGCTGTTTATGATCTGATCTTTTTGTTACTTTTCATAAACCAGGACAAGCATAAAATCTCGGAAGAGTTCTAATTTGGTTTGAATCTGACCAGCGGTTTTCCAGTTACATCCCCTTGAGTGTGAAAAATTTTCCCATAGACTTATAATGGGGAAAACGATGTCTCCACTTTTTCTCAGCCATTTCTGATCCCATCTTCATCAAATCATCATCATCAAACACCCTCCTGGTTAACTTGCAGATAACCAGGAGGGGCTTACAGTCTACATAGAGTTCGAATTTGGGCTGCAGAGGACAAACAGGTTTGGAGTTACCTGCCGTTGAGTATAAATATAAGTGAAAAATGGTGTCTCCAGCTTTTCTCAGCCGTTTATGATCTGATATTTTTAGCTTACCTGAGCCGAAGGCTCACAAGGTGAGCTTATAGTATAGGTAGTAGGGCTGGGTACCGCCTTTGGAAATTGTACCGCGGTATACCACGGTATACACCCATGTACCACAGTACGTACAGTGGTATACCACAGGTTTCAAACACCAAGTGTTTGTACTTCGTAAAATAAAACAGACAAATAAACAGAGAATCATTACGTGTTTTCTAGGTGTTTACGGTCGCGAAAAATGTGGCATTGGCAATAATATTGTCTTTGCAGTTTATCTGGATGCGATCTTTCCTAATTGCTATTAATCTGTCCATGGCCTATCACTAATCTTTTGCCAATAAATTAGTTTATCCTATTAATCAATAAGACAAAATGTTGTTTTTTTTTCCAAATTGCCATGTGATTATGAGATTAAAGTAAGCCAAGATTGCAAGTCATTCTTTTCATGTGTTACTTAATATCGATACCTGCTGGTTCAGGATACGACCACGCTTGATGTTCAACCCGCCGATATAGCGGTTCTTTTGAAATTATTTATTCACAGTTCGACACAGCGCAATAAAATGATATATATATTGTCAGCATAATGATTTTATAAAAGGGAACAGTAAAATTTACTCATCTTTTAAATATTTGTATCCAGAAACAAACAAAATGTATAAGTAAAAAAAAGTGTTGATACTATGTGCCCGACATATTTTCACTCCAGACATTTAAGTCAATACAAAGCTAAAGCAAGAACTACATGTCATTATTATATTATTGCAAACGGAACCGTTTCTTCCTCTCTATTGCTGCACAGACTGATCAACACAAAACATGCTGTCTTGCAATGTCATCTTTGTCAGTCGTGCTCCGACAAGCAGTGCATATATATGTTACAAACTTTTCATGCAAGATTACTTTGAGCCCCAATTAGCATAATTAAACTGTTACACTTTGGTTATTACCTATTTATCTATGTTGATCTGAAGTGGCCGGCATGCGGAGCATGCTCTATTAGTTATTAGCGCTATTCATCTCAAGTATCGGATAATTTTAGCGCCCTATCGGTCGCGTCGGCGTCTTTGAACTTAACAGTGCTCAGCATGTCTAGCGGCGCATTATAAAAGATACGTTATGTCCCTGTGAGGTATTTTTTCGCAGCCGACGCTAGTGAAATCGTTTCGCAAACATATTTTTGTAAACGGAACTGTTCCTTCCTCTCCATTGCTGCACAGACTGATCAACGTGTCATCTTTGTCAGTCGTGTTCCTACAAGCAGTGCATATATATGTTACAAAGTTTTCACGCAATATTACTTTGAGCCCAAATTAGCAGGATTCGGTTATAAATTTAATACCTATTTTCTATATTAATACGAAGTGGCCTGCATGCGGAGCATGCTCTTATTACAACTATTCATCTCAAGTATCCCATAATATTAGCACCCTATCAGTCGCGTCGGTGTTTTTTAACTTAACAGTGCTCAGCCTGACTAGCGGCGCATTATAAAAGATACTTTGCGTCCCTGCGAGGTATTTTTTCGGCCGACACCAGTGAAATTGTTTCGCAAACATATTTTTGTTCTTACGCAAACATTGAATTAAATTATATAAAATTTCCGATAAAATCCGGAACTTGCCGAAAGTACCGGTTCTGCCAAAATGTACCGCGGTACATACCGCCGGAAGAAAATACCGCGGTTTACTGGTGCACCGGTTTTACCGCGCACCCCTAATAGGTAGGCATCTGTCGTCCGTCCATCATCCATCTGTCGTCCACACCTTTGAACTTGAATATCTAAGTGACTAGCTGGCCAATCCCAATCAAATTTTATGTGCAGCATCACTGGGTTGGGAGATTGACTGCATTAGGTTTTCGACCAGTTTTGATCAGAACTGTGGTTGCCATGGAAACAAAAAGGTTCTATAAAGGTTCCATAGACTTATAATGGGGAAAATGATGTCTCCACTTTTTCTGGGCCATTTCTGATCCGATCTTCATCAAACTTGCAGATAACCAGGAGGGGCTTACAGTCTACGTCAAGTTCGAATTTGGGACAAATATGTTTGGAGTTACCTGCCCTTGAGCATAAATATAAGTGAAAAATGGTGTCTCCAACTTTTCTCAGCCGTTTATGATCTGATCTTTTTGTAACTTTTCATAAACAATGATAAGCATAAAATCTCGTACAAGTTCGAATTTGGTTTGAATCTGACCAGCGTTTTTCCAGTTTCATCCCCTTGAGCGTGAAAAATTTTCTCATAGACTTATAATGGGGAAAACGATGTCTCCACTTTTTCTCAGCCATTTCTGATCCGATCTTCATCAAACTTGCAACTAACCAGGAGGGGCTTACAATCCAAGTCGAGTTCATATTTGGGATGGATGGGACAAACAGGTTTGGAGTTACCTGCCCTTGAGCATAAATATAAGTGAAAAATGGTGTCTCCAGCTTTTCTCAGCTGTTTATGATCTGATCTTTTTGTAACTTTTCATAAACCAGAACAAGCATAAAATCTTGGACGAGTTCAAATTTGGCTCGAATATGACGAGCGGTTTTATCAGTTACATCCCCTTGAGCATGAAAAATTTTTCTCATAGACTTATAATGGGGAAAGAAGTCTCCACTTTTTCTCCGCCATTTCTGACCCGATCTTCATCAAACTTGCAGATAACCAGAAGGGGCTTACAGTTTGCTTTGAGTTCAAATTTGTGCTGCATGGGACAAACAGCTTCTGAGTTACCTGCCCTTGAGCATAAATGTAAGTGAAAAATGGTGTCTCCACCAGCTTTTCTCAGCCGTTTTTGATTGGATCATTTTGTAACTTCTGGTAAAGATGACAAGCATAAAATCTCTAATGGGTTCGAAGTTGACTCGAATCTGACCGGTGGTTTTCCAGTTACATCTCCTTGAGTGTGAAAGATTTTCCCATAGACTTACAATTGGAAAACCACAACTCCAGCTTTTCGCTACCATTTAAAATCAGATCTTCATCAAACTTGCAGAAAACCCAGGAGGGGCATACAGTCTATGTTGAGTTTGAATTTGGGCCACGCAGGTCAAATGACTTCTGATTTACCTGCCCTTGAGCATAAATATTAGCGAAAAATGGTGTATCCAGCTTTCCGCAACTGTTTTTGATCTGATCATTTTATTACTTTTGATAAACGAGGATAAGCATAAAATCTCTACTGGGTTCGATTATGGCTTGAATCTGACCACCAGATTTCCAGTTACATCTCCTTGAGGGTGAAAAATTTTCCCATAGACTTACAATGGGAAAACGATGTCTCCAACTTTGCTTGGCCATTTCTAACCTGACCTTCATCAAATTTCCAGATAACCAGAAGGAGCTTACAGTCTATGTTTAGTTCGAATTTGGTCCCCATGAGACAAAAGGCTTTCAAATTACCTGCCCTTGAGCATAAATACTAGTGAAAAATAGTGTCTCCACCTTTTCTCAGCCGTTTCTAATCTGATCTTTTTGAAACTTTCAGTAAACGAGAACAAGCATAAAACCTCCGTCTGTCGTCCACACCTTTGAACTTGAATATCTAAGTGACTAGCTGGCCAATCCCAATCAAATTTTATGTGCAGCATCACTGGGTTGGGGGATTGAACTGCAGTAGGTTTTGGACCAGTTTTGATCAGAACTGTGGTTGCCATGGAAACAAAAAGGTTCCATAGACTTATAATAGGGAAAACGACGTCTCCACTTTTTCTCCGCCATTACTGATCTGATCTTCATCAAACTTGCAGATAACCAGTAGGGACATACAGTCTACATAGAGTTCGAATATAGGCTGCATGAGACAAACAACTTTGGAGTTACCCGCCCTTGTTTATTGATTTGAGGTTTAAAATCCCTGTCAGCACAGTGTAGGTCATTTTGGAGACATTGCTTCTAGTTTTGTGGGACTTTTGCCCGATATTGAGATGAAATTATATCTTAAGCCCTTTCCACCCAATGAAACCAATAGGGTCATTATGCATGGACGGTCCAACTGGCACCACTTTTCCTGGGCAAGCTTAGATTCTCTTTACCAGTACTCATGTGTGGTCGGTTCCAGCTCTGCATAGAAGCACCATGTAGCCCAGTCTATTTCTTCAAGCCCCAATGGGCATTCTTAAAACATCACTTATGATTTTCTGGTACACAGGTGAGCGATATAGGGCCATTTGGCCCTCTTGTTAAACATTTTGATGATAAAAGGTTTTTTCAAAAAGGCGCCTTTAACCCATTTAGTACCAGAAACCCTGAAACGGGTATTTGGCAAACAGTGAAGGCCCAGATCAGACACCGCAGAATGTGGCATCTGATCAGGGCCTCCACTGTTTGCTAAAAGTTCATTCATTTTCCAAATAAATTTTGATGAGAACACAACCTGACACCCCAAACATTTGAAATGGTCTCCTGCTATATATATAAGGAGGAAGATTCCAATAGATACAATTTGACAGAAATGGAAACATGCTCAAATGGATCCATAATTTCCTTCACAATCGAAAAATTCAAGTAAGGGTGGGACAAGAAACATCAAATCAGCACGAATTAGAAAATGGCTGTCCCCAGGGCAGTGTTATCAGCCCCATTCTTCTCAATATTATTATGGTTACACTAAAAGAAAATTTAGAGCCTGAAGAAAGACTGCAGCTGTCGCAATTTGCAGACGATAGCGCAATAGGCAGAAAACATTTTTAGCCCAATTGCGCTGTAGATGCCCTTCAAAAAGCACTCAAAAAATTGAATTTTGGGCCAAGGCGTGGGGGTTTAAGGTGTCCAACACTAAAGCTAAAGCCATACTTTTTAGACGTAAAAGAAATATTGATACTTCGATATTCGATCTCAAACTATTTGGCAAAAAAACTTGAATTTGTGGACAACGTAAACTTTCTAGGGATGATCCTTGATAAAGCACTCAGATGGGATGAGCACATAAAACAGCTCATCCTAAAATGTAAGAAGCACCTAAACATTCTTCGTTTGGTCACTGGCACAACTTTTGGTGCTGACAAACATACCCTTATCAATCTATACAAAGCCTTCATCTTAAGTAAACTAGATTATGGCGCACAAGCCTACAACGCCGCTTCACAAGCCTTACTAAAAAAGCTCGACACAGTACAAAACCAGGCCCTTCACATTGCAACAAGGGCATTTATATCCACCCTGATTAATGCACTCGAAGTAGAATGTGGCATAAAGCCACCGCATTTAAGAAGAGAGGAACTAATCCTAAAATACTTGGCACGCTCCTCGTCACTGGGCTAAACCCTCCCCATAAATGACCTTATAGGGGAACATGGGTGCCAAACCACTAAAAAAGCACACCAATACCGACCATACTCTGTCACAGTTCAGAAGCTCATAGCTGAGCTGAACATCCCTAAGGACATTGAACCACCCCATTATAGAAACAAGTGCGACTGAAGCACAGCCCACCCTCCTGTGCAATCAAGGACATCATTGGAAACAAAGGTGAAAACGACATAAAAATTATGAAACAAAGCAGCCTAAACTATATAGAAAAAAATCATAGGGGCAGCAAAGATATAGAAAAGCAAAGGGCAGGAGCGGCAGTTTCGGTCCCTGATGAAAACTTGAACATCGAACTCAAGACAATCCGAGCCTGTCGATATTTATTATCGAATTGATAGCAATTGAACATGCCATTAAATGGATCATTGAAAACAACATCCTTGAGGCAATCATACTAACAGACTCCCTCAGCTCAGTACAAGCCCTCCAGTCTGGCCACCACTGCTACCCATTTACACCTGGGCGGAGTGTGGCAGTGTCATTATGTGTCTTGCCTAAGGACACACCTCGATACTGGTGGCCGGATTCGAATGCACAACTTCTCAATCATAAGACAAATGCATTAACCACTGCGCTATCAAGACTGACATTAAGGGAAATTGTAACACCTGGCAGATTTTTTCACCATTTTTCAAACGGAGACAACTTTTAGGACTTCCTGTTCACTTTTCTACAGGCTCAGTCCCACCAGAAAAGGGGGCTACTCTTAAAGGAAAGAATTTGCGCCTCAGGAGCAAATTCTTTCCTTTAAGAGTTGACCCCGGTTGACATGGGAGAAAAAAAAGTTTTCCAGGAGTTGCCTTCTCTGAAGGTGTTCCCATTCCCCTTAAACTTGTTTGCCAAAACTTAATCCATATATGCCTAGCATCTAATTTTTGTCACGTCTGCTTAAACGTTTTACATGCTGGGTATTTTTTTTTTGCAGCAAACAATATTTTGAAATATTTTTAGGCCCCCCCCCCCAAGAATCTTTGATTGGGGGGGGGATGCATATAGTATTTGTCCTGTCTGTCTGTTTGTTTGTCTGTCTGTCTGTTTGTTTGTTTGTCTGTCCATCACAAAAACTTTAACCTTGATCATAACTAAGTATTTGACCTAGCCCCATGAAACTTCACACACTTATTCACCATCACAAGGGCTACATTCTGACCAAGGGCCATAACTCTGTTGTCGTTTTTGGTTGAATTATCTCTCCTTGAAATTTTGCAAAAACTATTGGCTCCCACGGGGGGCATTGGTCACCTATAGTGACAGCTCTTGTTCTAATAGGATTTGACATCCAATGGAGACAATGTGCATGAGATGTCAAGTCCTGTTTTCTGGAAATATAAGAAAAATATCTAAAATTTGTTGTCTGCTGAATTAGCCCAGAAAGTGGTAACGGTTAAGCAATACAGGAGTGTGGTATTCCTTTTGGTTCATTTATCTTTTTGTCTGCCTGTTTCTCCTATTGTCAGTCCATCAATATTTGTGTCAATCCTAGCATCAACACAAATGTTCAAGTCCATTTCTAGAGAACTGCAATCACAGGCTTAACCCTTATCTTGCTGAATATTCATTTAAGCCACCCCAATTTCTGTCTATCAACCAATCAAATTACTTCATGTAATTTGTTGCTACAAATTTATAAACTGAATGCCAAACAGTGTAGATCCTGATCAGATGGCTTTTTCAGAAGCCATCTGATCTGGATCTACACTGTTTGCAAAGATAGGGGTTGTCGTGAAAAGCAAGATAAGGGTTAACACAGCCTTTGGTGGAATTCTTGTTTGCACATAGGCAAACAGTGAACATTTCAACCAAAATACCATTTATTATATGACCTGGCATCTGAGAGTGTAATATCACCATGTATTAAATTCGGTAATCCACTAGTGAATTAATGTGCAAATAAATTTGATATGCTCTGTAACGTTACACATCTGACGTCATGTTTACTAATGGTGAAATATTTACATTTTGGTAAAAAAAAATCGTGAATAAAATAGAGCCTTGCATTCATGCTCATGTATTATTAATTTTGTTAAACTCATTGAGGAAAAGGCATAAAATGCTTGGCATCCTTTAATACTGTAATGATCCTAAGTATTGGGACAGATAGGCCTAAGCAAACAGTACAGACCCAGATCAGACGACTCCTTAGCAGTCTGATCAGTGTCTACACTGTAATCCATTCTGTCTTCACCTTTTGGACTCCTTGCTGGAGTGTGAAATAAATTTGTTATTTTTTTTTGAGAATACCAGCTAGTTCTGAAGGTGTCCGAACTTTTAGGATTTTTATGGTAAATTCAGTAATACATGAACAATCATGTAAGATCCTTTATTTCAAAAACCATGAATGAAAGTCTTATCTCATATGGGTGTTTTATCCTTTTGAAGTGGAGTTTACAGTAGTAACATTATGATTTTATGGTAAATTCAGTAATACATGAACACTCATGTAAGATCCTTTATTCCAAAAACCATGAATGAAAGTCTTGTCTCATATGGGTGTTTTATCCTTTTGAAGTGGAGTTTACAGTAGTAGCATTATGATAACACCATATCCGTGTAGTGGAATTGTGTTTTACATATCTCTAGTATATTTTTCTCATTTCTAGACCAAACATGGCTTGTGGGTGCTTGTTAGAACCACCTCACTGATACGGTTCTGATGAGTACCCACAATCTATGTTTTTGAACAAAAATAACAGAATAATGTATGCCCCTGTAAACACCAATTTTCTCTATACAGTAGAACTTCGATGGCTCGAACACCGATGACTCGTTTACCATGGATGAGTCGAACACATTTTTGAGCCCTGGGGAAATCCTCTACATAAGAAATAGTTTAGGATAATTAAGGAGATTTTAGTATTTTATCTTGCAAATGTATGCTGTGTGTACTCATTAGAATCGCCTCGATGAGGCGATTCTAATGAGTACACACAGCATACATATTCATTATAGAACACCGAAAAGATGTCAAAAAGTATCTCGTTATGCCTCCTGATAGTAACCTCAGTGGCTCGAACTACCCCTGTCTCGAACAGATTTTCGAGGTCCCAAAGGTGTTCAAGCCATTGACGTTCGACTGTATAAAGTGGGTTATAGAGGGTTGTTCATTTCACAGTCTTGTTAGTCTGGTAAATGTGCATTGGATGGACTTGTTTTCATTCATGATGATAGTTTTTTTCTTTCATTTTTCACTTCAGGGTGTGTTTTACCATGTGAAGAAGTATAATCGTCGGAAGACAAGTACCCGGTATCCAATGTGGCGTTGGTGGAACTATCTACACAGGAGTTGGGCATGGATGTGGAACTCGATCTTCTTCTTTGGGGTAAGATGATTGTATAAAATTCCCAGAACACAGCAAGGCCCCAACCATTCAAAAATTTCATGTAAAAGTTGTTGCCCAGAAATAAGCTGAACTCTATCTAATCATTATCAGTCTCTAGGTTAATTCAGCAGTCAAAACAGATTGTTGATATTGTTCTTATTTTTCAAGGAAACAATTTCATGATGCAAGTTTTTTCCAAAGGAGACAATTTGCATGCAATGTCAAATCCTGTTTTCCTATGGATATAATTTGCATGAAATTTCAAATCCTGTTTCCGGGAAAAATTAAAAAATATTTTGAAATGTCATCTGCTGAAAAAAATACCCAGCATGCAAAGCATTAAAATATAAATAGGTGAGCCATGTTATAAGAAAACCTATTTTATGACATTTGCAAAGAACAAAGTTGCAGATCAACTCTGATCAGCTGCTACAACAGTACAGTGTTTCTGTATCTAAAATTCCAAATTTCATACTACGAGGACTGTTCAAATATGACTGCAACTAAGCACATAAAAATGATTCCGTGATAGATTTCGATGAAAAATTTATTTTGTCCCCTCAAAGTATTCCCCTTTAACAGATATACAAACTTTCAGTCTTCTGATCCAATCATTGAATGCATTTTGGTAGTCTTTTCGAGGTATACTATGAAGGCACTGGAATATTGCAGAACTGAGGTGTTTGCGCTGTACAAATTTTCGACCAGAAAGGTATTTTTTCAGCCGCAGGAACAAAAAAAAGTCACACGGGGCAAGGTCAGGGGAATACGGGGGGTGAGGGAGTTCAACAACCTTTTCCTGCTCCAGATAGTCTTGCACAATGAACGCCTTGTGCAATGACGCATTGTTATGTAGCAATCTGACATTGGCCAAACCAGTTGCGGGTCTTCGTTCTTTGAAATATTTCTTCAATTTTCGAAGAACTTTATTCTTGTAAAACTTGGCTTTACAGTTGGACAAGGCCTGCTGTCTTTGCAGCAAGTTACGGTAGAGGGGAATGTTGTTATTTCCCCTGTTTCTCTACTGTCTTTCATTTTCCCTTTTCTCCCCTATCCCTTTCTTTTATTTTCTCTGCTATCTCTTCTGTCTCTTTTCTCCCTTTCTCTGGGAGACGACACAAAAATACCCACAAGGGTTGATGTGTCGTTACACCCCAATACAATCAATCAATCAATACAATAATGTAGGTTCAAGGTTCAAATGATTTAGACTACAGTATTTGTATAACCATTAAATTCAATATGAAAAATTGTTTTCCAGTACTTGGAGCCCAGTACATGTATGTTCATTGCACTTCACCTCTATAACACGTGTATTTTATATAGCAAAACTGGGTATACAGGGGTGTAAACATGTATTATTAGGGCCCCGCACTGAAAGTGTGGGTGCCCTGTAGTAATCACTCTGTCCATCCGTCTGTCTGTCTGTCTGTCCGTCTGTCAGTCCACAAATTTTTTTATCCTCCATAACTTTCTTATTCCTGGATGGATTTAAATATTACTTGGCAGAAATGTTAACCATAATGTGATGGAGTGTTGCGCGCAAGACTCAGGTCCGTATCTCAAAGGTCAAGGTCATACTTAGAGGTTAAAAGTCAAAAAAGGGTCTTTCCTGTGTCCAATTAATAACTTTGTTATTATTATTCCTGGTTGGCAGAAATGTTAACCATAATGTGATGGAGTGTTGCGCGCAAGACTCAGGTCCGTACCTCAAAGGTCAAGGTTATACTTAGAGGTTAAAGGTCAAAAAAGGGTCTTTCCTGTGTCCAATTAATAACTTTGTTATTATTCCTGGATGGATTTAAATATTACTTGGCAGAAATGTTAACCATAATGTGGCCCCGCACTGAAAGTGTGGGTGCCCTATAGTAATCACTCTGTCCGTCCGTCTGTCTGTCTGTCTGTCTGTCTGTCTGTCTGTCTGTCTGTCTGTCTGTCTGTCCATCCACAAATTTTTTTATCCTCCATAACTTTCTTATTAGGGCCCCGCACTGAAAGTGTGGGTGCCCTATAGAAATCACTCTGTCCGTCCGTCCGTCCGTCCGTCTGTCTGTCTGTCTGTCCGTCTGTCCGTCCACAAATTTTTTCCTACTCCTCTGATAGCGCTGCCGGGGCCCTAGTCAGTTTCACTGACAGCTCTAGTTTTTCTTAGTTCTGCTGAAAAACATAGATTGTGCTGCCTTGACACATAGATTGTGGGTAATGTTAGAACTGCTCGTTGAGGCAGTTCTAATCTAAAAAGTACCCACAATCTATGTTTTTAAGCTTGAATATGAAAAATATCAGATTTTTATGTCCCCGGTAGCGATAGCGGGGACATATTGTTTTTGCCCTGTCTGTTTGTTGGTTTGTTGGTTTGTAGGTTTGTTGGTTTGTTGGTTTGTACGTGGACAACTTTAACGTTGGTCATAACTTGTGAACCGTTTGAGATAGAGCTTTCATATTTGGCCTGAAGGTTCCTTGTGACAAGACCTTCACATTCATGCAAAAAAATTTGACCTGTGACCTTGACCTTGACCTTTGACCTTCTTAAAAGAAAAAAATAACATTGGTTATAACTTTTGAACCACTTGAGATACAGACTTCATATTTAGCATGTATGTTCCTTGTGACAAAAGCTTTACATTCATGCAAAAAAATTTGACCTGTGACCTTGACCTTGACCTTTGACCTACTTAAAATAAAAAAATAACATTTTGGTCATAACTTTTGAATGGTTTGAGATAGAGCCTTCATATTTTGTGTGTAGGTTTCTTGTGACAACACCTTCACATTCATGCAAAAATAATTTGACCTGTGACCTTGACCTTGACCTTTGACCTACTTAAAAGAAAAAATAACGTTGGTCATAACTTTTGAACCACTTGAGATACAGCCTTCATATTGAGCATGTATGTTCCTTGTGACAAAAGCTTTACACTCATACAAAAAAATTTGACCTGTGACCTTGACCTTTGACCTACTTAGAATAAAAAAATAACATTTTGGTCATAACTTTTGAACGGTTTGAGATAGAGCCTTCATATTTTGCATGTAGGTTCCTTGTGACAAGAGCTTTACATTCACACAAAAAATTTTGACCTGTGACCTTGACCTTTGACCTACACAAAAGAAAAAGTTAACATTGGTCATAACTTTTGAACCGTTTGAGATACAGCCTTCATATTTAGCATGTATGTTCCTTGTGACAAAAGCTTTGCATTCATGCAAAGAATTTTGACCTGTTACCTTGACCTTTGACCTGTTACCTTGACCTTTGACCTACTTAAAATAAAAAATACCATTTTGGTCATAACTTTTGAACGGTTTGAGATACAGCCTTCATATTTAGCATGTAGGTTCCTTGTGACAGACACTTTACAGTCATGCAAAAATTTTGACCTGTGACCTTGACCTACTTAAAAAAATTAACATTTTTTGTCTTAACTTTCGAACCGTTTGGGATAGAGCTTTCATATTTGGCATGTAGGTTCCCTGTGATTAGAGCTTTTCATTCATACAAAATGTTTGGACCGTGACCTTGACCTTTGACCTACTTAAAAGAAAAAATAAAATTGTTCATAACTTTTGAACCGTTTAAGATAGAGCCTTAATATTTGGCATGTAGGTTCCTTGTGACAAGAGTTTTACATTCATGCAATTTTTTTTACCTGTGACCTTGACCTACTTTAAAGAAAAAAAATATTATTGTTCATAACTTTTGAACCGTTTAAGATAGAGCTTTCATATTTGACATGTAAGTTTCTTGTGGTAAGGGCTTCCCACAGAAACAAAAATCTTGAACTTTGAGCAACTTTGAATAAAAAATGACCATGCCCGGGGACATGTTCGTGTTTCACAAACACATCTTGTTTTTATCTGAAAATTTTCGTTTTTTGATGGTAAAATTTTCAATATATTTGAATAGACATATTTCGTAATGTTGTTTATTAAACAGTACACAAAACCTTTCATCTGCATGTGGTTTAACCTCATTGGTCTGTAGTTCTCATGTGTACAGCAGCAATGAGGAAATGCAATGTTGCTAACTTCAGGTCAATTATTTGTGAGCCAAAAATAGGATTTTGTTTGTTTGTTTGAATTTGTTTTACATCCCACCAACAACTAATGTAATAGGGAGACAGGGCCTCAGTTTAAAGACTTATCCCATGGTCTGGAGAAACCCGTAATCCAACATACAACCCCTGGTTTATGAGTCGAGTAGCTTAACCACCACACCACACCCGCTGTACGACAAAACATAGAAAGACAAAAGAGAGAAGCGACACTAAATAGATAAGTCAAAACATAGACACAACATTTAATAGATCGACCAATAATAGAACGACCAATAATAGAACAATAAGTGTGAAAAACAATAATTACTTGACCGCACGCCATTGACCATTCGCTCACTCGATCAAGTCTTCCGTTCGTTAAGTTCCAGTTAAGCACCGATCGAGAAAATTTTAATGACTCTTTACGGGGCAATTGTTGTACTTCATTTGTATTTCTTTTGAAAATCAAATTTGTTAAACACGTGTTCATGTTTATTTTAGTTCTCATGCTTTTTGATACAGCCCGTTATTTTCATACGAAATGGATATTTTGACCCCGCAGAAAGGAAAGCCACAACTGGCGTTAGATGGCCACCTTTATATTATTGATAAAATGATAAACAAATCGACTGAAAATATGTTAGAAATCCAGAATGTCGAGAACAAGAAAACCTTTATTGGCCGATAATCAACAGTCCGCTACCTCAGATTTTTCGAGATACGTTTACAATATAAAAAAAATGATTGTTGTTGAAAAATGGATGGAATAAAGTTTTCGATGTTTCTGAACTTTTTCGATGTTAATTCGATCTTTTTTCGATGTTTTCTCGATGATTCTTTTCTATGTTTTGTCTTTCTATGTTTTGTCTTTTCCATGTTTTTGTTTTTCTATGTTTTGTCGTTCTGTGTTTTGTCATAGACCCGCCACACCACAGAGGCCACACCACACCACAAAAAAAGAGAGAAAAATACAATGATGAGTTTAGAGTGATTTTAGAACATATAAACCTCTTAATAACACTGTTCATTATAACACAGTTTTGGATATAACACAGTTTAAATATGGATCCCAAAAATGTAAAGATTATATAGAAAAATGACCATTAATGGTCATTTTTCTATATAATCTATATATTTTTGTTTGGATATAACGCAGTTGTTTAGCTAACATATTTTCAGCTTTGGACCCCATAACAGAGTTATAAAGTGAGTTGGGGTTTAACAATGTACTGTTTATCATTCCTCATAGGTTGTGGTGCCATGGTGTAGTCCACTCAGTTTCAGAGCTTTGTTTTACTCAAGAGCTTTCCAGCCTGACTATGCAATATCACAGAGAGATGTAAGTAACAGTGTATCTATGTCATACAAAAAGGTTCTTATCCCTTCTCTTGCTGAATATTCAGTTTAGCCACGCCCATTTCTGACTTTGAACCAATCAGATTACTTGATGTAATTTACTTTTACAAATTCATAAACTGAATGTCAAACAGTGTAGATCCTGATCAGATGGCTTCTTCAGAACCCATCTGATCTGAATCTACACTGTTTCCAAAGCTAGGGGTTGTTGGTGAACAGCAGAATAAGAGTTAGAGAATTTGCTGCTGTTGAAGGGTCAGGGGAGAATGTTTTTTTCAAGAACAAATGACAGGTAGATCCTTTACCTTTTGTTTGTTTGTTTAAGTTTAACAACCTGGTCGACAGTATTTGGGTCATACTGAGCTGCTCAGTTTACCTAGCCACACTTTTCCAGGACAGGCTTATATATAAGCTGTTAACTAGCACAGTGCTCATTCTTTTGCCATAAACTAACAGCTGCTGGTCTTGAATCCAGCAGAAGGGAGAGAATAACTGAAGAAAAGATTTTATGATCAACCTCCTTGAAAGTATGTTGCCAACCCCAGCAGGTATCTAACCCACGACCTCTAGATCACCAGTCAGAGGGGTGTCTGACTGAGCTTCCAAGGCATGCAAAACGTAAAGATAGAGGAAGCTCTAGTCAAAGCATGAGTGATCTGTCCCCAAGGTTATACAAATTTGTTCAAACTCAGCTCAGTTTAGCGTTATATTTTTCATTTTGATAAATATTAAAATACTTGCACAAACAAATGAAACAGTTTTCCTGTTCAGATCAGCAGAGGACCTTATTTGTCCTGCTCATAAAGTTTAAAATGCCAACAATAGTTGGCATTTTAAACTTAATGACCGAGACAGTTTCATACTTAAGTGAAGTTAGCATGAAAGCAATCTTTTCACCTGGAGGTCTGGCCTTAATTGTTGACTGTGCCCATTTTGTTTGTCTGCAAGGCCAAGACCTAATGATAAAGCAGTCTGATCTAGACCTGCATGGAAATGGTCTGATCTAGATCTGCACTGTTTGCTTCCCTCAAGAACTATTTCAGCATATCTCACAGAATAGCAAAACTCATTTCACTCAATGTTTAACATACCTACTATGAGTCAAGAAGTCCTTGTCCTTGGGAGCCTTCATGCTGACTTCAACAGAGCATGACTTTGTACTAACTTTGTACTGCTTATATTAAAATACTGAATAATAGGACAGCATGCATGGCCAGATCAACAGATAGTAACATTTTTCTTTCTCTTGAATATCAAAATGACACATTCATTTGCTGCAATTTTACAATTTATGGACATGACAACACTCTTGCTCACTTGAGTTGAGCATGACAAAAAGTTCATAAAATGGGGGCCTGGGTTCAGTTAGTCAAAGCATTGTTAGCTTAACAAGCTCATTAGTGCCCAATATGCTGCCTATTCTAGGAAACACAATATCCGATATGCTGGTATTTTTGTTGTAAAAATGTGAATAGCGTCACATTTTTCAGCAAAAATATTGGTGCATATTCAAATTTAATGATGAAAAGTTTAACGATGCCTTTATTAACGACCTTATTTTTTGAAAACTGACCCCTTCTGAGTAACTGGCCCTTTCCAGTGTAATTATAGTCAGACTTGTACTATTTGTAGGGTAAACTGTATCCAGATGAAGACTCCACCACCCAGACATTGATATCTAGACTGGTGGCATTATGGGCTAATGTGAGAAAATCCAGAGATCAGTTTGAAGCAACACCAGATAGAGGTAAAACATTGTCATACATCTACAGAGGCATTGTCAGAAAACAGAATGTCGTGATTTTTATGCTTCATCTTGGCTAAATATGATTAAAATGGGCTGTAGTACACATAAAACTGTAAATAGCTGAATAGTCAGTTTTCAAGTCAGTTTTGGTAAGTTAGGCCTCAACTGTCTGTCTTCCGTGTCAGTAAGCATGATACAACATGCAATTTAAATTTTTTAGCTCACCAGAGCCGAAGGCTCCAAGGGAGCTTTTAGGATAAGCAGTTGTCCGTCTTCAACGTTGTGTCGTATGTTGTCGTATGTCGTCTGGCGTCAACACTTTCAAATGACCTCTCCTCTGAAGCCACTGGGCCAATTGGGCCCAAATTTTATCTGTAGCATCCATGGGCTGGGGGATTGAAAGTTTGTGTTTTTAGCTCACCGTCACGTAGTGACGAGGTGAGCTTTTGGGATCCCTTTTTGTCCGTCGTGTGTGCGTCCTTCCGTCCGTGGGTCCGTCCGTCCGTGCGTGCGTAAACAACTTCTTCAAACGACATCTCCTCCTAAACCACTGAGCAGATTTTGACCAAACTTCACAGGAATGATCCTTAGGTGGTCCCCTTTCAAAGTTGTTCAAATGGTTCCGGTCCATTGCACATATAGGTCACAGGAGCCAAAAATAGATTTTTTTCACCGAAAACTTAAAAAACCTTCTTCTCTGAAACTGCAAGGCCCAGGTCTTTGATATTTGGTATGAAGCTTCATCTATTGGACCCTTACCAAGATTGTTCAAATTATAGTGCTGGGGCCAAAAATGCCCCGCCCCGGGGCCCTTTGGTTTTACATGGGCTTATATAGGGAAAATCTTTAAAAATCTTCTTCTCATAAACTGCAAGGCCCAGGTCTTTGATATTTGGTATGAATCTTCATCTGGTGGACCCCTACCCAGATTTTCAAATTATAGTGCTGGGGCCAAAGATGCCTCCGCCTCAGGGCCCTTTGGTTTTACATAGGCTTATATAGAGAAAATCTTTAAAGATCTTCTTCTCTGAAACTGCAAAGCCCAGGTCTTTGATATTTGGTATGGAGCTTCATCTAGTGGACCCCTACCAAGATTGTTCAAATTATAGTGCTGGGGCCAAAAATGCCCCCGCCCCGGGGCCCTTTGGTTTTACATGGGCTTATATAGGGAAAATCTTTAAAAATCTTCTTCTCTGAAACTGCAAAGCCCAGGTCTTTGATATTTGGTATGAATCTTCATCTTATTGACCCCTACCAAGATTGTTCAAATTTATAGTGCTGGGGCCAAAAATGCCCCCGCCCCGGGGCCCTTTGGTTTTACATAGGCTTATATAGAGAAAATCTTTGAAAATCTTCTTCTCTGAAACTGCAAGGCCCAGGTCTTTGATATTTGGTATGAAGCTTCATCTTGTGGACCTCTATCAAGATTGTTCAAATCATGGCCCTGGGGCCAAAAATGCCCCCGCTCCTGGGCCCTTTGGTTTTTCATAGACTTATATAGGGAAAATCTTGAAAAATCTGCTACTCTGAAACCACAAGGCCTAGGTCTTTGACATTTGGTATGAAGCTTCAGCTAGTGGACCTTTACCAAGATTGTTCAAATTATAGCCCTGGGGCCACAAATGCCCCCGCATCAGGGCCCTATGGTTTTACATAGACTTATAATAGAGAAAATCTTTGAAAATCTTCTTCTCTGAAACAACAAGGCCCAGGTCTTTGATATTTGGTGTGAAGCTTTATCTAGTGGACCTCTATCAAGATTGTTTAAATTATAGCCCTGAGGCTAAAAATGCCCCTGTCCCGGGGCCATTTGGTTTTACATAGGCTTATGTAAGGAATATCTTTAAAAAAATCTTCTTTTCTGAAACCGCAAGGCCCAGGTCTTTGATATTTGTTTTGTAGATTCATCTAGTGGGCCTTTGCCAAGATTGTTCAAATTATAGCCTTTGTTGATATTTGGTATGAAGCTTCACCTTTTTAGACCTCCCTCAACATTATACACATTATAACCCTGGGGTCAATAATGGCCCTCTCTGGGGCCCACTTGTTACTCTATGGATCAGGTGAGCGATCCAGGGCCATCATGGTCCTCTTGTTTATGAAATTCGGCTCATTAGTTTGGTTGCAAAGGCAACTTAGAGTTTCCATAGACTTATAATGGGAAAAATTGAAAAATGGCATTTACTGCCAAGCCTCTGCAGATATTTTGACAAAACTTTCATAGAAATGTTCCTTAGGCATTCTACTATCTGCCATATGATTTTAGGCTGCCTACTGCTCATTTGTATTGGTTGCCATGGAAACCAAAATGAAAGAAAATAGAAAAAAAAAACTAAAAAATGATCTCCTCAGATACTGTATGCTCTATGAAGCTGAGAGTTTATGGAAATATTCACCATATTTGCTTTTACAGGTTTTGTGCTTTTTTATGAAATTTGGCTCTTTAGTTTGGTTTCTATGGCAAGATTTTCCATAGACTTATAATGGGGAAAATTGAAAAATGGCATTAACTGCCAAGCCTTTGCAGATATTTTGACAGAACTTTCATAGAATTGTTCCTTGAGTAAACTTCTCTCAGCCATATGCTTTTATGTCAACCTGGGGGTCCCATAGGTTGTTCCTGGGGCATGCCCAGCCCCTTTCACTTCATAAAATGCCTTATTATATCTCGGAAACCTTACAGATCCCCATCCCTAAACCATATATATTCTTGTTCCTTATGATGAGATGCATTAAGTGACACCAACCCGGGGGTCCCTCCGGATGTGCTGGGCATACGCCCCACCCCCTCCACCTCATAAAAGGCCATTTTTCTCAGAAACCCTTCAGATCCCCACCCCTAAACCATATATATTCTTGTTCCTTATGATAAAACGTACTCAGTGACACCAACCTGAGGGCCATGCCCCACCCCCTTCACTTCATAAAAGGCCAAATATCCCAGAAACCTTACAGATCCCCACCCCTAAACCATATATATTCTTGTTCCTTATGATAAGTCGTATTCAGTGACACCAACCTGGGGTCCCCCAGGATGTGCCGGGGCCATGCCCAACCCCCTCCACTTCATAAAAGGCCAAATATTCCAGAATCCTTACAGATCCCCACCCCTAAACCATATATATTCTTATTCCGTATGATAAGATGCATTAAATAACACCAACCTGGGTGTCCCCCTGGGAGATGCCCCACCCCCTCCACTTCCTAAAATGCCATTTTCTCAGAAACCATTCAGATCTCCAACCCTTAACCATATATATGTTCTTGTTCCTTATGATAATATGCACTCCGTGACACCAACCTGGGGGTCACTTGAGATGTGCTGGGGCCATGCCCCACCCCCTCTGCTTTGTAAAAGGCACAATATCCCAGAAACCTTACAGATCCCCACCCCTAAACCATATATATTCTTGTTCCTTATGTTAAGTCGCATTCAGTGACACCAACCTAGGGGTCCCCTGGGATGTGCTGGGGCCATGCCCAACCCCTCCACTTCAGTGACACCAACCTAGGGGTCGCCCAGGGCACACTCGGGCCATGCTCCACCCCTCAACTTAAAAAAAGACCATGAATCTGAGAAACTGTTCAGAGCCCCACCCCTAAACCATATATATTCTTGTTCCATATGATAAGATGCAATCAGTGACACCAGCATGGAGGTCCCCCCGGGATGCCACAGACCATGCCCCACCGGGGGGTTCGCCCTGGGTGCCACGGGCCATGCTCCACCCTTTTACTTCATTAAAAGCCATATATGTCAGAAACCCTTCAGATCCCCACCCCTTAACCATATATTATATTAGTGTTCCTTGTGATAAGACCTCACTTCATAATAGGTCATATATCTCGGAAACCATTAAAATCCCCACCCCATAATCACATATATTCTTGTTCATTGTTATTAGACACATTCAGTCATCCCCGTCTTAGGGGGTCCACAGGGGCCATTTGTCACCCATCCACTACATAAAAGGGGGCAGTGCCCACATGAGCTCTGGTTTATGAAATTTGGCTCTTTGGTTTGTTTGTTATCGCTAGTTAAGAGTTTCCATTGACTTATAATGGGGTAAATTGAAAAATGACATTTATGCCTTTCAAGATATTTTGTCAAACTTTCATAGAAATGTTCCTTTAATAATGTTCTTTTAGGTCTATTGGTTGCCACAGATGGGAAATTGTCAGTTGTCATCTGTTGTCCTGCAACAACACATTCAAGTGACATCAGACCTCTGAAGGCACTAGGCTGATTGGGTCCAATCAGGTCTTCCATGGTTAATTAAAATACATTGCTGCCAGTGGGCAGTGCCCCCCTGAGCTCTGGTGAGCATTGTGGCCCATGGACCTCTTGTTTAAAATATCCCAATACAGGTAAAGCCTCTACTTTGGGACAAAATTTACTCAAAAATACGCCTAAATTTAGAGACTCATTTTGGGGATTTCCAGCTCTAAATATTAATGCAGTGATAGTGAATCTGACCCAGAGGTTTTAGATTTGTCTGATTTGGCTTGATTCTTCTGTCAACCCCGCTACATTGAGAGGTTCATAACATGAGCATGCATTAGAAGGTTTGAAGATGATTCCAAAAATGTATAGATTATATAGCAAAATGGCCATAAATGGTCAGTTTTTAGCTCACCATCAGGTAGTGACGAGGTGAGCTTTTGGTATCACTTTTTGTCCGTTGTCCGTGCGTAAACAATTTCTTCAAACGACATCTCCCCCTAAACCACTACTCGGATTTTGACCAAACTTCACAGGAATGATCCTTAGGTGGTCCCCTTTCAAAGTTGTTCAAATGGTTCCAGTCCATTGCACATCTAGGTCACAGGAGCCAAAATTAGATTTTTTTTCACCGAAAACTTAAATAAATCTTCTTCTTTGAAACCACTAGGCCCATTGGTATGAAGCTTCATCTAGTGGACCCCAAATTAGAGTGCTGGGGCAAAAAATGCCCCCGCCCCGGGGCCCTTTGGTATTACATAGGCTATAGGGAAAATCTTTAAAAATCTTCTTCTCTGAAACCGCAAGACCCAGGACATTTGGTATGAAGCTTCATCTAATGGACCTCTACCAAGATTGTTCAGATTATAGCCTTTGGGCCAAAAATGGCCCCCCTGCTCCAGGGCCCTTCGGTTTTACATAGACTTATACAGGGAAAATCTTTAAAAATCTTCTTCCCTGAAACCACAACACCTAGGTCTTTGATATTTTGTATGAAGCTTCATCTAGTGGACCCCTACCAAGATTATTCAAATTATAGTGCTGGGGCCAAAAATGCCCCAGCCCGGAGGCCCTTTGGTATTACATTGGCTTATATAGGGATAATCTTTAAAAATCTTCTCCTCTGAAACCGCAAGGCCCAGGACTTTGATATTTGGTATGAAGCTTCATCTAATGGACCTCTACCAAGATTATTCAAACTAGAATCGTGCAGTCGATGGTGCACCATCGCAAATACCCGCTTTTTCTATGGACAACACACTTAGAAATGCATGTGTACACTGAATAGGACAATTGAGAAGTTACATTCACAATCCTTTTCTAAGAAATTTGACCTTTGACCTCACCCCATGACCCCAGGGGTTCAGATGAAAATTTCGACACCTTCATGCACATCTGCAGTCCCCAAGCAATGTATGTACCAAGTTTGGTCACTGTAGGTAAAAAAATAAAAAAGTAGTTGCATTCACAAATAAAAATCAAAAATGAGTTTTTTTTCATTTCGACACCTTCATGCACATCTGCAGTCCCCAAGCAATGTATGTACCAAGTATGGTCACTGTAGGTAAAGAAATAAAAAAGTAGTTGCATTCACAAGCCTTTTCTTAGAAATTTGAAAATTTGAACTAAAAAAGTAGTTGCATTCACAAATAAAAATCAAAAATGAGTTTTTTTCATTTCGACACCGTCATGCACATCTGCAGTCCCCAAGCAATGTATGTACCAAGTATGTCACTGTAGGTAAAGAAATAAAAAAGTAGTTGCATTCACAAGCCTTTTCTTAGAAATTTGACTTTTGACCTCACCCCATGACCCCAGGGGGTCAGATGAAAATTTCGACACCTTCTTGCACATCTGCAGTCCCCAAGCAATATATGTACCAAGTTTGGTCACTGTATTTAAAGAAATGAAAAAAGTAGTGGCATTCACAAGAAAAGTGACAGACGGAAGGACGGACTTCGGGACGGACTCCCGTGACGAAAATAATATGCCAGTTGTTTTTTTTCAAAAAAGCGGGTATAATTATAGCCCTGGGGCCAAAAATGCCCCCGCTCCGAGGCCCTTTGGTTTTATATAGACTAATATAGGGAAAACCTTTAAAAATCTTCTTCTCTGAAACCACAAGGCCTAGGTCTTTGATATTTGGTATGAAGTTTCATCTAGTGGACCTCTATCAAGATTATTCAAATTATAGCCCTGAAACCAAAAATGCCCCCGCTCCAGGGCCCTTTGGTTTTCCATAGACTTATATAGGGAAAATCTTAAAAAATCTTCTGTAAAACCACAAGGTCTAGGTCTTTGATATTTGGTGTGTAATTTCATCTAGTGGACCTCTATCAAGATTGTGCAAATTATAGCCTTGGGGCCAAAAATGTCTCTGCCCGGAGACCCTTTGGTTTTAGACTTATAAAGGGAAATCTTTTAAAAATCTTCTTCTCTGAAACTGTAAGGCCCAGGTCTTTGATATTTGGTATAGAGCTTCATCTAGTGGACCTCTACCAAGATTGTTCAAATTATAGCCATGGGGCCACAAATGCCCCGACCCCGGGGCCCTTTGGTTTTACATAGACTTATATAGCCACGGGGCCATTTGGATTTGCATAGGCTTATGTAGGGAATATATTTAAAAAATTCTTCTTCTCTGAAACTGCAAGGCCCAGGTCTTTGATATTTGGTGTGTAGCTTCATCTAGTGGACCTTTGCCAAGATTGTTCAAATTATATCCTTTGTTGATGTTTGGTATGAAGCTTCACCTTTAAGACCTCCCTCAACATACTACTGATTTCAATATTCATTAGACTTTGGAGTGGACATGATACTCAATAACTGTCAAACCCCAACCAATTTCAAAGCTGTTGCTGTATCCTTTGAACTTAAGATTATGATGTCACAAACTGACAAGGATTGAAAAGTATTTGACCAGATATGACACAACAAGTGTGCAGGTATACAATCAGATACAACTTCCACATTTCAGTAACTAGCACCTGTCCAATAAGAGATAGTCTATCACATGTCAATCATTTGTGACAAGTCTAGAGTACAAAGATATTGGTGAGGTTTGATGTACCTTTCTAGTGCACTGACCTCTGAAATTACATCAGAATGTACCCCTTTGATCTGCTGCATTTGACTGAAAGTCTAATGGATACTGAAATTGGTAGTAATGCAGATTAAAGCCCTGGGGCCAATATTGGCCCTCCGTGGGGCCCACTTGTTACTCTATGGATCAGGTGAGCGATCTAGGGCTATCATGGCCCTCTTGTCTATATAATCTACCGTATTTGCCCTAATTACCGCACAGTGCGCTTAGTTTTTTCAAAATGGTGTCATAAAATCATGGTGAAAAATCTACCTAATTAGCGCACACTTGAAACGAAAACAACAGCTTCCAAGATGGTGCATACTGATATTTAATGGGACGGAAAAAAATACTTAAGCATTGCCTTCACTGTTGGAAAAAATAATGATAAGTTTTTAGCTCACCTGAGCCTTTAGGCTCATAGGTGAGCTTATAGTATAGCCATGGTCCGTCGTCTGTCCGTCCGTCCACCATTTTCAAAGATCTTCTTCTCCTATACTGCAGGGCCAATCAAAGCCAAATTTCATATGGAGCCTCAGTGGGATGGGGGAACGAAAGTTTGTTTGCTGGGTCTGGATCACATGACCAAGATGGCCGCCATGCCCATATATGGTAAAAAGCCTTCAAAAATCTTCTTCTCCAGAACCATAAGGCCAGTGGCCTTGAAACTTGGCATGTAGCATATGGTACTCGGGCCCATCATGGTTTGTACAAATGGTGACCCCGGGTTGACCTTGACCTATTTTACAGCAATGTCAAATTTGCCGAAGTAGGCTTTTGCATGGGGCAAAGTGAAAATAATGGATTTATAGGAAAACCATTGAAGACTGTGTCACCAAAATTTGTAGATCAGGTAAAGTAACTGAATACATGAAGATCTATGGGTCAGAGAGGTCAAGGTCATTCATTGGCCTTAGACCAAGGTCATTCAGGATCCATATTTCAAACATTTTTTTCTCCAAAACTGCTGAGCCAATTTAAGTGAAATTTAATATGGAGCCTTTGTGAGTTGAACAAATGAAAAAATGCCAATACGGTCTAAATCACATGACCAAGATGGCCGTCACGCCTATATATATGGTAAAAAGCTTTAAAAATTCTTCTTCTCCAGAACCGTAAGGACAATGGCCTTGAAACTTGGCATGTAGCATATGGTACTCAGGCCCATCATAGTTTGTACAAATGGTGACCCCGAGTTGACCTTGACCTATTTTACAGCAATGTCAAATTTGCCGACTTAGGCTTCTGCATGGGAAAAAGTGAAAATAATGGATTTTTAGGAAACCATTGAAGACAGTGTCACCAAAATTAGTAGATAAGGTAAAGTAGCTGAATACATGAAGATCTATGTGTAAGAAAGGTCAAGGTCATTAATTGACCTTAGACCAAGGTCACCCAGGTTCCATATTTCAAACATTTTTTCTCAGAAACTACTGAGCCAATTGAAGTGAAATTCAATATGGAGCCTTTGGGAGTTGAACAAATGAAAAGCTGCCAACATGGTCTAGATCACATGACCAAGATGGCCACCACGCCCATATATGGTAAAGAAACTTCGAAATTCTTCTTCTCAAGAACCGTAAGGCCAATGGCCTTGAAACTTGGCATGTAGCATATGGTACTCGGGCCTATCATAATTTGTTCAAATGGTGACCCTGGGTTGATCTTGACCTATTTTACAGTAATGTCAAATATGCTGACTTAGGCTTTTGCATAGGAAAAAGTGAAAATAATGGATATTTAGGGAAACCATTGAAGACAGTGTCACCAAAATTTGTAGATTAGGTAAAGTAACTGAATACATGAAGATCTATGGGTAAGAAAGGTCAAGGTCATTCATTGACCTTAGACCAAGGTCACTCCGATTTCATATTTCAAAAAAAAAAATTTTCTCAGAAACTACTGAGCCAATTTAAGCGAAATTCAATATGGAGCTTTTGTGAGTTGAACAAATGAAAAGTTGCCAGTACGGTCTAGATCACATGACCAAGATGGCCACCACGCCCATATATGGTAAAAAGCCTTCAAAAATTTTCTTCTCCAGAACCGTAAGGCCAATGGCTTTGAAACTTGGCATATATCATATGGTACTCGGGCTCGTCATAGTTTTTACAAATGCTGACCCTGGGTTGACCTTGACCTATTTTATGGCAATGTCAAATTTGTCAACTTAGGCTTTTGCATGGGAAAAAGTGAAAATAATGGATTTTTAGGAAACCATTGAAGACAATGTCACCAAATTGGTAGATCAGGTAAAGTAAATGAATACATGAAGATTCATGGGTAAGAAAAGTCATCATTCAGTGACCTGGGACCAAGATTAACCAGGTTCCATATTTCAAACAGTTTTTTCTCAGAAACCGCTGGCCCAATTCAAGTGAAATTTGATATGGATCCTTTATATGATGAACAAATGAAAATTTGCTCATATGGTCCAGGTCACATGACCAAGATGGTGGCCATGCCCATATATGGTAAAAACACTTCGAAATTCTTCTTCTCCAGAACCGTAAGGCAAATGACCTTGAATCTTGGCAGGAAGCATCTGGTACACGGGCCTATCATAATTTGTTCAAATGGTGACCTGTCAGGTGAGCGTTTACAGGACCACTGGTCCACTGGTTATAGATTTACTATGAGAGCTTCAAGGGGAGATTACTGTAAAGTTTGCGCTTATGCATTTCCTTTTCAAAAATAGCTTTGGTGTGCGCTTATAGGAGCATGTGCGGTTATTGGGGCGAATACGGTACTCATTTTGTTTGGATATAATACAGTTGTTTAACTGACCCAGTTTCTGCCTTGGATGCCAGCAGTAGTGTTATAAGGAGTTTCTGGTGTATTATCAGTGAGTTTTAGTGACAGTCAAGCTAGAATATTTTCTTCACTTATAATGTTATTTCTGTTATCAGCATCTTCAATTTCTTCATAGGTTTTCTTGGTAAGAGTCTGACACGTCATTTTAACCGTCTCTGGAACTACTTTGTGAAGGGAGCTGTTGGTAGTACACTGCTGGTGGTCTGTTTCCCTGTGATGTGTGTGGTGGGGTCCACATTGTCTGTAGTTGCTGCTGTCACATCACCTGTCTGGTAAGTACCGCACTTGATGTTAAAATAATTGCTTCATTTTCAAGATAATAAATGTTTCTGGATGTGTAAGGTGAAAGTTCTCTTTTTTTTTAACCTCAAGAATGAGATGAAAAGGTATCTATGCTAAAAAAATATTAATTCAGCCTTGCTATTAAACTACTGTGCCTTCAAGATGTTGTCGCAGTTGTTCAAAATAGAAGTGAAGGCAATGATCAGGAATCGATACAATCAACCCACAGCTCCCATCAGAGGCACCAAAGGGAAAGAAACACAAACATGAAACAATAAATCCTAATGGAAGCATCAATAGCGGAAAGTCAAAAGGACAGTTACTTTCCCACAAAATGGCCAATTGGCTATCCAAAGCAAAATAATATAATCGATACAAACACTCAAAGACAAACCATAACAAAAATAAACCGCGACAGAAGTACCACCTTGGACTGGTCAGTGAAACGAATTCCACTGGGGGTCTTAAATGGATCTTATGTGGCCACAATCCTCGCCCTTACTTCCGTCGGGATTTAGACAAATAATTTGTTTGGTCCGCATGAAGGCCTCCTAACTCATCAGTGCAACATCTCTGTGAACACAAAAAATCAAACAACCACAGAGATGAAACAACGATGAGGACTCGACAGCAAGAAACCATTGAAATGCTGGAGCAAAAGAAAACCGATGGTGTGGTCAGCCTTGTTAGTGGTCAGAGCATAGACGATTCTAACAAAGACAGTACGTCACTTTGTATTTATAACACTATTAACGGGGTGCAAAGCAGAAACCATGTTAGTTAAACAACCGTGTAATATCCAAACAAAAATGTATAGATTATATAGAAAAAACGACCATGTGTGGTCATTTTTCTATTTAGCTTATACATTTTTTTTATCAATCTTGAAACCGAGTTATATCCAAAACTGTGCTATAATGAATAGTGTTTTAATGAGGTTGTGGTGTATTTAATTCAGTGGAAATATTTGTAGAAAAAAAATGCATGTAGCTTTTCCAATTTCCTTTCAGAGCCTTATAATAAACCATGATGTAATGATGGTGTTTTGTGTTTTATTTGACTGCATATTGACGGGCTACTACGGGCCTCTGTGGCCTAGTGGATAAGAGCGCTGACTCTTAGTCATTAGGTCTCTCACCGCCGTAGGTTCGAGCCTCGCTCGGGCCACGTGTGAGATGCAAAGTTCTGCAACGGAAGGTCAGGTGGTTTTTCTCCGGGTACTCCGGTTTTCGCCCACCTCTGATTAACGATTGGCTCGATATGAGTGAAATAATCTTGAAAGGGCCGTAAAACCCCCCCCCAAAAAAAAAAAAAAAAATGACGGGCTACTAACTGGGATCCCAGCCAAGCCTCAGCCTCATAACTTTTGTAAATTAGTCTTTGGTCATTTACCCCTTCTATATTGACTACTGACTTGACTTGACCATAATAGTGTTTTGGTTGGGCCATTTAACTCCAAGTCAAAACCAGTCTCCAACTTTAAGCTGATGCTAGAAGTACAGTCCAACCTGTATTAAGCAAGCACCTCAGGGATGACCAAAATGTGCTTGCTTAGGACAGGTGCTTGCTTAAAACAGGCTAATTTTAATGCATTTGCCTTTTTCGGAAACTAAATACACGCTTGCTTAAGACAGATTGCTTGCTAAATAGAGGTGGCCACTAAGACAGGTTTTACTGTATAGATAGATTTCAGTTATGAACAAAAGTATTTTGTATTCAGAACTGGTTAACCTCTCAGGTCTTTTATGGATATTCTACAGTCATTCTCTCCCTTCCATACATTCAAGAATGGCAGATGTTCTGGCGAAAGAATATGCAAGGTGGAAGATTAGCTTCACTTATATGCTAAATGTAGGCACCCTCGTAAAATGAAGTCTTTACTTATTTACTTACTAACTTCCTAGTTAACCACTTATGTATAATTCTGCTCAGGGAAAATATGGTTTGGTAAACTGACTGGCTCGATATGATCTAAATAGTGTTGACTGGGCTGTTAAACTCCAAATAAACAAACAAACCTCTTAGGTGGTGTAAGTACAGCAAAAGTCCGTTATTAAGACACCCTGAAATTAAGACTAATTATGCTTTAAAAAGCTAATTTTGAAGGATGCACTTAATGTTTCTTTGTGTTTTCTTCCCACACTATCCTTTTGTCGAAGACCACCTTTGGGACTGTTAAAAAGTGATCTTAAAGACCACTTTTTAACAGTACCAAAGGTGGTCTTAATAAAGGAATTTTACTGTATGTCCAGGAACAGTGCGAGGGGTCGAGGGGTCTATTTGACTGACTACATGACCTGAGTGGTGTTGACATGGCTGCAAACTCCAAAACAATGTAACAAAAGCAATATTTTTATTGCTCTTATATCACTAAAATGCTTCAGACATTTGCCTTTTACTTTTCAGGGCACCTGTGATTACATTGGTGGCTCATATATTTGCTGTGATGTTCTATGATTTTGACCGACCAGGTAAGTGCAGTTGACCTTAGATGGCTCAAACACCTTTTGGGACCATGATTTTTTTTTTTAGGTAGAGGTAGTTCAAGCCACTGAGTGTTAATTATATCACCAAATCTGGAGGCATGATAGAGATCACTTAGCAATACAGTAGAACTTCGATGGCTCGAACACCGATGGCTCATTTACCGCGGATGTGTCGAACCCAAAACGTCGTCCCATGCCATTTTTGACCACGTGGACAAAACGTCCCACGTCATATTTTCAGGGTGGACAAAACGTCCCACATCATTTTTTCAGGGTGGACAAAACGTCCCACACGATTTGGACAGGGTGGACAAAATGTCCCATGCTATTTCGTCAGGGTTGACAAAACATCCCATATTCTTGAGGTGGTGTTAGGGAACAATATACTCCCATGAACACTCCAAAAATGAATGTAGAATTAGAGTTAGATGCTCTTTTATTTACAAAACATGAATATTCAAACACAATCATTAAAGAGCACATGGTTGTCAATATTTTTAATTGTCAAAACAATTCACTTTATTCTTTTAACTACACTAACTGATAGATTCCTTTAATTTCAAATCAGAGTGTGTTAATTGTAACCTGTAAAAATATCTTCACAGTTTGTAAGATTGTACTAATTTCATTTCAGTTAGTTATTAATTAGATCTAGGTCTCTGTTCCTAATCAGAATGTGTTAATTGTAATTAGTCAATATATTTTCACACTGTGTATGATAAATTGAGCTAATATCATTTCTAATATCATTTCAACAAACAACAATTAGTTATTTATTAGATAGATTGTACAATTCCTTTTTATAAGTATAATGATTCCCTTTTAGAGAATTAAACTCTGCCTTCTAATTGAATATGGGACGTTTTGTCCACCCTGTCAAAATCATGTGGGACGTTTTGTCCACCCTGAAAAAATGATGTGGGACGTTTTGTCCACCTTTAAAAAATGACATGGGACATTTTGTCCACCTGGAAAAAATGATGTGGGACATTTTGTCCTCCTGGTCAAAAATGGCATGGGAAGTTTTGTCCATGGGACGTTTTGTCCGGCTCCCTCCTTGAGTCCTTAGTGAAATCCTCTACATAAGAAATAGTGGGGGATAATTAAGGAGATTTTAGTCTTTTATCTTGCAAATGTATGCTGTGTGTACTCATTAGGATCGCCTTGATGAGGCGATTTTAATGAGTACACACAGCATCATAGAACAATGAAAAGATTTCTAAAAGTATCTCGTTCTGCCTCCTGACAGTAACCCTCAGTGGCTCAAACTACCCCTGTCTCGAACAAATTTTCGAGGTCCCAAAGATGTTCGAGCCATTGAAGTTCGACTGTATATATTTTCATTTTCTTTCTCAGTGAGGCGATTCTATTGAGTACACACAACACACTTTTTCAAGGTAATATGAAAACATCTACCTGAAGGATCCTAAACTTATTGGTATCTAGAGGTACAATAAGAATGCCATACTCCTCATGCTAGGTCAGGACAGATATCTTTCAATGTTCCATACAATAATGGTATACTGTGTGTATTCATTAGAATCACCTCAGTATGGCAATTCTAATGAGTACACTCAACATATATTTTCAAAATAAAGTAAAATCTGCCTAAATTATTCTTAATATATTATCTGGATCTTTGGGAAGAATTCCCCAGACTCAAGAATCGGTTCAACTCAACCATGATAATGAGCCGTTTGTGTTCGAGTCATTGAAACTTCATTGTAAATTGTGAAGAGGCTCCACAGAACATTGTGGAAAGATATTTAAAGACCTAGACCAGTGAAAGAAGACTTGATCAGCCTGCAGGGCATTTGTCTCAGAGGACTTGTTAAGCTAAATGGATACAGCACTTGACATATTTTCTGCCCTTTTCTTTCAAGGCAGAAAACTTTTATGACTTCTAGTTTTACTTCTCATAAACTATCTACTTCAGAGATAGGGTCTGCTCCTCAAACTTCATACCGAGGAGCATCTAGGCAAAGACCCTTATCCATTTTTGGGAGACAAAACTATTTTTAAAGTACCTTCTCCTGGAAGTTATTCATCTGCTTTGATAAAGACTGGGGCCCAGTTGTTTAACCAATTGTATACGAGGACTGTTCAAATATGAATGCAACTAAGCACATAAAAATGATTCCGTGATAGATTTCGATGAAAAAATTTATTTTGTCCCCTCAAAGTATTCCCCTTTAACAGATATACAAATTTTCAGTCTTCTGATCCAATCATTGAATGCATTATGGTAGTCTTTTCGAGGTATACTATGAAGGCACTGGAATATTGCAGAACCGAGGTGTTTGCGCTGTACAAATTTTCAACCAGAAAGGTATTTTATCAGCCGTGGGAACAAAAAAAAAGTCACACGGGGCAAGGTCAGGGGAATACGGGGGGTGAGGGAGTTCAACAACCTTTTCCTGCTTCAGATAGTCTTGCACAATGAACGCCTTGTGCGATGACGCATTGTCATGTAGCAATCTGACATTGGCCAAACCAGTTGCGGGTCTTCGTTCTTTGAAATATTTCTTCAATTTTCAAAGAACTTTATCATTGTAAAACTTCGCATTTACAGATTTGCCTTTAGGCACAGCAACCTGAATAGCAGGGCCCTGATTTGAAAAGAATATGGCATACATTACCTTCTTGACGCTCATGGTCCGCTTTGCAATGCATGGTCTTTTGCAATACTTTGTTGCCCATATTGTGTTCTGAATCTTTCGTTTTGGCTCAAAAAAGTGAACCCATGTCTCGTCACCTGTGACGACATTAGCGAAAGACCATGCATTGTAATTTGGAAACTTTTTAAGCAACTTCTTGGCGCACTGAAGGCGTGTCTTTTTCTGCTCATCTGTCAACAGATGGGGAATCCATCTAGCACAGATCTTTCTCATTTTCAAATCCCGTTTCAGAATTGTATGAGCTGCTCCTAATGAGATGCCAACCATACTAGCTATTTGCCTAGTGGTGTATTGTGCATCGGTAGCAACTATTTCTTTCACTCTAGCAACCATCTTGGCAGATGTTGCTCTTTTCGGCCGACGATCATGCGGTGCATCTTCTGTTGAGCCTAGCCCACAGCTGATTTTCTTACACCAATGAAAAACTGTCGGAAAAGACATTTCATTATTCCCATAAACCGAACATATTTCATCAAAAATGTCTTTGCACTGTGTACCGAGAATACAACGATTCTTAATATAGGATCGTATTTCAACGGTGTACTCTGACCTTCTTCCAACCATGTTTTGTATTAGTATACAAGAGTAGACAGTGTTTATCGAACGATATACATGGCGAAAGTGCACAGATTTTAACAGGTTTGGTATCAATGTATACCGTAAAAATTCGGCTATAAGGCGATTCGGCTATAAGACGGGACCCCTTTTTCAGTTATTCTAAAGTGGGATTTTGCTTATACTCTTTTATAAGACGGGTCAAATTTTTGCCATATCTGTCGGGGCCTATCTGCTACCGCCAGATGCTATTTAGATGTGAGAAATCGGCCTTTTTTTCGTCAGAAAACCCCTCTACTTACCCCTCATTTCCAGCCACAAAATTTAGAAATATTTGTTGCAGCTTTTTTTATAAGTAACTGAACGTTTTTTTTATCGGGGAACACAACACCTAGCTATTCAGTTTCAGAACCAACGCCCCAGCTAGCACAAAATAGCGGCAAACGTCGGGCCGATACGTCGTATCGCTGTCGGCCCGGTACATGCTTTGCTGGCTTAGGCTACACAAACTTCTATTTAATAGACGACAGGGGCTGACAAATACATTTCCCGGCCGTCCGGGACAAGACCGAAATCACGCCGGGCAGGTGCACTTTGACCTTATGACGCTCGGTTGGGACAAGTGCAAAAAAAAAAAAAAAAATCGCCAGTCTTTTTGAGTCCTTAAATACGGTAAAAGTAACCCAGTAAGTAAATCGCTGTCAATTCAGAGACAAACCATCTGTGTAATTATTACGGTTCAAGTATGACACTATTGTTAATCCCTGTCGTATAATTGCCACCCTGCGGTGCGTGTCGATAAGGTGTGAAAATATGGTCAAGTTATGTCTCTAATTTGCGTTTATCATCCAGTCATAAAATTTAATCCACAATCAGTGTGAAACTGATTTAATTGCTCCTCAGACTATTAGCTACATCTAACGGTAGATGTTTGCATTATCAAATCGGACTTTCCTACGATCTCATGAATGGTTATGTTTTGGCGCCAAATAGCCTTGGCGGGAAAAGTCGAACGCTGTTGTTGGTTATTGGCACGGAGCTTCTGGGGATAATTCTGGAGCTGTGCAAAGCACTGATTTTCTATCCACCTCTATTCACAACCGCTTAGCTATCGGGAAAATATTTTTTTACCGGTTCCAAACATTTTTTTTTTTTTATGAAAGAGATACATGCAATGACATTAAACACGTGTTGGGGTAATGGCGTCGGATGACATCATTTTCCGATCGCGTGCAGAAAAATCGTAGCGGTGGTTTGTGGGCGGCGATTTATATCAATTCATAAATCACCGATCGGCTTTTTCCGTATGTCTGGTCTTCGCCCGGACATTGCCGGAAAAAAGCCTGCAGTCCATGACCTCGGCTATAAGACGGGGTCGTTTTTTGGGGCTCATTTTGGAGGGAAAAATCCTCGTCTTATAGCCGAATTTTTACGGTAGGTAAAATGTTTTTCTACGCTGTGATATTAATTTCCAGGTGATTTTCGCATTAGTGCATGAGAAAACGTTCTACTTGCATTCATATTTGAACAGTCCTCGTACTAGTGGACTCTTCTATTGCTATATGTTAGACACGTCCATTTGTCAATATAAAGAGTGTTGGGCCTTTTTTATGCCCCCGCATCATATGATGCCGGGGGCATATAGTTTTTCGGTTTTCCGTACGTGCGTACATGTGTTCGTCCGTCTGTACTTGTGTGTGTACGTACGTACGTACGTACGTGATCCTGTAACCTCAGGTTAAAGTTTTTGTAACAGGTAGAGCCTGAAATTTTAAAACTCATATTTTCCTAACCATTTGATGGAACTGGTTCATCTTTGGTATGATGATAGATATAGGTCCAAAGTTTTATTAAGCAGTACCCCCACCCATGCCTGTGACCTCAAGGTCAAGGTCACAGACTTAGAAATTTTCAATGTTAAAGACTCAGGTTAAGGTTTTTGTAACAGGTAGACTTGAACATTTTAGAACTCATATTTTCCAAACCATTTGATGGAATTGGTTCATATTTGGTATGAATATAGATATAGGTCCAAAGTTTTATTCAGCGATACCCCCACCCATGCCTATGGCCTCAAGGTCAAGGTCATGGACTTAGAAATTTTCCATGTTAAAGACTCAAGTTAAGGTATTTGTACCTGGTAGAACCTGAACTTTTATGATGGCTTTGGTTCATATGATGATAGACATAGGTACAATGTTTTATTCAGCAATACCCCCACCCATGCCTATGACCTCAAGGTCAAGGTCACAGACTTAGACAATTTTAATGTGAAAGATTTTAAAGAGCTCAAATTTTTCAAACTATATTATGGATTTGGCTTATGTATGCTATAATGATAGATACAGGTCCAAATTTTTATTTGGCAATACCCCCACTCATGCCTATGGCTTCAAGGTCAAGGTCACATACTTAGAAATTTTTAATTTTTAATTAGATATTTTAAGAGTTGATATTTTCCAAATCGTGCAATGGATTGAGTTGATATTTGGTATGATGTTAGATACCTGTCCATTTTATTCAGCGATACCCCCACCCCTGCCCATGAGCTCAAGGTCAAGGTCAAGGTCACAGACTTAAAATTTTTTAATTATCCCCTCGCATAACATAGCCCTAGCGTCTATATTTTTCACTGATTTCAATATAGCTTCACACAAATGTTCCTTATGACAATATCTCGAGCGAGTTTGACTTTCAAGGTCATGACCTTAAGGTCAAGGTCACTGTGGCTATTTTTAGAAAAACTTTGTCATCACTCTAGTGCCTACATTTCTTCACCAATTTCAATATAACTTCACACAAATGTTCCTTATAAAAATATCTCGAGCGAGTTCGATTGTCAAGGTCATGGCCTCAAGGTCAAGGTCAATGTGGCTATTTTTAGAAAAACTTTGTCATCCCTCTAGCGCCTACATTTCTTCACCAATTTCAATATAACTTCACACAAATGTTCCTTATAAAAATAGCTCAAGCAATTTCAACTTTCAAGGTCATGGCCTCAAGGTCAAGGTCACTGTGTTTTTTTTTTTAGAAAAACGTTGTCATCGCTCTAGCGCTTACATTTCTTCACCAATTTCAATATAAATTATCACAAATGTTCCTTATGACAATATCTCTAGCGTGTTTGTCTTTCAAGGTCAAGGTCACTTAGGCTATTTTTAGAAAAACTTTGTCATCGCTCTAGCGCTTACATTTCTTCACCGGTTTCAATATAACTTCACACAAATGTTCCTTATGACAATATCTTGAGCCATTTCGACATTCAAGGTCAAGGTCACTGTGGCTATTTTTAGAAAAACTTTGTCATTGCTCTAGCGCTTACATTTTTTCACCAATTTCAATATTACTTCACACAAATGTTCCTTATGACAATATCTCTAGCAAGTTCCACTTTCAAGGTCAAGGTCACTGTGGCTATTTTTAGGAAAACTTTGTCATTGCTTTAGCACTTACATTTTTTCACCAATTTCTATATAACTTCTCACAAATGCTCCTGATGACAGGGTCAGACACTTAGAAAATTTTGTTGCAACATGGATTTTCGGCGAGAGGCAGGGCCCTTGGCGGGGGCATCTGTGTCGTCTGGACACATTTCTAGTTCATTTTTAAGTCTTTTTTTGACGGAAAATTCTGTTAGCAAATTTCGCAGACCCTGTCAGATGCAAATTTCCGTGCCCTGATCAGACACCGCATTCTGCGGCATCTGATCTGGGCCTGCACTGTTTGCCAAGGTACCCCTTTAGGGGTTTCCCGCATGCAATGGGTTAAAGTATTCTTAGATTAACAAGCTTGTTAGTGGTCAAAATGTTAACTGTTCTAGCAAGTACAATATTTAATACTCTATATTACAATTTCTTGTGATGTTTCAGGAGATGAGATCAATAGCTGGTTGATCCTGTTTGAAGCAATAGTTTGGAGATGGTTGATACAAGGCACCGTACAACCAGTAGCAGCTGTGATAGTAGGGTTGATAGGTTGTCCACTGATGTCACTGGGTATTATGATCTGTGAGTACTATTCTCTAGCAGTAGTTTCCTTTGACACTTTATCCATAGCCTCTGATAAGGATTAATAAGCATAGCCCCAGGTAAGAGGGGATGTCCACATATTATTTTTCTTATTTCTGCACGAAAACATATATAGTCGGTACTCATTAGGAGACAAGACTAATGAGTACCCACAACATGTTTTCATGCCAAAATAAGAAAAATGTCAGGGGCCAGTTGTTCAAAGCATCTTTAGCTTAACGAGCTTGTTAG
Source organism: Lucinisca nassula (assembly GCA_963580285.1). Taxonomy (NCBI): domain Eukaryota; kingdom Metazoa; phylum Mollusca; class Bivalvia; order Lucinida; family Lucinidae; genus Lucinisca; species Lucinisca nassula. Next base: position 144,432,681 of record OY757011.1, on the reverse strand, counting down.
TGGTCACATTGTTAACTGTTCTAGCAAATGCAATATCGAAAATTTTGGTATTTTTGCTGAAAAAATGTGAGCAGCTTTTGCAGAAGCAAAAGCTGCTCACATTTTTTCAGCAAAAATTTCAGCATATTTGCCATATTTAACGATTAAAATTTTAACGATGCGTTAACTAACGACGTCGTTAATTTTGAACAACTGGCCCCAGGTCTTTTCGGATGAACAAAGCGCCTTATCTGGAGGTTTGTAACAAGTAATTAAACAGTAAAGAGGAATACTTGGGATATTTTTGGAAATAATTCTTCTTACAATTTGATAAAAACAATGTTATAAGTACTTGTTAGAATCACCTCAATAAGGGGATTCTGACAAGTACCTAAAACATAAGGAGTTTTGAAGTTTGCTTGATTTGAGATTTAGCTACACATCACCCTTGTCGGTTATATTGTGTCATCCCCCAGAGAAAGGGAGAAAGAGATAGAAGAGATAATAGAGGAGATGAAAAAGAAGGAGGAAAAGGAATGGAAGTGAAAAAAACACAGAAGAAATAACATTGCCCTTCTATCCTTCCTTGCTGCAAGGACAACAAGCCTTGCCCAACTGTGAGCCAATATCAGTTGGATACCCCGGTGACAAGATATCTACCGTATTTCTCCCATTTAGCACCCTGGGTGCTTATATAATTGGAAAAAGAGGGGGCACTTATTAGATGCAAAAACCATACAAGAAGGAGGGCGTAAAACCCATTTTCTTACGAGGACTGTTCAAATATGAATGCAACTAAGCACATAAAAATGATTCCTTGATAGATTTCTATGAAAAATTTATTTTGTCCCCTCAAAGTATTTCCCTTTAACAGATATACAAACTTTCAGTCTTCTTATCTAATCATTGAATGCATTTTGGTAGTCTTTTCGAGGTATACTATGAAGGCACTGGAATATTGCAGAACCGAGGTGTTTGCGCTGTACAAATTTTCGACCAGAAAGGTATTTTTCAGCCGCGGGAACAAAAAAAGGTCACAGGGGGCAAGGTCAGGGGAATACGGGGGGTGAGGGAGTTCAACAACCTTTTCCTGCTACAGATAGTCTTGCACAATGAATGCCTTGTGTGATGACACATTGTCATGTAGCAATCTGACATTGGCAAATCCAGTTTCAGGTCTTTGTTCTTTGAAATATTTCTTCAATTTTCGAAGAACTTTATTCTTGTAAAACTTCGCATTTACAGATTTGCCTTTAGGCACAGCAACCTGAATAGCAGGGCCCTGATTTGAAAAGAATATGGCATACATTACCTTCTTGACACTCATGGTCCACTTTGCAATGCATGGTCTTTTGCAATACTTTGTTGCCCATATTTTGTTCTGAATCTTTCGTTTTGGCTCAAAAAAGTGAACCCATGTCTCGTCACCTGTGACAACATTAGCGAAAGACAGTGCATTGTACGAGGGTTGTCCAAATATATCATACACAAAGTCTATAACTTTTCTTATAATCGGCGGTATTTAATGAAAGTTTAAGACAATTGTGGCATATATATCCTCTATTGATATGCTAAATTTCAAGCTTATATGTTCAGCAACATAGAAATTATAGCCTATTTACTGACTAGGGTCAGGGATGAGCGGCCCAGGTCTACGTCGTAAAACGACATTGCGCACTTAAAGGTTAGCATCACTCCTTTTCGAAATACTCCCAATTATGATTAATGCACTTTTCATAGCGATGTAACCACTTATCATAGATAAATCTTTGTTCAGTACACGATGAACAGAAGTTTTACTCAGTCCCAGTTTTTCACCAACTTCGTGCACGGTCTGTCTCCTGTCGCCCCTGATCACGTCGTTAACGTTTTCCATGGCTGATGCAATAATTTCCCATGGTCTTCCTGATTTTCCGTTCAAACTGTCTGTCCACCCATCTTCAAACCGTTTGTGCCATTTGTAAACAAGTGACCGAGACACATGCCGATGATCCTCTGTTAATTGCAGCTTCTTTTGAGTCTCTACTGGTGTCATACCAAGATCAAAACAGACTTTAATCACATTTCCGTGGGCCGCGTCCTTGTCTGACATCGCCATTTTTTACGCGATTTTGTTCCGGGGGCGCTTTACCAAACACGCTGTAGATTTTGAAATAACGTCACGATTGTTTTGAAATTTCACATAATAACGTCAAGCATAATCACGCGACATTGTCTGAAACCGTTTGGCGCTAGCTTAATAAATGCAACAGCTGTGTTAGAATTAGTCTCGAACGGAGTTGTTAAAATTAACTTTGACTTTGACCTGGGCCGCGACACCCTACCACTGTTATAATAGTAGTATAAATCTGAAAAAAATAGTGTCTGCATCAACTAACTTGCATTACTAGTCGAAAATGATTGTTTCATGAATGTAGAAAATTTCATTTGCTTGTTATGCCGCATTCCGGAGAAAATGCATTTGTCCACAATATTTTGGGACAACCCTTGTAATTTGGAAACTTTTTAAGCAACTTCTTGGCGCACTGAACGGGTGTCTTTTTCTGCTCATCTATCAACAGATGGGGAATCCATCTAGCACAGATCTTTCTCATTTTCAAATCCCATTTCAGAATTGTATGAGCTGCTCCTAATGAGATGCCAACCATACTAGCTATTTGCCTAGTGGTGTATCGTGCATCGGTAGCAACTATTTCTTTCACTCTAGCAACCATCTTGGCAGATGTTGCTCTTTTCGGCCGATGATCATGTGGTGCATCTTCTGTTGAGCCTAGCCCACAGCTGAATTTCTTACACCAATGAAAAACTGTCGGAAAAGATATTTCATTATGCCCATAAACCGAACATATTTCATCAAAAATGTCTTTGCACCATATACCAAGAATACAACGATTCTTAAAATAGGACCGTATTTCAACGGCGTACTCTGACCTTCTTCCAACCATGTTTTATATTAGTATACAAGAATAGACAGTTTTTATCGAACGATATACATGGCTAAAGTGCGCGGATTTTAACAGGTTTGGTATTAATGTATTGGTAAAATGTTTTTCTACGCTGTGATATTTATTTCCAGGTGATTTTTGCATTAGTGCATGAGAAACGTTCTACTTGCATTCATATTTGAACAGTCCTCGTACATGCTTTTCAATGAAATATAGAGATTTCTCAGTGAAATCGAAAACGATATTCTCACTGTGGTCAGTTTTCTCATTGTCAGATGATTGAAAATTAATGAACTGTACTAGAATTGATGCTAAGCCCGTTCACATGTCACGAGGACATTAATGACGTCATTTTTGATGCTGACATCACATATTTTGTCACGAGACGTTAGATCTATCCGCACCTTCTTTGGGAAACTAATCTCTCAATTATTTCAGTAACCATTCATAGAAATGCCATCCCAGGCTATTTATCAGGTGCAAACTTGTAGTTTACACCCAACATTATGCCCAGTAAATATGTAGGACACCACTAAATTGATGCAAAATGACCAGGAACAAAGTTAGTTTTCTCTGAGGGTGAGTGACGCGATTAGTGAAGCTAAATATTGCCATTTTGAAGCATGTAAGAAATAGAAAATTTCATTTTTTTTTTGTGTAAGATCAAATTTTATTTCACCGAATGAACACCAAAACCAGAATTTTCACGAGTGGCTTAGTTAGCCACGAGTGAAAATACCAGTTTTGGTGTTCATGAGTGTGTACACTGAAAAAATCAAATATCCTCTATATACGCAGTAGTTTTCCATTAGAATATGGTGGAATCATGGCATGTGAAGTACCAAGTGGTCAACACAGACACTGTGATAGCAGGGGGTTTAGAACCTACATGCGTGATCAACTTTACAGAAGATTGGCAGTGATTGAAAGGCTGAAATCTTTACTTTAGGTTAGCCTAAATATTTTTTCCTCCAACAGCAGAAGGGGCATTTATTATTTTGTACTTGGAAAAGCAGTGAGGGGGCACTTATAGGGGCAGGGGCCCTATATGCGAGGAATATGGTAGTACCTTAGCCTTACCCAACCACTCATCGAGCACTGAGGATCGCTGACTCTTAGTCATTAGGTCTCTCACCCCCGTGGGTTCGAGCCTCGCTCGGGTCACGTGCGAGACGCCAAGTTCTGCAACGGAAGGTCAGGTGGTTTTTCTCCGGGTACTCCGGTTTTCGCCCACCTATGACTAACGATCGGCTTGATATGAGTGAAATAATCTTGAAAAGGCCGTAAAACCCAAACCAAAAAAAAAAGCACTGAGGATAGTTGCGGGATAGCTTTTCTTATTTTTTTTTTACGTAAAAGCATATGGTGTTGGTATTTGTTAGAATTACCTCAGCGACAACATGTTTCAGCCAAAAAATCAGGAAAATTATCTTTTAATTATCCTTGTTTCTCCTCCTCATGTGCAGGGCCCCTGTCCATTGGGGCTTGGAGAAATAGATTGGGCTGCATGGTGCTTCAACGCAGAGCTGAAACCAACCACACATGAGTACTGGTAAACCGCTTAGGTCTAATCTTGTCCAGGCAGAGTGGTATAAGTCAGACAGTCTCTTTGGTGACAATTTGAATGGAATGTCAAGCCCTGTTTTGCAGATGGTCTTAACATTCTATTCAAAATTATCAGGCACCCACACTATACAAATCCTGTCTCATATCCTGTCTCATTTCATTCAACCAATTTGTGAAAAAGAGAAAAAGTTTAAACTTTAAGTTGTCATCTGCTTTGTTGTCTGCTGGTTACTCTTTAAGTCATTGTTACTTTGACTAGGAGCAGTCTGGTGTGGGTCCATACTATTTGCCTATAAAAAAGATATATTAAGTCAGTAGTGTTGCAAATATCAATTTCAAGCCTAGCTCTTATGGGTTCTGGGGGTGGAGGGAGTAAAACAATTGTTTTGGTTATGTCGAAATATTGGAACCTGAATATCATTTCTCAAATGACAATTTCACAGATTGAGGGGTAGTATCTCAGAATACCCAATATGAACTTCTGTTTTTTTTCCGTAGTTGGCCTTACAAGACGCACTGGTCGTGGTCTGTGGGACACATTTATGTATCAAGCTGTGATTAAGAGTAGAGCTAGAGTGCCAGCCAGAGACAGTTTTGTGGCGAGAAGAATAGCGGGTCCCGGGTTAGCCTCAAACTACTTCTTACAGGTATATACTATAGTGAAAAGGTTTGAGCAGTAACACACTTCAACCCTTATCCTGCTGAATATATTGGTTTAGCCACACCCATTTCTTACTATCTGCCAATCAAATCACTTGATATAATGTATTTGTTCAATTTACAAACTGCATGACAAACAGTGTAGATTCTGATCAGATGGCTTCTTCAGAAGCCATCTGATCTGAATCTGCACTGTTTGCAAAGGTAGGGGTTGTCATGTGCAGCGGGTTAAGGATTAACCTATTTCAGATGGAGAAACCGCAAAATTAGTACACTTACAAACAGTGCACGCCCAGATCGAGGCTGCTGAACATTGTCAGAAGTTGCAGAATGTGGTATCTGATCAGCTGTTAAATGATCAGCTTGATGTAAATGAAATGAAAATGAAAGTGCAGTAAGAGAAAAATACAAAAAAGACACATCTCACCTGACAAACAAACTTGATTGATCATTTATTGTTACTATTTCAAAGACTCGTTTTCTTTTTTTGGATGTCATAGGTCATCAACTGCTAATTTGTCTTACAATCACCTTTGAACCATATAAAAATCCATCTTCTGTTCAGAAAAGAACCCATTGGCTTACTGAAGTATTGGGTCTAATGCTAGTAACCCTTTTTGTACCAAATGGAATCTTCCTCCTTATATATAGCAGGAGTTCATTTCAAAATTTAAGGGTGTTAGGTTGTGTTTTCAAAATTTATTTGGAAAATGACTGAACTTTTAGCAAACAGTGGAGGCCCTGATCAGACACTGCGTTCTGCGACGCTGCGTTATGCGGCGTCTGATCTGGGCCTGCACTGTTTGCCAGGGTACCCGTTTTGGGGTTTCTGGTACTGAATGGGTTAATATAGTGGAATACAGTGGAATTCCTGATTCAAGACCAGTTAAAATTTGTCTTATTCTGCTTTAAGAACATACATGTAATTTAGTAGGTTTCATTTATTCTATCTTTGTGTTTTACGACACCCAGTGTCCTCTAGTAAAAGACCACCTTTGGAACTGTTCAAAAGTGGACTTCAAGATCACTTTTGAACAGACCCAAAGGTGGTCTAAATACAGAAATTTACTGTATAAGTGCAGTCTGACCAGAGTTTTTATTTGACATTTGCATGAGCCGGCACATAACAGACCCTACAGTAAGACGGATGTGACTAGCAAAGACTCAGATCAGTTTGCATATCCGCCAATTAAAGCAAGACTTGTCGATTGATCTCTCATTGGATAGCTTAGATCCCGAGGTTATAAAATTTTTTTATGCTCAACTTAACTGAGCATGAAATTTGTAATGCTCACAAGTATTAAAATACAAACATATCAGGCAATAATTTTACTTCTTAAATCAGCAAAGAATGTTCTTTGTCCTGCTTATAAATTTTAAAATGCCAACAATTGTTGGCATTTTAAAATTTATGAGCAGGACAACTTTTATGCTCAAGTGAGTTGAGCTTGAAAAAGTTGGACCCAGGCTATAGAATGCTTATGTGATTAGCAGACTGGGACCAGTCTGTTCAGATGCAGTCTGATTGGGGTCTTTGCTGGTCAAACAAGTATTATTCTCGGTTTATCTTGTGCTGGTGGGGTGGTTGGGTGAGGCAAAGGTGAAGTGTAGCTTGCGTCACTGGGACATCAAACTGTTATTGGCTTACAGTTGGACAAGTCTGCTGTCCTTGCAGCAGGTAACTGTAGAAGGGGAGTGTTGTTATTTTTTTCTGTTTCTACACTTCCATTCATTTTCTTTCTCCCCTGGCCCTCACTTTCATCTCTTCTACTAGCTATTCCATCTCTTTTCTACCTTTCTCTGGGAGACGACAAAAATGACATGCAAGGGTTGCTGTGTCATTAAACACAAATCAATCAATCAATTGTCTTGTGCTGGCTCTAATCTTGTTTTCATGTGACAGGGTTCATTTCTGTGAAACTTTGTTCTCTATAGTTAAAATTCATACCAACAGTCTAATATATGAAAAAAGATGATGAATTGTTTCCTCAGTGAAAGGTGTTAGATTGTGCTTTTTAACCCTTATTCTGTTGAACACAACAACCCTTCCTTTGCAAACAGTGTAGATCCTGATCAGATGGCTTCTTCAGAAGCCATCTGATCTTGTTCTACACTGTTTGTCATGGAGTTTGTGAATTCATTGAATATATTATTATACCCCAAGCATACGAAGTATGTCAGGGGGTATATAGTTTTCGTCTTCCGTCCATTCAGTCGTTCGTTCATCCATCTGTCCATCCGTTTGTCAACCTTTACGTCAAAGTTTTGTGCTAACCCTTTGTGATTGCTCATATTTCTGTAGCCACATGTTAGATTTTCTTCATGTTTGGTACAGGATATCTCTAAAGCATTACCTTTCATATGGAATATCTAAGCTCCTGGGTCAAACCTTGGGTGGGCCTAGGTCAAAGTCACAGACATAGAACATTGTCACAGAGTCAAAGTTTTTGCATTAAAGTTTATAAGACCTTGTAATTTAAAAACCATTTGATGGATTTCTTTTATATTTTGCATGATGATAGATATAGGACTAAAGTTTTAATTACCCCCATCCAGGTGGGTTTGCGTGACGTCAAGGTCAAGGTCACAGACATAGAACTTTCATATTACCTTGAGGTTCAATAATCTATTTTTTGGCTGGTGATCTCAGCAACTATGGTTGCTAGAACCTTCAAACTTTACTTAATGTTTCTTTGTGACATGCTGCCTCAGCATACACCTTGACACAGTGACTTCGACCTATATTTCACTCTTCATTGACTTATATCATAACCCTTGAGCAACTATAGTTGCTAGACCTTCAAACTTCAAATAATGTTTCTCTTTGACATTCTGTCTTTGCATATCCTTTGAGCATGTGACCTATATTTCATGCTCCATTGACTTTGTCAGGTTATACCATAACCCTTTGGAAGTCAGCAACTAGGGTTACTGGAAGCCTCATACTTTTCTTAATGTTTAATCATGACTTGCTGCATTACCATACACTTTGACCCAGTGACCTTGACCTTTATTTTGCGCTTCATTGACTTTGTCAGATCATAATATAACCCTGGGATCTTTGCAACTGTAGTTGCTAGAACCTTCAAACTTCACATAATGTTTCTCCTAGACATGCAAACTTGGCATACACTCTCACCCTGTGATATTGACCTATATTTCATGCTCCATTGACTTTGTCAGGTTATAACAGAACCCTTGGGAATTCAACAGCTATAGTTACTAGAATTTTCAACTTTACACAATGTTTTTTGTGACATGCTGACACAGCAAACAATTTGTCTTCTGATTTTGACCTCTATGTGATGCTCTATTGACATTATCAGATTTTACCAGGCCTTAGGATCTCACCAACTATATGTGTTAGGACCTTCAGACTTTAAATAATTTTTCCTCTTTACATGCAGACTCAGTATATTTCTCAACCTATATTTCACACTTCATTGAGTGGTTATCGGCAACTATAGTTGCTAGAATCTTCAAATTACACACATTACGAAAACACACCTATACAAATACATTGCCAATTTTCTGGCCAAAAATTAGAAATTTTAAGATGAAAAATTGTGATATTTTTCTTATTTCTGCTCAAAACATAGATTGCAGGGACTCGATAGAACCGCCTTGATGAGGCGGTTCTATCGAGTACCCACAATCTATGTTTTTGAGCAAAACATAGATTGCGGGGACTCGATAGAACCGCTTCGATGAGGCGGTTCTATTGAGTACCAACAATCTATGTTTTTGAGCAGAAATAAGAAAAATAATGTATACCCCCTTAAACCCCAGTTTTACTATATAACCTGGGGTATGAGGGGGTCAAAATTATATAGGTGTGTTCTCGTGATGCATATAATGTTTCTACTTAACATGTTGACTCAGCTAGACCTTGACTCAATGATGCTGACCTATGTTTATTGTTTCACTGACTTTGTCAGATTACACGATAACAATTGCGATTTCAGCATCTATAGTTTCTAGAATTTTCAAACTTTACATAACCTTCTTCTTTACTTGTCAAGCTGCATACACCTTGATCCCGTGACTTTTAACTATATTTTACTCTCCGTTGACTCTGTCAACCTTTTGGATCTCACCAACTCTAGTTGCTAGAACCTTCTGGCAATTTGCAACGTTTCTTCTTGACATACTGACTCAGTATACAGCTTGACCCTGATGACCTATTTTTCATGCTCCATTGTTTTTGTCAGATTACACAATGGCCCTTGTGATCTTACATAGAAACTACAGTGACTAGAACTGTTAAATTTTACATAGTTTTTCCTCTTGAAATGCAGACAATAATAAATACAAGTAATAATACAAAAATTGTATTGGTTTGCATGTCATTCTATAGCTACTCCAGTTAAGAGTTACTGTTTTATGGCAACCTATTTCCAGGCAAAATTGTGCAGAATTGCCACAAACGTTGGTTTTCATTGTTTAGCAAAGACAAGCAATGCAGTACAACCTGTAATAAGCAAGCACCTAAGGGAGAACACAAACATGCTTGCTTAAGATGGGTGCTTGCCATTTTTGGGAATCAGATGTATGGTTGCTTAAGACAGGTTGCTTGCTTAATAGAAGTGGCCACTGTAACAGGTTTTACTGTATTATCTTTGAATATGATGTGAATTATACTATATTTGTTAAAATTCAGTAGTTATTCTCAGTGGACTGTACATGGAAAGAGTCAACACTACAGACATAGTTGTTTCCAATTAAAGGTGATGACACTGGCCATGGCATCAAGTTAACAAGTCTGTGAAATGAACACCCCTCTAAACCCCATTTTATACAGAGAAAACTTGGGTTTACAGGGGTATACATTATTTTCCCAATTTCTTCTCCAAGACAAAGGTTGTGGGTACTCGTTAGAACCGCCTCAATGAGGCGGTTCTAACGAACACCCACAACCAATGTTTCGAGTTTAAATAAGAAAATTATCACAAATTTTCATCGGTAAAGTAACCATTTTGGAGCTATGAAAGGATGCACTGTGTCACACAGGAGTGTTATCGTAATGGGTATATGTGCCCTACTGGGCACTTTGTCTAGTATCCAGTAATTTGATTAGTTGTTAGTCTCAAATGGGTGTGGTAGAATTAGTTTATACAGCAGGATAAGGATTATGATTGCTACCTTTAGTCTAATGCGGGCACAACATTTCCTACAACTTAATGTGCCCTGCAAAGAATTAGATCAGCCTGTGCATCCCTATAGTCTAACCAGGGACTTCTCTTGTTGCATTTAAGGAGCATTGGGCCCTTAGCTATCTTTAGAGAGCACAATGAGGTGGTTCTTCTGCGGCGGTTTATTTATTTTATTGTTTATTACTTACTGTGTACCGGCCTCCATGGCCTAGTGGATAAGAGCGCTGACTCTTAGTCATTAGGTCTCTCACCCCCGTAGGTTCGAGCCTCGCTCGGGCCACGTGTGAGACGCCAAGTTCTGCAACGGAAGGTCAGGTGGTTTTTCTCCGGGTACTCCGGTTTTCGCCCACTTCTGATTAACGATCGGCTCGATATGATTGAAATAATCTTGAAAGGGCCGTAAAACCCAAAAAAAAAAAAAAAAAAAAAAAAATACTTACTGTGTGTATCACTTGTGTCTTTTTATTTTGGATGGCCATATGGCCATTTTGTGGGAAAGTAACTGTCCTTGTGGCCTTCCTTTGTTTAGGTTTCCATTGTGGTCTGGTCGCTTCGTGTTTGTGTTTCTTTCCCTTTGGTGTCTTTGATGGGTGGAGTAAGTTAATTGTATCGATTCCTGATCTTTGTTTTACTTCTACTTATTCTGATCAGACTGCATGGACGCTCAGGCTGATCTGAGTCTTTGCTGGGCGCACATCTTATTGTAGGTTTTGTCATGCACTGGCTCATATGGAATAAGATGATGAATTGATTCCTTAGTGAGTTTTGTTCTCATGTTATATTTATAATTCTTAATTTTTTGTCTTTTATGTTGGTAAAATGTATGGTTTCTAAAGAATATTTGACAATTAATCTTTTGTGATCAGTCATTACTAATGATGAAATGTATCTGATTTTTGTCTGTTTATGTGCTAGCATCAGTGACTCAGTCCTGTTTGTGCGTTTGACTGATGATTAAGAGGTCAGAGGTTATTATATTTTCTACAGTCACATTACAATAACACCTGTGTGCCTAGTGCATTCTTTTATATCTCCGAAAATGGTTACTTTTATGATGGAAATTTGGTGATGTTTTTCTTAACCCTTGTCCTGCTGAATATTCGTATATGCCACAACCACTACCGATTATCAACCAATCAGATTATTTGATGCAAATTATTGCAACAAATTCACAATCTGAATGGCAAACAACGTAGATCCTGATCAGATGGCTTCGTCAGAAGCCGAAGCCATCTGATCTGGATCTTCATCGTTTGGAAAATAAGGCATATCCGGGCTCAGCAGGATAAGGGTTAATACTGCTCCAAGCAAAGGTTGTGGGTGCTCGTTAGAACTGAATCCAAAAGAGGTGGTTCTATCCGGTACCCACAATCTATGTCTTGGAGCAGAAATAAGAAAAAGATGTATACCCCTGTAAAACCCCAATATTCCCAATTTAAAGTTCGGTTTAGGGGGATGTTCATTACATGGACTTGTTTACATGATTTTCCAGCTGACTCAAGAATGTCAGTTTTGAGTTTTTGGCAAAAGTAGGTACACTCTACTGGTTAACTACTTAAGCCTGTACAAGAAAATTGTTGCTAGGTAAACTGACCAGCTCGAACATGACCTAAATAGTGTTTACTGGGTCCTTATACTCCAAAGCAAAGCAAATTACCTGCATATGGAAGATGTCTATAGCATCACGTGAACAAGTCCGTGAAATAAACACCCCCTTACACCCCACTTTATACAGAGAAAACGGGTTTACGGGGGTAAACAATATTTTTCTCATTTCTGCTCCAAGACATAGGTTGTGGGTACTCGTTAGATCCGCCTCAATGAGGCGGTTCTAATGAGTAACCACAACCTTTGTTTGTGGTATAAATAAGAAAAATATCACAGATTTTCGTCAGAAAAGTAGCCATTTTGGAGATGTAAAAATTGCACTATATCGCATGTGTGTGTTATCGTAATGGTCTATAATTTCCTTTGCTTTCCTATACATGTATTTTTGAGATTTTTTTTTTTGGATGGCAGATTTTCAACTGGACCATTCAGACTAGAAGCCATCTGATCTGGATATTCACTGTTTGCACAGGAACAGCAGGATAAGGATTAAGCAGCCACATTTTGGCATTCCTACAGATGACTGCTTCCTGTAAGGTCAGCTGTATTTTTGTTCAAGAATGCTGAAAATGATTTAACCCTTATCTTGCTGAATATTCATTTAAGCCACACCAATTTCTGTCTATCAACCAATCAAATTACTTGATGTAATTTATTGCTATAAATTCATAAACTGAATGCCAAACAGTGTAGATCCTGATCAGATGGCTTCTTCAGAAGCCATCTGATCTGGATCTACACTGTTTGCAAAGATAGGGGTTGTCGTGAACAGCATGATAAGAGTTAAGATGTTGTTATTGTGTAGATTCAGCCAGAACAAGCCCTAGCTGCCTTAGAAGCTTCCATGGAACTAGATGAACTGGAGGTGTGGAAGACTAACACAATAAAGATTATTGAGAAGCCAGTGGAAAATTACAAGTAAGTGTTGATGTGTCAGTAGAGTACAGTGAAACTTCTGATGGCTTCAACACCTGAAAATCTGAGACGGGTTTATCAAGTCACAGAGGTCTATTCATGAAGCCATATCAGGAGGCAAAATCCTTCTATAAAATAAAGAAGCTGTGACATCAAAGCCCTGTGGGTACTCATTACATGGGTGAAAATGTTCAGGATTATTCCTGATTTCAGGATTTTGAGACTTTCTGTCCCTATATAAAGTATAGGAAAAATGGCATTTTCAGGATTTGGAAACCTGCATTTCAGGATTTTTTTTAATTTTTTAACTTTCACTCATGTCATTAGAATAGCCATATTGAGGTGATTCTAATAAAAATACACAAAATACTGAAATATCTTCCTAAATTACCATAAAAATCCTAAAAAATTGGGACATTTTGAGGATTTGCTGTAATTCTCCTAATCTTTTATCAAATTTGCTTCATGATTCAGCAAGGAGTCCAAAAAGTGTAGAACCTGACCAGACTGCTCCTTCAGGAGCAGTCTGGTCAGGGTCTGCACTGTTTGCTGAGGCCTGTCTGTTCCAATACTTAGGATCATTACCATATACATAGCTATTTCTTGAAATAATTCCCTAGGGACTGTAGAACAATTCCGAATTGTCATGGTAAACAAACCATCAGTGGATGATCCATTGAAGTTTGTCTGTAGTTAGTCTTACTGTATTGGGCAGTAGTGCTGGAGTAAACAGTGGAGATCTAGATCAGACTGCTCCTTATGGACCAGTCTGATCTGATACTGCATTAACTTAGGAGCAGTCTGATCTAGGTCTCTACTGTTTGCCATTTTAGCTATAAATACATGCTGGTGAATTAAATTAGTCATTAGTCAAAGTACAGTTGACTCTCATTTTGTCAGAGTTTGATTACTCAAACTCATCAGACTCGTCAGAATTTGATTACTCAAACTCCTGCTTTAGTAGAAATAAATTTAGGGCAAAGCTCATATGATTATACCCCCAGCATACGAAGTATGCAATGGGGGTATATAGTTTTTGTCTTTTCCGTCTGTCTGTCTGTCTGTGTGTCCGTAAACAATTATTTTGTGTCAAAGATATCTCAGGAACTGCTTCACATAGAAACTTGAAATTTTGCACACATGATCAGTATGACTACTTGTATTGTGGGAAAGAAAATAAGGGCCAAGGGGTCAGGCCTTTTAGAGTTATTTCCCTTTGTATTTCTTGCTGTTTAATAGTGTAAATTTTTATTTTGTGTCCAAAGATTTCTCAATAACTACTGTACATAGAAACTTGAAATTTTGCAAACATGATCAGTATGACTAGTTGTATTGTGGGAAAGAAAATAAGGGCCAAGGGGTCAGGCTTTTTAGAGTTATTTCCCTTTGTAGTTCTGTATATGCAAAGAAGCTTTTGACATTGCTATTTTCAGCTGAGGTGATGGCACTGGCCAGGGGTATACGTGCCCCACTGGGCACTTTTGTCTAGTTTGCTATGTCTACTTTAATTTCAACTCCTTTTATCTCAAACTACCTCAAAGCAAAAATCCAGATTTGTTGGCAAAAAATAAGCAACTTATCTTAAAAAAGACTAACTGATCCATGTGTAGTATAGATAGAGCTCCTTAAAGAACAGTAATTTCTCGCAAAATTTTGTCCGAACGATTATATTTTAATATCTAAGACACCAATCATGTATTTAGTTTATACCGCAACTCAAAACAATCAAGGGGTAATGCAATAGTTCAGCAAGTTTAAGCAAATAATACAGCAGACAGTGTGGCATGTTAAATGACATTCATTGCCATGGCACGCACAAGTAGTATAACGTGATGTCAAAAAGTGCAAAGCTTCGGTTGTCACCGGACCACAGAGATGTAGGAAACGACATGGACACTCCAATAAAAGTTTCTCAGCGCTTTACATTCTGTATGAATATCTGCAAATAAATAGTTAATTTTAGCTTTAGAAATTATTGCCGATGTTGAGATGCATCCGCAGTAGCAGTGTGCAATTATTAACAAGCCATTCAAACCAGGAAAGCCTGAGAAGGTAAGAATTTAGTTTAAATTTCTCAAAACCTGTTTAGATAAATATTGTAAAGATTATAAATTGCTGTTTTGTTGTTTTCCCATGCATAAAAGGTTGCATGGTGTTATTTACATTTGCAAATTAGGGACCTGAAAAGTAGGTCCGGTTCCTAGACGTATATGTATTATATGTCAGTAGAAGGTATTATAGGTCACTATTGATTATAGCGTACAGTTATTTGATCACCTTTATTAGGTTACTAGAATGCCTTATTAAGGCCCTGCAAATTTATTTGCGGGTGCCCTATAGTAATCACCCTGTCTGTCTGTCCTTCCATCCATCCATCCATCCATCCGTCCGCCCGTGCATCTGTCCATCCGTCCGTCTGTCTGTCTGTCTGTCTGTCTGTCTATCTGACTGTCTTTCCATCAACATTTTTCATGTCTTTTTTTCTTATTAACTTACAAACCTTCAAACACATCATTTTCAACCTTTAAGCGTAAGATCACAACAACATTACACAATTTCATGGCAAGTACCGTATTCAGGTGTGTATTACCCGCATTTGCGTACTACCCGCACCCCCTTTTTTCCCAAAATCTGGGGGAAAACTCTTATTCTGTTGTATTACCCGCATGGAACATTTGCTGAAATTTTGGTGGATGGGTAAGTGAGAATAAGAATATGGCCAGTTTTTGTAATACACAACGGAACGCGCCATCGTCTTCAAAAGGCAGGAAAATGCATGTGCGTGCGAGTATCACCAAAAAGCATGTATTTTACATTAAAATGTTGAAAAAACTTTACCTGTTCACCATTGTTATTTATTTATTAACCCACATATGCCCTTTTTGGGACATCGGCAAACAGTGCAGTCCCAGATCAGACACCTCAGGAAGACGCCGCAGACATCTGATTTATTAACCCACATATGCGCTTTTTGGGACATCGGCCAACAGTGCAGTCCCAGATCAGACACCTCAGAAAGACATCGCAGACGTATGATTTGGATTTACACTGTTTGGTGATTTATAACGGTTTAATTATGACACTATTGTTAACCCCTGTCATATAATTGCCACCCTGCGGTGCGTGTCGATAAGGTGTGAAAATATGGTCAAGTTAAGTCTCTAATTTCTCCCAATCATAAAATTTAATTCGCAATCAATGTGAAAATTATTTAATTGCTCCTAAGACGAGTTGCTACGACTATTCTACTATCTCGTGAATGTTTTGGCGCCAAATAGCAGACGCTTGGCGAGAAAAGTTGATCGCTTTAATTTGTGTTAACACATCTGTATGCTGTTGTTGGTTATTGACATGGAGCTTACGGAAAGCGGTGTTTTCCACAACCGTTTTGCAATTGAGAATTTTTTTACCGCTTCCAAACATTTTTTATATGAAAGAGATACGTCCCATTAAGATAAAACAATAGACACGTGTGGGGTTGCTGGGATCCGATGACGTCATTTACCGATCACATGCAGAAAAAAAAAACTGTACCGGTGGTTTGTGGGCGGCGGTTTGGATGCCGGAAACCTTGATGTTCGCATTGAACTTGCTTGTTTATTTCATTTAAAATCAGAGTTTTAGGAATAATACTCACAAAATTGGGCTTGCTAGTAATGGAGATTGCTTACTCATGTGTAAGTAAAATTGAGTGGACAATTAAACGTTATTTATGTCGGGAATCGTAAAAGGATAGAGCATAACATGAGATTCATCGTATTTTCAGCTGCCAAATGTAAAAATAAAATGGTCCAAAAATAATTCGGGCGGATTACCCGCACCCTGAACTTGGGCCTTTAATTTGAGGGAAACGTTATATTACTATCTGTCACTGTGTACAATAGTTCTGAGATTCTTGCTCATGGACTTTATTGAAGTATAACTTCTATTTCAACCAATCAAATTGCTCGAAATGAACATAATGATGGAGAAATGGAATTGTTGAAAGATACATAAATATGTTACTTTCAAGTTATAAACAGCACTATGCTTGACATTGAGCCATGATGTCAAAGATACAGACTTTGACCAAGGAACAAGTTATGAAACTGAATGTTTTAATTTTCTGTTTCTGGTTGAGAGTTTTGACATACTTCTGTTTGCTACAGTCAGGGGCATAGCTGCAATGAATGCACATACACATCTTAAAGGGGGGAGGGGGAGAGAGAGAAAAAGAGAGGGTTCTGCCCCCTTAACCCCTTCTTAGGTGTGTACTGTCGTTATGCCCCCAGCTATGCCCCTGACAGTGTTACCCTTAAAATGACTAGATAATTTCTAGATTACATGTTTTTCCCTATTTTTCAGAGAAATTAGGGCTTGACATTATATGTGAATTGTCTGCTGTTTTATATAGAAACTAAGGCTCCACATTGCATGTGAATCCTTTGCCCATCAGGCAATTCAGATGAGGGTTATTTTTTTTCTCAGAAAAATAAGAAAATAAAACTTTGAAAATGCTATTAGTGCTTTAGGGGTTACGTTTAGTTGCAGTGAATGATAGCTTAGTTGACTGTCCTCACACTCTACACAAATGATTCCTGATTCTGGAATGGGCCACAAACTTGTTCCACTCTCATGATTTAAAGATTCATTTATTACGTATGTATACAGTACAAATATGTATATGTGACACAGATATGTGGGTGTAGACATGACCTGTATTTACCCTCTCCATTAGTTGGTACCACAACAGAGAACGATACAAAATATATTTATACACACAATGTGCAGTCTGATCAGAGTCTGCTGAGAGCATGTCCAAAGACTTATATTCATTTGTCACAACTTACTATATGGGATTCTTTTTGTTAACCTACTTTGTAATGAATGGAATCTTCTGCCTTATACAGTAGAACTTCAATAGCTCAAACACCTTTAGGACCACACAAATCTTTTTGAGATGGGTAGTTGAGCCACTGAGGGCTACTTCCAGGAGGCAGTGAAGGCCCTGATCAGAAGCCATGTTGTGTGGCATCTGATCTGGACCTGCACTTTTTGCTATTGTACCCAGTCTTGTATATAGTGGGTTGAAGTGTAGAATTGCTTATCCCTTTTGAGTCAGTAATTTGCATTGAAGGTTCGTATTTCATTGATTGAAATATTTAAAGCAGTTCTAGTGTTGATTCTTGGTTAAGTCAGCCCATACACCCCTGAATTTCTGAAATGGACTGTTTCATCTTTCAATTTGGACACTTCCATTCTGGCAAAATGGGCGTTTAGTCAAATCATTCACAGGATGGCAAATTAGGTAGCTACCAATGAGCATTCTCATCTGGATCTGTACTGTTTGCAAAAGTGTCTGTGTTCCAGTATGTGGGATTGATAGGGTTAACCCATATCCTGCTGAATAAATTGATTAAGCCATACCAATTTCTCACTGTCAGCCAATCAAAATACTTGATAAAATGTTTCATTGAAATTCGCAAACTAATTGACAAACAGTGTAGATCCTGATCAGATGGCTTCTTCAGAAGCCATCTGATCTGGATCTACACTGTTTGCAAAGGTAGGGGTTTTCTTGTTCAGTGGGATAAGGGTTTAAGAATGATATTATGTTAGAACCATCCATTCTGAGAACAGTATTTTGACTTTCAGTAGAATTCCCCTTCCTCTTTTCTCTTTCAATCGTGTTCCTCTCTTTCATCTGCTCTGCTATCTCTTCTATCTCTTTTCTCCATTTCCCTGGAAGAAGGCACAAAATGATTCACAAGGGGTTAACATTATGTTAAACCCCAACACAATAAAACAACAATAACTGCCAGTGTTCGACTTTATTAGCCTTGCCGACTGGTTATGCCAAAAGGGATTCCTAGCTATTCAAGTAGGCAATTGTCTACTGCTTTTGGCATTCCAAGATTTCTTATTACCTTGGGTTTATTTCTAAGTGTAGAATTGCTCATATTTTACCAGGAAATCAATAGAAATATTGTCATCAACAAGTTAAAATAAATACTATAATTATCTTGACTACTGGGACAACTTAGGTAACTGGATACATTTCCAAGGGTGATCACCCTAAAAAAGAAATTCCTCCCTTTGTGTAGGGAGGGGGGGGGGGGGGGGTGGGGTCTTATCTTAATTGAAAGAATTTGCTTGTTCTTTCCAGTAATTAAGACAAGTCTAAACCTCCTTTAGAAAAGGTGCAATTTTTTGCCAATAAAACAAGCCTAAGCCCTCCTTAGCAAGGGAGCAAATGTTTTTTCATTAAAGCAAGCTCAAGCAGTCTGTAGAGAGGGAGCAAATTCTTTCCATAATGACAAGCCTAAGCCCATTTAGGAAGGGCGCATTTAGACAAGCACAAACTGGCTTTTGGAAGGAAGCAAATTCTTTTTAGCTCACCTGTGACGTAGGGACGAGGTGAGCTTTTGGGCACACTTTTTGTCCGTCGTCTGTTGTGCGTGCGTAAACTTTTTCACTCATCGGATTTTGACCAAACTTCACAGGAATTATCCTTAGGTGGTCCCCTTTAAAAGTTGTTCAAATGGTTCCTGTCCATTGCACATCTAGGTCACAGGAGCTAAAAATAGTTTTTTACTGAAAACTTAAAAAAACTTCTTCTCTGAAACCGCATGGCCCAGGTCTTTGATATTTGGTATGAAGCTTCATCAAGTCGACCTCTTCCAAAATTGTTCAAATTATAGCCCTGGGGCCAAAAATGCCCCTGCCCCGGGGACCTTTGGTTTTTCACAGGCTTATATAGGGAAAATGTTTAAAAATCTTCTTCTCTGAAACCACAAGGCCTAGGTCTTTGACATTTGGTATGAAGCTTCATCTAAAGGACCCCTACCAAGATTATTCAAATTATAGTGCTGGGGGCAAAAATGCCCCCGCCCGGGGCCCTTTGGTTTTACAAAGGCTTATATAGGGATAATCTTTAAAAATCTTCTTCTCTTAAACCGCAAGGCCCAGGAATTTGATATTTGGTATGAAGCTTCATCTAATGGACCTCTACCAAGATTGTTCAAATTATAGACCTGTTGCCAGAAATGCTCATGCCACAGGGACATATGCTTATATAGTGAAAATCTTCTTCTCTGAAACCAGAAGGCCAAGGTCTTTGATATTTGGTGTGAAGCTTCATCTTGTGGATCTTTATCAAGATTGTTCAAATGATAGCCCTAGGACCAAAAATGCCCCCACTCCAGGGCCCTTTGTTTTTTTCACTGAAAAATTAAAAATTCTTCTTCTCTGAAACCGCATGGCCCAGGTCTATTGATATTTGGTATGAAGCTTCATCTAAAGGACCCCTACCAAGATTATTCAAATTATAGTGCTGGGGGCAAAAATGCTCCCGCCCTGGGGCCCTTTGGTTTTACATAGGCTTATGTAGGGATAATCTTTAAAAATCTTCTTCTCTGAAACCGCAAGGCCCAGGATTTTGATATCTGGTATGAAGCTTCATCTAATGGACGTCTACCAAAATTGTTCAAATTATAGACCTGTTGCCAAAAATGGTCCCGCGCCAGGGACATAGGCTTATATAGGTAAAATCTTCTTCTCTGAAACCAGAAGGCCTAGGTCTTTGATATTTGGTGTGAAGCTCCATCTTGTGGACCTCTATCAAGATTGTTCAAATGATAGCCCTAGGACCCAAATGCCCCCACTCCAGGGCCCTTTGGTTTTTTCACTGAAAACTTAAAAATTCTTCTTCTCTGAAACCGCATGGCCCAGGTCTTTGATATTTGGTATGAAGCATCATCTGGTGGACCTCTACCAAGATTGTTCAAATTATAGGCCTGTTTCCAAAAATGCCCCCGCCCCGGGGGGCCTTTCGTTTTGCATAGGCTTATATAGGGAATTTTTTTTTAAAATCTCCTTCTCTGAAACCAGAAGGCCTAGGTCTTTGATATTTGGTGTGAAGCTTCATCTTGTGGACCTCTATCAAGATTGTTCCAATGATAGCCCTAGGACCAAAAATGCCCCCGCTCTGGGGCCCTTTGGTTTTTTATGGGCTTATATATGGAAAATTCTTTAAAAATCTTCTTCTCTGAAACCACAAGGCCCAGGTCTTTGATATTTGGTATGAAGCTTCATCTAGAGAACCTTTACCAAGATTGTTCAAATTATAGCCTGGGGCCAAAAATGCCCCTGCCCTGTGGCCCTTTGCTTTTACATAGACTTATAAAGGGAAAATCTTTAAAACTCTTCTTCTCTGAAACCGCATGGCCATGGTCTTTGATACTTGGTGTGAAGCTTCATCTAGTGGACTTCTATCAAGATTGTTCAAATTATAGGCCTAGGGCCAAAAATGCACCCACCTGCGAGCCCTTCAGTTTTACATTGACCATTACATTGAAATTTAAAAAATCTTCTACTCTAAATTGTTCAAATTATAGCCCTAGGAAATTGAAGTCAAGGCAATGAAAACCTTTGAAAATCTTCTTGTCTGAAAGCAGAAGGCCAAGGTCTTTGATATTTGGTATGAATCTTTGTCTTGTGGATTTCTACCAAGATTGGTCAAATAATAGGCTTGGGGCCAAAAATGGCCCGCCTTGGGGGCCGTAAGGTTTATATAGACTTGTGGAAGGAAACCTTTAAAAATCTTCTTGTCTGAAACCAAATGGCTCCGGTCTTTGATATTTGTCCTACTTAAAATAAAAAAAAAAAAACATTTGGTCATAACTCTTATACCGTTTGAGATAAAGCCTTCATATTTTGCATGTAGGTTCCTTGTGACAAGAGCTTTACATTCACACAAAAAATTTTGACCTGTGATATTGACCTTTGACCTACATAAAAGAAAAAGTTAATATTGGTCATAACTTTTGAAATGTTTGAGATGCAGCCTTCATATTTAGCATGTAGGTTCCTTGTGACAAGAGCTTTACAGTCATGCAAAAAATTTGACCTGTGACCTTGACCTTTGACCTACTTAGAAAAAAATAAACATTTTTGGTCATAACTTTTGAACCGTTTGGGATAGAGCCTTCATATTTGTCATGTGGTTTCCTTGTGATAGGAGCTTTACATTCATGCAAAATGTTTGGACCATGACCTTGACCTTTGACCTACTTAAAAGAAAAAATAAAATCATTCATAACCTTTGAACCGTTTAAGATAGAACCTTTATATTTGGCATGTAGGTTCCTTATGGCAAGAGCTTTACAATCATGCAAAAAATTGACCTGTGACCTTTACCTACTTTAAAGAAAAAATATTTTTGTTCATAACTTTTGAACCATATAAGATAGAGTTTTCATATTTGGTATGTAAGTTCCTTGTGTCAAGGGCTTCCCACACAAACAAAAGTCTTGACCTGTGACCTTGACCTTGAACTGTGAGCAACTTTGAATAAAAAATGACCATGCCCGGGGACATGTCCGTGTTTCACAAACACATCTTGTTAGGAATTCTATAAAGACAAACCTAAGCCCTCTTTAGGAATGAAGCAAATTCTTTCCATAAAGACAAACCTAAGCTCTCTTTAGGAAGGAAGCAAGTTCTTTCCATAAATACAAACCTAGGGAGCCCTCTTTAGGAAGGAAGCAAATTCTTTCCATAAAGACAGCCCTAAGCCCACTTTAGGAAGGAAGCAAGTTCTTTCTATAAAGACAAACCTAAGTCCTCTTTAGGAAGGAAGCAACTTCTTTCCATTAAGGGGAATGGGTACACCTTCAGGGGAGGCAAATCTTTCAAAAGTGTTTTTGTCTCCCATGTCAATAGGTGTCAATTCTTCAGGAGCAAATTCTTTGCTTTAAGAGTAGACCCCTTTTTCAGTGCAATAGGGCTTACAGGGATTTTGTTTGGGGCCAGACATCGGCCATAGTCCTTAAGAATTTATGATTGTCCAAGGGATTTCAGGCCAGTTAGGACAAATGTCCTGAAATGATTTTGGACTCTTCTTCATGTTCTTTATATATCAATATTGTTTGTCAGGATCAATATTGTTAAATCAGTGACTATTTTAGTTTAAGAAAATTTCATCTTATAAAACTTGTCCCTGATGAAATTCAGTATGTCCGATAAATGATGGAGCTGTCCAGACAATTTGTCTGAACTGCATTTTGGGCCAGCAGAATCCCTGGCTTATAAAATGGGAACAGGACGTTCCAAAAGTTGTCTCCCTCTGAAAAATGGCAGACAAATCTGCCAGGTGTTCCCATTCCACTTAAGACAAGTCCAAGCCACATTTTTTTTTTTTTCGAAAAAGACAAGCCATCTTAAGGATAGGAATAAGATTCTAAGAAAGCCTCTTTCTGTTTCCATAAATAGTCTTTTAATGAAAAGAGACCTCAGAACAGGTCAGGTTCATCAAGTCATCTTACCAAATTACTTGTAGTATAGTAGTTTTTGGACCAACATTTGGACTAATTTTTTTTTTATTTTGCTATCATGATCAGAAATGTACTGATATGGTTGATATTACCATCCTGATCTATATTGGTAGTGTATGCACATGCATGTCTAAACATCAACACTTGTTATGGCTAAAAGCCTGGTTAAGCTTGGAATTAAGCCTCTTTCAAGGTTCTTCAGTGATTACCGTAACAATCTTAAAATTCGGACACCTTGAGGACTTGATGTAATTCGCCTAAAATTTCAATAAATTTGTTTCATGGTCAAGCAAGGAGTCCAAAACGTGCCCACAGAATGGTAAACAGTGTAGACCCAGCTCAGATCTGGGTCTGCACTGTTTGCTTAGGTCTATCTGTCCCAATACCTAGGATCATTATAGTATTTTGCTGCTTATTGCTGGGGTGGTATTTTAGAAACAATAAAATATAAATCAGAGATGTTCTTTTACCAGCTGCCTCAGTCAGTAAGGTACCATATTTTGGAAACACATAGTTGTATTTCCTTATACGAGGGTAGGCTGAAAAGTTCTGAGCCTGACCAAGATCCAATGGTTTGTCCATGCTTAAAGTGCCTTATTTTTCAACATAGTCTCCCTTCATGTCCACACACTTCCTCCAGCGATGCTGGAGTCCTTGGATCCCAGTGGTATAGAAGGTCTCATCTTGGTCCCTGAAAAACTCCTCCACAGCAGCTATCACCTCCTCGTCTGACCGATAATGCTGCCCAGCCAAGTGCTTTTTCATGTTTGGAAACAGGAAATAATCTGATGGAGCTAGATCAGGTGAAAACGGAGGGTGATCGACAAGTGTGAAGCCACAGTCATGCACAGCAGCCATTGCGACAACCGATTTATACACAGGTGCATTGTCCTGATGGAACAAGACCCCTTCTGTCAATTTTCCAGGTCGTTTAGCCTTAATTGCTTTTCGTAATTGTTTTAGCAGATCTGCATAATACTTCCCATTAATTGTTCTGCCCTTTTGAAGGTAATCTATGAATATTATACCCTTGGCATCCCAGAACACTGATGCCATCACCATCCCTGCAGAGGAGACGACCTTTGCCTTCTTTGGAGGGGGTGAGCCAGGGTGCTTCCATTGCATGGATTGTCTTTTGGTCTCTGGCTCAAAGTCATGAACCCAACACTCATCCTGAGTGACAAATGGTCAAGAAAACCATCTTGGTCTGCTTCAAAAATAGCCAAGTTGGCTTGTGACAGGTTCAGTCTAGTCAACTTTTGGTCAGGCGTCAAAAGCCGTGGCACCCATCTGGCAGAAACCTTGGACATTCCTAATTCACTGTGTAGAATGTTCTCTACTCGTTCACGGGAGATGCCAACAGTGTTAGCTAATTGATTTTACAGTTAAACGCCTGTCATCCATCACAGCCCTGTGCACTTGGCTGATGGTTTCCTCAGTTGTTGCCTTTGTGGGTCGTCCACACCGGTCATCATATTCAAGGCTGTCCTTGCCCATCTTAAAATTTGATGCCCACCTTTTCACGGTTGCATACAAAGGAACATCATCCCCTAATGTAGCAACCATAATGTCCTTAGGAGCTAACCCCTTTTTATGGAGGTACTCACCTTGATGCCACATTTTGTCCATTTTCTCAAAAACGTGCTAGTATCAATTTTCAAAGTCTAGAATTTCTACGTTATTGCAGGTAAACTTGAACTCATTAGTCAAATCAAGTAATAAAGGTTTGGATTTAAGGAATACAAAATTTCATGGCTGTTCGATGCATGCTTCTTGGTCAGGCTCAGAACTTTTCAGCCTACCCTCGTATAAGAAACAGATCAGCTCTAGAAGAGATTTGTTGAGAAATATATCACTGTTTGGAGGTCATATGTAAGGTAGATCAAATCACGAGCGTGTAGCGGGAGTGATATATCTACTTACAACTGACCAACAAACAGTGATGTGTCGATTGTAACACAGTGAAAGTCGACTAATGCTGTTGTTTCCTTCATATTCTGTCAACATTCCGCCATCGTTTGAAGAAATCATGCCAACATGTTTGACTGTAACACATGCAGTTACCTGCCTTTGTAACACACTTGAGGCGTGAAAAAGACATTACCCCATTTAACATGAAGGAAACGATCAATGACGTCGCAAAATGTCATAAAACTGTGGCCCTTTGGGTCACGCATTTATGCCTTGTGATTTGTCACTCATTGTGTCAGTGGATTTTCTGTGACCTGTGATAAACATTATCTTGTGGGTACTTGTAATAATCGCCTGGCCAGACAAATAAACAAAACAAAACTCTTCAGGATTCCACACCTTGGTAACATGCTTCTTAGATCATACACAAAGATCAACTTGA
Source organism: Lucinisca nassula (assembly GCA_963580285.1). NCBI lineage: Eukaryota > Metazoa > Mollusca > Bivalvia > Lucinida > Lucinidae > Lucinisca > Lucinisca nassula. The sequence continues at coordinate 144,407,189 of OY757011.1, read as the reverse complement.
CAAAAATTTAGACATTGTTTTATCTAAACAGGTGAACCTATCCATATGTTTTTATGAAGGAGAATGGAACATTTTCCCTAAAATATCTCTGATATTCCTGAAGTTTGCAGGTATGCACTCTGGATTGTTTTTAAGCACACTGATGAACAAAAATAATAATAAAAACATATTAGATATAAAAAAAAAATAAAAAATAATGACTCTTAGCATCAAAAATATGGATAATTTCCATTTGCCTTTACCCTTAAAACGCAAGAGAAACTGCATGTGAAAATGCTTTCTTTTTACGGTGTCATCTTCTAGCAAATGTTTCAAATTTATTTTTTCTTGCAGGCAAATTGTGAAGATCCTGATCAGACTGCTCCTTCAGGAGCAGTGGTCTGATCTGGGTCCACACTGTTTGGAAAAAAAATTACTTTTAAGGTAAGCAGCAGATGGCAAAGCAGACAGCAGTTGTCATGATTGGCTTTTGAAGGGTTAACCCTTAAGACGCCGAGAAAAAATACATCTGAAAATGTTGTCTGCTTGTGTTGTCTTCTGATTTTTGGCAAACTTTTTAAACATATTTTTGCACAAGGTAAACAGTGTGGGCCCAGATTAGACTGCTCCTGCAGGAGCAGTCTGATCTGGGCCCACACTGTTTGCAAAAAAAAATAATTTTAAGGGAACCAGCAGACGGCAAAGCAGAAGACAATTGTTGTGATTGGCATTTTATTGGTTAAGACAATTTTATCAGGATAAGTCTCATCAACTGGGCCCCGTCAAGCGATTTTGGTACTTATCACCTATGCGAGCAGCGAAGGTTCAGGCGAGCCTGCGCATCCGCGCAGTCTCGCCAGAACCTTTGCTGCTCGCTCATACAAGCAGTGAATCAAGAGGAACCTTCAGACAGAAAGCCATATCCCTGGCCCCTCGGAATGGCTGGGCATGTGCAGTTAAAATTTGTCATGACAGAATGCTCGAAGACACAAATTCGCTTGGCGGGGCTCAAATTGTGCTTATTTGAGGTGGAATTAATATTACATTACCTGTAGGGATTTGTTTGTTTATTTCGTTTTGGCTCTTCAGAGATAATAAAAATAATTAGTTGTATTTTTTCTGATCAGTTTGCTAACCAAAAACATAATCACCTGAGCTAACAGGTATTTTGATTGCACTATCTAGTCTAGTTTATGAGATTTTAAAACCCTTCCAAGCAGGAGTTCCCTGACCTTTATTGATGTTAATACTAAAAAATTAATAAGCAGGAAAAAATCTTTGCTTCTGGCATTTCTTGGATGGATGTTTTTCTTCCACACATTGGGATATGATGTATTGTAAAACTTTGAAAGCTTGTTTGTCATGGCGTGTTTGAACTCTTTCTTGAGTCCCTATAAAATATACTTACAGCTTAAGAAATATCTTAAGATAATTAAGTATACATTTGAGTTTTACCTCCCACCAACAACTAAGGTCATATGGACATGGGATCTTGAATTAAAGAGCAGTAAGAAAAAATTTAAATTCATAGTGTAAAGCACAATGACGGAAGACTCAAAGAGGGTCTTTTTTTTTTTTTTTTTTTTTTGAAAACATCATGGAAAGATTACCATGTGTTCCACATTTTAACTGACACTTACCTGTTTTTCTCTCAGAGTAACCTCCCTCGAATTTTCAATACAAACTTAAATTAAAATTTAAAATATTTTTCAAAGTTCTAAATTTATTCAAAATTTTATTGATACTACTCCAGGTAAATGTTTTAACATGCCTTTCAAACTGATCAGTAAGTTCTGTGAGTTATTTCATCTCCTTACAATCACAGAAACTGGAATTTAAATAATTTTAATAAATTATTTAAATTTTGAATTAAACGTTTGTGATTGAAAATAGGAGTAAAACTGGTTTAGAATTTCAGTTGAGATCAAATAGGTAATTACACAATTCCTAAGGTTGTACTGCACCTTTCAAAATTTTTCACTTATTTCTAGCTGATCACGGAGTACCCGTAGAAAAAACACCCGACTTTTCGCTGCAGAACTTGGCATCTCACATGTGACCCAAGCAAGGCTTGAACCACTGCGGTGAGAGACCTTATATCAGTGGTCTTACCCACTAGGCCATGGAAGCCTGTATATGTTTGAAAAGTTTGCAAGAAGTTGAGGCAGAAGACAGTAACAGACATTTTGAGGTGCATTTTTTTCTTTGCGTCTTAAGGGTTAACCCTTGTTCTGCTAGGCCCGGATATGCCTTGTCTTTCAAACAATGTAGATCCAGATCAGATGGCTTCTGAAGAAGCCATCTGATCAGGATCTACATTGTTTGCCATTCAGAGTGTGAATTTGTTGCAATAATTTGCATCCAGTAATCTGATTGGCTGATAATCAGTAGTGGGTGTGGCATATTTAAATATTCAGCAGGACAAGGGTTAAGAGTAGAAACCTTTGTGGGAAGGCCTGTGTTAACCCTTTTTGTACCAGAAACCCCAAAACGGGTACCCTGGCAAACAGTGCAGGTCCAGATCAGACGCCGCAGAACGTGGCCTCTGATCAGGGCCTACACTGTTTGCAAAAGGTTAAGCCATTTTCCGAATAAATTTTGAAGAAAACACAACCTGTCACCGCTAAATTTCGAAATGGACACCTGCTATATATAAGGAGGAAGATTCCATTTTGTACAAAAAGGGTTAAGCTAAGGAGCCTTTGAACTAACTGGCCCTGGTTGATTTTTCTGCCGCCTTGAAACGGGAGACAACTTCGGTTAATTTCCAGCATGTAATCCATTTCCCGGATTGCCTTGGAGGATTGTGATCACACCATGAAAATTTAAAAGTTTGAAAAACTTTTGCAAAAAAACAACAAAATGTTTTGAATGTTTGTAGATTTTGCATTAATATTACTACATAAGTTTGACTTTGAAGTTATCTTTGATATCCCATTATTCTCCCGCTAATTTGAAATTCACTGGCCTGAAGCTGGCTATAATACAGACTGTGGTCTGATGTAAAACCTTGCTAAAAGCAACTTCTAAAAGTTAGATTTTTAGATATATCCTTTCTCAGTTGGAGATGACTTTTGTAGTTTAACCCATAAAATGCCAATCACAACAATTGTCATCTGCTTTGCCGTCTGCTGGTTACCTTAAAAGTATTTTTTTTTTTGCAAACAGTGTGGACCCAGATCAGACTGCTCCTACAGGAGCAGTCTGATCTGGGCCCACACTGTTTGCCCGTATGCAAAAATATTTTTAAAAAGCTTGCAAAAAAATTCAGCAGATGATCTAAGCAGACGACATTTTCAGACGCTGTTTTTCTCAGTGTCTTAAGGGTTAATGTTTTCCCCTTTAATCCTTATCCTGCTGAACATGACCCCTACCTCTGCAAACAGTGTTGATCCAGATCAGATGGCTGCCCGGGATCTACTTTGTCGTGCAGTTTGTGAATTGAATGAATACATTTTACTCTAGTAACCTGGCTAAATTAATTTATTCAGTAGGATAAGAGTTAAGAGTTGAAATTTATAGAGGTATAACACAGTTGCAACAATTTAACCAGTTTTATAAAATGTGACACGGGCTATATTTGAATTTACATTTTTGGGTCCAATTTTAAACAATATTATAGTGGCCAAAACTCTGTTGAAATGAATAGTGTTATAAAGAGGTTGTGGTGTATTTTGGTATGCTTTGGCTGTATAGGCATCACAAATTAACCCTTTAAGCGATGGAGATCGAGAGCAGATGGCTGCCATTGATAGTTTCTCCAGACTTTCGAATGTGTCTTTAAACCGAGGTCCCATATGACCTTAGCTGTTGGTGGGATGTAGAACTCAAACACATACATAAATACCATCGATTGTTTCCCATTCAACCACTCATCACATGAACAAGTCCGTGAAATGAAGACCCCCCTATACCCCACTTTATATAGAGAAAACTGGGGTTTAAGGGGGTATACATTATTTTTCTTATTCTTGATCTAAGACATAGGTTGTGAGTCCTCATCAGAACCGCCTCAATGAGGCGGTTCTTATGAGCACCCACAACCTATGTTTGCAGTATTTATAAGACAAATATCACGAATTTTCATCAGAAAAATAGCCATTTTGGAGATGTGAAAAAATGCACCATGTCGCACGGGTATGTTATCGTAATGCAATCAGTTTATCAATAAAGTGCAAATAGTTCTTCAGTGCTAAAGTACATGTGACTATCCCTGATTTGTATGAAATCCAGGTAACTTATTTATAGAAAATAGGTATAATACAGTTAACCCATCTCTTGCTGAATATTCATTTAAGCCACACCCATTTCTGTCTATCAACCAATCACATTACTTGATGTAATTTATTGCTACAAAATCATAAACTGAATGCCAAACAGTGTAGATCCTGATCAGATGGCTTCTTCAGAAGCCATCTGATCTGGATCTACACTGTTTGCAAAGATAGGGATTGTTGTGAACAGCAAGATAGGAGTTAATTTTGTTGCAGTGAGGTAGAATCTGGACTGGAACCATGGGTTGGGCTTGTCAAACAGTGTAGACATAGATCAGATCTCGCAGATTGTGGCATCTGATCAGAGTCTTTACTGTTTGCTTACAGTACAGGTATGCAAGGGTTTAAAGGAAATGTTAACAGTCTAAGACACTGATTGTTTCCAGCCTACGCTCAGAGACAATCGACCCACCAGTACTGTCCGTCCTTTGATTTTTGTATTTCAGAAAAAAAAAAAGAAAAAAAAGAATGACAATTCACATGCAATGTCAAGCCTTATTTACTCTGAAAAAGATGAAAATAAATATTGTGAAAGTGTGCAGTCAGTTTTGCTAGAACTTGAAGGTTTAAATGTCAGCTTGATCTCGGGAGACGTAATCCTCATGTGGACAGCAAAAGCTCAGATCATGTCTGTGCGATCTGATCTGAGCCTTTGCTGAACATGAATGTCAGGATATTTTGGGACAAAGCTCAGTACTTTACCCTTATCCCGCTGAATAAATTAACTAGGGCATGCCCATTACCAGCTCTTGGCCAATCAGATTACTTAATAAATTACAGTAAAATTCTGCTTTTAAGGCCACCTAAAATCGAAACAAAATTTGCTTTTTAAAGCGTATTGAGAAGATTTTAGTTTTTCTTTCCTTGTGTTTTCTAAACCCAGTATCTCCTAATCGCAGACCACCTTTGGGACTGTTCAAAAGTGGTCTTAAAGACTTTTGACCAGTCCCAAAAGTGGTCTTAATATAGTATTTTTACTGTATATTCATTCATTTCACAAACTGCATGAAAAATGGTGTAGATCCTGATCAGAAGCCATTTGATCTGGACCTACACTGTTTGCAAAGGTAGGGGTCTGTCATGAACAGCAGGATAAGTGTTATGTCAAAAATTGCATAATAATAAAGATAAGTGTCTTCTTGATTCTTGGAAGACAGTAGGATTCATCATAGTCTGGTAATATAATCAGCACATTTTCTTGCTTCATTTTCTCTTACTGCACTTTTCACAGACCATAAAGAATAAATGAAGCAAATATGATAGTGTTAATGAACAAATGCAGTGAAAACAGCCTAAATCAGCTGAAGATATGAATATTTTACTGCCAAGCTCATTCCCAAGGTAATTGTTGCCTAATGGTATGGACTTGTCACTCATCAAACGAGCATGTAACTGTCATGTTACATTTTCAAGTAAAACATACATGATTTTAATTACCCAAGAGAATACTGGCTTTATCAGTCTGGACTAGAACAATAATTTTTAAGACTAAATGACATTGTGATATGGAAAAGAACATGTCAAGAAACTGCAACTAAAGGCATCAAGCAAAATTGTGCACATCACAAAAACACGCCTATATAATTTTGACCCCCTTGAACCCCACTTTTATGATGTAAAACTGGGGTTTCCGGGGGTATACCTTATTTTTCTTATTTCTGCTCTAAATTATAGATTGTCGGTACTCGTTAGAACCGCCTCGAGGCGGTTCTAACGAGTGCCCACAATCTTTATTTCGAGCAGAAATAAGAAAAATATCACAATTTTTCATCATAAAATTTCATTTTTTCGGCGATAAAGGTGGCAATGTATTTGTATAGGCGTGTTTAAGTAATGCAAATATCATTGTATTTGTTTTCTTTCATGTTTTGAGAGAAAATTGGGCTTGACATTTTCATGAGCATCCTCTGCTTTACCAAGCCTTATTTCTTAGGAAATAAAGATAAAAATACTGAAAATGTCATCTGCTATTCATGATCGGTGCTTTGAAGGGGGGTTTTTGCAATGATCTGATCAAGTCTGTTAAACCACAACCTGTTTATACATAATACTTTTGTTGGGGCCATATTAATTAAACAACAATGTTATATCCAAACAAAAAATGTATAGATTATATAGAAAAATGAACTTTTATGGTCATTTTTCAATTTAAATCTATACATTTTTTTTAATCCAACTTTTAATCATGTTACAGTAAAATTCTGCTATTAAGACCACCTAAAACTAAGGCTTATTCTGCTTTGAAAAGCTTATGTAGTAGGCTGCATGCAGTTATTCCTTTTTTGTGTTTTCTGTATACAGTGTCCTCTTGTCAGATACCAACTTTGGGACTGTTCAAAAGTGGTCTTAATATAGAAATTTTACTGTATATCTAAAACTGGGGATGGTTGGGTGAGGCAAAGGTGACATGTACGTGTGTATGTTGCATCACTGGGGTGTCCATCTGATGTCGGCTTACAGCTGTCCTTTCAGAAAGTAAGGGTAGATGGGGAATGTTGTTATTTCTTCTTTTTCTACACTTCCATTCTTCCTCTTTCTCTTCTGTTTCTCACTTTCATCCACTCTACTTTCTCTTCTTTTTCTTTTCTCCCTTTCTCTGGGAGATGACACAAAATGACCTACCATTAAACCCAAAACAATCAATCAAACAGTAACAAACAGTTTTATAAAGATGTTGTGTATTCTTGAGAAATGGCATGCTTGCTTTCATAGGAGCCCCGCCAAGCGAATTTGTGTCTTCGAGCATTCCGTCATGATAAATTTTAACTGCACATGCTCAGCCATTCAGAGGGGCCAGGGATATGGCTTTCTGTCTGACGGTTCCTCTTGATTCACTGCTTGTAGGAGCGAGCAGCCAAGGTTCTGGCAAGACTGCACGGATGCGCAGGCTCGCCTGAACCTTTGCTGCTCGCATAGGCGATAAGTATCAAAATCGCTTGACGGGGCCCATATAAAAGGGAGACATTTTTTCCACTTCCTGTTTGCTTTCCTGCTGTGAAAAAGGGGTCTTCTCTTCAAGAAAAGAAGTAGACCCCTCTTGACAAGTCACACAAAATTAGTTTTCTGATACAGTTGCTTCTCCACTAAGTTTAAGAAAAAAAATGCCTACTGAGACTCAATCATTCCTTTTCAGCTGAAAAAAATGGATTTATGACCAATCTGACTCCTTACAAATGTAAATTTTCATCTGAATTTGAAATTAGAAATAAATTTTGAAATTTAGGGTGTGAAAATCTCGCTCCCTTTTAAAATACAATGCAGGCAGTTATGTGTGGCTGTTTTTCAAGGGAGGTTTCTTTCACAGACACTTGTTTGAATTCTTTCAAAAATGGGGACACACATACTTGTGGTAAAATTTGAACTGTATGAGGAAGATTTGCCATTGTGATGAGGGAGATGTAAAGAATATATTCAGAAATTCTCAGTTCAAATGAGGGAGACTACAAAATTTTACTAAAATTTGGCATAAATTGGGCAAAAATTAGTATCAAAATGAGGGAGTCTCCCTCCTGATGAGGGAGGTATCACAGGTATGGGCACACTCAAAAGTAATTTTTTCTTTCAAGAGTAACATCCACTAGCAACAGGGAACTCAGTAAGATTAATCTTTCTTGAATGCCTACTTACTTCCCATAACCTGGTAACACAGCCAAATGAAAACTTTTCCAAGCTGTATTGCTCAAGATGAGATTTCCTTTTACGTGAAAGCAACAGGGAGTCAAAAAAATTCTCCTTTCATATGAAAGCAACAGGAAACCAAAATATCTCTCCCTTGTACAAAATGGTGTATCTGTTTGCGAAGTATGTAAGTGAATATTTTCTAAGATTAGATCTGGCACCAAGAACTGGCTTTTTAATCAGACAATCTATCTGATGCAATTCGTCTTGCTGTAATTGTCTCTGCTGAGTGACATAATTGTGTGTCAGATGAAGCAGTGTCTTGAGTTATGTCTTAACACAGAAAATTTCATGTACTGTGATGCATTTTTATGCCCGCCCCCCCCCCCCCCCCCCCCCCCCCCCCCGCCATTCAAAGAATGGTGGAAAAGGGCATATAGCGTTGCCCCTGTCCATCCGTCCGTCCGTTCTTCCATCCGAGCGCATCCACGGGCACCGGGCACATGTTGGGTAGACATAAGTTGGGTACTTGCCGTTTATTCCGTTAGTGTCCGAAAAAGTAGCCAACAAATTTGATGGGACATTTTGGGTACTTGTGCAAATTTTAGCTGATTGTTGGGTACTTATAGGTGAAAAATTAACACTGTAGTACCCAACAAATGTCCATCTGTAAGAACGTCCATGCGTCCGTCCGTCCGAAACTTAAACGCAGTCAATAACTTCCTTATTTCTTGATGGACTTTAAAATTACTCGGCAGAAATATTAACCATCATGAGAACGATGTGTCACGTGCAAACCCAGGTCCGTACCTCCAAGGTCAAGGTCATACTTAGAGGTCAAAGTTCAAAAAAGGGGTCCGAAACTTAAACGCAGTCAATAACTTTCTTATTTCTGGATGGATTTTGAAATTACTTTGAAGAAATGTTAACCATCATGAGAACGATGTGTCACGTGCAAACCCAGATCCGTACCTCCAAGGTCAAGGTCATACTTAGAGGTCAAAGGTAAAAAAAGGGTCCGAAACTTAAACGCAGTCAATAACTTACTTATTTCTGGATGGATTTTAAAATTACTTTGAAGAAATATTGACCATCATGACTCGATGTGTCACGTGCAAACCCAGATCCATACCTCCAAGGTCAAGGTCATACTTAGAGGTCAAAGGTAAAAAAATGGTCCGAAACTTAAACGCAGTCAATAACTTTCTTATCTCTGGATGGATTTTGAAATTATTTGGCAGAAATGTTGGCCATCATGAGGCAGTCTGCCTCACACAAAACCAAGGTCCTTACCTACAAGGTCAAGGTCATACTTAGAGGTCAAATGTGAAAAAAGGGTCCAAAACTTAAACGTGGTCAATAACTTTCTATGGATGAATACGAACATAGACATATTTTCTGGCGGGGGCATCCGTGTCCTGTGGACGCATTTCTAGTTGTTTTAACAGTTTTTCTGTGCAGTGATATTACATTTCAGGGAGTTACCTGTCCGGACAGATTGTCAACTCCCACCTAAACTATTACTGTTTAATAAGACTGCTAATTATGACAGCAAATGTATAAATAATTTCACTGTATTTACATCAAGAAAAGAAATGGTTTGGTTTGTTTGTTTGATTTACAGTTTAATGTCCCCATCAACACTATTTAGGTCATTTGGAGATGTGACACTTCCAATTTCGTGGGATTTTTACCCGACACTGAGATGAAATGATATCTCAAACCCTCCCATTCAATGAAACCAATAGGGTTTATATGTATGGACGGTCCAACTCCCACCACTTTACCTGGGCAGGCTTCCTAAGCCGTTTACCAGTGTGTCAGTTTCAACTCTGTGTGGAAGCATCATGCAGCCCAAACTATTTCTCCAAGCCCAATAGGCGGGGGGCACAAATGGTAAGGTTAAATGGTTTGGTTAACCATGTCTATAATGGCTATGCTTCCATCGGATCCTTCTTCCTTGGTATTCACAGCCTTTGCAATAGTAACGAGCACATTTTGCAATGAAATTTAACAGCTGACCAGCTCTTTCAGTGTTCAATGACCCATAAACTGCCAGTCACAACAAGGGTTTGAAAAGAATAGAAAAAAGGGTTTGCCATTCATGTGAATGGACACTAGCAGATGATTCAGTTGAAACGTTAAGCAAATAAATTATAATGTTGTCTGTTTTGTTCAGTTTTTAGATCGGCTGTTTTCGAAGAAAACGATGAGGTATTGTCATAGCTCTGGCGTTGTCTGCATCATCATCGTCTGCGTCGTCCTGCAAGAACTAGGACATTTTGTAATATCTCTGTCATTACTGAACATATTTACTTGAAACTCAGACTAGTTGTTCATTATGAAAAGGGGAACTCATACTAATAGGTGAGGAAACCCTCAAAATATTTTTGGCCTTGTTATGCCCATTCTTCGACTTAAAAATTTTTGCAGCTGAGCATTGGCACCCGCATGCAGTGCTCTTGTTTTTAGCTCAGCTGAGCCAAAGGCTTCGAGGGAGCTATTGCTATCGGTCACCCGTCCGTTGTCGTTGTCGTCGTCTGTCCACAATTCCTTTAAACGACATCTCCTCCTAAACCACCGAACAGATTTTGACCAAACTTAGCAGAAATGATCTTTGGGTGGTCCTCTCTCAAAAGTGTTCAAAGAATTCCATTCCATGCAGAACTCTGGCTGCCATGGCAACGAAAAGGGGAAAATAAGAAAAACCATTTAAAAATCTTCTTCTCTGAAACCAGAAGGCCTAGGTCTTTGATATTTGGTATGAAGCTCCCCGGGGCCAACTGGTTTTACATAGCCTTATATTGGGAAAACCTTTAAAACATTTTCTTCTCTGAAACCAGAAGGCCCAGGTCTTTGATATTTGGTATGAAGCTTCATCTAATGGACCCATACCAAGATTGTTCAAATCATAGCCCTGGTGCCAGTAATGCTCCCGCGCCAGGGCCCACCGCTTTTACATAGGCTATTAGAGGGAAAACCTTTAAAAATATTATTGTCGGAAACCAGAAGGCCCAGGTCTTTGATATTTGGTATGAAGCTTCATCTAGTGGGCCTCTATCAAGATTGTTCAAATTATAGCCCTGGGGCCAAAAACGCCCCACCACCCGGGCACACAGGTTTTACATAGGCTTACATAGGGAAAACCTTTAAAAATCTTCTTGTCTGAAACCAGAAGGCCCAGGTCTTTGATACTTTGTATGAAGCTTTGTCTAGGGGACCTCTACCTAGATTGTTCAAATTATAGCCCTGGTGCCAAAAACGACCCCACCAGGGGCCAACTGTTTTTAAATAGCCTTATATAGGGAAAACCTTTAAAAAATCTTCTCTGAAACCATAAGTCCCAGGTCTTTGATATTATGGTATGAAGCTTCATCTAATGGACCTATACCAAGATTGTTCAAATCATAGCCCTGGTGCACATAATGCTCCCGCGTCGGGGCCCACCAGTTTTACATAGGCTATTATAGGGAAAACCTTTAAAAATCTTCATGTCTGAAACCAGAAGGCCCAGGTCTTTGATAGTTGGTATGAAGCTTCGTCTAGTGGACCTCTACCTAGATTGTTCAAATTATAGCTCTGGGGCGACACGACCCCGCCCCGGGGCCAACTGGTTTTACATAGCCTTATATAGGGAAAACCTTTAAAAAATCTTCTTCTCTGAAACCAGAAGGCCCAGGTCTTTGATATTTGGTATGAAGCTTCATCTCATGGACCTATACCAAGATTGTTCAAATTATAGCCCTGGGGCCAATGCTCCGCGCCGGGGCCAACTGGTTTTACATTGGCTATTATAGGGAAAACATTAAAAAATCTTCTTGTCTGAAACCAGAAGGCCCAGGTCCTTGATATTTGGTATGAAGCTTCATCTAGTGGACCTCTACCAAGATTGTTCAAATTATAGCCCTGGCTCTAGTAATGCTCCCATGCCGGGGTCCACTGATTTTACATAAGCTATTACAGGGAAAACATATAAAAATCTTCCAGTCTGAAATCAGAAGGCCCAGGTCTTTGATATTTGGTATGAAGCTTCATCTAGTGGACCTCTACCAAGATTGTTCAAATTATAGCCCTGGGGCCAAAAATGCCCCTGCACCAGGGTCCCCTGGTTTTACAAAGGCATATATAGGAAAAACCTTTAAAAAACTTCTTGTTTGAAACAAGAAGGTGAAACCAGAAGGCCCAGGTCTTTGAAATTTGGTATGAAGCTTCATCTAGTGGACCTCTACCAACATTGTTCAAATTATAGCCCTGGGGCCATAAAATGCACCTGCACCAGGGCCTACTGGTTTTATATTGGCTTATTTAGGGAAAACCTTTAAAAATCTTCTTGTCTGAAACCAGAAGGCCCAGGTCTTTGATATTTGGTATGAAGCTTCATCTAGTGGACCTCTACTAAGATTGTTCAAATTATGAGACCTGGGACCTGCCCCTGCACCAGGGCTCCCTGGTTTTACAGAGGCATTATAGGGAAACCTTAAAAAAAAAACATCTTGTCTGAAACCAGAATGCCCGGGTCTTTGATATTTGGTATGAAGCTTGTTCTAGTGGACCTCTACCATGATTGTTCAAATTATAGCCTTGAGGCCAAAAATTGCCAAGCCTGGGGCCCGCTGGCTTTACATAGACTTTCATAGAGAAAATATTTGAAAATCTTCATGTCTGAATCCTAAAGACCCAGGTCTTAGATATTTGGTTTGAAGCTTCATCTGGTGGACCTCTACCACGATTGTTCAAATCATAGCCCGGGGGGCCATATTCACCCCACCACAGGGCCCACTGGTCTTACATAGACTTATATAGTTAAACTTTTAGAAATCTTCTTGTCTGAAACCAGAAGGCCCAGGACTTTGATATTTGTTATTAAGCTTCATTTAGTGGACCTCTACCAAAATTGTTCAATTTATGGACCTTAGGCAAAAATTTGCCTGCTCAGGTGAGCGATATAGGACCATCATGGTCCTCTTGTTTGTTTGTTTGTTTGAGTGGAGGTTTAACGACCCTGTCAACACTGTATAGGTTAGTTTTGAGACGTTGCTTCCAATTTTGTGGGAGTTTTACCCGACATTGAGATGAAATGACATCTCTAGCCAAGCCCTTGTCACCCAATGAAACCAGTAGGGTTTATAAGCATGGGTGGTCCGACTCGCACCGCTTTGCCTGGGAAGGCTTAAATCCTCCAGTACTTATGTAAGGTCGGTTTCAGCTCTGCGTGGAAGCATCATGCAGCACATCTATTTCTTCAAGCCCCGATGGGCGGGGGCCTTGTTTTGTTCAGTGTTTCAGGGTAAATTGTATGTGTGTGCGACCTTTTCCTGATCGTCTGATTGGTTCATATGACAGCAAACTGTCCAATCAAAATCTGTCCACACATTTTGAACAGGTTGGAAGGGCCCCCCATCCCAATCACTATTGATATGGTTAAGAAGGCTATCTCTCAGATGAAGACTTGCAAAGCACCGGGTCCCTCTGGCATAGTGGTGGAGATGATAAGAGCTGCAGGTGATGCAGGTGCCTCGATGATGCGCGACCTTGCAGCTGCAATCATCCGTGATGGGAAGGTACCCTCTGACTGGGAACAGAGTTTCATTGTCGGTCTCTACAAGGGCAAGGGCGATGCATTGGAACGTGGCAACCTACGTGGTCTCAAGCTGACAGAACAGGTCATGAAAGTCCTGGAGAGGATTGTTGATGGCCTCATTAGGCAGTTGGTGTCCATCGACGATTCCCAGTTTGGCTTCGTCCCAGGAAGAGGCACAACAGATGCAATTTTTGTGGTCCGACAGCTGCAAGAGAAGTATCTGGCGGCCAACAGGGACTCTACATGGCTTTTGTAGACCTGGAGAAGGCATTTGATCGAGTGCCTCGGAAAGTCATCTGGTGGGAACTAAGAAAACTTGGGAGTGGACGAGTGGATTGTGAAACTGGTCCAAGTTATGTACGCTAATGCTCGGAGCCGTGTCCGCGTTGGTGATGGTTACAGTGAAGAATTCGAGGTCAAGGTGGGTGTTCATCAAGGCTCTGTTCTCAGCCCACTGCTTTTGTGCTTGAAGCCTTGTCATGCGAGTTCTGCTCTGAAGTCCCTTGGGAAGAACTGTATGCTGATGACCTTGTCATCATAGCTGAATCCCTTGAGGAATGTGTCAGGAGGCTCTTAACTTGGAAAGACGCCATGGAGGCGAAAGGGCTGAGAGTGAATGCAGGAAAGACAAAGATCATGATCTGTGGTACAGGTCTGGACCTCTTGCAGAGTACAGGCCAGTTCCCATGCGCTGTATGTCGCACTGGAGTGGGCAGCATCAGTATCTTTTGTAATGGCTGCAAGTTCTGGGTGCACAAGAAATGCAGTGGGCTCAAACGCTTGATAGAGGACCCTGATTACAGGTGTACACGGTGCCAAGGAACTGCACGCCCCTTAGATGGCAGACCACAGAGGGAAGTCCAAGTCGGATCAGACAAGCTGGAGGTTGTAGCTTCCTTCTGCTTCCTTGGTGATATGCTCTCTGCAGCGGGTGGTTGCAAACTTTCAAACTACATCACGTGTGAAAACAGCCTGGAAGAAATTCAAGGAGTTGCTACCAGTTCTCTCTTCCCGCCACCTCTCGTTCAAGACACGTGGCCGTGTGTATAGCTCTTGTGTGCGGAGCGCAATGGTTCATGCCAGTGAGACATGGCCATTGACAAAGCCAAACCTCCAACGTCTACAGCGAAATGACAGGGCAATGATCAGACAGATCTGCAATGTCAAGCCACAGGACACCATCAGGTCCAGTGAGTTACTTGAGTGCCTTGGCATTGAGGACCTGGACCTCATCCTGAAAGAGAGCAGACTTCGCTGGTATGGATATGTGGAACGCTCCAACGGTGCAGTCAAGACTGCCTGTGACATACAGGTAAGTGGAAAGCTGGGGCCAGGAAGGCCTAAGATGACCTGGAAGCAGCTTACAGAAAGAGATTGCAGAGAATGGAAGCTCTCTGCTATCGATCCTCATGATAGACAAGCCTGGAGATCTGGTGTAAGATCTGCCATGCGTGCAGCAAGCCAGCTACCTGGAAGGGGGCCCACTTATGTGGACGTTGCCCCTGTACCTGCACGTTAATCAAAAATAAGTTGATGATGATGATGATTGGAATACAATGCAGACCTGAATAAATAAACCGATTCTTAAGGGGGACCCATAAAAGAGTGCAAACCCAGATCAGATGTCACATAATGCAGAGTTGGATCAGGGTCTTCACTGTTTGCTAAAAATGAATGAATATGAAAACAATAGACCCGATACCCCTTAAACCATTTTGTACCGGAAATCCCAAAATCTGTACCCTGGCAGACAGTAAAGGCCCAGATCAGATGCCGCAGAACGTGGCATCTGATCTGGGCCCACACTGTTTGCAAAAAGGTTCAGCCATTTTCCAAATCAATTTTAAAGAGAACCCAATCTGTCACCCCAAAATTTTGAAATGAACTCCTGCTAGATGCATGGAGGAAGATTCCATTTGGTACAAAAAGGGTTAAATGACAAATTGACACCCAACATATAACAATGGAAGAGTCCACCAGTATACAGTGGGTCAACCCTTGTCCTGCTGAAGCATGATAACCTCACCTTTGCAAACAGTGTAGATCCAGATCAGATGGCTTCTGTAGAAGCCATCTGATCAGGATCTACCCTGTTTGTCATTGGTTTGCAAATTATGAATACTATATTTCAAGCAATTTGATTGGTTGATAGTCAGAAATGGGTATGGCACATTAATTTATTCAGCAGGATAAGAGTTGAGACCGTGCATTTTGCTCTCAGAGGGGATCTTTAGGTATTACTGTACACTGGCTTAGGTGTGCATCAGAGCTATTTTGTTTTCTGTTTCTAGTTTGTTTTATGTCACGTTTTGTCACGGAAAATTGCCTTAATTGCAGTGTTCTGTCACAGATGTCATTCTTGTTAGAAATTTTAAAAGGTTTTAGTTATATAAAATGCTGCAGTTCTGTTTAATTATTTGTTTAAGTTTCAAGAAATGTCCAAAACTGTCCATCATGTGAAAAAGTCAGTGAAATGAACAATCCACTAAACCCTACTTTATATAGAGAAAACTGGGGTATATTGGGTATACAATATTTTGCTTATTTCTGCTCCTAGATATAGGTTGTGGATACTTGTTAGAACCGCCTCAATGAGGTGGTTCTAACGTGCACCCACAACCTATGTTTAGAGTTAGAATAAGAAAAATATCACAAAATTTCATCGGAAAAGCAGCCATTTTGGAGATATGAAAGAATGCACTATGTCACACGGGTGTGTTATCATAATGACAGGCTTTAACCCTTCTCTTGCTGAATATTCATTTAAGCCACACCCATTTCTGTTTATCAACCAATCAAATTACTTCATGTAATTTAATGCTACAAATTCATAAACTAAATGCCAAACAGTGTAGATCCTGAAGCCATCTGATCTGGATCTACACTGTTTGCAAAGATAACATTTTTAGTCTGTAAAGAATAGATTGGCTCTGTGTATAGTCTTACGGATCGCATTCAGCCTCCCTACAGTTATCTACCTTGGTAGATTATATGCATAGCTTAACCTTTAACCTGCTGAATATTCAATTAAGCCACACTCATTTCTGACTTTGAACCAATCAGATTACTTGATGCAGCTTATTTCTACATATTCATAAACTGAATGTCAAACTGTGTATATCCTGATCAGATGGCTTCTTCAGAAGCCATCTGATCTGGATCTACACTGTTTGCAAAGATAGGGCTTGTCGCCTACAGCAGGGTAAAGGTTAATGGTTTATCACCACTCTCTGACATCTGCGTCAGGGAGTCGAGCACTGGACTCTTACCTGAGTGGCCCGTGTTCAAATCCCACCATAGGCGGGGATTTTTTTTCAGGCTATGCTTCTTTCCTTTGTATTATTATGGCTTTCATGTCGTAAGATGGGTGCTTGTCCGGGATCGGACTTTATTTCACCGAAAATGGCTTCGTGCCGAAGTTGGCTTCACGTCATCATAAATGATGACTTCCTTAAAGAGGGGGTGTGTTACGGATCGCATTGCCTCCCTTCAGTTATCTACCTTGGTAGATTATATGCATAGCTTATAGGTTTATCACCACTCTCTGACAACTGCATCAGGGAGTCGACTCTTTGGCTCAGTTGAAAGAGCACTGGACTCTCACCCGAGCGGCCCGTGTTCGATTCCCACCATAGGAGGGGATTTTTTTCAGGCTATGCTTCTTTCCTTTGTAACGGCTTTCATGTTGTAAGAATAGACACACTAGCTGAGTCTCCACTGGTCATATATGCAACTTGCACCCTTTTCTATGCACACACTTGTCTGCTATTGAAGACAAAAAGTAGGTCACAGTTACGGTCACAAGGCCAAAAACTTTGGTGCAAATAGAAAGGTCTTCAACAACTGTCCTAATAAACTATGTTAGTTAAACATCTGTGTTATATCCAAACAAAAAAGTAAAAAATATATAGAAAAATGACCATTTATGGTCATTTTTCTATATAATATTTAGATTATAGAGAAAAATAAATGGTCATTTGTTCTATATAAACTATACATTTTTGGGATCCATCTTGAAACAATGTTCTATCCAAAACCATGTTATAATGAATAGTGTTACAATGAGGTTGTGGTGTATAAAGCTGTTCAAGGCAAGTCAAAGTTATGATTAGTGTTAAAAAATTTAACCCATTTCGAAACCCCAAAATGGTAAACTGGCTGAGAGCATAGGCCCAGATCGTGCCATCACTGTTTGCCTGAGCCATTTTCCAAATAAATTTAGGAGAAAACATAACCTGACACGCCTAAATTTTGAAATGGATTTGTGCTTTATATAAAGTGGAAGAATCCATTTGGTGCAAAATAGGTGAATATGTTTATTTGATTTTGAGGTTTCACGTCCCCGTCAACACTGTATTTAGGTCACAGAGTTGCCGGCCTTGTCACAAGCAATAAATGTGCCAAGCAAAGCTGTATGGAAACATGTTTAAAAGTAATGGTCATTGTCACAGTTTTATGTCACAGGAAGACAAACAAACAGCCAGCAAGGCCAAAAAACCTGTTACTCCCAAATCTTTGTTTCTAGATGCATACAAAATCAAAGCACTGAGAGTACTGGTGGGTCGATCGTCTCTGAGGGTAGGTTGGGAAAGTAGTCCGGAGCTGAGAATCGAACTGTTCGTTTAACTTTAAGCAAGCACAGTAGAGCTGATCGGACATCGCGTTATGTGGCGTCTGATTATGTAGATTCTGTTTGCCAATGCCCAAGTGTACGAGCACAGTCCACCCGCCCCCTCCCATTGGGGCTTGAATAAATAGATGGGCTGCCTGATGCTTCCATGCAGAGCTGAAAGTCCCGTAACATTGGAAGTAACATCTCCAAATGACCTATACAGTGTTGACGGGGACGTTAAACCTTAATTCAAACAAACGAGCACAGTCCAGAATTTTCTTCTTACGCTGCGTTCTGACGTCTTAGGTTAGTACTTGGATTTTGTTCAGTGTGTGTGTGTGGGGGGGGGGGGGGGAATTATTTCAGATTTATACAGTTTTTCACCTTCTGCAAAATACCTGAAATTCACATCCTCAACCTACCCCTTTTCAGAGTCTGCATACAGGGCAAACACAGCCCCCTCCCATCTTTTGGAAATTATTTCAGATTCATACAGTTTTTCACCCTCTGCAAAATACCTGAAATTCGCATCCTCAACCTACCCCTTTTCAGAGTCTGCATACAGGGCAAACGCAGCCCCCTCCCATCTTTTGGAAATTATTTCAGATTTATACAGTTTTTCACCCTCTGCAAAATACCTGAAATTCGCATCCTCAACCTACCCCTTTTCAGAGTCTGTATACAGGGCAAACGCAGCCCCCTCCCATCTTTTGGAAATTATTTCAGATTTATACAGTTTTTCACCCTCTGCAAAATACCTGAAATTCGCATCCTCAACCTACCCCTTTTCAGAGTCTGCATACGGCCCTGAATCATGTTCAAAACTGTTGTTGCATACATATGGCAAACAGTGCCGACCTGATCAGAAGCAATGTACTCTATATCCGATCTTGGTCTACGAATTATGTCTAATAAGGGTACCACCCATAAAGTCTGGGCTACTCATTTTTGCACTTAAACATTTCAGGGTTCTAAAATTAAGTTCTTAGCAGGAGTGCGAAAGTCTATTTTTAGCTCACCTGTCACGTAGTGACAAGGTGAGCTTTTGTGATCACTTTTTGTCCGTCGTCCGTCGTGCGTGCGTGCGTCCGTGTGTGCGTCCGTGCATGCGTCCATAAACAATTTCAAATAAGTATATCTCTAATACCCCATGGTCAATCTTGATCAAATTTCATGGGAAGCATCATCAGGTAGGGGGAAAGGCTGCATAAGGTTTTTGGGCTGATCAGATTGGAATTCTGGTTGCCATGGCAACATATAGCTCCCATGGACTATCAATTGGAAAAAATTAAAAAATCTTCTTCTCTGAAACCACAGGGCCTAGAGCTTAGATATTAAGCATGTATTAACGGCCAGTGGTCACTTACATAATTCCTGCCAATCATGCCCCTGGGGTCCAAATTGGCCACACCCCGGGGCCCCTTCGCTCCCATAGACTCATAATGGAACAAAAAGCTTCAAAAATCTTCTTCTCAGAAACCACAGGGCCCAGAGCTATGATATTTAGCATGTAGCAACAGCAAATGGTCACCTATATAATTCCTGCCAATCATGCCCCTATGGTCAAAACGGGCCACGCCCGGGGCCCTTTAGCTCCTATAGACTCATAATGGAAAAAAGCTTCAAAAATCTTCTTCTTTGAAACCACAGGGCCCAGAGCTGAGATATTTAGCATGTAGTAACGGCAAGTGGTCACCTACCTAATTCCTGCCAATCATGCCCCTGGGGTCCAAATTGGCCACAGCCCGGGGTCCCTTAGCTCCCATAGACTCATATTGGAAAAAAGCTTAAAAAATCTCTGAAACCACAGGGCCCAGAGATAAGATATTTAGAATGTAGCAACGGCCAGTGGTCACCAACATAATTCCTGCCAATCATGCCCCTGGGTTCCAAATGGGCCACGCCCCGGGGCCCCTTTGCTCCCATAGACTCATAATGGAACAAAAAAGCTTCAAAAATCTTCTTCTCGGAAACCACAGGGCCCAGAGCTTAGATATTTAGCATGTAGCAATGGCAAGTGGTCACCTACATAATTCCTGCCAATCATGCCCCTGGAGTCCAAACGGGCAACGCCCCGAGGCCCTTTAGCTCCTATAGACTCATAATGGAAAAAAGCTTCAAAAATCTTCTTCTCTGAAACCACAGGGCCCAGAGCTTAGATATTTAGCATGTAGCAATGGCAAGTGGACACCTACATAAATCCTGCCAATCATGCCCGTGGGGTCCAAATGGGCCACGCCCTGGGGCCCCTTAGCTCCCATAGACTCATAATGGAAAAAAGATTAAAAAATCTTCTTCTCTGAAACCACAGGGCCCAGAGTTTAGATATTTAGCATGTAGCAATGGCAAGTGGTCACCTACATAATTAATGCCAATCATGCCCCTGGGGTCCAAAAGGGCCATGTGCTGGGGCCACTTAGCTCCCATAGACTCGTAATGGAAAAAAGTTTCAAAAATCTTCTTCTCTGAAACACAGGGCCCACAGGGCCCAGAGTTTAGATATTTAGCATGTAGAAACGGCAATTGGTCACCTACATAATTCCTGCCAATCATGCCCCTGGGTTCCGAATGAGCCACGTGCCGGGGGCCCCTTTGCTCCCAAGGACTCATAATGGAAAAAAACTTAAAAAATCTTCTTCTCTGAAACCACAGGGCCCAGAGCTTAGATATTTAGTATGTAGCAAAGGCAAGTGGTCACCTATATAATTCCTGCCAATCATGCCCCTGGGGTCCAAAAGGGCCATGCCCCGGGGCCCCTAAGCTCCTTTAGACTCATAATGGAAAAAAAAAAGCTTCAAAAATCTTCTTCTCTGAAACCACAGGGCCGAGAGCTTAGATAATTAGCATGTAGCAATGGCAAGTGGTCACCTACATTAATCCTGCCAATCATGCCCGTGGGGTCCAAATGGGCCACGCCCCGGGGCCCCTTAGCTCCCATAGACTCAGAATGGAAAAAAGATTCAAAAATCTTCTTCTCTGAAACCACAGGGCCCAGAGCTTAGACAATTAGCATGTAGCAACGGCAAGTGGTCACCTACATAATTCCTGCCAATCATGCCCCTGGGTTCCAAAGGGCCACGCCCCGGGGCCCTTTAGCTCCTATAGACTGATAATGGAAAAAAGCTTAAAAAATCTTCTTCTCTGAAATCCTGGCGCCCAGAGCTTAGATATATAGTACGTAGCTACGGCAAGTGGTCAACTATATAATTCCTGCCAATCATGCCCCTGGGGTCCAAAAGGGCCATGCCCCGGGGCCCCTTAGCTCCAATAGACTCATAATGGAAAAAAAAAGCTTCATAAATCTTCTTCTCTAAAACCACAGGGCCCAGAGCTTAGATATTTAGCATGTAGCAATGGCAAGTGGTCACCTACATAAATCCTGCTAATCATGGGGTCCCCGTGGGGTCCAAATTGGCCACGACCCGGGGCCCCTTAGCTCCCATAGACTCATAATGGAAAAAAGATTAAAAAATCTTCTTCTTTGAAACCACAGGGCCCAGAGCTTAGATATTTGGCATGTAGCGACGGCAAGTGTTCACCTACATAATTCCTGCCAATCATGCACCTGGGGTCCAAACAGGTGAGCGATATAGGGCCATTGGGCCCTCTTGTTACTCGACTTGGCATACATTTGTGTAACAGTTTTATAAATAGAATGTTCCAAAAGATGTCACGTGACAGCGTGGCTACGTGAGCATACTATTTCGTTTAACCTTCAAATGCCACTATTTAAGCAAATAGTGAAGTTCCTGTGCAACCTTCTGATCAGACGCCACATTCCGCGACGTCTGATCTGGTCTGGGTATTATCCAGCAAGACTCTATATAGATAGCTTTTGTTGCATCGATAAAAATAGCCCAACGTTTCAAGTTCTATTATTAAAACATAATATTGGTTTTCCTAAATCAGTGATGGTCACGTGGACAACTGCATTAATTCCGTTTGGCCATTTAGTAAATTTGGGTCGATCGGTTTACGATCGACCCAAAATTTCAAAATTTAATCAGGCCTTCCCTGTACAAGTTAGTAAGGCAGAGGGACATCCATTGGCTGTGTACCTACCTAGGCATCTCACAATTTATAGTGCACAAGTTACCATATATACTTAAACCCATTGTATGCAGGAAACTCTTAAGGGGAATGGGTACACCTTCAGGGGAGGCAACTCCTGCAAAAGTATTTTTGTCTCCCGTGTCAATAGGGGACCCCTTTTTCAGTGGGACAGGGCTTATAGAAAAGCGAACAGGAAGTCCCGAAAGTTGTTTCCCTTTGAAAAATGGCGGAAAAATATGCCAGGTGTTCCCATTCCCCTTAAAGGGGTATCTTGGCAAACAGTGCAGGCCCAGATCAAATTTACTACCATTTATTGTGGATGAGTGGCAAACATTTTTTTTTTTGGTTTGGGTTTTACGGCCCTTTCAAGATTATTTCACTCATATCGAGCCGATCGTTAATCAGAGGTGGGCGAAAACCAGAGTACCGGGAGAAAAACCACCTGACATTCCGTTGCAGAACTTGGCATCTCACACGTGGCCTGAGCAAGGCTCGAACCTACGAGTGGCAAACATTGTAGACGTTGATGAGATACAGTGTTTTAGGGCATTGCTTGTTTGCTCAGGCCTGCATTACAAAAACATGCCTGCACAAATACATTGTAAATTTTACCGCCGAAAAACGACAATTTTAAGATGAAAAATTGCGATATTTTTCTTATTTCTGCTCAAAATATAGATTGTGGGTACACGTTAGAACCGCCCACAATCTATATTTTAGAGCAGAAATAAAAAAAATAACTTTTACACATGTAAACCCCAGTTTTACTATATAAAAGTGGGGTTCAAAGGGATCAAAACTATATAGGCGTGTTTTCATGATGTGTCTGTCCAAATACATCTGGTAAATATGGTAAACATAAAAAGGGGGAACTATATGGTGATTATTTGAAATGACAGCGATTTGTTGCATTTTATGGAGAGAAAACGCAATCCATGCAGACAAAACAATAAAAAAGTGTTTGATTTTACTTAACATCAGACATATAATGCTGTGATGTAGGTTAGATATGTTTTAATATTTGTGGGAGATGAACCGTTGGCGTTATATTGATCTTGAGGCAGGCGTGGGGCCTTAAGTTGTTAAGTAATTTTTAGATTTTTATTGCGATATTCAAATTTAAGTCCCCCGGCAGTGCAAGAAAATTACATTTAAAGAAACCTTAATGTAAACTCTGTAATATAATTTTCACTAATTGGTATAGAGAAATAATTCTTCTATACTTCAAAGAGATAAACATGTAAAATAACTTTAATGTGTGTCAGTTTTAGAGACAGCTCGGCGTAACAACCATTTGAGGTTACGTTTAAAGATGTTATGATGGTAAAACATGTTGGGTGGATTTTAACTCTTAAACCACCAGTCGTGTGATATAACCACATCACGAAAACACGCCCCCCTTGAACCCCACTTTTATATAGTAAACCTGGGGTTTGCAGGTGTAAACCTTATTTTTCTTATTTCTGCTGTAAAATATAGATCGTGGGTACTCATTAGAACCGCCTCGATGAGGCGGTTCTAACGAGCATGCATAATCTATATTTTGACCAGAAATAAGAAAAATATCACAATTTTTCATCTTAAAATTTTCGTTTTTGCGGCGGTATAGTTTACAATGCATTTGTATAGGCAGGTTTTTGGAATGATATTTCCTTTTCATTTTTATTTCATATTTTTCAGAGAAAATCGGGCTTGACATTTTATGTGAATTGTCTGCTAGGGATATGATGTCAGTCCTTATAATGGGAGTCTACTAATGGGTTAATCCTTTTTGTACCAAAATGGAATCTTCCTTATCTTATACATAGCAGGAGTTCATTTCAAAATTTAGGGGTGTCAAGTTGTGTTTTCTTCAGAATTTATTTGGAAAATGGCTAAACTTTTTGCAAATAGTGTAGGCCCTGTTCAGACGCTGTGTTCTGCAGCGTCTGATCTGTCCCTGCACTGTTTGCCAGGGTACCTGTTTCGGGGTTTCCGGTACAAAATGGGTTATTGGGAGTCTACAAAGGATTAAAGCTGCTTAGTTTGCAGAAGTCACAAAAGTTGTTCCCCATGAAAAAAAGGCTGAAAATATTCCAGATCGTATCCAGTCTCCTTAAGGGGTCTCATGGTCTGTGTTGTCTGAAAGTAAAAGTATTTTGATAGTCTTTTTTGGCTCCTGATTACCAATTCTAATCCTATATATCACTTTGACAGACAGTCTCTTATTTATATAAGCCAAATAGTCACCTAGTGGCTTAATACTTTCAATAAGTTTATCTTAAATGGTATTTCAGCTTAAATACCTAACTTACCTTGTTTAGATTTTGACTTTCTAAAGTGATTCTTGATATCTGCTATCAAGTATGCTAATGGTGATTTGCTATGATTAACATGATTGGGGAAGATTGGCTGCTGTATTATATTTAGCCTGATAATAATGCCAGACCTGATTGCCAAACCGATTTCTTCCAGTACAAATGTCTCCTAACCCTCTCACCAATATAGACTTTTTGAAAAGTGTAGATCCAGATCAGATGGTTCATGAGTCAACAAATCAGGCTCTGCAGGATTTGTCATTCTGTTTATAAGTTTGACTTAAGGGGAATGAGTTAGTGTTTGAGTTTTATGTCCCACCAACAGCAAAGGTCATATGGAGACAGGACCTCGGTTTAAAGACTCATCCGAAAGTCAGGAGAAGCCTGGGATCGATCCTGCGATCCCTGGTTTACAAGGCGAGTAGCTAACCACTACACCACGGAGGCTTCTAACTTAAGGGGAATGGGAACACGTTTAGGAAAGGCAACTCCTGCAAAAGTAGTTTTGTCTACCATGTCAATAGGGGTCAACTCTTAAAGGAAAGAATTTGCTCCTGAGGAGCAAATTCTTTCCTTTAAGAGTAGACCCCTTTTTCAGTGGGACACGGCTTACAGAAAGTGAACAGAAAGTCCCAAAAGTTGTCTCCCTTTGAAAATGGCGGAAAAATCTGCAAGGTGTTCCCATTTCCCTTATATTCCCTGCTTGTGTCCAGAATAAAACATGGAAGAGTTTACATCTGAAATGTAGGGGCGTGCTGCAGTTAACCCATTAATTTAACCCTTGTTCTGCTGAATATTTAAATAGGTCACACCCACTACTGATTATCAGCCAATCAGATTACTTGATGCAAATTATTGCAACAAATGCATAAACTGGATGGCAAACAATGAAGATCCTGATCAGATGGCTTCTTTAGAAGCCATCTGATCTGGATCTACATTGTTTCAAAGCTAAGGCATATCCGGGCTCAGCAGGTCAAAGGTTAATGAAACTGCAGTAGATGATATTTCAAATTTTGTTTTGGAGTATTTTTGCATAATTATTGTCATTTCATGCCAGGTATGTCAGGAAAGTAGTCTGGTGTGCTGTACCAATATATTCAGACACCTCAACCTCCTTACCATACTTGTTCTAAAATTTGAACATGTACACTTTCCTACCTGATGTTGTGTCTAAGAATAGCCGCAAGAGTGGCAAACAGTGTAGACCCAGATGAGACGCCGCATTCTGCGGCATCTCATCTGGGTCTACACTGTTTGCTAGGGCCTGTCTGTCGGAATACGTAGGTAAATATGGTACATAACAGTAAAGAATTGTTATGTTTTATTTCTAAAGAAGTGTTAACGTGGATGTTGTCACTTGATTGTCCGTTTTGCATTAAAAAATTAAGACCAACATATTGTAAATAAAGTAAATTCATTACGATTTATTCATGTCATCGATTAAAACATGTGAGATGGGTGGAGAACATGGCTGTCAAACCATGATTTATTGTAACAGACTTTTATTTTCTTAATCATCATATGAATTTTAAAAAGATAATAGTCCCACTACACATAAATGGGCCTTGCAGTTTCCTGTCTGGTGTGAACACTTAGGAGACTGACTTGACTTGATAGATTTTGTAAGGTACCCGGGCGCTAAAAGCAAATAAGGGCTACCCCCCATCTCGCTAAATGGGATTAGTTTATGAACTGCTCTTCCCAAGGCCTCCAATGTGCTGGCACTTGTCTATTCGACAGGTGTCAGCTGACCAATGGGAATATAATGACCTCTGACACTGTGCACTCAGATCAGTGTAGTTGTGTCCAGTTTCTTGTCCCCGGGGGTCCCAACTGTACCTGTAATACTTAGGAGACTGGTTACAGACCCTTTCATCAGGTGTGACATACTAATGTATCTCCTATAAAAGGATTTTCTTAAAATATGGGTCAGATGTATGCTTATGAGGACAGTGTGCAGAACATAACTTGTTAAGGTCAAGGTCAGATCATGCATTAGACTTGTCTTTTGAAAGAGGGCCAGCACTTGCAGTTACTATTCTGTCATTGAAGTCAGCACTTGTTGCCTTTGTTAGAAGCCTCCGTGGTGTAGTGGTTATGCTACTCGCCTAGTAAACCAGGGGTGGCAGGATCGATCCCGGGCTTCTCCAGACTTTCGGATGAGTCTTTAAACGCAGGTCCCGTCTCCATATGACCTTAGCTGTTGGTGAGACGTAAAACTAAAACACTCACTCCATTGCCTTTGTTAATTTTACCACAACCCTTATATTAGAGTCTGGGTCCTGTTTGTGCCTTCAGATTCCAGTCGTGAAATGGAATTATCTACCCGTTTATGACAAACCAAATCTTCCAAATGGTCTATTGACAATTTATATTGTGTTTGGTTTATTTTATTTATTTTAAGTTTCAGAAAAAATCTCACATTTTTACCCAACAGTGTAGACCCAAATCAGATGCTGCAATTTTGCAGCATCTGATCTGGGTCTGCACAGCTTGCCAATAACCTGTTTTTGGGATGACAGACATATTTGTTGGGTTAACTAGCTTAATTTTAATCCTACATGATATTTTTTCATTCATTACATGAATTAAGGAATACTTACCGAATCTCTCCTTGTGATATAATCACGAAAACAAGTCTGTATCAGTCAGAGTCTTGATCTTTTGTAGACAGTCTGACTACTTACTCATGATAATGAGGGGCTTGATTTTTTCGATAACAGTAATTGGCAAAATTATAATAATTTCATTTTATAATTCAAGGTAAAAATGTAATTGATAAAATCGTGAAGAAATCCCATTACTCAGTGTTTTATGATTGTTGGATAACTCGTCTCTTGATGTTTGAAATTGCTCATTTGGTTTTCAGTACATCAAAATACAGTCAAACTTCGACGGCTCAAACACCTTTGGGACCACGAAAATCTGTTCAAGACAGGCGTAGTTCGAGCCACTGATGGCTTCTTCCAGGAGGAATAATGTGGATAATTTTTTACATCTTTTCGGTGTTCTATAATATAAATATATCCTGTGTATACTCAAAAGAATCGCCTCATTGAGGCGATTCTAATGAGTACACACAGGCATGATACATTTGCAAGATAAAAGGCGAAAATATCCGAACTTTCCACTCACTATTTCTTACGTAGAGAAATTCCCTAAGGACTCAAGAACGGGTTCAACTCTGCCGTGGTAAACGAGCCATCGGTGTTCGAGCAATCAAAATTCTACTGTATGAGAACAAAATATACCTGATAATGGAAAGACCAAGATCAAAGGAAACTTTCTTGACCAGTATCGACCATTATCAGCCAGCAGGCACTTTTGGGCATCAAAATATTTTTTTGTCATTTTTCCAGTTTCTTTGGAGAAAATATTATCTGTTAACCTATCTACAGTGTTTTGGAAACCCCAAAATGGGTAATTGGCAAACCGTGCAAGCCCATATCTGATCAGGTCCTACACTATTTGCAAAAAAATCAGCCATTTTCCAAAAAAAAAAATTTTTTTTGAAGAAAACACAGCCTGTCACCCCTAAATTTTGAAATGGACTCCTGCCATATATAAACAGGAAGATTCCATTTGCTACAAAAAGGGTTAAGGGTAAAGCTCAGTTAAAAAGGGAAACAAAACTATTTTAACCCTTCTCTTGCTGAATATTCAGTTTAGCCACACCCATTTCTGACTCTGAACCAATCAGATTACTTGATGTAATTTATTCTTACAAATCCTTAAATTGGATGTCAAACAGTGTAGATCCTGATCAGATGGCTTCTTCAGAAGCCATCTGATCTGGATCTACACTGTTTCCAAAGACAGGGGTTGTTGTGAACAGCAAGAGAAGGGTTAAAAGTCTCCTCCCCTAAAAGTATATTTAGTACCTTCATACCATATTTACACTTAGTATTCTCACACCTCAGCTCCTTATTACCAGGCTTGTTTTAAAATTTGAACCAGAACAATGCCTAATGACAGCTTAATTACCCACTGTATGCAGGAAATCCCAAAAGGGGTAACTTGGCAAACAGTGCAGGCCCAGATCAGACGCCACATTCTGCGGCGTCTGATCAGGACCTGCACTATTTGCTAACAGAATTTTCCATCAAAAATAGAATAAAAGTGAAAAAATAGGCCTGACATCCCTTATATGACAAATGGACTTGTCAAACATAAGAGTCCACTAGCATCGATACAATGGGTTAATGAGCGGCAAACAGTCTAGACCCTGATGAGATGCCGCAGGGTCTACACTGTTAGCTGTGGCCTGTCATTTCAAAACTGTATACTGTATAAGATAGAATACTGAGACATGAGGCTTTGCAGGCTCACTTGTCTAATAAGCCTTGCATTATGATTAAGCAACCATATGAGATAATTGTATCTTCCATATCTCTCTAAAAAAGTATGAATGAATAGATGAATGGATGGAGAAATGGAAGGAAAATCAATTTGGCAGAATCAGATCATACACTTAGGAGTTACCTGCCCTTGTGCATTTTTGCATTAGGGTTAATGTGAATTTCAAAAATGTATATCTTGAAGACTACTTGGCCGACTTTGATCAAATTTCATGTGTAACATTATTGGGCAAGTGGAAAGACTGCATAAGGTTTTCATGCAGATCTGAGTGGAACTCTGGTTACCATGGCAACATATAGCTCCCATAGACTTAACATAGGAAAAAGCTTATCATCACTCTAGCTCCGTCAATTTTTTTCTGATCGACTTCATTCTTGCAGATAATAAGGACAGGCATAAAATCTCGGTTAAGTTCGATTTTGGGCAGAATCGGAATATTGACCTCGGAGTTACGTGACCTTGAGCGACAAAAAATTTGCCCATAGACTTAACATAGGGAAAATGTTGTGACTACGATAGCGACTTGAATTTTTTTCAGATCAGCTTCAAACTTGCAGGTAACGAGGACAGACATAAAATCATGGTTAAGTTCGATTTTGGGCCGAATCGGATTATTTGCCTTGGAGTTACCTGCCCTTGAGCATGAAAAAATACGTTGTGACCACGATAGCAACTTTATTTTTATTCAGATCAGCTTCAAACTTGCAGGTAACGTGGACAGGCATAAAATCTCAGTTAAGTTCGAATCGGAATATTGACCTCGGAGTTACATGACCTTGAGTGACAAAAAATTTGCCCATAGACTTTACATAGGGAAAATGTTGTGACTACGATAGCGACTTGAATTTTTTTCAGATCAGCTTCAAACTTGCAGGTAACGAGGACAGACATAAAATCTCGGTTAAGTTTGATTTTGGACCGAATCGGAATATTTGCCTTGGAGTTACCTGCCCTTGAGCATAAAAAAATACGTTGTGACCACGATAGCAACTTTATTTTTATTCTTATCAGCTTCAAACTTGCAGGTAACGAGGACAGGCATAAAATCTCGGTTAAGTTCGATTTTGGGCCGAATCGGAATATTGACCTCGGAGTTACGTGACCTTGAGAGACAAAAAAATTTGCCCATAGACTTAACGTAGGGAAAATGTTGTGACAGAAATAGCGTCTTGAATTTTTAGCTCACCTGAGCCAAAGGCTCCAGTGAGCCGATAGTATACTAAGGCTCCGGAGTCCGTCGTCTGTCGTCCGTCCATCCGTCGTCCACACTTTCAATGAAGCATATCTCAGAAGGCAGTCGACCAATCTTGTTTAAATTTTATGTGTAGCACCATTGGGCAAGGGGAAAGGCTGCATTAGGTTTTGGAGCTAGTCTGGTTCATTTGTTCCTTCATTCTTCTTTCTCTCCATATAGAGATAATAGACCAATGTTAAATTTTTAATCAAAGATTTCTCAGGAACTATAAAAGCTAGAAGCATCAAATTTGATATTCAATAGAATAATGATGACTTATTTTGTGTAAGAGACATTGGGCTTTCTCAGCTTATTTGTTCATCTGTTCTTTCATTCTTCTTTCTCTCCATTTTGACCAATGTTAAATTTTCGTCAAAGATTTCTCAGGAACTATAGAAGCTAGAAGTCTCAAACTTGGAACGCAATGCAATAATCATGACTTATATCCTGTAAGGGTCAATGGGCTGGATTCTATTAGCAGATTTAGTAGTCAAGTCTGTGAATTGTTAAAACTTAAGTTCCTCAGGTGAGCGGTTTAGGCTCATTGAGCCTCTTGTTTCTATATAATCTATACATTTTTTGGGCTCATCTTCAAACATTTGTTTGCTTTGTGTTTAATGGCCTAGTCTTCTTATAAACCCTATTTAGTTTCATTGGGCGGCAGGGCTTGGGATGTCATTTCATCTCAGTGTCGGGTAAAAGTCCCACAAAATTGGAAGCAACATCTCCAAAATGACCTTTACAGTATTGACTGGGATGTAAACCTCAGATCAACGGGCCTCCGTGGCCTAGTGGTTAAGAGCGCTGACTCTTGATCATTAGGTCTCTCACCGCTGTGGTCTGAGCCTCGCTCGGGTCACATGTGTGACGCCAAGTTCTGCAACGGAAGGTCAGGTGGTTTTTCTCTGGGTACTCCGGTTTTCGCCCACCTCTGATTAATGATCGGCTCGATATGAGTGAAATATTCTTGAAAGGGCTGTAAAACCAAAACAAAAAAAAACAAACTCAGATCAAACAAAACAAACAAATAATGGCCTAGTCAGCACTATTATGGTCAAGTTTACCTATCCACACTTTTGATCTGGGCAGGCCCAGTGTTATATCCCAAACCATGTTATAATGGATGGTGCTATGAAGTTTCGGAGAGTATGCTAAGGACCCTTTATTTGTGGTGGGACTCAGCTGTTACATTTATCCTGTTTTTAGCTCACCTGAGCACGAAGTGCTCAAGGTGAGCTTTTGGGATCAGTCTTTGTCCGTCGTCAGTCGTCCGTGCGTGCGTGCGTCCGTCGTCAACTTTTGCTTTAAACAACATCGCCTCCAAAACTGCTGGACAGATTTTGATCTAATTTCACAGGAATGCTCCTTGGGTGATCCTCTACCAAAATTGCTCAAACTGTTCCGCTCGGGTGAACAAGATGGCCACCAGAGCTAAAAATAGAAAATTCTTTAAACGACTTCTCCTGCTTAACAAGTGGATGGATTATGAAATTGTTTCACAGGAATGTTCCTTGGATGACCCTCTACCAAAATTGCTCAAACTGTTCAGCTCTGGTGAACAAAATGGCCGCCAGAGCTAAAAATAGAAAAACCTTTAAACAACTTCTTCTTCTTAACCAGTGGATGGATTTTGAAATTATTGCACAGGAAGGTTTCTTGGGTGCCCCTCTACTAAAATTGCTCAAACCAATCCGCTCGGGTGAACAAAATGGCAACCAGAGCTAAAAATAGACAAAAACCTTTAAAGGACTTCTTCTCCTTAACCAGTGGATGGATTTCGAAAATTACTTGACAGGAATGTTCCTTGGGTGACCCTCTACCAAAATTGCTCAAACCGTTCCGCTCGGGTGAACAAAATGGCCGCCAGAGCTAAAAATAGAAAAAGCTTTAAACGACTTTTTCTCCTTAACTAGTGGATGGATTTTGAAATTACTTCACAGGAATGTTCCTTCGGTGACCCTCTACCAAAATTGCCCAACTGTTCTGCTAGGGTGAACAAAATGGCCGCCAGAGCTAAAAATAGAAAAAGCTTAAAACGACTTTTTCTCCTTAACCAGTGGATGGATTTTAAAATTATTTCACTGGAAGGTTCCTTGGGGGATCCTCTGCCAAAATTGCTCAAACTGTTCAGTTTTAAACCCCATTGGTTTCATTGGGCGGCAGGGCTTGAGATGTCATTTCATCAAAAATGACTTTTACTTCTCAAAATGACTTCTACTCCTAAACAGGCAGACTGATTTTGAATTAATTTCACAGAAATGGTCTTTGGGTCCAACCAAAATTGCTCAAACCCTCCACTCCACCATATATTACCCACAATTCCGTTTGTACAATAGGATCAGGTGAGCGATCCAGGGCCATCATGGCCCTCTTGTTTTTTTTCATCTCCACTTTATTTTATAGCTATTAACTGTTGAATCACAATGTTTAATTACTAGAAAACCAATTAGCAGTCCTCATTTGTATGTCAACATAAACTAATGAAATGCTGCCTTGAAAATCTGTCTCTGACAAAAAATAGACAGCACCTGTCTGTTGGGAACTATTTCCTAGTCTTGAAAATGTTTTGTATTTGCATTATACATGGAAGGTGTCCACTGGCGTCCATGGACAACTTGATCATAGAAGAGCTGGCTGAGCAGGTCATACAGTCACTGTACAGTTATAGTAAGATATCCTGATGGGCAAAAGTCACTTTCTTTCGTGCTACATTTGATAACTAATTAACCGATTTTAGACGGGAATCTCGAGAACAGGATATTTGCAAACAGTGAAGGCCCAGATCAGATGCCGCAGATGCGGCATCTGATCAGGGCCTTCACTGTTTGCAAAATATCGGCCAATTTCTAAATAAAACTGACACCCCTAAATTTTGAAATGGACTCCTGTTATGTGTAGTATGGAAGATTCTTTTCGGTTTAAAATGGGTTAAATGTCATGACAGTTGAAAACAAAGAATGTCATCAGTAGCTGGAGAGAGTTCGGCAAACAAAAAGTCATAAAATGGCAGTAAAACACAGGTTTATAATCTAGATGTGGAGACACATTTATTTGCTTACATTTTATTGCAGCAGATGATGTTAGCCTTGTTCATCGTTTGTATTGGAGTTAAACAGCTCAGTCACCACTTTTTTATCCACATTTTTCCTGGGCAGGGTTAACCAGTACAGTGCGCATTCTTTCAACACACTTCTTGAATCAGCAGTTTAGGGAGAAAATGACCATAGAAAAGATTTCAATGATCAATCTCCAAAGAATGACCCCGCAGGTATTGAACCGGCGTGCTCCTGATCACCAGTCAGGCGCGCATCTGACTGAGCAACCGAGGCCAGCACTTCATCAGTTATATTTGAAGGCTTAGAAGTAAAATCTGTGCTAAGCAAATATAAAACAGGCAACAGATTTTTAGCTCACCTGTCACGTAGTGACGAGGTGAGCTTTTGGGATCACTTTTTGTCTGTCGTCCGTCGTGCGTGCATCCGAGCGCATCCGTGGGCACATGTTGGGTAGACATAAGTTGGGTACTTGCCGTTTATTCCGTTGTTGTCCAAGAAAAGTAGCCAGTAGCCTGTTGGGTATTTTGTCGCTTGTTGGGTAATTTTGAATGGGAAAATTAACATAGAGGTACCCAACAAATGTCCATCTGTAACAACGTCCGTGCGTGCGTCCGTACGTCCATCCGTGGGTAAACAATTTCTTCAAACGACATCTCCTCCTAAACCACAGATCAGATTTTGACCAAACTTCACAGGAATGATCCTTAGGTGGTCCCCTTTCAAAGTTGTTCAAATGGTTCCGGTCTGTTGCACATATAGGTCACATGGGCCCAAAAATAGATTTTTTCATTGAAAACTTAAAAAATCTTCTTCTCTGAAACCGCAAGGCCCAGGACTTTGATTTTTGGTATGAAGCTTTATCTAGTGGACCCCTACCAAGATTGTTCAAATTATAGTGCTTGGGCCAAAAATGCCCCCGCACCGAGGCCCTTTGGTTTTACATGGGCTTATATATGGAAAATCTTAAAAAATCTTCTTCTATGAAACCGCAAGGCCCAGGTCTTTGATATTTGGTATGAAGCTTCTTCTAGTGGACCCTTACCAAGATTGTTCAAATTATAGTGCTGGGGCCAAAAATGCCCCCGCCCCAGGGCCCTTTTGTTTCACATGGGCTTATATAGGGAAAATCTTTAAAAATCTTCTTCTCTGAAACCGCAAGGCCCAGGTCTTTGATATTTGGTATGAAGCTTCATCTAGTGGACCCCTACCAAGCTTGTTCAAATAATAGTGCTTGGGCCAAAAAGGCCCCCGCACCGGAGCTCTTTGGTTTTACATGGGCTTATATAGGGAAAATCTTTAAAAATCTTCTTCTCTGAAACCGCAAGGCCCAGGTCTGTGATATTTGGTATGAAGCTTCATCTAGTGGACCCTTACCAAGATTGTTCAAATTATAGTGCTGGGGCCAAAAATGCCCCCACCCCAGGGCCCTTTTGTTTCACATGGGCTTATATAGGGAAAATCTTTAAAAATCTTCTTCTCTGAAACCGCAAGGCCCAGGTCTTTGCTATTTGGTATGAAGCTTCATTTAGTGGACCCCTACCAAGATTGTTCAAATTATAGTGCTGGGCAAAAAATGCCCCCGCCCTGGGGCCCTCTGGTTTTACATAGGCTTATATAGGGAAAATCTTTAAAAATCTTCTTCTCTGAAACTACAAGGCCCAGGTCTTTGATATTTGGTATCAAGCTTTATCTTGTGGACCGCTTCCAAGATTGTTCAAATTATAGCCCTGGGGCCAAAAATGCCCCCACTCCAGGGTCCTTTGGTTTTACATAGACTCCCCAGAGAAAATTTAATCAAAATTTCAGTAAATTTCATTGAAATTTCACTGAAATCCTCATATTTTGGTGGATTTCACCCATTTGACCAAAATTTGATGAAATTTCAATGAAATTTCAGTGAAGTTTCAACAGATTTCACTGACATATTCAAAATTTCAGTGAAACTTAATTTCAATGAAAATTCACTAAAATTTCAGCAGTATTCTTGCATAAATTTTGATCGTCTACAAAATTTAAGTGATAGTGAAATTTCAATGAAATTTCAGTGAAATTTCCATATTTTTTCAATCAAATGACCAATGCATTTTCTTCAGTTACAAATGTTTTAATGTATATTAAAATAAAGAAAGCCTCTAAGGAAAATATTAGATAAGACTAATGCAAAGAAACAATGTAAGAATGAAGCAAGAAAACATGCAACAACATACACCACAATTTTTCCTCCTTATACAGTTTTGGACAAAAATACTTATCACAGATGGATCCTAAAAATGTACAGATCATACAGAAAAATGACCATTTCTTTTCTCTATAATCTATACATTGTAATTGGACACAACACTGCCACCCATTTACTAACATATTTCATGCTTTAGACCCCTAAAACCAAAGTCCTCAGGTAGTGAGGTACATAAAAGTATCAGCATATCATCTTAAAAGCCTCAGAAGTTTGGACATACATATAGACTGCTGTCACAGACTTAAATTTAAACAAGATGTGTTTGTGAAACATGAACATGTCCCCAGGCCAAGGTCAATTTTTTCTTATCCTAAGCCCTTGTCACAAGGAACCTACATGCCAAATATGAAGGTTCTATCTGAAGGGGTCACAAGGAACCTACATGCCAAATATGAAGGCTCGATCTATCTGAAATGGTTCAAAAGTTATGACCAATGTTTTTTCTTTTCACAAGGAACCTACATGCCAAATATAAACGGTTCAAAAGTTATGACCAATGTTTTTCCTTTCAAGTTGGGCAAGACTAGCTTGTTTCGGCCTTAAAGTTATCCAGCAAACAGTCAAGCCAACAAACAGACAGGGCAATAACAATATGTCCCTGCTCTTGTGTGCATGCATGAGGACATAAAAATGTGGACATAATAAAATGGCAGTTGGAACAGCAAAAAGTGAAGACCCTGATCAGAAACAGGCTGTTCTGAGTCTGCAATGTCGGCTAAGATTAGTGTATACAGGTTTATATCAGAGTACCCTCTGTTTTGGGGCCGGACTCTGTAGCTCAGTCAGACGCGCGTCTGACTGTTGTTCACGAGGACGCGGGTTCGATACCTGCCGGGGTTGGCAACATTCTTTCGTGGAGATTGATCATGAAATCTTTTCTATGGTCATTCTCTCCCTTCCGCTGATTCAAGAAGGGCAGTTGTCAGTTTCTGGCTAAAGAATGTGTACTGTACTGGTTAACCGCTGATGTATAAGTCTGCCCAGGAAAAGTGTGGACAGGTAAACTGACCGGCTCATAAATGACCTAAATAGTGTTGACTGGACAGTTAAACTCCAATACAAACAAACAAAATCCTCTGTTTTGGTAGTGACTTCCTAAAATTGTGATAAATTTACAAAGGAATTGCATTTAAAAGTGAATGCATCATAATTCAAGGCAATTGTTATGCATAATATCATCAAATTCCAAGCGAGGACAGAAACCAATGTAAATTTCTTGTACCCTAAAAGAACGCCTTTCAATAGAATTCAATTTCAATGGAAATTCACAAAAATTTAAATGAAATTTCAGTGAAATTTCAACAATTTTCTAGCATCAGTAAAGGATTTTAATCAAATTTAGTATTTCATTTAAATTTTAGTACAGTTTTAGAAAATTTCAGTCTTTGCATGTAATTTGTTGTTTCTTGAGTGAAATCTAGTTTTCATAGAATGTCTTTTCAACTAGAAAGTAATTTCATTCTATGACAAAGTATAAGAATGAATAGTTCAGGAAGTGCCACAATCAAAATTTGATGCCAACCCAATTATAAGAAAGTACCATAAGCTAAGGGACAAACAGGCAAGTTAATCAGCCCCTTTCTTTCCTACGAGGAATTATACAACAACAATAACTTGATGTTTAACATGCAATGTTGTTTTGATAATAAGTGACACTGAAAATTATGAGTTTTAAAATTAAAATGAAATCTCACCAAATTTCACTGAAATTTCACTGAAATTTTGGTGATGACGTCATTGATGATGACATCATTTCAATTGAATGATGGGAAAAACATGGCTGCCTTAGTATTGGAGGGATTTTCAAAGCAGTGCCAGAAAACTAATTGTCCCGTAATATCAGGATGACAAACATCACAGAACATTGGCTGATATAGTAAGTACACTTCAGGACACAGTTTGAAAAGGTGCTGTTTGAATTGGGCAGAAATGATGGCAGACACAGGTTAGCAGGTCAGCATGCGGATTTTGAAGGTCAAAAATTTCTGGTCATTCAATGTCTGTGTTAGATTAACAAACATGCTGAAAGGCCTTAGAAAACAGAAGTTTGACAGAAAAAAGATAAATCAGACATAATTATATTTAATAAATTACTTTTTTTTTCTTCTTGTCCGAAAATTAATATGGTCATTCGAAATGGGTGGGGTACAGTGTGGCATGTAAACAGAGACCCTTGGCTGTTGTAATTGATATCATTATGTAACCATTTAGAGAAAAAAGTATTTGGGGGACGAATGAAGTTGTTCATTATATATATTTCTCATGCGAACTAATAGTAATTAAATCTATGTATATCAAAACATAAATCAAGTACCATCAAAGGGGAAACAATTTTGAAATCTCATTGATATATCTGTGAAATGCTATTGAATATTTCCTAACATTTCATTAAAATTTCTGTGAAATACTAACACACTTTCAGGAAAATTTCTCTGAGATTTCAACAAAATTTAGAGGCATTTTGCCCATTTCTTTCAATGAGATCTCTACATTATTTTATTGAAATACTAACAAATTTTCACTGAAATTTGGTAATATTTTGCCCGATTCTTTCACTGAGATTTCAGTGTTATTTGACTGAAATAACAGTGAAATTTCACTGAAAATCAGTAATATTTTATTGAAATACTAACAAATTTTCACTGAAATTTCCATGAGATTTTACTGAAATTCGGTAATATTTTGCCCGATTCTTTCACTGAGATTTCAGTGTTATTTGACTGAAATAACAGTGAAACTTCACTGAAAATCAGTATTATTTTATTGAAATACTAACAACTTTTCACCGAAATTTCTATGCGATTCTGCTGAAATTTGGTAATATTTTGCCTGATTCTTTCACTGAGATTTCAGTGTTAATTGACTGAAATAACAGTGAAATTTCACTGAAAATCTCAGTGTTATTTCAGTGTTATTTTGCCCGATTCTTTCACTGAAATTCCACAGTTATTTCCATGAAATAACGCTAAAATCTCAGTGAAATTCCATTGTCATTTTCACCAGGGAGCTTATATAGGGATAATCTTGAAAAATCTTTTTCTCTGAAACCACAAGGCTTAGGCCTTTGATATTTGTTATGAAGCTTCAGCTAGTG
Source organism: Lucinisca nassula (assembly GCA_963580285.1). NCBI lineage: Eukaryota > Metazoa > Mollusca > Bivalvia > Lucinida > Lucinidae > Lucinisca > Lucinisca nassula. The sequence goes on along the minus strand of OY757011.1, from coordinate 144,368,790 downwards.
GACCTCTTCAAAGATTGTTCAAATTATAGCCCTGAGACCAAAAATGTCCCCGCTATGTGGCCCTTTGGTTTTACCTAGACTTATATGTGGAAAATCTTTAAAAATCTTCTTCTCTGAAACCACAAGGCTTAGGTCTTTGATATTTGTTATGAAGCTTCAGCTAGTGGACCTCTACCAAGATTGTTCAAGTTATAGCCCTGGGGGCCAAAAATGCCCCTGCTCCAGGGCCCTTTGGTTTTACATAGACTAATATAGCGAAAATCTTGAAAAATCTTCTTCTCTGAAACCACAAGGCTTAGGTCTTTGATATTTGTTATGAAGCTTCAGCTAGAGGACCTCTACCAAGATTGTTCAAATTATAGCCCTGAGACCAAAAATGCCCTGCCACATGGCCCTTTGGTTTTACATAGACTTATATAGGGAAAATCTTCTTCTCTGAAACCACAAGGCCCAGGTCTTTGCTATTTGGTATGAAGCTTCATCTAGTGGACCCCTACCAAGATTGTTCAAATTATAGTGCTGGGGCCAAAAAAGACCCCCCCCCCCCCCCCCCCCCCCCCCCCCCCCGCCCCGGGGCACTTTGGTTTTACATAGGCATATATAGGGAAAATCTTTAAAAAATCTTCTTCTCTGAAACCACAAGGCCTAGGTCTTTGATATTTGGTGAGAAATTTCATGTAGTGGACCTCTATCAAGATTGTTCAAATTATAGTGCTGGGGCCAAAAATGCCCCCGCCCGAGACCCTTCGGTTTTACATAGACTTATATAGGGAAATCTTTAAAAATCTTCTTCTCTGAAACAGCAAGGCATTATGTCTTTGATATTTGGTATGGAGCTTCATCTAGTGGACAGTTATAGCCTTTGTTGATATTTGGTATGAAGCTTCACCTTTTAGACCTCCCTCAACATTATGCACATTGTAACCTTGGGGTCAATAATGGCCCTCCCCGGGGCCGACTTGTTACTCTATGGATCAGGTGAGTGATCCAGGGCCATCATGGCCCTCTTGTTTTTGTCATGCCTGCTTTAGCATGGTGCATTATAGGAGTCCATGCATCCATTCATTCATCCATTCATCCATGCCTTTGTCAGTCTGTCAACAATTGCGACCACCCTAGTGTCCACCATAATGGTCAAGTCCATTTCACCAATTATACTTGGTGCAAACTTGCATCTACAGATGGCAACTATAATGCAAGCAGCCATATTAGTCCTTGACCTATATTTCATGGTTCACTGACTTAGTGAACTATTTGGTCAAACCTAGCTGTCACCATAATATTCAAGTTCATTTCTCAAGAACTATAAGAGCTTCTTTAATGCAAGCATCCATATTTTGTTTGTTTGTTTGATCTGAGGTTTAATGTCCCCGTCAACACTGTAAAGGTTATTTTGGAGACATTGCTTCCAATTTTGTGGGACTTTTACCCGACATTGAGATGAAATGACATCGGAAGCCCTGACGCCCAATGAAACCAATAGGATTTATATGCATGGATGGTCCGACTCGCACGGCTTTGCCTGGGCAGGCCTAGATCCTCTAAGCGATTTACCAGTACTGGTATGCGATCGGTTTCAGTATTGGGCATCATGCAGCTCATCTATTTCTTCAAGCCCCGATGGGCGGGGGCCTAAGCATCCATATTTAACCATGGTTTAGCGACTTTCTGGTCTATTGCTTCAACCCTTCCAGAACTATAAAAGCTTCATTAATGTTTCTTGGTACAAGCTTGCATCAAGGAATGGCAACTTTTATGCAAGTACATGTATCCATGTTTGACCTTGAGCAACATTTCATGTTAAACAACTTTGTGCTCTATTTTGTTAACCACAGTATTCACCCTAATGTTCAAGTTGATTTCTCAAGAACTATAAGAGCTTCATAACTGTTACTTGGTACAAGCTTGCATCAAGAAATGGCAACTTTTATGTTGACCTTGACCTACATTTTATGGTTCACTGGCTTTGTGACCTATTGTCAACCCTTGTGTTCAAGTCCATTTCTCAAGAACTATTAAGATACTGGGTACAAGCTTGATCTACTTTTCATGGTTCACTGCCTTTGTGCCTCCTTGGAATGGAAGGCATTACATAGTTACTTCTCTTGTTTTTTTTTTGCCCCGAGAATCAGAGATTCGTGGGCATATGGTTTTTGGTCTGTCTGTCTGTCCATCTGTTTCTCTGTTTGTCTGCCTGCAAAAACCTTAACATTAGGCTTAACTTTTGAATGGTAACTGATAGGGCTATCATATTTCACATGCGCTTTCCTTGTCACAAGACCTTTCAAGGTATATCATAAATTTTGACCTCATGACCTTGACCTTGACATTTGACCTACTTTTGACCTCCTTTTTAAAAACATTAACATTGGCCATAACTTTTGATTGGTTAGTGATAGGACTTTCTATTCAAAATAACAAGACCTTTCCAGTGATACCATAATTTTTTACCTTGTTACCTTGACCTTGAAATTTGACCTACTTCTTTTTAAAAAACTTTAACATTTGCAAAAACTTTAACATTGGGCATAACTTTTGAATGATAACTGATATGGCTTTCATATTTCACACATACATTCTCTGTCACAAGACCTTTCCAGAGGTACCATTATTTTTGACCTGGTTACCTTGACCTTGATGTTTGACCTACTTTTTATCCCCCGACCGAACAGGTTTGGGGGATATAGCGATCAGCCTGGCGTCCGTCTGTCCGTCCGTCTGTCCGTCCGTCCGTCCGTCCGTAGACGCAACCTTGTGATGGCCATAACTCCTATACCCTTTGAGATTCATTGATGGTTATTGGCACAATTGTTCACAAGGCCGAGACGGCGTGTCATGCGCAAGAACCAGAACTCTGGATACCATACTTTTTTAGTTATCTCCCCTTTTAATAAAATAGAATGACTACTTTGTGATGGCCATAACTCCAATACCCTTTGAGATATATTGATGGTACCTGGCACAGTTGTTCACAAGGCTGAGACGGCGTGTCATGCACAAGAACCACAACTCTGGTTGCCGTGGTTTTGGAGTTATCTCCCCTTCCAATAAAATAGAGTGACAACCTTGTGATGGCCATAACTCCTATACCCTTTGAGTTTCATTGATGGTTCTTGGCACAATTGTTCACAAGGCTGAGACAGCGTGTCATGCACAAGAACCAGAACTCTGGATGCCATACTTTTTTAGTTATCTCCCCTTTTAATAAAATAGAAGGACAACTTTGTGATGGCCAGAACTCCAATACCCTTTGAGATATATTGATGGTACCTGGCACAGTTGTTCACAAGGCTGAGACGGCGTGTCATGCACAAGAACCACAACTCTGGTTGCCATGGTTTTGGAGTTATCTCCCCTTCCAATAAAATAGAGTGACAACCTTGTGATGGCCATAATTCCAATACCCTTTAAGTTATATTGATGATACCTGGCACAATTGTTCACAAGGCCGAGACGGTGTGTCATGCACAAGAACCACAACTCTGGGTGCCATGGTTTTTTAGTTATCTCCCCTTCCAATAATATAGAATCACTACCTTGTGATGGCCACATCTCCAACAGTCACAGTCTTTGAGATATATTGATGATACTTGGTACAGTTGTACATGAGGTTAAGCAGGTGTGTCACGTACAAGAACCACAACTCTGGGTGCCCTGGTTTTTTAATTATCTCCCCTGACAATATAACCTTGTGATGGCCATAACTCAAATACGGTTTGAGATATATTGATGGTACTTGGCACAATTGTATAAAACATTGAGATGGCGCTTCATGCCTAAAAACCACAACTCTGGGTGCCATGATATTTGAATTATCTCCCCTTCCAATATAACAGTATGACAACCTTGTGATCATCGTACCTACAATACCCTTTGAGACATATTTGTGGTACTTGATGCAAATGTACATGAGGTTAAGCAGGTGTGTCATGCTCAAGAATTACAACTCTGGGTGCTCTGGTTTTTTAGTTATCTCCCCTGGCAGTATAATGTGATGGCCATAACTCCAACGCCCTTTGAGATATATTGAAGGAACTTGGCACAATTGTATACAAGGTACAGAAGGGATGTCATGTGCAAGAACCACAAGTGTTGGTGCTGTGGTATTTGAGTTATCTACCCTTCCAATATAACAGTATGACCAACTTGTGATCACCATATCTCCAATACCTTTTGAGACATATTGATGGTACTTTGTACAGAAATACATGAGCATAAGCAGGCATGTCATGTGCAAGAACCACATTTCTGAGTGCCCTGGTTTTTTAGTTATCTCCCCTGACAGTATAATCTTGTGATGGCCATAACTGCAATACTTTTGTTATATATTGCTGGTTTAATTCTGGTGCACTTTCTATTGGTGAACAATCTTCTGAAGGCCATATTGGCTTTTGGTCGGGGGATTTGCCATCTCTTCCGATGGCTATTTTTAAAAACTTTAACATTGGCAATAACTTTTTGGTAAGTGATTGGGCTTTCATATTTCACATGTGCATTCCTTGTCACAAGACCTTTCTAGTGGTACCATAATTTTTGAACTTGTGGCCCTGACCGTGACTGTATTCCTTGTCACAAGTCCTTTCTAGTTTTACCATAATTTTTGACCTCGTGACCTTGACCTACTTTTTTAAGACTTGAACATTGGCCATATCTTTTGGTTGCTTAGTGATACTGCTTTCATATTTAACAGGCGCTGTCTGGGGGCATCAGTGTTTCACAAACACATCTTTTTTTGTTGTTGTTATTGTTTTGTATCTCCTTGCCTTAATTTGTACTTCAAGCAGTGCAATTATTAACTGAAAATATAAAATAAAAGTCCTTTGGGAAGGAATATGCACTGTATCTAAGAAAAGCAGGTTGCTAGAATCTAACAGAAATCAGATAAAAGGATTCAATTATTGTATTGATCAGAGTTGTGTAAGACAGAAATTAGGCTGAAATTAGACCCTATCTCATCATACTAGACAGACAAGGCAGTAGATCTGAGCTTAATCGGGATTTTACATGCTCAAAAATCTATGAAAGCTAGTATTATTTTCACTTTCCACTTTTGTTTCTTCCCTACTGGGATGCTTTGCTTCAATTTTAATGAGTTTCATTGCAAGCAAGTCTTGCGGCATTTTCTCTAGTTCTTTACAATATTCACATCCATGTGACTGATTTGTTTTGTTTGATTTGAGGTTTAACGTCCTCGTCAACACTGTATAGGTCATTTTGGAGATCTATGTTGCTTCCAATTTTGTGGGACTTTTTCCCGACACTGAGATGAAATGATATCTCAAGCCCTGTGCCAAATGAAACCAATAGGGTTTATAAGCATGGACGGTCCGACTTGCAACGCTTTGCCTGGGCAGGCTTAGATCCTCTAAGCTGTTTACCAGTACTTGTATGCGGTCAGTTTCAGCTCTGCGTGGAAGCATCATGCAGCCCATCTATTTTTTCAAGCCCCGATGGGTTGGGGCCATGTGATTGAACTCTAGCTTTCAGGACACTACAAATGTCTATTTACGGACAAAAAAGTAACTCTTAAGGCACTAAGGAAAGCTCTAGAGCAGAAGAAAAATGAAATTAATCAGTTTTTAGCTCGCCAGAGCCGAAGGCTCCGGGTTCGGCTCCGGGGTAGCTTATAGGCAGTGGTTTGTAGTCATCTGCATCTGCATATCTGCATTGTCAAACAGCAACTCCTCTGAACCTGCTGGGCCTATTGAAACCAAATTAAGATTCTATGGGGGGTGTGGGGGGGGGAACAGAAAATTGTTCGTAAGAACTTGGTCACATGACCAAGATGGCACTCATGCCCATAGGCATATATAGTAAAAGCCTACAAAAAATCTCAGGAACTAAATGGCCAGTGACCTTGAAACTTGGTATGCAGCATTTGGTATGCATGGGACTTGGGGGTCCTTTTCCAAGTTTGTTCAAATGGTGACCTTGACCTACTTTACGTCAAGGTCAAATTTGGCCACTCCTGGCATTTGTATGGGAAAATGGCAAAACAGTGGATTTTTCAGATTCTATTGTAACTTAAGGCATCTTAATGCTATTCACAATTAGCTGGTGAATTCAAGGTCAAGGTCATTTAATGACCTTTGTCCTGGATGACTCAGATTTAGTACTTGTATCTTCTTTCTACTGAAACTATAGGGCTAATTGGAACCAAATTACAGTCTCTATGGGATGGGGAATTGAAAGTTTGATTGTGAGATCTGGGTCAAGTGACCAAGATGACTACCATGCCCATATATGGTAAAAACGCTTAGAAAATCTTCTGCTCTGGAACCAAATGGTGGATGACCTTGAAACTTGGTATACTGCATAAGGCACTCAGACTTTACCAATATTGTTCAAATAATCTTTGGTTGACCTTGACCCATTTTACTTCGAGGTCAAATTTGGTCACTTAGGCAGTTGTTTGTTTTGTTTGATTTGAAGTTTAACATCCCTGTCAACATTGTAAAGGTCATTTTGGAGACTTGCTTCCAATTTTGTGGGACTTTTACCTGACATTGAGATGAAATGACACCTCAAGCCCTGTGGCCCAATGAAACCAATAGGGTTTATAAGCATGGGCGGACCGACTCGCACTGCTTTGCCTGGGCAGGCTTAGATCCTCTAAGCTGTTTACCAGTACTCGTGTGTGGGTCGGTTTCAGCTCTTCGTGGAAGCATCATGCAGCCCATATATTTCTTCAAGCCCCGATGGGCAATATAAGAAAAAGGTAAAATAGCGGATTTTTCAGATTCTGTTGTATCTTGAGGCATCAGAATTGCTATTTGCAATCAGCTGAATGAAATTTTATCAATTTCAGAGTTCAAGGTCATATACCGATCTTTGTCCTGGATGTCTCAGATTTGGAGCCTCTATGGGATGGGATCTGGATCACAACACCAAGATGGTCACCATGCCCATATATGGAAAAAAAGCATTTGAAAATCTTTTTCTCAGGAATCAAATGGCTTTTGACATTGAAACTTGGTACACAGCATTAGGTACTGACCTTTTGTAAATCTCGACCTCTTAATTTGGTCACTAATAGGCATTTATATGGGTAAATGGCAGAACAGTATATTTGTCAGATTCTGTTGTAACTTAAGGTGTCGGAATTGCTATTTGCAATCAACTGAAGGAAAGTTCATTGATTCCAAAGGTCAAGGTCATTTACTGACCTTTGTCCTGGATGCCTCAGATTCAGAATTTTTAGCTCACCAGAGCCAATGGCTCCAGGAGAGCTTATAGTATAGACAGTGGTCCATCGTTGTACATCGTGATTGTCAACAATTTCAAATGACATCTCCTCAGAAGCTGCTAGGCAAATCGAAACCAGGTTACATATGTGACTCCCTAAGTTGGGGGAAAGAAAATTTGTTCATGGGATCTTGGTCACATGTCCAAGATGGTCACCATACCCATATATGGTAAAAACCTTTAAAAACCCTTATCTCAGGAACGAAATAGCTAATGACCTTCAGACTTGGTATACAGAATTTGGGACTTTGGCCCTATCCAGTTTATTCAAATGATGACCTTTGGTTGAACTTGACCTATTTTATGTCAAGGTCAGATTTGGTCACTTAGGCATTTGTATAGAAAAAGGCAAAACAGTGGATATTTCTGATTCATTTGTTGCCTTTGGCATCCGAATAGATATTTGTAATCTCTCTCAGCTGAATAGAAGTTTATCAATTCCAAAGATCAAGGTCATTTACTGACCTTTGTCTGTCATTTACTAACCTTTGTCCTGGATGGCTCAGATTCAGCATTTTTATCTTCTTTTCCACTAAAAGTGCTGGGCTGACTGAAACCAAATTAGATTTGGAATGTCTATAGGATGAGGCAATGAAAATTTATTCATAGGGTTAAAGTCACATACATAACAAAGATGGCGGCCATGCCCAGATATGGTAAAAACACTTTGAAATCTTCTTCTCAGGAATCAAACGCCCAATGACCTTGAGACTTGGTATGTAGCAATGGGGACTCAGGCCTCTAACCTTATTTTTGTCAAATGGTGACCTTCATTGACCTTGACCTATTATGCCAAGGTCAACTTTAACTATGTAAAAAAGGCTAAACAGTGGATTTTTAGCTCATCAGAGCCGAAGGCTCCGGGGGAGCTTATAGGATAGGCAGTTGTCCGGCGTCGTCGTCGTTGTCGTCGTCGTCTGTCGTCGTCTGACATCAACACTTTCAAACATCTTCTTCTCTGAAGCCACTGGACCGATTCAGCCCAAATTTTATCTGTAGCATCCTTGGGCTGGGGGATTGAAAGTTTGTGTTTTTTATGAAAATCGGCCCATTAGTTTGGTTGCTATGGCAACGTAGAGTTTCCATAGACTTATAATGGGGAAAATTGAAAAATGGCATTTACTGCCAAGTCATTGCAGATATTTGGACAAAACTTTTATAGAAATGTTTCTTGAGTAAAATTCTTTCAGCCATATGCTTTTATGCCAACCTGAGGGTCCCCCAGGTTGTGCCGGGGCCATGCCCCACCCCCTCCACTTCATAAAAGGCCATATATCTCAGAAACCATTCAGATCCTGACCCCTAAACCATATATATTTTTGTTCCTATTGATAAGACGCATTTAGTAACACCAACCTAGGGGTCCTCAGGGATGCGCCGAGGTCATGCCCCACCCCCTCCACTTAATAAAAGGCCCAATATCTCGGAAACCATTCAGATCCCCACCCCTAAACCATATATATTCTTGTTCCTTATGATAAGACCCATTCAGTGACATCAACCTGGGAGTCCCCTGGATGCGCCGGGGCCATGCCCCACCCCCTGCATTTCATAAAAGGCCCAATATCTCGTAAACCTTACAGATCCCCGCCCCTAAACCATATATATGCGTGCTTCTTATGATAAGACACATTCATTGACACCAACCTGGGGGTCCTCAGAGATGCGCTGGGGCCTTGCCCCGCCCCTCCACTTCACAAAAGGCCATATATCTCAGAAACTGTTCAGATCCCCACCCCTAAACCATATATATTCTTGTTCCTATTGATAAGACACATTCAGTAACACCAACCTGGGGGTCGTCAGGGATGCGCACAGGTCAGGCCCCACCCCCTCAACTTTATAAAAGGCCCAATATCTCGGAAACCATTCAGATTCCCACCCCTAAACCATATATATTCTTGTTCCTTTTGATAAGACCCATTCAGTGACATCAACCTGGGAGTCCCCTGGATGCACCGGGGCCATGCCCCACCCCTTCCATTTGATAAAAGGCCCAATATCTCGGAAACCTTACAGATCCCCGCCCATAAACCATATATATGCTTGCTTCTTATGATAAGACACATTCATTGACACCAACCTGGGGGTCCTCAGAGACTCGCTGGGGCCTTGCCCCACCCCTCGACTTCAAAAAAGGCCATATATTTCAGAAACTGTTCAGATCCCCACCCCTAACCATATATATTCTTGTTCATTATGATAAGACGCATTAAGTAACACCAACCTTGGGGTTCCCAGGGATATGCTGGGGCCATGCCCCACCCCCTCCATTTCATAATATCACAATATCTCGGAAACCTTACAGATGGCCACCCCTTAACCATATATTGTCTTGTTCCTTATGATAAGACACATTCATTGACACCAACCTGGGAGTCTCCCTGGGCCTTGCCCCACCCCTCCACTTCACATAAGGCCTTATATCTCAGAGAATGTTCTTAGCCCCACCCTAAACCATATATATTCATCTTTCTTATGATAAGACGCATTCAGTGACACCAGCTTGGGAGTCCCCGGGGCACGCCCAGGCCATGTCACACCGCTTTACTTCATTAAAAGCCATATATATCAGAAATAGTTCAGATCCCCATCCCTAAACCATATACTTGTTCCTTATGATAAGACTCGTTCAATCACACCAACCTGGAGGTCTCTTTGTGCTGAGGCAATGTGCCCCGCCCTTCCATTTCATAAAAGGCTTTATATTTCAGAAACCATTCAAATCCCCACCCCATAATCATATATGTTCTTGTTCCTTATTATTAGCACACCTACTGTAGCGGGGTCCGCAGGGGCCATTCCTATTTCATAAAAGGGCCTCAAATCTCTGAAACCGGTCAGATTCCCAGCACTGAACCATATATATACTTGGTCCTTATGATAAGACACATTTAGGGACAACAGTTTGGGCTTTCCTGGGATCAACAGGGCATGCCCCAACCCCTCAACTGTTAAAGAGGCCTTACAGATCCCCACTGCTAAACCATATATTTTTGTTTCTTATGATAAGACGCATTTAGTGATACCAACCAGGGCTCCATTGGGTCCATGCCCCACCCCCTCTACTTCATAAAAGGCCTAACTTTTCAGATGCTGAGTCCACATGGGTGCTCATTTGGACATGGGGGTTCATTTGGTGGATTAAAATGATATCATGTTAAAATACATGGCTGCCATTGGGCAGGATGGGCAGTGCCCACCTGAGCTCTGGTGAGCATAGTAGCCCATGGGCCTCTTGTTCTTATTCTGTCATAGCCTTTGGCATCAGAATTGATATTCCTAGCAAGTTTGTTTGAATGGTGAATTTTATTACATTTCAAGGTCGTATTTGGTCACTTAGATTTCCAGGCCCAAAATTGGATTTTTCTGATTCTTTTGAAGCCTATTGCATCAGAATTGATATTTTCAGTCAGCTGAATGGAAGTTGATAATTATAAGAATGATAACTACTTGAAACTGAAAGGCGGATTTTTCAAGCCACATGGTTTGTTGGTTTGCTGAAAAACATGGCTTCCAGGGGTCAAGTCAAGTTTTTCACACTAATCGTCACCTTAGCGCAAAAAGTCAATAACTCCAATACATTTTAAATGGGAATTATTGACTTTTTGCGCTAAGGTGACGACTTGACCTCTGGTGAGCATGGTGGCCCATGGGTCTCTTGTTTCCAGAATTTTCAAAGAAAATCAGATTTGGCCAGTAGACAACTGACATGAATTGTCAAGCCTTAATTTTCATTGAAAATAATGCAAACTGTTTAAAAACCGTTTCTAAAGAAAATGTCTTCTGCTCAAGTTCTCTTAAGGGTCTTTAAGGGTCAAAGTGTTGTGAAAACTGAATGTGATTCTTGGAAATTTCTACAAGAATGCCTTGCATAATGGAATGTGTGAAATTTGTCTATTGTCAAGGTTCCATCCCTGTGCCTGCCTGTATTGATGGCTTAAAATTGTTATCTTGCCTGTAGATCCCATGTCAGCATGCCTTATATGATTTTAACCACAAAATTATTGAACTCTCCTTGTACAGTTCAGATGACTTCTGAAAGCCATTTGATCAGGATCTACACTGTTTGTCATTTCAGTTTGTGAATTTGAACAAAAAAATTATATCATGTAATCTGATTGGTTGATAATCAGAAATGGGTGTGGCTTATAAAATTATTCAGCAGGATAAGGGGCAAGATTTTGGAGTGAATTCTTTCCTTTTACAGTAGAAAGTTAGTTTTCGGAAAAACAATTTTTGACATTTGAGTTGCCTCCTCATAAAATGTATCCATTTTCCTTCATATATGATGAAATTTAATCAGTAAATGAATTAACCCATTTTAGACAGGAACACCAAACAATGGGACATTGGCAAACAGTGTGGACCCAGACATCATGAAAACACGCCTATATCATTTTGACCCCCTTGAACCCCACTTTTATATAGTAAAACTGGGGTTTCCTGGGGTATACCTTATTTTTCTTATTCCTGCTCTAAGATATAGATTGTGGGTACTCGTTAGAACCGCCTCATCGAGGCGGTTCTAACGAGTGTCCACAATCTATATTTGGAGTAGAAATAAGAAAAATATTACAATTTTTCCTCTAAAAATTTTCATTTTTTCGGCGATAAAGGTGGCAATGTATTTGTATAGGCGTGTTTGTGTAATGTCAGATGATGTGTTTCTGTGGCATCTTTTCAGGACTTTAACTGCATAAACAGTTGACAAAAAAATCTTATGTTCCAAATTAATTTTATAAGTACACCACAACCTCATTATAACACTGTTTGTTATAACATGGTTTTGGATATAACACGGTTTCAGTTTCAAGATGGATTCCAAAAATGTATAGATTATAAAGAAAAATGACCATAAATGGTATTTTTCTCTACGGTCTATACATTTTTGTTTGGATATAACAACTTTATCTAACCGGCCTTGGTAGCTCAGTCGGATGCGTGTCTGACTGGTGATCAGGACGCAGGTTTGATACTGCCAGGGTCAGCAACATTCTTTCGTGGAGATTGATCATGAAATCTTTTCTACGGTCATTCTCTCTCTTCTTCTGATTCAAGAAGGGCAGTTGTCAGTTTCTGGAGAAACTGGTTAACCGCTTACATATAAGCCTGCCCAGGTAAAGTGTAGATAGGAACATGATCAGAGCATTAGATATACAGTAGAACTTTGATGGCTCGAACACCGATGGCTCGTTTACCATGGCTGAGTCGAACCCATTATTGAGCCCCTAGAGAAATCCTGTACATAAGATGTGGTGGGGATAATTTAAGTGATTTTCGCTTTTTTACTTGCAAATGTATGCTGTGTCTACTCATTAGAATCGCCTCGATGAGGCGATTCTAATGAGTACACACAACATACATTTTCATTATAGAACACTGAAATGATGTCAAAAAGGATCTATTAATGCCTCCAGGCAGTAACCCTCAGTGGCTCGAACTACCTCTGTCTCGAACAGATTTTCGAGGTCCCAAAGGTGTTCGAGCCATTGAAGTTCGACTGTATAAAGTGGACAAGTTCATTCTGGATAAATGGGTTGATGATGAATGGCTTAGAAGACTGAAGAAAGACAATATTCTGGGCCCCTGATGGTAAAGTATTGCTTTGTCATGGCAATAAACACTTTTTTTGTCTTTTGATTGATATACCGTTAAGGCTGATTACAATGTAAGGCCATATAATGCAAGCAAGGGTAGAATTTTGTCTCCATATATTTGATAGTACAGGCATGGTTTTACATAATAATGAAGTATGAATTATGATATTAAAACAAAGCCCTGAATACTTTCTGGGGGCACCTGTAGAGCAGCCTGTCAGATGGATGTTTGATTGTTTATGTGCCGGTAACATTTGTTTACCAAGTTTGGCCATTCTTCCCCTACATGCTGAAATTGTTTGGACATATTTCGTCCTCGCCCCCCTCCCACACTGGCCTGTCAGCTCGCTCACTCTCACCAAGTCATGCCCAGCAGTGATTTACATTTTTCACTGTGCTTTATGAAGCCTCCGTGGTGTAGTGGTTACGCTACTCGCCTTGTAAACCAGAGGTCGCAGGATCGTCCCCGGGCTTCTCCAGACTTTCAGATGAGTCTTTAAACCGAGCTCCCGTCTCCGTATGACCTTAGTTGTTGGTGGGACGTAAAACTCAACAGTCAGTCACTGTGGCTTATATGGAATATGAGAATTATTAACCCTTTTTGTACCGGAAACCCCTAAACGGGTACTTGGCAAACAATGCAGGCCCAGATCAGATGCCGCAGAATGCGGCGTCTGTTCAAGGCCACCACTGTTTGCTAAAAGTTCAGTCATTTTCCAAACAAATTTTGATGAAAACACAACCTGACACCCCTAAATTTAGAAATGGACTTCTGCTCTATATATATAAGGAGGAAGATTCCATTTGGTACCAATAGGGTTAACAGTTGATTTATTGTGTTATGGAACAGGCAGCCATTAAGACAAATGAGCTGTATTCATTTGGTAATTTTCTGCTTCTGAAGGTAATGAAGGGTAATGAAATCCTGTGTAGGAAAAATTATCCAGTCATTGTAAAATGAGGAATCAGATATTGATCCTGGATTAACCCTTTTTGTACCAAATGGAATCTTCCTCCTTAATATAGCAGGAGTCCATTTCAAAATTTAGGGGTGTCAGGTTGTGTTTTCATCAAAATTTGATTGGAAAAATTACTGAACTTTTAGCAAACAGTGGAGGCCCTGATCAGACGGCGCGTTCTGTGGCATCTGATCTGGGCCTGCACTGTTTGCCAAGGTACCCGTTTTGGGGCTGCTGGTACAAAATGGGTTAATGTGATAATGAACTTTAAGCAATTTTGTACTGAATCGAGTCTTCCACCAGTTCATTTCAAAATTTAGAAATAATTTTGAAATGGCTGAACTTTTTGCAAGCAGTGAAGGCTCTGTTCAGATGCTGCATTCTGAAACTGCTGCTTTGGTGAAATCCTCAAAGAATGTCTCCTAGCGAACTTTTGCCCACTCTTCAAAAAGGAGATAGAGCTCTTGCTCATAATTATCACCCTGTGTCCCTGACTTGTGTTCTGTGTAAAATGGTTGAACAGGTAGTCTGCTCAAACCACTTGCCCACTTGGCTGAACATAGACTTTTGTCAGACAGACAACATGCATTTAGGAAAAGGTACAGTTGTGAAACTCAGTTGAGCATGGTTATAAATGATTTGGTAAAAATCTTGGACAAAAGAGGACAGGGACACATTTATTCAGGACTGCAAGAAGGCTTTCGACACGTCACCTCATGAACCACTTAAATCCAATTGGGTCAGGGAGACTCTCAAATGGATAGATTCCTTTCTTTCCTACAGAAAACAGCGCATCGTTGTTAATGGTGAATCTTCAGACAAGGCTCCAGTTTTGTCTGGAGTCCCACAAGGGACTGTTCTTGGTCCTCTGTTGTTCTCCCTGTACATTAATGATGTTTCCCCTGACATTGACACAGAAATAAGTCTGTTTGCAGACGACTGTGTTTGCTACCGGGAAATTAGAGATTAATTTCAGAGGACTCACTGAAACTTCAGAATGCTGTAGATAGATTAGGATGTTGGGCACAAAAATGGGGCATGAGATTTCAGCCCATTAAATGCAATATTATGAAGATAACTAGGAAGAGAACCAATAAAATCGAGGCTTCTTACACTTTAGAGGGAACGGTCCTTGAGAATGTAGAGTCCATTAAATAATCACACATGATTTGAGCTGGAATACACACATTTGCAACATGTGTACTAAGGCAGATAAAACGCTTTGTTTCCTGAGGCGAAATCTTCACCAGTGTCCTCGGGATGTAAAACAGGCAGCATATAGAGGACTTGTTCGCCCAAACTTGGAATATGGTAGTTGTATCTGGGACCGAACTCCTTAGATGATTATAGACACAAATCTCTTAAATAATTATAGATATGAACCCCATAGATAATTATAGATTTTGTTTGTTTGATTTGATGTTTAACGTCCCCGTCAACACTATATAGGTCATTTTGGAGACTTGCTTCCACTTTTGTGGGACTTTTACTCGACATTGAGATGAAATGACATCTTAAGCCCTGTAGCCCAATGAAACCAATAGGGTTTATAAGCATGGGCGGTCCGACTCGCACCGCTTTGCCACTAAGCGGTTTACCAATACTCGTGTGCTGTCCGATTCAGCTCTGCGTGGAAGCATCATGCAGCCAATCTATTTCTTTAAGCCCTGATGGGCGGGGGCCTAGATAATTATAGATATGAAACCCTTAGATGGTTATAGATATGAACCCCTTACATAATATTGAACCCCTTAGATAATAAAAGATTTGAACACCTTAGATGATTATAATTACAAACCCCTCAGATGATTACATATATGAACCCTTTAGATGATTATGAACTCCTTAGATGATTATGCATATGAAATATGAACCCCTTAGATGATTATGCATATGAACCCCCCCAACCCCAACTAAGAGTGTTAGGTTGAGATACTTTTAGAAATTTTGCAAACAGTGAAGGCCCTGATCAGACACCGCGATGTGTGGTTTCTGATCTGGGCCTTCGCTGTTTGGCAGTGTCCAGTTTTATGGTTTCCCCTTACAAAATAGGTTAAGTTACTGGCTCAACGTGACCTTTTTAGTGTTAACTGGTCAGTACAGTTTGAAACCAAATGAACAAGTATAGTAAAATTCCTACATTAATACCACCTTTGGGACTGTTCAAAAGTGGTCTTTAAGACCACTTTTGAACAGTTCCAAAGGTGGTCCCAGACCAGAAGACATTGTGTGCAGAAAATACGAAGAAAGAATAACTGCACCCTTCTGAATTAGCTTTATAAAGCAGAATTAGTCTTAATTTTAGGTGGTCTTAATAGCGGAATTTCACTGTTTGTGCTAATGAACCATTTACGGCCCCCGCCCATTGGAGCTTGAAGAAATAGATGGGCTGTGTGATGCTTCCACGCATAGCTGAAATCAGACCGCACACAATTACTGGTAAACCACTTAGAGGATCTAAGCCTGCCCGGGCAAAGCAGTGGGAATCGGACCGTCCATTCTTATAAACCCTATTGGTTTCATTGGGGGACAGGGCTTGAGATGTCATTTCATCTTAATGTCAGGTAAAAGTCCCACAAAATTGGAAGCAACATCTCCAAAATGACCTATACAGTGTTGACTGGGACGTTAAACCTCAAATCAAACAAAAATAATGAACCATTTTTCATGAGCTGGCTTGAATATGATTGAAAATAATGTATCATAAAAATAAATCTGAAAACTAATGAAAGTGTAAATAGTGCATGTTTAAACTTTGATAAATAAAATCTCTATGGACAATGAATATTCATTCAGTATCTGGAATAATTTACAAGGAAATTGCATTTACAAGTGACAGGTTAATGAATTATTGCATTTTGCATTCAATTTATAAAAGATATCATAATGAAGGCCTATTTTATAATATTGGAAAAAAATCTTTGAGCCGTGTCATTTGTGAAAGCTTCGTTTTCTACATATGCTGTTGTTAGTGCTGCAGATTTATTAACTTTTTATTTCCCGGGACATATTGTTTTTGCCTTGTCTGTTTGTTTGTTGGTTTGTACGTGAACAACTTTAACGTTGGTCATAAATTTTGAACCTTTTGAGATGGAGCATTCATATTTGGCATTTTTTTCTCTTTTTTTCTTTTAGCTCTTGTGACAAGAGCTTCACATTCATGCAAAAAAATGTTGACCTATGATCTTGACCTTTGACCTACTTAAAAGAAAAAAACTAACATTGGTCATAACTTTTGAACCGCTTGAGATACGGCCTTCATATTTGGCATGTATGTTCCTTGTGACAAAAGCTTTACATTCATGCAAAAATTTTGGACCTGTGATTTTGACCTACTAAAATAAAAAAAAATAACATTTTGGGTCATAACTTTTCAACCGTTCCTTGTGACAAGAGCTTCACATTCATGCATTCACATTGACCTATGACCTTGACCCTGACCTTTGACCTACTTAAAAGAATAACATTGGTCATAACTTTTGAACCGCTTGACATACAGCCTTCATATTTGGTATGTATGTTCCTTGTGACAAATGCTTTACATTCACGCAAAATATTTTGACCTGTGACCTTGACTTTTGACCTACTTAAAAGAAAAAGTTACCATTGGTCATAACTTTTGAACCTTTTGAGAGCCTTCATATTTGGCATGTTGTTTCCCTGTGACTAGAGCTAAACATTCATTCAAAGATTTTTGACCTATGACCTTGACTTTTGACCTACTTAAAAGAAAAAAATAACATTTTGGTCATAACTTTCGAACCATTTGGGATAGAGCCTTCATATTTGGCATGTAGATTTCCTGTAATAAGAGCTTTACATTCATGCCAAAAAATTTTACCATGTTTTTTGACCTACTTAAAAGAAAAAATAGAATTGTTCGTAACTTTTGAACCATTTAAGATATAGCCTTCATATTTGGCATGTAGGTTCCTTGTGACAAGAGCTTTACATTCATGCAAAAAATTTGACCTGTGACCTTGACCTATGACCTACTTAAAGGAAAAAATTATTATTGTTCATGACTTTCGAACCGTTCAAGATAGAGCCTTCATATTTGGCATGTAGACTCCTTGTATCAAGGGCTTCCCACTCAAACAAAACATTTTGACCTGTGACTCTGACCTTGAACTGTGATCAACTTTGAAAAATAAATGACCATGCCCTTGGACATGTTCATGTTTCAAACACATCTTGTTTTATCATGAATTGCAGACATGACAAGCCTTTTTTCTCAGATTGTGGTGTTTACTCAGGATCTACACTGTTGACTTAAAATACAGGAAATGGGTTAATGGAAACAGTTCAAGTGCCTGTTGGGGACTGTTTTCCCAGCCTACCCCAATAGGGAGGTTACTATTGGAAAATATATCGTTGCAAACCTTGTGACGTTATTGACATCATGTAACATTTGCAAGTTCACTAACCCTTCAGATGCCAATCACAACAATTGTCATCTGCTTTGTCATCTGCTGGTAACTTTAAAACTAATTTTGGCAAACTGTTGACTCAGATCAGACTGCTCCTTTAGGAGCTGTCTGATCTGGGTTTACACTGTTTGCCTGTAAGCAATAATAGTTTTTTAAAAGTTTGCAAAAAGATTCAGCAGATGACATAAACAGACAACATTTTCAGATGTAGTTTTTTCAGGGCATCTTAACCCTTGTCCTGCTGAGCCCGGATTATGTCTTATCTTTCAAACAATGAAGATCCAGATCAGATGGCTTCATCTGATCAGGATCTACATTGTTTGTCATTCCAAATGTGAATTTGTTGCAATTATTTGCATCAAGTAATCTGATTGGTTGATAATCGGTAGTAGGTGTGGCATATATGAATATTCAGCAGGTTAAGGGTTAAAAAGAGCAGTTTTTGTCAGTATAAATCAAAGCAACGATGGGTTGATTGGCTGGGAAACTGAACGAGGACAATAAAACTTTCCCTTTCCCTTAATATGCTGTGAAAATATGAATCTGAAAATGTCGCCTGCTTATGTCGTCAGCTGAATCTTCTTGCAAACTTTTTTAAAAATATATTTTGCATACAGACAAACAATGTGAGCCCAGATCAGACTGCTCCTTCAGGAGCAGTCTGATCTGGGCCCACACAGTTTGCGAAAAAATGACTCTTAAGGCAACGGGCAGATGGCAAAGCAGATGACAGTTGTTGTGATTGGCATATTATGGGTTAATCACATGTATTTTAAACAAACAATATAGAAAGGGCCTCCGTGGCCTAATGGATAAGAGCGCTGACTCTTAGTCATTAGGTCTCTCACCACCGTGGGTTTGAGCCTCGCTCGGGTCACGTGTGAGACGCCAAGTTCTGCAACGGAAGGTCAGGTGGTTTTTCTCCGGGTACTCCGGTTTTCGGCCATCTATGATTAACGATCGGCTCGATATGAGTGAAATAATCTTGAAAGGGCTGTAAAACCCAAACCAAAAACCAAACAAACAATATAGACCTTGATCAGATGCCGCATTCTGCTGCTCTGCATCCAGTCTGGGCCTGCACTGTTGTCCGTGTCCCAGCACATGAGCTCAGACCAGGTTTTAAAGATAGTCTTCTTCACACTGCACTCTGATGTCACATTGACAAGACTAGTATGGTTATTAATAACCTTTCCTAGGATTTTGTACATGGGCAGTGATAGTCTCGTGGACATTAGCAGGTGGGAAGCTTCTGAAGTTTTGTTTATCATTTGACCCAAAGTTACTATTTACCCAATGATTTTTTTCTGGTAAAAAATGACATGAATCATACCATGATCATATGAATAGTGTTGATCTGTGTAATCTCAATATAACTTCTGTAGAATCATGTAGTGAGAGCTTTTTGATCTGTTGACCAGACTGTTTGATCAGCCAACAAATGCATGGAACCAACTGTGCATTTCCCATACTTATAGCCATCATCAGATCTAATCTGCACTTGGCGATGATCATAGCTGTCATATACAGGCTAACAAAAGGAGAAACAAGTCGAATATTTTTCAGTTTGTTTTATAAACTTTTTCATGATATTTTCAATGCATGAAGCACAACATAACAAAAATGAAAAACAACATTATGTCAATGAGTACTTGGTATTCATAAACCCTCACCAAGCTGAATATTTCAATATACTACACGCCTCCTCGATTTTCAGCCATTTTGTATTGCATGATTTCAGTTTTTACCATGCGGATTCAGAAGCAAAATGGGAAACAGTATAGGTCCAGATCAACAATATAGATCCAGATCAGCTGGCTTCTGAGAAGCCAGCTGATCTGGATCTATACTGTTTTCAGAAAAGGATATATCCATGTTTGGCATGTAGAGAGTTAAGCCAGCGAGAGGCACTAATACATGAGACTTATCCAAGTGCCTGATGCAGTATTATTGAGAGCTTTAAAGCAAATGGGGCAAAATGTATTTTCAAACATTTGCACTCAGTGAAAACTCATGTCAGCCTGCACCACTCTCTTTGAATATACTTCATGAAAACAATTTGGGTCACTGAACATCCATATTGATCAATCCACTTGATGGGTGTACATGCTTGAAGTCACCTTTTCGCTTTTAAATGAATGGATACACTTCAGGGGTAGGGTGGGCTTGGGGATGGGGCAGTTCTTCCTGCTTATCAACATAAGTCCCCTCTTCTCTTAATGTAGCTTTACAAGTACTTTAACCCTTGTCCTGCTGAATATTTTAATATACCACACCCGCGACTGATTATCAACCAATCAGATTACTTGATGCAAATTATTGCAACAATTTCACAATCTGAATGACAAACAATGTAGATCCTGATCAGAAAAAAAGAAGCCATCTGATTTGGATCTGCATTGTTTGAAAGATAAGACATATCCAGGCTCTGCAGGACAAAGGCTAAGGGAAAGAATTTGCTCTTAGTTTACAGAAAAGCATACAGGCTGGATTGATTGTGTTGGGGCTTAACGACACGTCAACCTTTGTGGGTCATTTTGTGTCTTCTCCCATAGAAAGGAAGAAAAGAAGAGATAGAGGAGATCACAGTTAGCGGCAGGGGAGAAACAGCAAAATAAAATGAAGTGTAGAAACAGAAGAAATAACAACATTACCCCTTTACCTGTACCTTGTACCTACTGCAAGGAAACAGGCCTTGCCCGATTGTAGGATGCCCCAAATAGCATACAGGGATGACAATTTTCAAGCAGAGCTTAGGTTGATGAAATGATATAAAAACAAGCTGTGCAGTAAATACATCCATATCATTATCAGAAGCATAAACATTGAGATGTGTGTTGGGTGAGGGTGGTGTCACAGTTCCATAATATTTATATGACTGTACAGTTGCATCTGCTTTGACACAATATGTGTGTCAAAATAGATAGAACTGAATAGGAAAAATTCAGATCTTTTAGAAAACAGATCACATTTGAACTGTTACAGCACTTTAGAATTGAGACAGAAATGCAGAATGACAATCACATACACGTGTATACAGGTGAGATTTCTGATTGATTTTGGTTGATGAAGGGGCTTGTTTACAAAACAGGGTGAGCAAGGAAAAAACTGTTTTCAGATTATCAAATTAAAGCTGATTCATGTTTTTCTGGACAATAGCTTACAAACCTTCATTTTTGGCTTTTTGGCCTAGTTTAGTCTAATACATACAGTAGAACTTCAATGGCTCGAACTCCGATGGCCCGTTTACCATGGATGAGTCGAACCCGTTCTTGAGTCTGCATGGAATTCCTCCAATTACGATATAGTGGTACTTTAGAAAGATTTTCTTCATTTATCTTGCAAATGTATGTTGTGTGTACTCTTTAGAATCGCCTCGATGAGGCGATTTAAATGAGTACACACAACATACATTTATAATACAGAACACTGAAAAGATATCCACAATTATCTCCAGTATGCCTCCTGGTATGGCACTAACAGTATCCCTCTGTGGCTCGAACAACCGCTGTCTCGAACAAATTTTCGTAGTCCCAAAGGGGTTCGAGCCATCGAAGTTCGACTTTATATAATTTCAGGAACATTCAATTTACCATAATGATCCTGGGTATTGGGATGGATAGGCCTAAACAAATTGTGCAGACCCAGATCAGACTGCTCCCCAGATCAGACTGCTCCTGAATGGACAATCTGATCAGAGTCTACACTGGTTGCCTTTCCATGTGCACCTTTTGGACTCCTCACTGAATCGTGAAACAAATTTGCTAAAATATTTGGAGAATTACAGCAAGTTCTGAAGTGTTTTACGGTAATCCTTAACCCTTATCTTGCTGAATATTTATTTAAGCCACACCCATTTCTGTCTATCGACCTATCAAAGTACTTGATGTAATTTATTGCTACAAATTCATAAAATGAATGCAAAACAGTGTAGATCCTGATCAGATGGCTTCTTCAGAAGCCATCTGATCTGGATCTACACTGTTTGCAAAGATAGGGGTTGTCGTGAACAGCAAGATAAGGGTTAAAGTGCCATTCTCGACTAAACTAGCAGACATGATTTTCAAAGTATTTATAACCTCACTCCCACAAACTTGTGGCCAAATTGGTACAGTATACTAGGTATCACTGCAACCTACCAGATTTTAAGGCACTTGATTAGATTCTTGTGACCTTGACCACATTTTCAAGGTCACAGTCAAATTTGGGTCAAAAGCAATTTATCTGCATCCTATTTCCTGAACAAGCCTTATTTACTCTGAAAACCAGTGAGAAAACTTAGATTGTTATCTGCTCTAAATTTTTTGTGATGCTTTAAGGGAGGGAACAGCATGACCTTCAAGATGACAAATCAGAGAAGAAAACACTAAGACCTTGTTTATGTGTTTGATTTAAGGTTTAACGTCCCCGTCAACACTGTAAAGGTCATTTTGGAGACGTTGCTTCCAATTTTGTGGGACTTTTACCCGACATTGAGATGAAATGACATCTCAAGCCCTGTCGCCCAATTAAACAAATAGGGTTTATAAGCATGGACGGGCCGACTCACATCACTTTGCCTGGGCAGGCTTAGATCCTCTAAGCGGTTTACCAGTACTCCTGTGCGGGTTGGTTTGAGCTCTGCATGGAAGCATCATGCAGCCCATATATTTCTTCAAGCCCCGATGGGCGAGGCCGACACTAAGACCTAAGTAACCATGTGATATCATAGCCCCAGGTTAGAGGGGGTGTCCACATATTATTTTTCTTATTTCTGCACAAAAACAAATGTTGTGGTACTCATAAGAAGCGCCTCAGTGAGGCGCTTCTCTGAGGCGCTTCTTATGAGTACCTGCAACATGTTTTCGTGCAGAAATTAGAAAAAATATCAGTACTTTTCAGGTGAAAAAAGTGCCTTATCTGGAGTTATGGGTGTGTTCAGTCTTTGTCTCTCTGAGACTCTGATCAGACTACTTAACCCTTCTCTTGCTGAATATTCATTTTAGCCACACCCATCTCTGACTTTGAACCAATCAGGTTACTTGATGCAATTCATTCCTACAAATTCATAAACTGAATGTCAAACAGTGTAGATCCTGATCAGATGGCTTCTTCAGAAGCCATCTGATCTGGATCTACACTGTTTCCAAAGATATGGGTTGTCGTGAACAGCATGATCAGAGTTAATATGTGCTGGATGTCTATTTATATGTACAATGTGCACATATCATCTTGAAGATTTTGCTGTCTTGACTTAGATTCTGCATTGTCAGGAAGAGAGACGGTTTTCTAATTGAAATTTTTCACAATTTTAATAGAATTGCTTTCTGTGACAGTTTAAGTCTTAACCATTTTTTACCGCCAACTCCATAATGGGTAATATGCCAGATCAGATGCCCTAGAATGCAGCGTATGATCAGGGCCTATGCAGTTTGCAAAAAGTTCAGCCATTTTTTAAATAAAGTTTGAAGAAAACACAACCTAGCTGGCACTGCTAAATTTTGAAATGGATTTGTGCTAGTTGAAGATTCTATTCAGTTCATTATGGGTTAACCCTTTTTGTACCAAATGGAATCTTCCTCCTTATATATGGCAGGAGTCCATTATAAAATGTAGGGGTTCAGGTTGTGTTTTCTTCAAAATTTATTGCAAAATGACTTAACTTTTTCAAATAGTGTAGGCCCTGATTAGATGCCATGTTCTGCGGCGTCTGATCTGGGCCTACACTGTTTGCCCCGTTTTTGGGGTTCCGGTACAAAATGGGTTAAAGCACCAAACAGATTTGTGCAGAAGATGACATTGAATTTTTTATATATATTCTTCCGACAAATTCATGCTTGACATTTTATGTGAAGATGACTTGCATAAAATGTCAAGTCTTATTTTATCTGAAAAAAAAGGAAGCCTTGAAAATATTGTCTGATTCAGTTCTGTTGGGTGCTTTATGGGTTAACCCTTATCTTGCTGAATATTCATTTTAGCCACACCCATTTCTGTCTATCAACCAATCAGATTACTTGATGTAATTTCAGAAGCTTCCGTGGTGCAGTGGTTACGCTACTCGCCTTGTAAACCAGGGATCGCAGGATCAATCCCGGGCTTCTCCAGACTTTCGGATGAGTCTTTAAACTGAGGTCCCGTCTCCGTTTGACCTTAGCTGTTGGTGGGACGTAAAACTAAAACTCACTCACTCACTTGATGTAATTTATTCCTACAAATTCATAAACTGTGTGTCAAACAGTGAAGATCCTGATCAGATGGCTTCTTCAGAAGCCATCTGATCTGGATCTACACTATTTGCAAAGTTGGGGTTGTAGTGAACAGCAAGATAAGGGTTAAAACTATTTTTTAGATTCTTCACTTGTTAGAAAAGGCAACAACAGTATTAGAAAGAATTTTTTTTCATTTATAAACTACCAGATGAATTTTCATTTTTTTTTCTTGTTATTCTTCAGAGAAAATAAGGCTTGGCATTACATGGGAAAAGTCTACCCAGCAGACGATTCACTTGAAATATCAAGTGTTTTTGCTCGGAAGAATAAGGGAAAAAACAGATCTTGATTTGCTTTAGAATTTTCCATAGTGCTAGAAAGGTTAAAAGCATTCTTAGGTTTTGCATCTCCCGCTATCATCTCGTCTTGCTAGGGAAAGGCAATGTATCATTAGCGTCACCGAGAATAGTCACATTTTCTCGACTTGACGTGTCGGAGTATCTCATTGACATGGAATTGGGACTAGCTTCCATTGTATAATTGTTATTTTCATGTGAAACATTAAATAGCGGTCTTTGTCGTGGATTGAACTGACATCCTACAAATTCATCATGAGCCTCGGGGACATCTTTGAAACAGTGATATTTCACAGCATTGTTCAGTAGTTCTTGAACTCTTGGAAAGTTTTTGAATGCACCATTCTTCTGCATATGATATAGCACTCTTCTGTGTAGCAGAGGGTATTTTATGTTTGTGAGAATGTCCTCAATTCTTGATTTGTCATTCAAATTGTTTTTCTTCATCCATTCAGTGGCCGATGTCAAAATAACATTTTCCTCCGCTTGACAATATTCACTTTTTAGTAAGTCACATACAAGCTGGTATGAACAAGATGACCACTTTTCTGAAAGAACGAGGTCTTTGAAACACATACATAGCACTTTAAAAGCTAATTCCCGAACCTCAGGCGACTGCAGAGTGTCCTCTTGGAGGTCACAGACTGTGTGGAGTGGGAAACCTCGAGTATTTATATCACAGCCTGCCATTGTGTTGTTTAGAATTTGAGTTATAAAATTCTCACAGTGGTGTAATAGAGCCTGAACATCATATTTATCAGCAAGTTTTTGTAGCGCTATCACATAATCACGATGTAACCACACCGATCCGCTGTATATAAAATACAGAAATCGACAGAACACTGCTGAGCACTCAGAACTTTCATGAATGTATAACACAGGTTTATCACTTTCTGATGGAGAAAGTTCATTTAACATGGCAGCTAGTATGCTGCTTTTCATTCCAAGAATCATTTTGTGAGCACTAAAAACATATTCCCCATCATTTACATTCACTGTCACATCACTGAGCGTCTCATTATCAAACAAGCTCTCAAACGACTGAGACGTTTTGACACGCTTACTTCCCTCTGTTATATTCTGATTCTGCACCTCTCCTTCTAGAGGTTTTGAGGGATCGGGATATAGGCGACTGGTCGGTGTGTACCTTTTCATCGTCCAGGACGACCCAAACAAGCATTTCTTAACCTTCATACGGATTGTGTGGGGCATCTACATTCTCTTACCACCACACGGTGGACTCGGGGATGATGGTCACAAGATGATGCTTAGTAAGCTGTTGCTGTCAGCTCCAGTAGTCTTAGATACAATGTTACACCTGAAAATAGACAGAAAGGCCATAAAAGGTTAATCTTTACAGATCCAAGTGTCATTGCATTACATTTGTAGCAGAATCCATTATATTTTCTTCCTTTTTTTTTCAGAAAATCAGACTTGATATTTCTTGTGAATCGTCTGCCAGCAGACGATTCACATGAAATGTCAAACCTGATTTTGTCTGAAAAATAAGAAAAAAAAACATATTTCAACACGTCTGCAGCAGTCTTGATTGTTCACTTTTTGCCAAATGTACTTTTTTCACACGTAGTGTATGAGGTTTACGTCCCACCAACAAATATGGTCATATGGAGACATGACCTCAGCGAAAGGCTGGAGAAGCCCAGAATAAGAGCAGGCCCTGTTCCAGTAAAGTGATTGATTTTACTTTTATCATTTTTATTAGTATTTTTATAAGATTTTCTATACTGTTTTTGAACTTTATCAAATGCTGCCTTTTACACCCCTTTATATGAGAAGCTAAAACCATTAACTGGTTTACCAGCAATAATTTTTGCTTTTTTTTTCAGATAGTTTTTTCCAACTCAGGCTCCAATAAGTCCAATCTGAGAGAGCATGTTAGGCCTGTTTTCAAAGAGAAGTCAAATATGATTAAAAACATTGTTTACTGATACATGTATTTGAATTCAACAGGAAAATACTGGATTTAGATTTAGCCTCCTGTGGTATGACTAATTTAGGCTGCTTCCTAGGGGAAGATTAAATTTACCCTCTTCCAGAATCAGTTGTGTTCCAGGAAAATTTAGCATAAAGTTTGGAAAGAAAATAAAATATTGTCTCAGGGTAAATTTAAAGCACACAGTTTTTCTTTGTTGTGGTTCAAATTTACAAGAGGCACTTTTTTTATTTTTTAGCAGTTGGTTTTATTCAGTTTAGAAAGTGACCAATACGAAAAATAAACAGATTTAGTCAATGGTTCCAGGAAATATAAACAAACTAGTTATTAATTATTTCTTTATATTGACAAACTAGTTGATTATGCTTTCACATTGACAAACTAGTTATTAATGTTTCCCATCATGCTGAATGTGAATCATCTCCAGAGAATGTAGAAAAGCTTGAAGAGAACTATGATACTTCAACAGAAACCAAAATATTTATTAGAACTAAATCAATACTTAACCAGCAGGGTGGGAGAGCTTTACCCACACATGTCATAACACTGATATAAAAACATAAACAAACTTCAGTTGAGCATGTTAAGTACCCTAATGTAAGCTGGGTGGTTAACCCAACCTTGGGTCTTGAATGAAAACATTACTATCATAAGTCCATTATGAAAACAAACAGCAGACCCAGTACTGGTCTACAGGGTTGAAAGGGTCAATCTGTATTTTAGTAAGGAGATAACTAATTTGTCATAATACTTTGTAATTTTTTTTTTATACAGTGAAACGTGGAATTTATGAAAACACGCCTGCATTAATTTGACCCCCTTAAACATATTTTTTCTTATTTCTGCTCAAAAACATAGATTGTGGGTACTCATTAGAACCGCCTCACTGAGGCGGTTCTAATGAGTTCCCACAATCTATGTTTTGAGCAGAAATAAGAAAAATATCAGAATTCGTTATCTGAAAATTTTCATTTTTTGGTGGTAAAATTGTCAATATATTTGAATAGGTGTGTTTTCGGAATGACTATAAATGCGTCCGGACTTGGTGCAAAGATTAACCCTGAGTTGCTCAAAATTATGAAAACACGCTTATACATATATATTGTAACCTTTATCGCCAAAAAATGAAACTTTTAAGAAGAAAAATTGTGATATTTTTTCTTATTTCTGCTCAAAATATAGATCGAGGCGGTTCTAAGGAGTACCCACAATCTATATTTTAGAGCAGAAATAAGAAAAATAAGGTTTACCCCTGCAAACCCCAGTTTTACTATATAAATGTGGGGTTCAAGGGGGGTCAAAATTATATAGGTGTGTCTTCGTGATGAACTACCCCTGTCTTGAACAAATTTTTATTGTCTCAAAGGTGTTGGAGCAATTGCAATTTGATCATTTGAGGAAAGACAGAAATAAAGTGTCTATGGAACTTATTGCATACTGAAGTTCATTTTTCAAGATTTTTCTGGTATTTCAGGTATAGGAAAAAGTGAAAATGAGTCAAAATAACGAAACACTTATTGATTTGAACATGTTTACATTTCATTCCATTAAATATCCAAATGTTACATTTCAGAATATTCTTTATCGCAGCAATAGTGCTTTCAAAGATGTTTATCAGAAAAATTATTCAGCAAGGATTTCACTTTCCAGAAAATCAAAAGCACAATCTTGACAATTTGGTAGGTGAGACCATGTCTGCCATTCGGCTGTTGATTACAGGAAACATACTCCAGACCTCCAAGTAAAAATGAACTGCTATGTGCACCAAAATTACTAATTCATTTGAAAACAGCTTAACTTTGTTTTGGAGTCCCCCCTCCCCCATGCCGAATGAATTGAGGTTTAACGTCCCAGTCAACACAATGTTGTTTAGAAACGTTGCTTCCAATTTTTTGGGACTTTTAGCAACATTGAGATGAAATGACATCAACCAATAGGGCTTATATGCGTTGGTCTGACAGTTTGACTCAAACAATTCATGTGGACAGGCTTAGTCCTTCTAAGAGACTTACCAATACTCATGTGCGGTCAGGGAAGTATCAATTTTTGCAGTCCAATCTATTTCTCCTGGAAGCCTCGATGGGCGGAGTAAGAAACAACTGAGCACTGGAAATACTAGTATTCTATTACATCAAAATATTTATTTGATTTCAAATATGGCAAATGAAAATAACATAACCCAAGGACTTTTTCACATTGCAGAATCAGATAAAAGCTTGATTTTAACATTCCCTTCCCTGTCATTAAATGGCCATTTTGTAATTGTGTTGGACAAGATCCTATCTGCTGATCACATGAAAAGATTTTCTGGGAGCTTGATTTTACCGTAATGATCCTAAGTATTGGGACAGATAGACCTCAAGGAACAGTCTGATCAGGGTGTACACTGTTTGAGACCCAGATCAGACTGTTCCTGAAGGAGCAGTATGATCAGGGTCTACACTGTTTGTCAGATTGTGAAACAAATTTGTTGAAATTTTAGGAGCTCAAGGTGTCCCAATTTTTAGGAATTTTGCGGTAGCCAGTTTTGAGCCACCACTGGGAAAATCCTGTCTTTGGATATGTCCATTTAGCGACAACTCAAGATCAGCCTGGATATCCATGCAGTGATTAGATTATTTGCTGGACATATTGTTTGGACAGCCCAACCCCCAAAACTTCTTCAGGAAGGCAACTCGCTACTAGCTGAATATTTTACATTTGCAAAAGCTGGTCACATTTATCTGCAAAAATACCAGTGTTAGATTTAACAAATGCTTTGAACAACAGGTTACTGGGCCCTGGCCTCGAGGTTGTTAAACTTTTTTCATGCTCAACTCACTTGAGCATGAAAACTAAAATGCTCATAATTTTCATAAAACACAAGCAAATGAGTCAATTTATCTGCTCAGATCAGCAAATACAATTGTTTGTCCTGCTGATAAATTTTAAAATGCTAACAACTGTTGGCATTTTAAAATTTATTAGCAGGACAAATTTCATGCTCAAGTGAGTTGAGCATGAAAAAAGTTTTATAACTTTAGACCTTGGTGAACAGGCTTGCTTTTGCTTTTACAGGTCACATGATAATAGCATTAAGGATGTTTTTGTGTGTCATTACGCAAACACGCCTATACAAATACATTGCCACCTTTATCGCCAAAAAAATGAAGATTTTATTATAAAAAATTGTGATATTTTTCTTATTTCTACTCAAAATATAGATTGTGGGCACCTGTTAGAACCGCCTCGACCGCCTCGTCGAGGCGGTTCTAACGAGTACCCACAATCTATATTTTAGAGCAGAAATAAGAAAAATAAGGTTTACCCCCAGAAAACCCAGTTTAACTATATATAAAAGTGGGGTTCAATTGGTTGGTTGGTTGATTTGAGGTTTAACATCCCCGTCAACACTGTAAAGGTCATTTTGGAGACGTTGCTTCCAATTTTGTGGGACTTTTACCCGACACTGAGATGAAATGACATCTCAAGCCCTGTCGCCCAATGAAACCAATAGGGTTTATTAGCATGGGCTGTCTTCCGGGGTTCAAGGGGGTAAAAATACATAGGAGTGTTTTCGTGATGTATGTGAAAACATTAGTTGCCAGATTATGCAAGCAATTTACATATTCATGGAAACTTGTGGTCTTTAATGTAAAACAAATCCTGGCAATTATAAGAGACTGTTACAGGAGTCAAAGAGGTTCAGCTCTGACTGTTTAAAATGTCAATACTACTAATTTCTCACTGTTTATTGCTGGGTAAAAATCAAAGCACATTTAGGGGAAGGTATAATTTGAGGACTTTTACTGGAGGACCAGAGGACTGAGGACCAAGTCCTCTAGAGGACCAGGGGTATAATTTGAGGACCAAATACAGGAGGACCAGTGCTTTAATAAGCCATATAATGGCTATGATAATTGAAGATAAATTACTGTTTATTGAAAATGACACCTACTGGTATGGTATATCACCTCATGGGCATATGTATATAAAAAAAAAATAATAAATAGAATAAATAAATTGAAAAACATGTTATTATGCTCAGGAAATTTTTCACCATAAAATTTTATGAAATATATTTTTGGCAACTTGTTACTCTGATAAAAAATGTTTAGTTGAAATTAGAATTTCTCTCTACTTTCTATATACTTGATTTAATCAATCTGTTATTTTTTTTTAATTCACAAACTACATGATGAACAGTGAAGATCCTGATCAGATGGCATCTTGCTACTCTTTTAAAAATTTTCACTTGAAGTTAGAATTTCTCTACAGTAAGTACTTTCTATATACTTAATATAAGCTATCTGTTAAATTCACAAACTACATGATGAACAGTGAAGATCCTGATCAGATGGCATCTTGTTACTCTTTTAAAATGTTCACTTAAACATCACGAAAACATGCCTATATAATTTTGACCCCCTTGAACCCACTTTTATATAGTAAAACTGGGGTTTACAGGGGTAAACCTTATTTTTCTTATTTCTGCTCTAAAATATATAGATTGTGGGTACTCATTAGAACCACCTCTATATTTTGAGCAGAAATAAGAAAACTATCACAATTTTTTTCATCTTAAATTTTTTTTCGTTTTTTCGGCGGTAAAGTTTACAATGTATTTGTATAGGCGTGTTTTCATAATGGTTAGAATTTCTCTTCTTTCAATATACATGTACTAAAATATAAGCTATCTGTTAAATTCACAAACTGCATGATGAACAGTGAAGTTTAAAGCTATCTGTTAAATTCACAAACTGCATGGTGAACAGTGAAGGTCCTGATCAGATGGCATATTTTTAATCTTTTAAAAATGTTCACTTAAAAGCTATCTGTTAAATTCACAAACTGCATGATGAACAGTGAAGATCCTGATCAGATGGCTTATCTGGAGCTAAACTGTTTGCAAATGTAGGAATTGTCTTGTTCAGCGGGATAAGTGGGAAAAAAAAGTATTTCAGTTCTAATGGAAATTTCTCTACTAGGAAACAACAAAAAAAAAAAACAGTTATTTATTTATTTATTTTTATTTATTTTATTTTATTTTTTTATTTTTTTTTTGTTGGGCAGTTTGGCCAAATTATTTTTTCCGAGTGGTTTTATCTATTCCTATTCTATCAGTCATTTTATTACTTACTGGAAATGGCATTGTTTTTTTTTTGTTTGTTTTGTTTTCATTTTTTAAGACGGGCAAGTATTACATTCAGACATAGGTATGGAAAAAAAACCTTTAATCTTATATCTTAAGCACCAAGCATTACCTCATAGCAGATGGCATTCAATTTTTTTTCTTTTGTTTGTTTTCAGAGAACAACATTTCCATAGGACTCATATATGAAAAATGCTAAACAAGAGTTTCTTTGAGAAGTTAAGAAAAAGGCTTGAAATTGCAATGGTTGTGATTGGCAGTTTAATGGTTATTTGTAGGTGGGGCTTATCCTATTGTAGGTGGGGCAAAGTTATATATTATAACCAATGGCTGCAAGCCTATGATTCATAGGTTGAAATGTTGCAAATAATTGAAAGTCTTCATTTTTGAAATGTGTTGTTAGATCTTTCAGAAGCATTTTTCTAATTATTTTGATTGTTAATTAGGGCCTAATTAATTATTAATTTTCTTAAGTTGAGCTGAGAAGTGAAAAAAAAAAACGTGACCTTCCATTGCAGTACTCACACAGGACCCATAAATAAGCATTTATTTAATTATTTAATAATGTTTTTTTTATTATTTATTTTATTTTATCGTTTATTTCTTTTATTTATTTATTAGAAGTAATAATCAAGGAAAAATGAACCTTGGGGAAAAAAGATCTTAGTCACCAAAGTGACACTGTGTCTTCAGGTGAACTTGTCCATAAAATGAACACTCCCCCCCCCCCCCCCCCACACACACACACTCACCACCCCTAAAAATACCTTAGAGAAAACTAGGGTTTACAGGAGCATACATTATCTTTCTTATTACTGCTCCAAGAAGTAGGTCATGGTACTAGTTAGAACCACCTCAATGAGGCAGCAATCTATGTTTGCTTATATGAAAGATTTTCACCAAAAAGTAGCAATTTTGGAGATGTAAAAATGCACTATGTCGCATGTGTGTGTTATTGTAATGTTTCTTCCACAAACTTAAAACTTACATTTTCCATTTTATTGGTGACATTCTTCTCATTTTGTCTGCAAGCATAGAATGTGTGTGCTCATTAGACCAAGGTGGTTCTAACAAGTGTATCTCAGGAGTACCCAAATCATGGGAAAAGTGGGGTTTAAAAGGGGTTCATTACATCCACTTAAGAAACTTGTAGGTAAAAGGGTAACAAACTGGACAGCTATTGTCTTCAATATATTCATGTTTTAACCCATTTTGAACTGAATGAAATCCACTTTATATATAACAGGAGTCCATTTCAAAATTTAGGATTTCTTCAAAATTTGTTTGGAAAACGGCTGAACTTTTTGCAAACATTGTAGGCTCTCAGACACTGCAGAACATGGTATCTGATCTGGGCCTGCACTGTTTGCTAATAACCAGTTTTGCAATTTCTGATACAAAAATTGGTTAATGTGCACAATCATTCCTCAACAATGTGTGGCAAGTCATTATAGTATGATAACTTTATAAAACTTAGCACTTGATAAAACATCAGAATATAGAACTTAAAAATCAGCGTTGCTTAACAACAATCATGATAATTAAATTAATTGATACAATCATATTTTTGCAACAAAACTTCTCTAAAGACTTTACGTAGTACACCTCTGTACACCTGATTAACGGTCAGCTCGATATGAGTAAAATAATATTGAAAGGGCCATACCCCCCCAACCAAACCTTTTAGTTTTGTTGAATTTTGTGTGAGATAATCAGCATCAATGTGGTACCATGTCCATGCAATTGAAAGTTTTATTATTTAAACTCACTTCAGTGAAGTACCAGCGGGTTTTTATCAAAAATAAGCCATATTATGACAGTTTGCAAGGAAATGCCTCAGTGAAGTGGTCCTAACGATGATACACAATTTATGTAGCAGAAAGTTCATCTTAACGTGTGTGAATTTAACAGATAGATTATATCATTAAGTATGTACAAAATAGAGAAATTCTAATTTCAGCTAAACATTTTTAAGAAAAGTAACAAGATGCCAAAAATTTATTTTCATTACAATAACACACCTGTGCGTCATAATGCATTTTTTTACATCTCCAAAACGGTTACTTTTCTTTTAAAAATTGGTGATATTATTCTTATTTATACTCATCACATAGATTGTGGGTGCTCGTTAGAACCGCCTCATTGTGGCGGTTCTAACGAGTACCTACAATCTATGTCTCTGAGCAGAAATAAGGAAAATAATGTATACCCCTAAACCCCAGTTTTCTCTATATAAAGTGGGGTGTAAGGGGGTGTTCATTTCTCAGACTTGTATACATGATGATATAATTCCATGCTGAAAAACTGCTGAGCATATAACATTGTAGCTCCAGATAAGCCATCTGATTAGGATCTTCACTGTTCATCTTGCAGTTTGTGAATTTAACAGAAGATTATATCAAGCATATACATGTAGAAATTGGAGAAATTCTAATTTCAACTAAACATTTTAAAAGAGTAGCAAGATGCCAAAAGTCATCATGTTTACAAGTCTGTGTAACGAACACCCCTCTTAACCCCACTTTATATAGCGAAAATTGAGGTTTACAGGGGTATACATTTTTTTCTTATTTCTGCTCCAAAACATAGGTTGTGAGTATAGTCGTTTGAACCGCCTCATTTAGGTGGTTCTAACAAGCACAGGCCGCAACCTATATTTGGAGTATTAATAAGAAAAATATCACAAGTTTTCATCAGGGAAATAATTCATTATGGTAACATGTAAGAATGCTCTATGTCATACGGAAATGTTATCTTAATGATATTTCATATAATTCTATGGTGAAAAATTTCGGAGCATAACAACAGTTAGCTCCAGATAAGCCATCTGATCAGGATCTTCACTGTTCATCATGCAGTTTGTGAATTAAGTAGATAGCTTATATTAAGTACATGTATATTGAAAGTAGAGAAATTCTAACTTCAAGTGAACATTTTTAAAAGAGTAACAAGATGCCATCTGATCAGGATCTTCACTGCTCATCATGCAGTTTGTGAATTTAACAGATAGCTTATATTAAGTACATGTATATCGAAAGTAGAGAAATTCTAACTTTAAGTGAACAGTTATAAAAGAGTAACAAGATGCCATCTGATCAGGGTCTTCACTGTTCATCATGCAGTTTGTGAATTTAACAGATAGCTTATATTAAGTACATGTATATCGAAAGTAGAGAAATTCTAACTTTAAGTGAACAGTTTTAAAAGAGTAACAAGATGTCATCTGATCAGGATCTTCACTGTTCAACATGTAGTTTGTGAATTTAACAGGTAGCTTATATTTAGTATATAGAAAGTACTTACTGTACAGAAATTCTAATTCCAAGTAAACATTTTTAAAAGAGTAGCAAGGTGCCATGTGATCAGGATCTCCACTGTTCATCATGCAGTTTGTGAATTAAAAAAAAAATAACAGATTGATTATATCAATTATAATTCTAATTTCAACTAAACATTTATTATCAGAGTAACAAGATGCCAAAAATATATTTCATAAAATGCTATGATGAAAAATTTCCTGAGCATAATAACATGTTTTTCCTTTTATTTATTTTATTTTTTTCCTTTTTTCTGTATATATGCCCATGAGGTGATATACCATACCAGCAGGTGTCATTTTCAATAAACAGTAATTATCTTCAATTATCATAGCCATTATATGGCTTATTAAAGCACTGGTCCTCCTGTATTTGGTCCTCAAATTATACCCCTGGTCCTCTAGAGGACTTGGTCCTCAGTCCTCTGGTCCTCCAGTAAAAGTCCTCAAATTATACCTTCCCCACATTTAGAACTGGCTGGTTGATAGACTGGAAAAATGTTGAAGCTCTGGTCATCGATTTGCACACGTTTTAACTGTTTTTAAACAACTAAAAATCAGTTTTATGTAAACTTTTGTACAAGTTTTAACTATGTTTATACAACTAAAAGTTAGTTTTATGTAAACTCAAATGTGGTGGTTGGATGTGGCGAAGCTGTTGTGTATCTTAAGTCATTGTAGGGTGTCCAGCTGATATTAATGGCTTACAGTTGGCCAAAGCTTGCTATCCTTGTAGTAGGTACGCCTAGAAGGGAAATATTTTTATTTCTTTCATTACTATTCTTCTGACTGCCCTGTCTCTCTCTTTCAATATTATTTTCCCCTACTATCTCTTCTATATCTTTTCTCCCTTTCTCTGGGAGACTACATAAAATGACTCGCAAGGTTGATATTATGTTGTTATCCCATTTTGTATTGGAAACCTCAAAACGGTACCCTGGCAAACAGTGCAGGCCCAGATCAGACGCCGCAGAACGCGGCGTCTGATCAGGGCCTTCACTGTTTGCTAAAATCTCAGCTAAATTCCAAATAATTTTTTAAGAAAAGACAACCTGACACCCCTAAATTTTGAAATGGACTCCTGCTATATATAAAAAGGAAGGTTCCATCTGGCACAAAAGGGTTAAACCCCAATACAATCAATCAATGTAAACTCAACTTTTCATTGACTAGGTATAGATAACCCTAGATGGTTTGGTGAATGCTAAGGAGAATATGTTTTGTACAAGCAAACTATAAATCTTCTTGAAATAATCAGTAGCCTCCAGTCTTTAATCCATAAATAATCCTACATAATACAGTGTTATCATGGACAAATGAACAGACAAATTGACTTTGACAGCCGCTTAAGAAAATATATCCCACAAAAATCCTTCTCCCAAATTACTCTGCTTCCAGGCAATCTTCAGTTCATCATTTCTCAGAAGGTCTTGATAGCTGCTGAGACAAGTGTATGCCAGAATGTTGCTGACAGTTATAAAGATTTATTACATTTCTCCAAACCTAGAGTTTTCTCCCTTGTCCACCCACATTTGTAACCCATGAAGAAAAATGCCTGGAACTGTGCTAGATTTCTTAAGTCAATATTTAAGAACTGCCAGTTCCAGAACAATTGTATGGCTAAGTGCCCAGGATGTTCTCTTGAACTGTTCTAGAACAGTCCTACAATTTTGTTTTTCAGCTCTTGTGCTAGAATGCTAGCAATTTTATATAAACCTTTTAAATACCTCTAAAGTGATTGAATTCATTGCAATGTCTATGAAACCCTTGTGCATGCCCTAGTAGCTGCTCCGAAACAGCCTCAAGTTTTATATCAAGAAAAACACATTCACAGAAAACTTTTTTTTTCTGAAAAAGCTTAAAATGATTTTGATGTTCTGGTGTCTGCCATTTTATGATTACTTAAGAGTTGATAGGGTTTTGACAAGCAGACATAGCAAACTAGCGGACAGTTGTTGAGTAACTTTGAGCTATCCACTTGACTTAACCAAATATTTACATTTCAAAGAAGACAGACTTAACTTTTAATCTTGATTGTTTCATGACAGCATGATTCATCTTAAGTCTTCTCCAAAAACAAAAAAGTTCAAGTGCAAGATGGTCCTTGTTGACCAAATTAAAATGTTTCTTTGCCTATGCTCGCAGTCTGCAGCATCTGATCAGGATCTGCAATGTTTAATTTTTGCAAAATTTCAACAATTAAAACAAAAACAAACACCCCTAAATCTAGCCCTAAAAGGTATTAACCCCTTAGACACCGAGAAAAACTACATCTGAAAATGTTGTCTGCTTATGTCGTGTGCTGATTTTTTTTGCAAACTTTTTAAAAAAATATTTTTGCATACAGCAAACATGGCCCCCGCCCATCGGGGCTTGAAGAAATAGATGCTTCCACACAGAGCTGAAACCGACTCGCACACGAGTACTGGTAAACCGCTTAGAGGATCTCAGCCTGCCCAGGCAAAGCGGTGCGAGTCGGACCATCCATGCTTATAAACCCTATTTGTTTCATTGGGCAGCAGGGCTTGAGATGTCATTTCAACTCAATGTTGGGGGAAGAAGTCCCACAAAATTGGAAGCAAAGTCTCTAAAATGACCTTTACAGTGTTGACGGGGACGTTAAACCTCAAATCAAACAAAAGCATACAGCGAACAGTGTGGGCCCAGTTCAGACTGCTCTTACAGGAGCAGTCAGATTTGGGTCAACACAGTTTGCAAAAAAAATACTTTGAAGGTAACCGGCAGACGGTAAAGCAGACGACAATTGTCGCGATTGGCATTTTATGGGCTACTCCTCACCATGCTGTACACAGATACTTCCTTTTTTGGGTTGATTGCTTATCAATCTATCCAATCACCAAATGTGCAAATAACATTTTGGTAAGCATTGTAGACCCAGCTTAGATGCCATATAAAGTGGCTTCTGGTCCGCACACTTTCATTTTTACCACAAACAAAATAACCTGACACCCATTAGGTACGTTATATATGAAATGGACTGGTCAGATAGAAGATTCAGTATGGGTTGATGCAAAGAAAAAAGTGTTTATCATCATTAATTAGATACTTAATTTTCTCTGTACTGGAAATTACATAGCAGATAAATAATTTACTATTATGGCACTTTGATCATTTTGAAATTTTGCCTAATAAACTGGCAAGCATAGACATCTTGGACCCTTCATATTCCCTGCTACAAACAAGAGACCAGACACAAGTGCTTGATAAGCCAAACTAAAACAAATTTGTCTGCCATTGCTACCTATCTCTCAGTCTGTATCAAACATATAGCTCATCATTATCCCATAGTGTATAGATAATAACCATTTCATTTCATTTCTTGTTATTGATATTACATAAAGTAGGATTAATTTATTTCTACTGTCTGCCTTTTTTTTCCTATTTCCTGATATATCTCCCATTATCATTGTGATAGTCCTTTTGTTCCTTTTAATTGCCTCCCTTTATTTTCATGATTTAGTTGCGTTTATAACCCATTGTATACTGGTGGATTCTTCCATTGCTATATGTTGGACAAATCCATTCATAATTAAAGGCGTGTCAGGCCTAATTTTTTCATTTTTATTCTATTTTCAACGGAATTGCCTAGACATCGATACAAGTCCCAATGAAGTTTACCGAGACAACTGTAATTTGTTCGGAACTTTTTCGCGCCAATTCTAACGCTAGGTCGCGTCGTGCATTATGACCGAACAATCCAATTAGCGTCAATCAGTGCATGCATTGATTATTACAGGTAAACAATTAATTTTAATCCCCGCACTTGTCATAATCAGTGTCATAATTTCAGTTTCCGAAGGTAACATGAAGGGTGATAATTATTGGTGCTTGCGCAAGGGTTGATCTTCTGGTGTCGCGGTAAACTTATTTAATCACTCACGGCACGGAAATTTTACAATTTGGACAAGTTTTAAGAGGTTGTTGGCCATGTTGGGCAGGTGGGTGCTCAGGACAGGTAATTTAACATTGAAACTCACTTGTTAAGTTAGTTTTGGAAATTTATTTAGAAAATGGCAACAAAGTCCTGATCAGATGTCACATTCTGCAGTGTCTGATATGGGCCTGCACTACTGTTTACCAAATTCACAAACAGAATGATAAACAGTGTACATGCCATCTGATCAGGATCTACACTGTATGCAAAAGAGCAGGATAAAATAAACTTTGAAATGTGTGCACTAAGGCTTTGTGCACTAATGAACAAAGTTGTATGATGATTTGGATCACATTTTCAGCTAAGTTTATGATGATGTACGAGTAAATGCTTTAACAAGACATGCAGCATTCATTGGGGAGATTTATCCAAGTTCAGAGCAATAGAGAAATTAATCTGCACAGGAGATACATTTTTCCAGTAATCAGAATTATGTAGTTTATGAAAGAGCAGATGTATCAATCAAAGAACTCTATTAGACATAAGAAGTACAGTACAATTCCTTTACT
Source organism: Lucinisca nassula (assembly GCA_963580285.1). Lineage (NCBI taxonomy): Eukaryota > Metazoa > Mollusca > Bivalvia > Lucinida > Lucinidae > Lucinisca > Lucinisca nassula. The sequence goes on along the minus strand of OY757011.1, from coordinate 144,329,144 downwards.
AAGACCACCCTTGGGGCTGTTGGTCTTTAAGACCAATTTTGAACAGTCCCAAAGGTGGTTTCTGATTAGGAGACGCTAGGTGTAGAAAACACAAAGAAAGAATAACTGAAATCCTCTCAATAAACCTTTAAAAGCAGATTCATTCTTAATTTTAGGCGGTCTTAATAGTGGAATTTTACTGTAAATACTAGGGCCCCCGCCCATCGGGGCTTGAAGAAATAGATGGGCTGCATGATGCATCCACGCAGAGGTGAACTCCGACCGCACACGAGTACTGGTAACCCACTTAGAGGATCTAAGCCTGCCCAGGTAAAGCAGTGCGAGTCGGACCCTCCATGCTTATAAAACCCTATTTGTTTCATTGGGCGACAGGGCTTGAGATGTCATTTCATCACAATGTCGGGTAAATGTCCCACAAAATTGGAAGCAACGTCTCCAAAATGACCTATACAGTGTTGACGGGTATGTTAAACCTCAAATCAAACAAACAAATACTGTAAATACTAATCTTACAGTTGTAATTTTGAATAGACATGTATGTAGAGCCCACTGTGTCTTGGGCACAGCATATGGAAGCTGGGGACCAACCATCTCATCTCGCTGCCCTTCATGGAAGGCAAGTCTGTTTTATCTTCAAATTGTCAATAGGGGTCTACTCTGAGTGTTTGAGTGTTACGTCCCACCAACAGCTAAGGTCATACGGAGACGGGACCTCGGTTTACAGACTCATCCGAAAGTCTGGAGAAGGGGGTCTACTCTGAAAGGAAAGAAGGAGCAAATTCTTTCCTTTAAGAATAAACCCCCTTTTCAGAGTGACTGAGTTTAAGGGAAAGCAAACATGAAGTCGCAAAAGTAGTCTCCCTTGTAAACAAAGACAAAGTATGTCATGCCTGGTCTTTTTTTCAAAAATGTGTAGATTATATAGAAAGATAACCATAAATGGTCATTTTTCTATGTTATCTACACATTTTTGTTTGGATATAACACGGTTGTTTAACTAATATGGTTTCTGCTTTGGACCCCAGCAATACACAAAAATCCTAAAAATTCGGACACCTTGACGACTTGCTGTAATTCTCCTAAAATTTTAACAAATTTGTTTCATGATCCAGCAAGAAGTCCAAAAGATGCAGATATAATGGCAAACAGTGTAGACCCTGATCAGACTGCTCCTTCTGGAGCAGTCTGATCAGGGTCTGCACTGTTTGCTAAGGCTAATATCTGTCCCAATACTTAGGATGATTACGGTAGTAAATGGTAGAAATTTTAGAAAGTATAGTTCCTCACCTTATCTTTTAAGTTCCACTGAAGGTAAAAACAACATTGTTATCCTATGGTTAATGAAATTATCTTATAAATACTTTATATAATCCAGACTTTACGCTTGCATTAATTCATATTAAATTGGAATTTTTACCTAATGCATGCATTTACAACACAGCTTGCTTTAATTTACTGCTATGATATATGTTCACTAGCAGTATGTGGTACCAATTTAGATTTTCTCATAAATAGATATTTTGTTGACTTTCAATACACCAAATATCCATTATCTTATTCATTCACTGTGTTCTAGTGTCGTTTTGTATATGGGAACAAAAAAAAACGAATATGTATAGGTATTATCATATTTTTGGCTGGCGCCACTCTTCAACAAGTACAAATGCCAAGGGCTCTATCATTAACAAGTGATCATCAATTGTATACAAACCATTAGTGAAGTCGGGTAAGTTACATGAGAAAATAACTTTGCTTTTGTTTTATGCAAAACACAGATTGGTGTCCTTGCATCGTTTGTAAAACTTTTGAGAAGGTATTTTGTCAAACCTGTTTGCCAACAAAAAGAAGGTATTTTAACAAGAAAATTGAATAAGTTTAAAAATGTTTTAATTGTGTTTTTGGTGACAAACCGAGAAATGATGAATAGGGGTGTTTAACCCATTTAGTAACGGAAACCCCTAAACGGGTAATTGGCAAACAGTGCAGGCCCAGATCAGACGCCGCGTCTGATCAGGGCATCCACTGTTTGCTTAAAGTTCAGTCATTTTTCGAATAAATTTTCATGAAAACACAACCTGACACCCCTAAATTTTGGAATGGACTCCTACTATATATAAGGAGGAAGATTCCATTTGGTACAAAAAGGGTTAAGTTATATCGGGTTGGTGACAGGTCAAAATGAATGTGCCCTTACAGGTAATATAGAAGGGACAAAAACTCGTGTACAAAATTATGCATTTCTGTGTTCAAGTTTTCCAAAAGTGTTAGTTACACTTGCAAACTCACAACAACCTTTAACCCTTTTTGTACCAGATGGAATCTTCCGCCTTATTATATAGCAGGAGTCCATTTCAAAATTTAGGGGTGACAAGTTGTGTGTCTTCAAAATTGATTTGGAAAAATGGATGAACTTACTGCAAATAGTGTAGGCCCTGATGAGACGCGGCGTTCTGCGGCGTCTCAGCTGGACCTACACTGTTTGTCAAGGTACCCCTTTTGGGGTTTCTGGTACAAAATGGGTTAATATATCAATATGCTACACGCCTCCCCGATGTTCAGTCTTTTGTGTTCTTTGATTTCAATTTGAAGCAGAATGGGAACGGTCAGAAACCAGAAACTAGCCGATCTGAATCTGCAATGTTTTTAAAAAAGGAGCATGGTGATGTATAGAGTAATATAACCTTCTCAGATTCAATTTTATTTGACAGTGAGATACGGAGAATCTTAATGGTCTAGAACCTAATGCAGTGCCATGTCCCATCCTTGTGCATGTAAAACTAAATTATTGGGTCTTTTTACGTGTCCTGTAGCAGACCAGACAGACAAAACCCTTGCTAGAAATGAAGAAAACCATTATTTTCCACTCAGATGTCTGAAGTTGTAAATACACCTTGTCACAGAATGGGGAAAAATCTGATCATTATCTAAAACAAAAGAAGCACCAAAGGGCATTGAATAATGTTTCAGAATTCTGTGGAATTTCTGAAATTGATTTCTTTTTATGGCAATTAATAGACACTACAACAATGTTTAAATTCTTTACAAGTCTTATTGCTGTTAAGTTAGGCCCACTACTTCAGTGAGAAAAGCCTCTGTGGTGTAGTGGTTACGCTACTCGCCTTGTAAATCAGGGATCGCAGGATCGATCCCGGGATTCTCCAGACTTTCGAATGAGTCTTTAAACCGAGGTCCCATCTCCATATGACCTTAGCTGTTGATGGGACGTAAAACCCAAACACTCACTCACTACTTAAGTGAGAAAACATTGTAAGCTAGTTAAATTGAAAGAACTTTTTGCAGCTTTGTTGACTAGACTCTGAACCAGAAAATTGTTAATTGTGTTTGGCGAAATTTTGTTTTGTCTCCAAAGAGATTAGAAATGGTTACTAAGAGGAGAATAAAAAGAGAGAGACAGGGGAAAAAGATGAAAATGAATGAAAGTCAAGAAACCAAAGAAGTGAGAATGTTGCCCCTCTACCCATACCTGCTGGGAGGATAGCAGGCCTTGCCCTACTTGTAAGGCAACTTCAGTTGATGTCCTAGTGAATGAACTGGTTATACATTATTCAGAAGTGCATTCTTTCCTACGAGATTTAACCCATTGTATGCCAGTGAACTCTTCCATTGCTATATGTTGGACAAGTCCATTTGTCATATGAGCCCCGCCAAGCGAATTTGTGTCTTCGAGCATTCTGTCATGACAAATTTTAACTGCGCATGCCCAGCCATTCAGAGGGGCCAGGGATATGGCTTTCTGTCTGAAGGTTCCTCTTGATTCACTGCTTGTATTAGCGAGCAGCGAAGATTCTGGCGAGACTGTGCAGATGCGCAGGCTCGCCTGAACCTTCACTGCTCGCATATGCGATAAGTACCAAAATTGCTTGATGGGACCCATATAAGGGGTTTCGGGCGTGTTTTTTTTTCGTTTTTATTCTATTTTTGACGTAAAATTCTGTTAGCAAAGAGTGTAGGCCCTGATCAGATGCCGCGTTTTGCGGCATCTGATCTGGGTCTGCACTGTTTGCCAAGGTGCCCCTTTAGGGGATTCCCCGCATGCAATGGGTTAATATCATTCACTTTCAAGCCTGTTAGACAAACCCTGATGATCACAGTATTTCAGGATCTACACTATTTGCCAGTCTCTTTATAATTTTGGCTCAAACCTGAATTATTTGTGGACAACAATGGACCTGTACAGATTCAAAGATGGAGGAATCCACCAGAAGCATTGAATAATGGATATCTGTGGAAGCAATCTGAACATGTATGAATAGATGCAGAAGTAATATAAATGAATTACTTCCTCAAGAGAATGATAAATGGAGGAATGGTCATCATTTATTCACTTGTTAACACCGATGACAAATGTCTGCATATGTCTCACTGAATCTGTAGAAATGGAATCTTTATGATATGCTATTGATTTTGTTGTAAACTTATCCAATTTTTCTGCATATTGAATTCTTTTAAGCAGGCAAGCTGGGGAAAAAGAAACCTATAGATAGATGCAGTAGAATAAGATAGAACCTGTGGTCAAGTTCTGTAAATTTCTTGTGCATCAGAAACCAATGGGAACATTACATATATGTGAGGTATTGGCTGTTAAACAAATAAGTTCCCAGTTTCACTTTCAGAGAAGAAGGGGTCTTGTCAGACAGTTTAAAACAGTAGTTGGTGGCAAGTAGAGAAAAATGAATAAAAGCAAACTTAATTTCTAACTAGGGAGATCACCAAACACGGTTTATTTCCAATATAGGGATTTTTTGCAAAACTCTGAATAATTTGGACAACTAATACTTCAACAGCTTAATTAAATACAATGAGCATGCAAGACAATGGCCTGTTACAAGGCTAAGTATATATTCAGACAGTCTCGTCAGAATCAACCCTGTCAGTCATCCAGCTATTTTCAGACACAACATTGGGCAGTAAATTAGTGACTTGTTCAACATTTAGGGAAATATGGTAAGGAGCTGAGGTGTACAAATATTTGGGGTAAATACAGTACAGTTTTGCTGAGAGCCTTTTTCCACTCTCAGACATGTAGGGGTAGCTTCATGCAAGAAGTGACAGGTTTTACCCATTAGCCCAGAAAATGCCGATCACAACAATTGTTGTCTACTTTATCGTCTGCTGGTAACTTTCAAAGTCCTTTTTTGCAAACAGTGTGGATCCAGATCAGACTGCTCCTCTAGGAACAGTCTGATCAGGATCCACACTGTTTGCATGTATGCAAAATATGTTTGAAAGGTTTGTGCAAGAATATGCTGCAGATGACATAAACAGACAACATTTTCAGATGCAGGTTTTTCATGGTTAGTATGGATAAGATGTGTTCAAACACAGAGGAACAGAATAGTTATTTGGTTAGCTATTTATAAGTTGAAGACTGATAAACATGATAAGATTTCATAAATTGGGAATAGAAATAATTATGATGGCATAAAAATAATGCTAAGTCTACCACCTCCTGCGCTTGTCAGTGGCAAACAAGACTGGCTGTCTGTGCAGGGAAAAAACAGTTTGACACAATAATTAGAGAAGTTATTGAAGTTATAGAAGCATTGATTATGGAGATAGTTCAAGAAGGGGTCTTAAATTTCAATTTTATGATAAAGTTTTGTACCTCCCTTCAAGTACTTATCAATTTCGATTTATCTAATAATTTCATCAGAGTGTTGAAGATGTTATGGATAAAGCTGCTTTTGTACTTATAACTCATTTTCTGAAAGGTCTTGTATACACTAATCACGCCTACGGAACGATAGAATGCGTAACCATTGGTTAAGAACGTGAAGCAATTAGAGCGACATCCGGTTAGGAATTAGATCGCTAAAAAAGGTAAAGAAACTGTGCAGTTTCTGTGTTTCATAAGTTATATAATTTTTACGAGGAAGTTATTTAAAAAACGGGGAATTACATTCAGGAGCCCATTGATATCGGCATCTTTGGAGTAAATATCAAATCCCGTACTTCACACATTTTGGCTAAATTTAGTTTTTCCTGCTGAAGGTGAACGCAAGCCTTAGAAAACGAGTGGTTTTTCGAGGTGTTTGTTGCCTTTTATTTATTACTGCGCTTTGCTACAAGTTCAGCGTATTAACATGCACACACAATAAACATATATGGTTAAATGTGTTGTGGATATTTTGCTTGTCAATGCAGCACTAGCGAGAAATCACCACGGAAAAGGTCGAAAAAGGTTGGTTACGCATTAGATCTATAGAAATGATAACAGAACTTGCAACTATAAAGCGGATCTGTTTCCATCTCCACGGCCCCAGAATCACCCGCACCTTGTTCTACGGAACCATTTTTAGCCAACCTGATAAGCAGTGCGCTATTGATTCGATAATGACATAGTATTTTATGGAAACATTTTCAGTCTCCAGAATCATAGTACCGAATGATTTTCACGGACTTTTACGCTGTGTTTGTTTTATCAATGGTCCGGTAATTGACTGAAATGAAATAAAACAGGTTTTGGAGTTTTAATTTCTGCGAAGAACTCCTCATCTGCCAAATTTGCTGGTTAAGCATTAGATCGTCTGGTTGAGCATTCGATAACCAGAGGAGAAAATCAAACCAGTTGCTGCCTAAGTAAATGCCAGCAGCTTACTACAATAAAAGGTGGTCTACATATGATTTCTGAATTGTGTTAAAATCACCAGAGAAAGAAAGCTGTGATGAAAAATACTTTTCTGGACAAGACCATTAAATGTCTGGGTATCATGCTTATCTGACCGAATGACGCACAGATTCATAAATAAGAGGTCATTACTTGCTTTTGTAGAAAACAAAATGGCCAGCTTACGCTTTGTAATGGCGATTAAATCTGTATCCGGATGGGACGGCCATTAATGAACCGTCTCATCCGAGAATCAAAGCTGTTCGCCATCCTGTAAATGAATTTGACTAAATCCTCTATTAACAAGATTTGCCCAAAATAAAAAAATGAGAGAACCCGTTTAAGAAACTCAGGCGTGAAAGGCTAAGGGTAAGATCGTTAACACTGCAGATACGAAAAACTATTTGGCTTATGTAGGAGAAAATAAAATACCGTAAAGGCGTAGTAACGCGACACAAAAGACGTAATAACGCAACAAAGGCGTAGAAACGCAAAACAAAAGACGCAGTAACGCCAATCAGAAGGCGAAGCTACGCAAAAAAGGCGTAGTAACGCAAAAACAAGGCGTAGTAACGCGAAAAAGTGCATACTAATGCAAAAGAAAGAAGTAGTCACGCAAAAGAAAGGCGCAGTGATGCGAATCAAAGGCGTTTTTACGCGAATCAAAAGGCGTAGTAATGCGAAAAAAGGCATAGTAACGCAAAAGAAAGGCGTATTTGTTTTAGCTCGCCTCTGCAAAGCAAATAGATAGCCGGAATATCCTACTCCTGGGACTGCGCATGCCCCCAAAATATATGTCTGTATCATGATCGATAACCCAGATCGGAGATCCCGTGAGTTCTATGCTAACTGTCAAAACGATAAGATAAAGATATTGTCTAAAACCAACTTCTTATTACAAACAGCGCAAGAATGACACACCATGTATTCTTAATCGTGTTAATCAAGACGAACTAGAATCCATTTGTAAAATTTATAAATTTTGAGTAAACAGGAGGACAGGTGCGTTCATTAAATAAATTGAGAGAAGTAAGTAAGTAAGTCAGTCAGTCAGTCAGTAAATAAGTAAGGACTTTATTTAGTGAGGGTAGCAACATTTAGCACATACAAAAATACATATAATAGCTAATCTTCCACGAGGCCCTCAGCTAATCTTCCATGATCTAATCTTCCTTCTTAATAAAACATACACGCTATAACATTTTGTTTCATCGGCAGTGTCATTTTTAGATATGAGGAAAAAATATAGATATAATAAATTGATAGAACATACAAGTTATAATATTTTCTTCCATCTGCAGTATCATGTTTAGATATGAGGAACTTTTGAAACCGTTTTGAATATGGAGCAATATTTTCTCACGGATGTATCTAGGCAGTGATTAGGCAGTTTTACATTAAGCCAAAAGTCCAGTTTTTTGTTCACTATCGACCGACTATTGATAATATTGTATTTAGTACTAACAAGGTTGTAGACATTTGTTTTCTCCACATCATTTTGTTTCTTTGAATAATCATTACGAAAACACGCCTATACAAATACAATGTAACCTTTATCGCCAAAAAAACGAAAATTTTAAGATGAAAAATTGTGATATTTTTCTCATTTCTGCACAAAATATAATGTGATTTAAAAAAAACAAAAAAAACAAAGGACTGGTGGGTCTATTGCCTCCGAGTATAGGTAGGAGAAATAGTCTTAAACTGTTTCATTAATCTCTTAAATTCCAGTGTCCAATCAAATAGTGTACATCTTCACCAGACGCCGGATTCTGCAGCGTCTGATCAGGGTCTTTACTCTTTGCCAAGCCCATCCTATGTTTCCAAGATAACCATCTTTAGTTTTTCACAACAGTCTGACCTCACCCCGACTATTTTCATTCTAATAGTTTTCCCGACAAGTCAGTGATATTCACGTGCACTTAAGCATAGAACAGCTTTTCTTCTGAGCACCTTTGGGTCGATTGACAAACAATTCCCAGTGGAATTCTTTTCACTGACTGTTACAAGGCGGTTCTTCTTTGGCGGTTTATTTATGTAATTGTTTGTCACTGATTGTATGTATCGCATTTTGGATAGCCAGCTGGTATTGATTCCTGATCATTGCTTTCCTTCTATTTTTTATAAGCACCAAGTTTATAATCATGTGTGTCTTATGCTCAACCTGGCTCTCTAATGCTTGACCATAGAAACACGATATAGATTTAATCGCCATTAAAAAGCGTAAGCTGGCCATTTTGTTTTCTACAAAAGCAAGTAATGACCTCTTATTTATGAATCTGTGCGTCATTCGGTCAGATAAGCATGATGCCCAGACATTTAATGGTCTTGTCCAGAAAAGTATTTTTCATCACGGCTTTCTTTCTCTGGTGATTTTAACATAATTTAGAAATCATATGTAGACCACCTTTTATTGTAGTAAGCTGCTGGCATTTACTTAGGCAGCAACTGATGAGATTTTCTCCTCTCTGGCTATCGAATGCTCAACCAGACGATCTAATGCTTAACCAGCAAATTTTGGCAGATGAGGAGTTCTTCGCAGAAATTAAAACTCCAAAACCTGTTTAATTTCATTTCAGGCAATTACCGGACCATTGATAAAACAAACACAGCGTAAAAGTCCGTGAAAATCATTCGGTACTATGATTCTGGAGACTGAAAATGTTTCCATAAAATACTATGTCATTATCGAATCAATAGCGCACTGCTTATCAGGTTGGCTAAAAATGGTTCCGTAGAACAAGGTGCGGGTGATTCTGGGGCCGTGGAGATGAAAACAGATCCGCTTTATAGATGCAAGTTTTGTTATCATTTCTATAGATCAAATGCGTAACCAACCATTTTCGACCTTTTCCGTGGTGATTTCTCGCTAGTGCTGCATTGACAAGCAAAATATCCACAACACATATAACCATATATGTTTATTGTGTCTGCATGTTAATACGCTGAACTTGTAGCAAAGCGCAGTAATAAATAAAAGGCAACAAACACCTCGAAAAACCACTCGTTTTCTAAGGCTTGAGTTCACCTTCAGCAGGAGAAACTAAATTTAACCAAAATGTGTGAAGTACGGGATTTGGTATTTACTCCAAAGATGCCGATATCAATGGGCTCCTGAATGTAATTCCCCGTTTTTTAAATAACTTCCTCGTAAAAATTATATAATTTATGAAACACAGAAACTGCACAGTTTCTTTACCTTTTTTAGCGATCTAATTCCTAACCGGATGTCGCTCTAATTGCTTCACGTTCTTAACCAATGGTTACGCATTCTATCGTTCCGTAGGCGTGCTAATATCTTTTTTAATTGAAGATGAAAATATTAGATATTTCAAGCCAGTGCTGGTTTTCAATGTTTCAAGGTCTGATTATGGGTGCTGATCACCCTGATCTCAAAGTATTTATGGTGGTGGGGTGGCTAAAATATTCCCTCTACTGATTTCTATCTTTGTGAAAGAGCAAGCGACTTCCTTTCCAATAAAGCACATGAAAAAAATGTTCTACAGGCCCAGTACAGCCTGAAATATATGAAACATAGCATTTAATCCTCAACATACTGGAATATTTCAATAGTCTACTGTCCTCCCCAATATTCAGCCATTTCAATTTTTATGTCCCCGGTAGCGATAGCAGGGAAATATTGTTTTGCCCTTTGTTGGTTTGTACGTGGCAACTTTAACGTTGGTCATAACTTTTGAACCGTTGGAGGTAGAGTATTCATATTTGGCATGAAAGTTCCTTGTGACAAGAGCTTCACATTCATGCAAAACAATTTGACCTGTGACCTTGACCTACTTAAAAGAAAAAAATAACATTGGTCATAACTTTTGAACCACTTGAGATACAGCCTTCATATTTAGCATGTGTGTTCCTTGTGACAAAAGCTTCACATTCATGCAAAAAATTTTGACCTGTGACCTTGACCTTTGACCTACTTAAAATAAAAAAATAACATTTTGGTCATAACTTTTGAACCATTGGAGATACAGCCTTAATATTCTGTAGGTTCCTTGTGACAAGAACTTTACATTCACACAAAAAATTTTGACCTGTGACCTTGACCTTTGTCCTTCATAAAAGAAAAAGTTAACATTGGTCATAACTTTTGAACCATTTGAGATACAGCCTTCATATTTGGCATGTAGGTTCCTTGTAAAAAGAGCTTTACATTCATGCAAAACTTTTTGACCTGTGACCTTGACCTTTGACCTACTTAAAAGAAAAAATTAACATTTTGGTCATAACTTTCGAACCATTTGGGATAGAGCCTTCATGCAAATTTTTTTTACCATGACCTTGACCTACTTAAAAGAACAAATAAAATTGATCATAACTTTTGAACCGTTTAAAATAGAGCCTTCATATTTGGCATGTATGTTCCTTGTGACAAGAACTTTACATTCATGCAAAAAATGTTTGACCTGTGACCTTGACCTACTTTAAAGAAAAAAATATTATTGTTCATAACTTTCGAACCGTTTAAGATAGAGCCTTCATATTTGGCATGTAAGTTCCTTGTGCCAAGGGCTTCCCACTCAAACCAAAAATCTTGATCTGTGACCTTGACTTTGAACTGTGACCAACTTTGAAAAAAATGACCATGCCCGGGGACATGTTCGTGTTTCACAAACACATCTTGTTGTCATGGATTCAGAAGCAGAATGGAAAACTTTAGATCCAGCCAACCATGATCTGAATCTATACCGTTTTAAAAAGGTTCAGAATGGTGAGGGTTAACCCATAAAATGCCAGTCACGACAATTGTTGTCTGCTTTGTCGTCTGCCAAGTACTTTAAAATTAGTTTTGCAAACAGTGCATGTGGACCCAGATCAGACTGCTCCTTTAGGAGCAGTCTGATCTGGGTCCACATGCACTGTTTGCCAGCATGCAAAAATATTTTTATAAAGTTTGCAAGAAGATTCAGCTGACGACATAGGCAGAGGACATTTGCAGATACAGTTATTCTCCATGTCTTAAGGGTTAATATCTTTAAGTTTAGGATGAAAGAAATATAGCAAACCTGAAGTTGAACCCTCTTTGAAAATGATCCATCTTTAAATTATCACTGACTCCAAAAAGTCTTTACCTAAACCTCCTGACAGCTAAATTAGAACAAACTATGCCTAAAGGTACAAAGATTGATGGTTCTGATTTTATTAATGATGATGTATAAATTAATGTGGTTTTAATGATGACAGATATTAAAGGAAAAACTTTAATGAAACTTTAGATATGCTTGAATAAGATGATGTCTATTATAAGAAGAATATAATCTTCTTAGTTATCAGTTTGATCGTCCCCTGCAGACCTCTATAGCGTAACCTAAAAAATAATTTGGACTGAATATACAGTGAAATTCTGCTATTAAGACCACCTAAAATTAAGACTTATTCTGCTCTAAAAAGCTTATTTAGAAGGGTGCAGATATTCTTTCTGTCTCTTTTCTGAAAACAGTGACCTCCGGTCATGGACCACCTTTACCGTAACCCTTATCTTGCTGTTCACGACAACCCCTATCTTTGCAAACAGTGTAGATCCAGATCAGATGGCTTCTTCAGAAGCCATCTGATCAGGATCTACACTGTTTGGCATTCAGTTTATGAATTTGTAGCAATAAATTACATCAAGTAATTTGATTGGTTGATAGACAGAAATGGGTGTGGCTTAAATGAATATTCAGCAAGATAAGGGTTAAGACTGTAAAAAGGAATTTTAGTGTATGAGGAAGTTGTTTCTCTAAATATGGCACTTTATTGCTAAAGTTTTGAAATATTTTTCCTTTTTTCTGAGCACTACAAAGTAGATTTGTTGTGCGTCTCGGTAAAATAAGAGGTCATATGCAATCTATGTTTTGGGACAAAAGTAAGGAAAACAGTAAGTGAGTGTTTGAGTTTTACATCTCACCAACAGCTACGGTTACACGGAGACAAGACCTCAGTTTACAGACGCATCCGAAAGTCTGGAGAAGCCTGGGATCGATCCTTCGACCCCTGGTTTATAAGGCGAGTAGCAGAGCCACTACACCACTGAGGCTTCTATGAAAACAATGAATATCTTGTAAACCCCACTTTTACTTTTATAAAACTGGGCTTACAGTGGTACTGCTGATTGCACAGACTAGTTATATATATATGACCAAATATGCAGTCTGTTAGGTTGTTTTTGAGTAATGCATAATATTACTAAGTGTATTTGCTTTATAATTGCACTTGACTTTCTTCCTTTCAATGGAAATATCATATGTTTAAATTTTTATGATTTCATAATATTCAATCTCGGATGCCTCCAGCATAAACCCTCTCTTGTTGCTCACCTTTATCCTTATCCTGATGAATAAATTAATTTGACCACACCCATTGATGACTATCAACCAAACAAATTACTTGATACAGTGCATTTGTTCATTTCACAAACTGCATGATGAACTGTAGATCCCGATCAGATGCCCTTATCCAGATGAACACAACAAATCCCTTACTTTGCAAACAGTGTAGATCCAGATCAGATGGCTTGAATAAGCCATCTGATCAGGATCTACACTGTTTCTCATGTAGTAATTTGATTGGTGGACAGTGAGAAATGGGTGTGGCTAAGGTTATTTATTCAGCAGGATAAGGGTTAAAAGGAGGAGTATGGTTTTTGCTTCTTGTGTGGGGGTCCCCATAAACTTTCTTCTGACATTTGGTATGTTTTGTAGTAAGTTTTATCATTAGGTATGCATAATCTTCAGTGATAAATAACTACATGCTAGTCGGATTGTCTTTGTTTTTAACAGTTTTATACCAGTGAGCTACTGTTATACCTACTGACATCTGACAACTGTAGTCCACCAAGTTTTACTGTTTTTGCTATCAAGCGCATAATATGGGCCCCGTCAAGCGATTTTGGTACTTATCGCCAATGCGAGCAGCGAAGGTTCAGGCGAGCCTGCGCATCTGCGCAGCCTCGCCAGAACCTTCGCTGCTGGCTCATACAAGCAGTGAATCAAGAGGAACCTTCAGACAGAAAGCCCTATCCCTGGCCCCTCTGAATGTTTGGGCATGCGCAGTTAAAATTTGTCATGACGGAATGCTCGAAGACACAAATTCGCTTGGTGGGGCTCATATAAATTCTGAACTTGGAAATTTCTGTAGGATAGCACAGCCATGTGAGATAAAGCTATCTTTCTTGTGTCTCTGAAATGGCTTTTTTATCTATGATCATTAGATGTGACAAAAATACTTAAGTTTTTGCAGAAAAAAATGTGAGCAGCTTTTGCAAATGTAAAAGCTGTTCTCATTTTTCAACAAAAATAGCACTGTATTAGTTATTTTGCTCACCAGAACAGTTAATGCTTTGACCCAAAAGTCTTATTTTTGCTAAAATGCTGCTCACATTTTTTTTTCAGCAAAAAGCGAGCCTCAAATTAACCTATAGCTGTAAGAGTGAGTGTTCTTACCCACTATCCCATGGATGGATGATACTCTGCTAGTCAGATTCTGTATCTGTTTAGGTCCATTATAGAAATCAACTGGATTGTAGTTGAAATGTGAACTTATAATATGCTAGCCAGCACCTGCCCCATCTGTTCTTGGTGATAAGGAGTGGCTACTGTCTAGATTATCAATGACTGTGGCACAAACAAAGGGATAATGAACAGTCATTTCAATGGCAATGGTGCCATTGTGACCAAGAGTTATCATTAAAAATTGATTATTAACCTTAGTTCATAGATATTCTTATTTTCTCACTACTTTACCCTGTCACTAAACCAACTCTCATTAAGGTGGATGGTAACACACTGGAAATTTTTCTGTCCTTTGTGCAAGGGAAATATTTACTGCCAAAAGGGATCCGCTCTCTTGGAGCCAATTTTTTCCATGAGTAGTAGATGATTTGTTAAAAAAAAGAAGAGTTTAACGGCTAAATCAACAGTGTTAAAGTCAGTTTTACCAAACCTGACACTGTTCCTGTGCATGCTGAACCCTTGACCTGCTGAATATTTAAATATGCCACACCCATCACTGATGATCAACCAATCAGATTTCTTGATGCAAGTCATTGCAACAAATTCATAAACTGAATGACAAACAATGAAGATCCTGATCAGATGGCTTCTTCAGAAGCCATCTGATCTGGATCTACATTGTTTGAAAGATAAGACATTATATCTGGGCTCAGTAGGACAATAAGCATTGACCATAAAAATGATTTCATGATCAGTCTCCCTGAAAGAATGTTGCTAACCTGGCACTCATATCGAACCTAGGTTTTCCTGATCACCAATCAGACGTACATCTGACCGAGCTTAGTAACAGAGGCTGGCTGGAAATAGTTTCGAAAGAGCTGCATGTCTCCATGAATTATACGTTCCTTCAATAATTTCTGTCAACAAACTACTCCCCAACCTCTTTATATTAACCCTATTGTTGGGGTCCAAAGCAGAAACCGTGTTAGTCAAACAACCATGTAAAATCTAAACAAAATTGGATAGATATATGACCATAAATGGAAATTTTTCTATATGATGTGGGTATGAATACCCACAACATAGGTTTATATATGAGCCCCGCCAAGTAAATTTGTGTCTTCGAGCATTCCGTCATGACAAATTTTAACTGCGCATGCCCAGCCATTCAGAGGGGCCAGGGATATGGCTTTCTGTCTGAAGGTTCCTCTTGATTCACTGCTTGTATGAGCGAGCAGCGAAGGTTCTGGCGAGACTGCGCGGATGCGCAGGCTCGCCTGAACCTTCGCTGCTCGCATAGGCGATAAGTACCAAAATCGCTTGACGGGGCCCATATAAATATGGAGAAGTGAGTTGCTATGATTTACACTGAAAAATGGATATGAAAAATGTTGTGGATTCTGGTTAATGGTCAGTGCCCTCAGTGAGATGGCGGGCAGAACCGGCATAGATACAAAGAAAACTGCCAATGTCTTTAAAAATTTAAAGGCAATGAAAGATCGCACTATATGTCATAAATGTGTTTCGTATGTCCTTCTAGCAGATAATTTACATGTAATGTTAATCTTTATTTTTTTTATGAAAAACATTTCGGCCCAAATATTTTAAAACCTCTGTGGTCTGCTCTAGGAATTCACGTAGCAGTTGAAAGGTTATAACCTTTAACCTCCAGCTGCAGCCGATGAGAATTCCCAAAAACAAAAACAAAAAATCTTATTTTTCAGACAAAATAAGGCTTGATATTTGATATTTCATGCAACTTGTTTGCTACAGGAAATGCCAAGCCTGGTTTTTGCAGAATAATGATTAACTTCATTAAGCAAACACCCCTATACAAATACATTGCCACCTTTATCGCCAAAAAAATGAAAATTTTATGATGAAAATTGTGATATTTTTCTTATTTCTGCTCAAAATATAGATAGTGGGTACTCGTTAGAACCGCCTCATCGAGGCGGTTCTAACGAGTACCCACAATCTATATTTTAGAGCAGAAATAAGAAAAATAAGATATACCCACAGAAACCCCAGTTTTACTATATAAAAGTGGGGTTCAAGGGAGTCAAACTTATATAGGCGTGTTTTCGTAATGAAGAAAAAAAATCTGCCTTCTCTGTTTTGCTTAGTGCTTAATTAACCCTTATCCTGCTGAATATATTAACTTAGCCACCCATTAAAAGCTATTAACCTGTCACAAACTGCATAACAGTGTAGATCCTGATCAGATGGCTTCTTCAGTCATCTACACTGCAAAGGAATAGCAGGATAGAGTTAAGGCTGAAAAGCCTTTTTCCAACTTGTAAATATTAATGTAACAGAAAAGACAAATCTTATCAAATCTTCTTATTTCGCCGCATTCATAAATATTAAACAAAACCTAATTCGTGAAAAAAAATCAAAGGTAAAGGTAAAGATTTTACAATAATCCACACTAATACAAACCTTTTATATTTAGTTAATATGAACTGTTTCTATCCATAAGAATAGTGATTTTATTTCCAGTTTCGTAATATTTTCAAAAATACTGGTAATCCGTACTGTTTAAACTACTCGAATATTGTAGCACTACTTAATTTTCGTAAAAACTCCAAACTGCACTTCAAAGCTCTTCCTAAACAACACTGAAATGTACACAAAACTATCCATGTGAACAGAGAAGGTAAAAGGAGAGCAATTTTGAATTAAGATGTCGACAGATTACAGTCCATAGTTGAACTGGCAAGCTTGGTTGAGTGACAGCTTGTATTGTATATAAGCAGTAGTATAGTTAATAGCTTCGGGCAGGACAAACAGACTATATCTAGTCTATACAGTGTGGAGCCAATCACCACTAATTCATAAGTCGGCATAAATCTGTTCAAGTGGGCCGTTTAATGTTTTTACCCTCTCAGTTGTTAGCTGTTAACATGCTGAATTTAAATATAGCCAGACAATTTTCTTCAAAAATTAAGACAAAGTAAAAGATTATTAGTGTTTTTAGGGTGATAAATAAAAAAATGTTCTGTGTTGTACATGTCTAACTGAATCACGATAACCCCTGCCTTTTTAAACAGTGTAGATCCTGATCAGATGGCTTCTTCAGATCTACACTGTTTATCATTCAGTTTGCCAATTTGAATGAATATGTAATACCAACTAAATTTGATTTGAAATGGATGTTAATTTTTAACCCATTGTAGGTGGGAAACCCCTAAAGGGGTACCTTGGTAAACAGTGCAGGCCCAGATCAATCGCCGCAGAACACAGCATCTGATCAGGGCCTGCACTATTTGCTAACAAAATTTTCCATCAAAAATAGAAGAAAAAAAAACACGAAAAAATAGGCCATGACAAATGGGCTTGTCCAACATTTAGCGATGGAAGAGTCCACCAGTATACAATGGGTTAAATTCATTCATCAGGACAAGAATTAACCCTTATCTTGCTGAATATTCATTTAAGCCACACCCATTTCTGTCTATCAACCAATCAAATTACTTGATGTAATTTATTGCTACAAATTCATAAACTGAATGCCAAACAGTGTAGAGCCTGATTAGATGGCTTCTTCAGAAGCCATCTGATCTGGATCTACACTGTTTGCAAAGATAGGGGTTGTCGTGAACAGCAAGATAAGAGTTAACTACTTGATACTATTGTGAAGCATCATCACTACAATCATTTCTGTTGTTTTAATTTTCTCTCCTTAAGGGGAATAACAACACCTGGTAGATTTTCAAAGGGAAACAACTTTTGGGACTTCCTGTTTGCTTTTCTAAATAAGCCCTGTCCCACTGAAAAAGGGGTCTAATCTTAAAGAAAAGAATTTGCTCCTTGGGAGCAAATTCTTTCCTTTAAGAGTTGACTCCTATTGACATGGGAGACAAAAATACTTTTGCAGGAGTTGCCTCCCCTGAAGGTGTATCCATTCCTTTTAACACCATTACACAACCAACCCCCATAGCTCAGTTGGTAGAGTGTCGGCTCCGGGGAACGGGAGGTCACGGGTTCGATCCTGGGTCGTGACATACCAAAGTCGTTAAAACTGGTACTAGCTGCTCCTCGCTTGGCACTCAGATTTACGGGGTAGAGCTAGGACTGGTCGACCCAGTGTCAGGATAATGTGACTGGGTGTGGTATCATGTAATGTGTCTGGGACATGATACTTCAGTGAGACAGCACTATAAAAGTGAGCATTGAGCTCCCTGTCACAACCAGACACCGTCGCGATATGACTGAAAAACTGTTGAAAGCGACGTTAAACCCGAATTCACACTCACACACTTTAACACCAACATAGCTCCAGTTAGAAGTATCAACAAGGATAATTTTGGGATAAATTGTCTTATTTCTCCATTAAACCATATACCGTGGCCCCCACCCATCGGGGTTTGAAGAAATAAAATGGGCTGCATGATGTTTCCACGCAGAGCTGAATCCGATCACAATTGAGTACTGTTTACCAACTTAGAGGATCTAAGCCTGCCCAGGGAAAGTGATGCGAGTCGGACTGTCCGTGCTTATAAACTCTATTGGTTTCATTGGGCGACAGGGCTTGAGATGTCATTTCATCTCAATGTCGGGTAAAAGTCCCACAAAATTGGAAGCAACGTCTCCAAAATGACCTGTATAGTGTTGACAGGGACGTTAAACATCAAGTCAAACAAACAAAAACCATATACCATATTTACATTATTTTACACACATGCTCCTGTATGCGCACACCTAAGCTATTTTTGGAAAGAAAATACACAAGCACACCATCCCACGATTTCATTTTGAGTTTTGGTGCATTTTTGACCCAGGCATTCATATGTTTATATATGGTGAAGCCTTCTGCTGAAATTCATCTTGATCTGTGAATTGTCCTAGATATTTTTATCCCCACGCTTTTAAATAAAGCGTTCAGGGATATTGTGAACGCCACCGTCCATCTGTCTGTCCATCCGTCCATCACGCTATCGTCTCCTTAACCACTGGCCAGAATGCAACCATATTTGCTACATGACTTTCTTACATGGTGAGGGCATGCGAGAGGGATGTTATAGTTGGCTCCGCCCAAAGGGGCCATCTCAAGGGGTCAAAAGGTCACGCTACACTGTAAAAGTAACGCTATCGCCCTAGCACCTACATTTCTTTACCAATTTCAATACAATTTCACACAAATGTTCCTTTTGACAATATATTGAGTGTGTTTGACTTTCAAGGTCAAGGTCACGGTGGCTATTTTTAGAAAAGCTTTGTCATCGCTCTTGCGCCTACATTTCTTGTCCGATTTCAATACAACTTCACACAAATGCTCCTTATGACAATATCTCGAGCGAGTTTGACTTTCAAGGTCATGGCCTCAAGGTCAAGGTCACTGTGGCTATTTTTAGAAAAACTTTATCACTCTAGCGCCTACATTTCTTGACCGATTTCAATATAACTTCAAACAAATGTTCCTTATGAAAATATCTTGAGCGAGTTTGACTTTCTAGATCATGACCTGAAGGTCAAGGTCACTGTGGCTATTTTTAGAAAAACTTTGTAATTGCTCTAGCAACTATATTTCTTTTCCAATGTCAATATAACTTCACACAAATGTTCCTTTTGACAATATCTTGAGCGAGTTCGACTTTCAAGGTCAAGGTCACTGTGCCTATTTTTAGAAAAACTTTGTCATCGCTCTAGCACCTACATTTCTGTCCGATTTCAATATAACTTCACACAAATGTTCCTTATGACAATATCTTGAGCGAGTTCGACTTTCAAGGTCAAGGTCAATGTGCCTATTTTTAGAAAAACTTTGTCCTTGCTCTAGCGCCTACATTTCTTGATTGATTTCAATATAACTTCACACAAATGTTCCTTATGACAATATCTCGAGTGGGTTGACTTTCAAGGTCATGACCTCATGGTCAAGGTCACTGTGGCTATTTTTATAAAAAACTTTGTCATTGCTCTAGTGACTACATTTATTGATGGATTTTTATTACCCCCACGCTTTAAAGAAAGCGTTGGGGGATATTGTGAACGCCTCCATCCGTCTGTCCATCTGTCCAATATCTCCTCCTTAACCTCTGGCTGGAATGCAACCATATTTGCTACATGACTTCGTTACATGGTGAGGGCGTGCAAGAGGGACGTTATAGTTGGCTCCGCTAAAAGGGGCCATCTCAGGTCAAAAGGTCACGTCTGCTATGTGGCAGAAGGGTGGGGATTTGCGATGGCTTGCCATCGACTGCTCGCTCTAGTTTTTTTTTTTCTTATCTAGCCGCACTTATTAGGTAGATTTCACAGCATGATTTCTTGGTACAATGAAAAAAATAAGCACACAGTGCAGTAAATAGGTTGGTTCTTGTTTGTTTGTATGGAGTTTAACGGCCCAGTCAACACTATTTAGGTCATTTTTAGCAGGTCAGTTTACATATCCACACTTTTCCTGGGCAGGCTTATACCTGAGTGGTTACCCAGTACAGTGCACCTTCTTTCGCCAGAAACTGACAACTGCGATTCTTGAATCAGCAGAAGGGAGAGAATGACCGTATAAAAGATTTCATGATCAATCTCCAGGAAAGAATGTTGCCAACCCCGGCAGGTATTGAATCCGCGTCCTCCTGATCACCAGTCAGACGCGCATCCGACTGAGCTACCAAGGTCGGCTGTGAGTTCTTCTTAGAACCGCCTACCATCATACAGGTAACTACAGTAAAATTCCCATATTAGGACCACCTTTGGAACTGTTCAAAAGTGGTCTTAAAGACCACTTTTGAACAGTCCCAAAGGTGGTCCCTGACAGAGGACACTGCGGGCAGAAAACACAAAGAAAGATTAAGCGCAGCCTTCTGAATAAGCTTTTTAAAGCAGAATTAGTCTCAATTTTAGGTGGTCTTAATAGCGGAATTTCACTGTATATTGTGAGTACTTGAGAAAATAAAGAACATTATCCGTTAGTGATCCTAGCTGGAACTATGACTGGTCTATTGTGCATACTGTGCAACATCACCAAGACAATCATCTCTATTATTAATGCCCTCTCAGACACTTATATTGTCTTGTAGGAATATATAAATGTTGATGAGCCCCATCTAACTGAGAAAAGTATCTCTTTTAATCATTATTGGCATTCTCATATGCAAAAGAAGTGTTTTGTTCTGATTGAGAGGCAGTTTGTCCCTTCTCAGCAGTTCCATGTGGACTTGATAGTAAATAGTAGTACTGGTAATTCTCTGAAACAGAAGAATACAGAACACATGTATTCTGAAATGGAGGTCTCTCAGAATCTAAGTTAAGGAAAGCCGTGAATCTGTTTGCAGTGAAATGGCCCATTCAGCACTATTCAGGTCATGTTTATCTACTGTCCTTGGCAGGAAAAACTTGTACTGTGCATATTCTTTTGCCAGGAACTTACAATAGTTTTTCTGACTCCTTCTTGAATCATAGAAAGTAAGAGAAAGACAATAGAAAATCTCCACGTAAGATTGTTGCTGAACCTGGTAAGAATCGAACGTGCAACCACCTGATCGCCAGTGGGGCATGCATGCAAACTGAGCCTCTGACTTGCCAGCTAATATTGTACTGCTATTTCATTTACTTACCTATCACTTGTAGAAGTTGCTTATGTTACTTTCTATTTTCTGTAACCCTCTTCCCATCCCCCCCCCCCCACCCCCACCCCAATGGCAAATAGTGTAGATCCTGATGAGATGGCTCATCTAGAGCCATCTCATCTGGATCTACACTGTTTGCAAAGGGACAAAATCATTATAAAGGGTTGAAAGGGTAAGTGAAGTTATTATACCTGAGACATTGGTCTATGATGATGCTGTTCATTCCACTTTGAAGCTAATTATTGCAGTATATTAAATCATTACTACTACATGTACCTCTCAAAGAAGAGTGATCAAAGCTAATAATATATGGCTCCAACTGCCTGACCACCAATAAAGCTTAATTGGGCCGCATCACCCATAAAGGGGCCATAGGGCATATGCAAGCGAGTCTCATGATATACATTGAGAGATCTTTAACTGAGAGATCCTGCAGTGCACGACAACCCCTATCTTTGGAAACAGTGTAGATCCAAATCAGATGGCCTCTGAAGAAGCCATCTCATCAGGATCTACACTGTTTGACATTCAGTTTATGGATTTGTAAAAAAAAAATTACATCAAGTAATCTGATTGGTTCAAAGTCAGAAATGGGTGTGGCTAAACTGAATATTCAGCAGGATAAGGGTTAAGCACCTATGTGAACAGCAAAGGCCCAGACATGGGTACGCAAATGCACAGTCTGGCTTGAGCCATCATTGTTCCCACACAATAGGGTGAGGACCTTGAAGGAGCCATGCACAAGAATTTTCAAATGAACATTGATAGGGGTCCTGTAGCCTGAGGCCCTTAGATTTCCGATTTGGCTTTTAGGTTTTTACCTCCTAAAGTTAGAATTTGCAGTCCTACCCTGTCCCTAGGCAAAAAGAAGTTTAGGTTTATCCTCAAAAGACTTCCACCTCTGGTCGGGCCATTGTGTGACTCTGTGTGAGCATTTGAATGATCACTGAATGCATAAGGATCCTTTTTGAGTGAATAGGATTAAAATTGATCATAATCAGTTTTTAATGACTGAAAGCTGTGGGAGAGCTTTGATATGAGTGGTTTACTGTTGGAGGTGGCAGACTCTTTAATTACTGACCAACCCTCACTGGCTCTTGCTGGCGATTTACTGGTATATTGTAGACAGAAACACAGTGGGAACAGGGTTTGTTGTATACATGGGCCAATTTATGAGAAAACCCATTTTTTTGCTTTCTGCAAATAAGGAACCAGTTTGAACCCCACCTAAGTGTTCCCTGCTTGGATCTTGTATTACAAGATCATTCCCAGCAGGCACATGTTGCCAGGGCAACGTCAAATCAACGTCGGTGCAACGTTGCACCAATGTAGCTGTGACGTTGCATAAATGTCATGACGTTGTACTGACGTTGAGGTGATGTCAAGATTACCTCATGTGCCTGCTTGGTTAGTGCTCATTAGTCTGTGCTACTCTGAGCAGGTGAGTTGGTGTACCTCGGCCTCAGGTTGCAAAGCAATGAGACTCTAATAAGCACCCACAAACTTTGTTTGTAGCAGAAATTTGAATAATTTCACAGCTTTCACCATCAAAACAGTTTTTTTTAGGTAATTGAAAAATAAAATAAATAAAAAAAATATATTAACCCATTTTGTACCGGAAACCCCAAAACAGGTAATTGACAAACAGTGCAGACCCAGATCAGAGGCATTCTGCACAGGGTCTACACTGTTTGCAAAAAGTTCAGCCATTTTCCAAATAAATTTTGAAGAAAACACAATCTGACACCCCTAAATTTTGTATTGTACTCCTGCCATATATAAGGTGGAAGATATCATTTGGTACAAAAAGGGTTAAACATGGGCATGTTTTGCAGTGAATGGAATCTTCCAGTCCTTTTATAAATACAGCAGAAGTTCATTTCAAAATTTAGGGATGTTGGGTTTATTTTTTTTTTTTTAAATTGATTGAGAAAATGATTGAACTTTCTGCAAATAGTGAAGACCCTGAGGAGATGCTGCATTTTGCAGCATCTGATCTGGGTCTGTATTGTTTGCCAATGACTAGTTTTGGAGTGTCCCATATAAAACAGATCTGAACCCCAAATTTGTGGTTTTTGTAATGGCTTTGTAGTTTAATGGCTCAGTCAACACTATTTTAGGTCATTTTTGAGCCGGTCAGTTTACCCATCCACACTTTCCTGGGCAGGATTATACGTAAGCGGTTAACCAGTACAGTGCACATCCTTTCGCCAGAAACTGACAACTGCCCTTCTTGAATCAGTGGAAGGGAGAGAATGACCATAGAAAAGATTGCATGATCAATCTCCACGAAAGAATGTAGCCGTCCCCGGCAGGTATCGAACCCGCTTCCTCCTGATCAATAGTCAGACGCGCATCCGACTGAGCTACCGAGGCTGGCACCAAATTTGTGGTACTGAACATTGATAACCTATCTAGTAAATATACCAGTACATGGTTTAGAATAATATATGGGACCAAGTAGGACATAAAAAGTGTTTGGTGGAACCTAAGACAACAACAATACAGTAAAAAAGATGAAATTGATTTAACCCTTTTTGTACCAAATGGAATCTTCCACCTTATATGTAGCAGGAGTCCATTTCAAAATTTAGGGGTGTCAGGTTGTGTTTTCTTCAAAATTTATTTGGAAAATTGCTTAACTTTTCGCAAACGGTGTAGGCCCTGATCAGACGCCACGTTCTGCAGCGTCTGATCTGGGCCTGCAATGTTTGCCCTGGTACCCGTTTTGGGGTTTCCGGTACTAAATGGGTTAAGCCCTCTTGATTTTTCTTGCATGAGAATCTTGTTCTCATGGCAGAAAGATCAAGGCAAGTTTTTATAGTACCAACAGAAAACAGCTTAATAAATTACTGCAAGTGTAATATACCAAGGAACCTGGAGCCAAAATAACTATAAAATGTAAGACAAGGAAAAAATCTTTTCGTTTTTTTCTTCCACAACATCACGAAAACACGACTAAAATATTGACCTAGCTCACTTTTATGTAGTAAAACTGGGGTTCACAGGGGTAAACCTTATCTTTCTTATTTTTGCTCATAAGTATAGATTGTGGGTACTTGTTAGAACTGCCTCAACGAGGCAGTTCTAAAGAGTACCCACAATCAATACTTTGAGTAGAAATAAGAAAAATATCAAAATTTTTCATCTGAAATGTTTGATTTTTACGGCGGTAAAATTTACAATGTATTTGTTTAGGCATGTTTTCTGAAAAAATCAAAGCACTGACGGCATTAGTGGGTTGATCCTCTAGGAGTGTAGGCTGGGAAAATAGTCCTGAATAGGAACTTAGAGTGTTTCATGTATAGGCCTTTAATTCTTGTACTCTAAGCAAACAGTCTAGACCCTAATCAGAAGCATCAGACCTTGGTCTACAGTGCTTGCCAATGTCTCAGCTCCTGTTTTACAACAAGCTTTCTTTCACAAACACTCTGACTGTAAATAACTGTTACCTTGATTTCGTACAAATTGGTTATAGTCACATAAAGCAACTGTGCTTGGTACCTTTGGCAAAACAGTCAACCAAAAACAAATAAAAAGTTTATTAGATAGGTGATTTGAACATTCACTTAGCAAGAGCACAAATTTAACCTTGTCCTGCTGAATAAATTAGTTTAGACACACCCATTTCAACTATCAATCAATCAGTCAAATTACTTGATGTAATGTATTCGTTCAGTTCACAAACTGCATGACAGACAGTCCGTTTGTTGATTCAGATTTACTAAAATTATTCTGTTTGGATATCCAAGTTGGCTGCCATTGTGATCCTCTTGAAATTCTTCAAAAGACATCTCATCCCAACATGAGCTGAAACTTCATGGGTGGCATCAGGGTGACATGGATATTTAGTTTTGCTACAATTAATCCGTTCCGATTTCCGATATGGTTGCCATGGGAGCCATTGGGGCGATATGGAGATTGATTTTCTCAAATCATTCCATTCCAATATCCTAGATGGCCGCCATGGTGGCCATCTTGAAATCCCTCAAACGACATCTCCTCCCGAACCAGAGGTTGGATCAAGTTGAAACTTCGTGCAAGGCATCGGGGCGAAATGGCGATTCAGATTTGCTAAAATTGTTCTGATATCCAAGTTGGCCACCATGACAGCCATCCTGAAATTCTTCAAATGACATCTCTTCATGAACCAAGATTGAGCTGAAACATGGAAATTCAGATTTATTTAAAATTGTTCTGTTACGATATCCTAGATGGCTGCGCACTGAGGCCATCTTGAAATTCTTCAAAAGGCATCTCCTCCTGAACTAGAGGACACATCAAGCTGAAACTTCATGGGAGGTATTGGGGCAACATGGAAATTCGAATTTGCTAAAATTGTTCCATTCCGATATACAAGATGGCCATCTTGAAATTCTTCAACCTACATCTCCTCCTGAATCAAAGATGGATGGAGCTGAAACTTGATTGGAGGAATCAAAGCAACATGGAGATGCAGAATTGCAGAAATTATTCTGTTCTGTTATCTTAGATGGCTTCCATGTTGGCCATCTTGAAAATCTTCAATCAAACAACAAGTTAAACTGAGCCGAATCTTGATGGGCGACATTGAGGTGACATTGAGATTCAGAATTATTTGAACCATTCTGTTCTGATATCTCAGATAGCTGCCACGTTGGCCATCTTGAAAATCTTCTACCAAATGGTCTGTTGCATTAAGTTGAAATTGGTAGTTGGCATTTGGGTGACATTGGGACTCAGAATTGCTAAAATTGTTGCATTCTGATATCCCAGATGGTGGTCATCTTGAAATTCTTCAAAGCACTTGTAAATTTATTGCTCACTGAGTCCACAAGAAGATTCTGTATTTTGGCCTTTTTTTGCAAGCTGCCATATACACCAATTAAGACCTTAGCTGTTGCAGTTGTATTCACATGATTGGTTGACTTGGTTATATTTTTTGATAACAGAATATGCCAAAGGCAGTTGCAAACGATAGCTCTGGCCTGCCAAACTACATAATTCCACTCTGCATCAACATCATATCTTCCTGAATCCTAAATCAGATAATGCTGTTCAGAAATTCAATCAGAAGCATCAAACATGAAAATTCAGAATTGCTAAATGCAATTGTGATCTGATAGACAAAATGACCACCAAGGTGCAATGTGATATATGATAAGCCTCATCCAGGTGAGCGATTCTGGCCCACTTAGCCCTCTAGTTTCGTTTTTAATCTATTTTGGATGGAAAATTCTGTTAGCAAATAGAGCACTGTTTGCCAAGGTACCCCTTTAGGGGTTTCCTGCATGCAATGGGTTAAACCTGTGAATCTACTCAGTCAAATAACAGCTTTCGCAGTCATATAGTGACCAGCAAAGACTCTGACCAGAGTCCAGTTGTTCTTAGAATAATGTGTGGTTAACAAGCTCGTTAGCAGTCAGAATATTAACTGTTCTTCTGATACCTGGTAGTGTTTTGTGCTGAAAAGATTTTCAACCAAAAATACAGTCAAACTTCAATGGCTCGAACACCTTTGGAACCTCGAAAATCTGTTCGAGACAGGGGTAGTTCGAGCCACTGAGGTTACTGTCAGGAGGTATAATGAGATACTTTTAGACATCTTTTCGGTGTTCTATAATGAAAATGTATGCTTGTGTACTCATTAGAATCGCCTCATCGAGGCGATTCTAATGAGTACACACAGCATACATTTGCAAGATAAAAGACTAAAATCTCCCTAACTATCCCCCACTATTTCTTATGTAGAGGATTTCGCTAGGGGTTCAAGAATGGGTTCGACACATCCATGGTAAACGAAGCATCGGTGTTCGAGCCATTGAAGTTCTACTGTATAAGTATATTTGGCATACTGAACGATGAAACATTTAATGGTGTGTTAACATTGCATGAAATGCAGTCTGATTTCTAAAGACTGCTACCGTAATTGTACCATATGTTTTCGGCTGACCTGAGCAAGATGAGACGCTGCAGAACATGGCCTCTCATCAGGGTCTATACTGTTTGCCATGCATGCAGCTATTTTTAGGTACAATATCGGGCAGTAAGTACGAGGGCAAGTCAATAAAAAAACCAGCCTACCTTATTTCTGGACTAGACTGATCTCTTCTTTTCCAATGTAATTGCCCTCTAGAATGATACTCTTGGACCAACGCTGTTCCAGTGCCATCAGCCCAGAACTGAAGAAGCCAGAGTCCTTGTCTCTGACCCACTACTCAACTGCCGCCATGACTTCTTCGTTGGACCAGAAATAACGACCACAGATATCCTTTTTCAAGTTTGGGAATAGGAAAAAGTCACTAAGAGCTAAGTCCGGAGAATAGGCGGGGTGCGACTATTAGCTCATACCCATTCCACTCAACAGCATCCATTGCATTGTCCTGTTGGCGCAGAATCCCTTTGGAGAGTTTACCTTGGCTTTTTTCACGGATCGCAGTTTTCAGTTGGTCGAGCAAATATGCATTGTACGCACCTGTTATCGTTCTTTTCTTTGTTAGAAAGTCCAACATAATAATACCTTGTGTGTCGCAAAATACAGTTGCCATCACCTTGCCAGCAGAGGGTAGCATTTTGAACTTCTTGGACCTCGGAGACCCAGGCCCTACCCACTGGCCATTTTGAGTTTTATTCTCTGGCTCTTATTAATAGAAGCAAGTCTGATCTCAGTCACTAGACGTGAAAGAAAATCCTCTTCTTTTGATCTGAACAGCTTCAACAATGCACTGCATACCGATGCTCTGGTTGCCATTTGCTCATCGCTAAGGGATTTTGAGACCCAATGGGCTGTTAGCTTTCGCATACCCATATGTGATCATGTAAAATTGTTGAAATGTGTAATGCATGTACCATGTGAAATGTGTAATGCATTCACTATTTCTTCCACCTAATTCACCTATCCCTTACTTTGTTTACACATTTCTTCATCGGTGGCATCTGATCAGTAGGGCAGCATCTAAGGCCGTTGCTATGATTCTATTCGCAATCTGCTTCCGCCGGTTGGGACTATATTTTGTCAAAAAATATAAGGAAGAAAATCACAAGAACTTCCGGTAATTTATAGGCCATTATATTTTGTTACGAGATGTAGATTGGAGAAAAATGAAGGACAGTTAATGAGAATCATCTTTTCTGAGGTCTATAGAAAAGGGTAGAGAGTGTGAAGGCTTAAACCGACTTAGCAGACGCCGCGAAACAACGGCCCCTCAATTTAATGACGTCCAAGTACTTTGATACACATGTTGGAAAAAAATGGCACAAAAAAAAATGCTCCGCTCCAGATTAAGATTTTTTTTCGCACATTTGTCAAGGACATATCAGTCCGTCTTAAGGACTGAGTGGGAGTTGTCGCGAGCGTGTTACATTTAGAAAATCCTTGTTCAACTGAGAGCCAATTCTGCTTGGGTTTACGAAGATAACGCATGCGCGTTTCGATATCTTATCAAGTCATTTTTTTCTCGCATGCTTCAGGATTACGGGGGGACATTGTTTAATATGCCTTCAAGTCTGATGAGTTGAATTATTTTGGTAATCTAACCATACTATAGAGAGAGAGAGAGAGAGAGAGAGAGATAGAGATAGAGAGACCCAGCCAGCAGAGTATGTCGGACCAACGTCGAGCCGACAGCGATACAGCGTGTCTGTCCGGGCCCGACGTTGGTCCACTATTTTGTGCTAGCAAGAGAGAGAGAGAGAGAGAGAGAGAGAGAGAGAGAGAGAGAGAGAGAGAGAGAGAGAATCAAAATGATGAAAGTTTACAGATACGCGTAAGGAATGCACCATGAACCGAAAGAAATGACATCGAGAGAGAGAGACCAAGCTGTCAGTTAAAAAAAAAAAATCAGTAGTACGCGGACTTTGATTTAATCAATCAGATTTACTGACGTCATTAAATATGACGTAATTTAATATGATTTCGTCACACCAAACTGTCTACACAGCTGTGTCATGCTGGTGTAAATAAACTGTATATTCAGTGTATTGACATATATTGTTGATGTAAATTATAAACAAACATGGTTGAAAGGTGGATTGTTCAGTGAAGAAGATGAGTACTGCAAGACTTGTATTCCACTCGCTTTTCATTCGTTGTTATGGAATACAGGGGAATTCTGTGAGTTTCACTTAAAACTTTAGCCAAACCTGCCATTTTGGAGAGGAAAAAATGCTTATTGTACACACGTTTCGACCGGAAGTGGGTAGAAAAAAATGGCACAAAAAAATGCTCCCTCGCCGATTTTAGCACAAATTTCAAGGTGACCAGATTAATGTATGCCGGAATTGATGATATAGGTGAGCATTATCGCGAGGAATATTATAATAGTCTATTTTTGATTTTCCCGATGGTACCGACATGGTTGAAAATTCGCCATTTTCAAACCCTTGGTCTGCCCACACAAAAATGCTAATTCAGGTTTTAGTCTTTATATTGAATACAGCAATATTTATATATATCGCTTTTATCTTTGTCAAAGATAATAAATAAACGACAATCACGCAATTTGATGCCAAAATAGTTAGTCGAATGGGAGCATCAAATTCGGAAGTAGTCCCATAAGATCGACGCACGAGAATTTTGTTTTTAAATCTACCTACGCTGGCCACTCTGATGCCCTACTGGATGGGCATGGAGACCTGGTTTCCTCTTCTAGACGTTCTACCATGGTTGAATTCCCCAACCCAGAATTTTACTTGTGCGTACGATGGTGCAGAAGACCCATAAACACTGGTCAACTCGTAATGTATTTCTGGACCTGTTTTCCCTTTCAAATACAAGTACCGATTTACAGCATGGTACTCAAATTTTGACGAAAAGCTTGCTTTTGCATCGCTAGCCATGTTTGACATTCAATATCTTATGAGTGAATGACATGAAAGGGTGCAATTTTGCTCTTATGCCTAAAACATGTATTAAAACAAGGCATGAAAATCTTGGTTGGAAATGGGATAGGCTGGTTACTTATTGACTTGCTCTCGTAACTGTTGCATTTGGTCAAATTGTAGAACATTAGCCCTTGTCCTGCTGAGCCAGGATATGCCTTATTTTCCAAACATTGAAGATCCAGATCAGATGGCTTCTGATGAAGCCATCTGATCAGGATCTACATTGTTTGCCATTCAGATTGTGAATTTGTTGCAATAATTTGCATCAAGTAATCTGATTGGTTGATAATCACTAGTGGGTGTGGCATGTATGGATATTCAGCAGGACAAGGGTTAGTATTGTGAGAAGTTGAGGTGTCCGAATATTTAGGGGCTGTTGCAGCTCAAATATTGCTTATCTGGTTCATCTGCAGTCATATGTTACATTATTTTTGGTTTGGGGCCAAAGTTACCTAGTGATTTTTTGTTATGATGCTAATGTCCATGTGACATGTCCATTTTGACATGTTTGTGTGTGAGTTTTACGTCCGACCAAAAGCTAAAGTCATATGGAGATGAGACATTGGTTTAAAGGCTCATCTGAAAGTCTGAAGAAGTCCAGGATCGATCCCATGACCCCTGGTTAATGAGGCGAGAACATAACCACTACACCATGTGCTTCTTATTTTGTCCATTGCATGTAAAAACATATATAGAGTGTAACAGCAAATAAAGAAGGGGCATGCCTGATATCTATATATTTCTACTCTACTTCTACAAAGAATCAATCCAGCTGTTGAATGAATCCAAGCTAGACCGAAAGTGGCAGAGATGCTCTGTCTTGCAGAGTTGTCTGAGCTAGTTGGAACAGGCCTTCGGAAAGGTAGGGTATTATATATACCACTATACAGTATGAATACCACTATGCAGCATGAATGTAGAAATATTTCTATATTTTGGCTGTAGATATCCATTTCAAGTATTGACACAAGTGACCCTGCGAAGAGGGAGTAGTTCTTAATAATTTCTAACAAGTTAATTTGAAAAGACCATCATTTATCAAGTCATTATATGTCGGCTGAAATTGTCCTGAAATTATGGTCATTATTAGTTGCTATTCAGTTGGAATGTTGACAAGTCTTTTCCATACAAGACTGAAAATGAACTGCTGGAATGTGTCCTTTGATCTGCCAAGTGCATACAGGTATTGTCTTGTTCTCTGTTGACCATTGAAGATGGGAAACCCCAAAACGGGACATTGTCAGACAGTGAAGACCCATTTAGGTCTTCACTGTTTGTAGAAAGTTCAGCTATTTTCTAAATAACTCAACCTAACACCCCTTAATTTTGAATGGTCTTCTAAAATAGGACAGCTTAAAACTGATTAACAGGTTGAGTTTAACCTGCTGAACATGACAACCCCTGTCTTTGCAAACATTGTAGATCCAGATCAGATGACTTCTGAGGAGAAGCCATCTATCAGGATCTACACTGTTTGTCGCAGTTTGGGAATTGAACAAAAACATCAAGTAATTTGATTGGTTGATAGTCAGAAATGGCTAAATTAATTTATTCAGCAGGACAAGAGTTAACTAAGGCTGTTCTAAGAATAAGATCCATGACTGGAAGAATTATGGATAATGACAGAAAATTACTGCAGTCAAACTTTGAGATAGGGGATAGTGCCAAGTTAGGAACTTAAGAGATAATCTAGGATGATTTATCCATTTTCCATAAAAAAAAAGATTATATGATTAGAACAATTCTAATGAGTACACACATTTTGCATTTTACTTTTTGTGAAGTATCTATTTTCATGACAAAGTAAGAAAGACTTCCCTTTATTATACCTTTTTATATTTGTAATTACCTAGACCTATCAGAAAAATTTTGTAGGCATCCCAGAATAAGTACAAATTAGCCATGGTAACGTTACTAAAACATGTTCGGAAAACAGGTCTATACAAATACATTGTTTACTTTAGCATGGAAAAAAAAAGAAAATTTTAAGATGAAAAATTGTGAGAATTTTCTTAGTTCTGCTCAGAACATGGATTATGTGTACTTGTTAGAACCACCTCAGCGATCTATAATTTAGAGCAGAATTAAGAAAAATAAGGTTTACCCTTGTAAACCCCAATTTTACTGTATAAAAGTGGAGTTCAAGGGTGTTCATCTGAGAGTGGAGTGCCAGAGGTAAAGATATCCACAGAGGGGTGCTTAATGGGTTAATGTTTTGGGCAGTATCTGTAGGAACTCCAGCTGTCTGTCGATGCAGGACACAGGACATTTGACATGAAAGGCAGTTTTAATTGATGAAAGGTGTGAATTACCTGCATGACTAATGTACTTTTCTTAATCATTTTAAACCTTAACCTGTCATTGCAAATAGTTGACTGTGCACATGCGAAAATGATTACCATTCAATTAGGGCATTTATGGCCTTTTCATTCTTTAACCTTTAGCATGCTGATTTTTTTTCAATACTCACCCTTTGAGGGGGACCCTCATTTCGGCAGCCATAATTTCCTTAAACCTGAACTGATTCTGCTCATACTTTGACACATTATAGGCAAGACATCTTCCGCCATTTCTACCGGAAGTATTATGGGTCATGTGACTTCCAGATATGGCGGTCACGTGATCTGACCGTGAACCATTTTAGACACTTAAAAAAAAAAAAAAAGAACTACAAGACATTAGCGCTCAGTGTGTGCTTCGAAGGATAAAATTGATAACTTGTGTAGCTACCTTATATTATGGCTACTTATTTATCCCTAGTAGTTGTTTAGATTGATTGGGTCTAGTATGCACAAAATTGTGATAGAACAGGTAAGACTGGTACTTGAGAAATTGTTGATTTTTAATGTCATTTCCGGGTGTTGGTAAAACCTGTGCCCTTCTAAGAAAGAAGGATCCCTCCTGCATTGGACAACCTCATCCGATGGGGTTTACTTGCTTTCTTATAAGCGTGATAAGCTGCTCAGTTTGGACAACCCCTTTGGGCGAATGAAGTCGCCTCCAGAGCGCTGAAGGTTAAAAACAAAGGGCATTTTTGGCAATTTTTTACGTTTAATTAAAGGATGTTAATTACTAACAAAATGCAACAAACAATCACCAGTTAGATGTAATATTAAAGCATAGTTTACACATTCAGGGTTCTAACCATGATGCACCCCAGTTATCCAAGGTTTAAAAAATCGTGGAGAACCGTGGTGAAAATCAAGTTATCTACAGATGCCTACAAATGATCACGGTGCTGTTACGGTTTCCTACGACCCCAGTACGGTGT
Organism: Lucinisca nassula; assembly: GCA_963580285.1. NCBI lineage: Eukaryota > Metazoa > Mollusca > Bivalvia > Lucinida > Lucinidae > Lucinisca > Lucinisca nassula. The sequence goes on along the minus strand of OY757011.1, from coordinate 144,295,364 downwards.
TTCTATGAGTTCATGCTGAACTGTGCCGGTTATGACCAAGGTTTGTCACGGTTCCTCCTGGTAGTCCTATGGTTGATGACGGTGCCGCTTTGGTTCGATATGGTTCTTGTACGGTTCTTCCCGGTGGTCCTACTGTTGATGACAGTGCGACTACGATTTGACACAGTGCTTGTACGGTTATTGACACAAGCTTCGTTTACTACGATCTTCTACAAATGACGACGATCACGTGACGGTGTGAATAAATTGCCATCAACCATTATCAAATTATCAGTATTACTTCAGCCTTCGGACGATAAGCATGGTTCTGAGGAGAAAGCAGGCAGAAGGTCTCCTCAGGGACAGAGAAAGGAAAGCGCAAGCAATGCTCAAAACAAGCAATAATTAAGAAAACTGTGTAGCTCGTGCCTTATGTAAAACGGCTTATTCCTGTTACATAAGGATCGAAACATGCAGAAGAAGACAAATGAGGAACAATTAATATATTGTTTCTGAATTGGCTGGTCTTGATAAGGCTCCAATGTTGTTCTCTGAAAGTGTAGTGAGAGCGGAGTGGAAATGGAACGCTCAATACAGACGCATTCCTTGACAGATCGTGGTATACCGTAGCTCGACCGTAGTTAAACATGGACACATTCTTGCTAGATCGGCATGAGTCATAGCCAATCGTAGTCAGACAGTAGACATTCTTGTTTATTCGTGATGCACCGTAGAGTAATCCTAGTGACATCGTAGAAGAACCATGGCATACCGTGAATGACCGTACTGGTTCCATACTCGTCCGTAGAAGAACTGTGGCATACTGTGATGAACCGTAGTCGTCCGTAGCATAACTGTACAGCCACTGTAGCTCACTGTGAGGGTCCATACTGGATCCTGGTGACAAGGAGTCTACGGTTCCCTACGGAACCCCATTGATGCCCACGAATATATTCATGGTACTACAATGGATGTCTATGGTGTCGTCATGGTTGAGCTACGATCCAAACCACACCCACACAAATCGTAGAGGCTCCCCGAATGTTTAAACAGTTTAAAACATTCGTGGACGTTCCCGAATCAGTACGGTTCATCACGGATCACCAAGAATCACGACGTATCCTACGGTGCTACTACGGTGCTGCTATGATCTACGGTCCACCATGATTCATCAGACCGTAGCGAATTGTGTCAGTATCGTGAATGTGTAAACGGGCCTTAAGAGGGTCTCTATAGGTGTATCTATAATGCTGAGTTGTTGAAAGTTATAGCAAGACCTTATTACTTAATCATACCTATACAGACATGTTGACATTTTCTGTGCATGCCCAGAGAACATGGCGTCTGATGAGGGCTTACACTGTTTGCAAAAAGAATGTGAGCTCTAATCTAGGCCTGCACTGTTTTGACAATTACATGATTTGGGGTTTCTGGCAAAATGTGGGTTAAAATCAACATGTTTAAGTTGTGATATTATCTGTTACCCGGGTATGCTAAAACATGAAGAAAAACACTCGCGATGCTGAACCGGATAAATTATGTCCTTCTTTAAGACCGTTTATTATATCCAGATCAGCTGGCTTCTGAAAAGAAAGAGATCAGGATCTATACTGTTTTCAATTTTGATTCTGAATCCATGGTAAAAATTGAAATCATGCAAACCAAAGGCTGAAAATTGGGGAGGAATGTGTTGTATTGAAATACCGTATTCCCCCTAATTACCACACTGTATGCTTAGTTTTTCAAAATTGCTTATTAAAATTGGGGTGAAAAATCTAAGCGCACACCCGATACGAAATATTTTCAGGTAACTCCTTGGCGGTTGAACTGTCTTGTTCCACTTCGCAAATTTTGTGAGGAAAAAATCCAAACTTGAGTAAAACCCACATGATCGCACCACATGTTTCTATAATGGTGCATAGATTCAACACTGTATATCTGTGATTTCATGTGTATCAAAAGGTTTGGAAACAACATTTAAACGAGGAATTAAACTTTATATGGATTTGACAGAAATGCAGTTGCTGTGGTAAAAGATTTCAACTTATGGGGCATGAGCTGCAGGTGAACTTGAAAGTGTTTGCTTTTTTTATTCGAAGAGGGGGTTGTATTAAATGTAAGGTGATTGGAACGAGACAACACGGAATAGGATTGGAAAGAGACAACACGGAATAGGATTGGAGATTGCTTGCAATTATATTTTTAATGGGATGGGAAAGGATACAAAAGCTTTGCTTCAGTGTTGAAAAAAAGGTAAGTTTTTTTATAGATTTCTGTGAGAGCTTCAAGGGAAGGTTACTGTAAAGTGTGCGCTATGCATTTTCTTTCCAAAATAGCTTTGGTGTGTGCTTACAGGAGCATGTGCTGTAAATAGGGCAAATACGGTATTCAGCATGTTGAGGGTTTGACAGTCAGTTCAGAAGGAAAGTAAGGTGTTTGTGACAGTATCATCAGCTAATTAATGAAAATTGTGGGGTACATACCCCCCCTTTTTATTTTTATCAAAGTTTATTTCGGTATTGCTGTCTGGCAGCGGTTTTTACATTCTTATCTTGCATGTTCTAATAAAATTACCAGGAACCTGTTTTGTTATTTTGAGACCTTGTGGCACCTTGATCATGCAGATAGCAATGTGAAAATATCTGACTATGCTCTATCAGGGCCAATCATGTCTCGAGTCATTATGGAAATTAGGATTAATGGATCTATGCAAATTAGTGGACTGATATGACTCTAAACACATATTGAAACAGAAGTGCATCATCAAAAAGTGTAAACCCTGACCAGTTTGGGTGTCTGTTTGCAGTTAACCCTTGTCTTGCTAATCCCGAATATGCCTTATCGTTGAAACAATGTAGATCCAGATCAGATGGCTTCTGACGAAGCCATCTGATCAGGATCTACATTGTTTGCCATTCAGATTGTGAATTTGTTGCAATAATTTGCATCAAGTAATCTGATTGGTTGATAATCGGTAGTGGGTGTGGCATATATAAATATTCAGCAGGACAAGGGTTAAATGACCCAGTCAACACTAATTAGGTTAGGTCAAGCTGGTCAGTTTACCCTGCGCAGGCATATACATAAGTTTACAACTTCTTGACAATTTTGCTTACTGAACATACAACTTGACTCAGTGATCTTGATTTATATTTTATGCTCCATTGACTTTGCCATCATGATGCACTGGTCCTTCTGATCTCAGCAGCTATAGTTGCTAGAACCTTCAAACTTCACAAAATGCTTCTTTTTGACATGCTGACTCAGCACACACCTTGACCTGGTGACCTTGACCTACATTTGATACTAATATGTCAGATTATATGATGGCCCTTGAGTTCTTGACAGCCATAGTGGCTAGAACCTTCAAACTCAATATGTTTGTTTTTGAAATGCTGCATCAGCACAAGCCTTGACCTGGTTACATTGACCTACATTTGATACTAATATGTCAGATTATATGATGGCCCTTGTGTTCTTGACAGCTATAGTGGCTAGAACCTTCAAACTCATTATGTTTGTTTTTGACATGCTGCATCAGCACAAGCCTTGACCTGGTTACATTGACCTACCTTTAGAACTCATTTGTCAGATTATATGATGGCCGTTGTGTTCTTGGCAGCTATAGTGGCTAGAACCTGCAAACTCAATATGTTAATTTTTGACATGCTGACTCGGCACAAACCTGGTGTCCTTGACCTATATTTCATACTCATTTGTCAGATTATATGATGGCTGTTGTGTTCTTGGCAGCTATAGTGGCTAGAACCTTCAAATTCAACATCTTTATTTTTGACATGCTTGCTCAGCACACACCTTCACCAGGTGACCTTGATCTACATTTCACACTCCATTAATTTGTCAGATTATACATGGACCTTGTAATACTGGCAGCTCTAGTGGCTAGAACCTTCAAACTTCCCATAATATTTATTTTTGACATGCTGACCCATTGGCAGCTGTAGGGGCTAGAACCTTCAAACTTCACATAATATTTATTTTGACATGCTGACTCAGCACACATCTTGACCTTGACCTACATTTCATGGTCCATTAAATTTGTCAGATTATACCATGGCCCTTGTCAGTCAAACTTCACATTTCTTTTTGCCAATGACTTTTACCTGTATTTCACACTCCATTGACTTTGAACCTTTAGTGATCTCAGCAACTTATAATAGTGCCTAGAACCTTCAAACTTCACAGAATGTTTCTTCTTGAAATATTGACAGCATACACTTTGAGCAGTGACCTTGACCCATCTTTCATTCTCCATTGACCTTGTCAAACTATAGAATAATGACCCTTGTGATTTCATCAACAAAACTATAGTTGCTAGAACCTTCAAATGGGCTGCTTATAAGAAAAGTCAGTGCTACAGACATAGCTTTTTCTAGCAGAGGTGATAGCACTGGCTGGAGGTATATGCTTAATCTAGTTTTGTGAATGCATTTGAGTTTTACATCCCGTCATATTGCGATGGGACCTCAGTTTAAAGACTCCTCCTGTTGTAAATAAATTCACATGCCAGTATAATTTCTTGTCTGGTATATGGGGTTGGGGCAGGGGGTGAGAGGGTAGGCAACTGGGGCAGTGTTGTGATAAATTTGATTTGGAGAATTTTGACATCTGCTTTGTAACAGAAATAAAACTTTATTCTATCTATATCCTTTTCTGCTGCCATAGCGCATTGATGAGTAATTGGTGCCCAAATGTTTGAATGACCCTCATTCTTTCGCATACTCAACCATACTTTTGACAAGGGTGTTTTTGAATATGGTATTCCCACAACTACTGACACTGGAGGCATATCAGCCCTGTAAGAGATATAGGAAGAAGGGCAGAACCTTTCAAAACTGGCAAAAAAATAAGACGAAAAAAATAGTCTCTGTAAATTTTGTCATTCTGCCCTCCTTCTTTTGAGATGGCGTGCAAGTGCGACCCCAATGAAGATATGCTAAAAATAGGGGAATGGGAGTGAATAGTACAGGAGGGAAAAGAGAGAGAGAGAAAGTGGGGAAAATAAGGTAGAGAAAAATGAAAACAAAAATAAGTCCATGCGCATGTTTTGGCATACGGTGACCCCTGTGACGTGACCTATGACATCATCATGATTGTTTTTCACATACTGTATAGGACATTCTGTCTGCTATTGAAAATGGGTGGGACAACAAGGCTAATTGGCCAAAAAAATCGGGCTCCAGGGTGAAATGTTCTTCCCCAACCCAATTTTAGTCATGATTCCAAACATGCCTGGCAGTCCTAAGGATATCTGACTAACACCACTTTCATATCCAGAATAACAAGAATTAAGGCAGTCTGAGGGACAGCTATATCCCCTCCCCCTGCATGAATAGCTATATATCCCCACCCCCCCAGTCTCCATGAACAGTTCATGCTCTAAATACATAAAACTTCATTAACCCTTGTCCTGCTGAACCCGGATATGCCTTTTCTTTGAAACAATGTAGATCCAGATCAGATGGCTTCTGAAGAAGCCATCTGATCAGGATCTACATTGTTTGTCATTCAGGTTGTGAATTTGTTGTAATAATTTGCATCAAGCAATCTGATTGTTTGATAATCGGTAGTGGGTGTGGTATATATGAATATTCAGCAGGAAACTTCATTAATTCATGAACTAGGACTCTCAGTTCATGTACTTTTGGGTCATGATCTAAATAGTTCAGTTTTGTCTAATTGTAGTTCACAAACAATTCATGACCTGCTCATGCACTTTATTCATACTTTATTCATGAACAATTCATGTTATTTTCAACAGCACCCTACTCCATTTGCATTCTGTTTCAGTGGCCACATTTGGTGTAGGAGGGGGTGAAGTTATGGTAAGAGCTGGTCAAATGATCTAATCAAATTTAAGAAGACGCAGATGTTAATTGATCAGAACAATCCTTTGTAAGGAACTTTATTTCATGTTCTTCACAAACTGCTTATGCATTCAATAAAAATAAAAAGTCAGACTCCCATCTGCTAAAAACCCCAGTCACACTAGACCAATGCAAGTTCCAACTTTGTCAATATAAAACCGATCAGACACAGTATGAAATTGTTTTTATATGCCCGTTTTGAAAAAACGGTCATATTATGTTATGGGGTCAGCGTTCGTCCGTAAACTTTTTCGTTTTTCCAGATAACTCCTACAGTTTTCATTCAATTAACCTGAAACTTTGTAGATAGTAAGACTATGAGGTGGACATGTGCATAAAGTTTCAATGTTGACCATACACCAAATATTAATAGAGTTATGCCCCTTTGAAAATTGCAGTAAACATTTTCATTTCTGGATAACTCCTCCTACAGTTTCCATCCGATTAACCTGAAACTTTGTAGATAGTAAGACTATGAGGTGGACATCAAGGTTAACCATACACCAAATATTAATAGAGTTATGCCCCTTTGAAAATTGCAGTAAACATTTTCATTTCCGGATAACTCCTACAGTTTTCATCTGACCAACGTGAAACTTTGTAGATAGCAAGAATATGATGTGGAGATAAAGTTTTAAGATTAACCGTACACCAAATATTTATAGACTTATGCGCCTTTGAAAATTTGGGTAAACATTTTCATTTCCGTACAACTCCTCCTACAGTTTTCATCCAATTAACCTGAAACTTTGTAAATAGTAAGACTACAAGGTGGAGATGTGTGTAAAGTTTCGAGGTTAATCATACACCAAATATTTATAGAGTTATGCCCCTTTGAAAATTTTGGTATACATTTTCATTTCTGGATAACTCCTACAGTTTTCATCTGATCAACCTGAAACTTTGTAGATAGCAAGACTATGATGTGGAGATATGCGTAAAGTTTCAAGTTTAAATGTTCACCAAATATTTATAGACTTATGCCCCTTTGAAAGTTTAGGTAAATATTATCATTTCCATTTAACTCCTCCTACAGTTTTCATCTGATTAACCTGAAACTTTGTAGATAGTAAGACTGAGGTGGAGATGTGCTTAAAGTTTTGAGGTTAACCATACACCAAATATTAATAACATTATGACCCTTTGAAAATGTTGTTAAAAGTTTTGTTTAAGGATAACATCTGATCAACCTGAAAAATATGCTCATTTTGATAAAAACGGTCGCATTATGTTATGGAGTTGTCGTCCGTCAGAAACGTGTCCGTCCTCTTGTCCGTCCATCTGCCCATAAGCGTTTTTTTTTTTTTTTCGGGATAATGCCTCCTACAGTTTTCATCCGATCAACCTGAATCTTGGTTGATAGCAAGTCTGTGATGTGGAGATATGTGCAAAGTTCAGAGGTTAACTACTACTGAATTTAGGTGTGGCAGATTTGGTCATGTAATCATTTTCCATTTATTAAGGCTGAAACTTGAAAAATAGTTACACCATGATGGAGCAGTGAATAAATACTGTTTTAAGGTTTCAGTCCACCAAATATGAATTTGCCACGGGTGTATAATGCCCCGCTTGCGGAGCTCTTGTTGTGTAGAAAGAATGCAGTACGGGATCTTGATTTTGTACATGTTCAGAAAAATCATAGCGTAGTCAGGACGCAGTACTCAGACTCATTGAGGACAAAAGGTAGCTGATCAGGATCTATACTGTTTTCCATTCTGCTTCTGAATCCAAGATGTTTGTTTGATTCGAGGTTTAACGTCCACGTCAACACTGTAAAGGTCATTTTGGAGACGCCGCTTCCAATTTTGTGGGACTTTTACCCGACATTGAGATGAAATGACATCTCAAGCCCTGTCCCGAAATGAAACCAATAGGGTTTTTAAATTTCTTGACTAGTTTATAGGCCTGTGCCCCCATGGTACACCTTGTACCTGTGTATCATGTGGTCACAGGCGCGGGTCACCAACCAACCCATAGTGGTTGGTTGGTGATACATATAAACACGAAAACTTGCTCTTTGGGATCTGACACCATATATTTTGAAAATTTTCTTGAACATTGAGCATAACTATATTTAGAAATCATGTCCATAGACTATGGGAAAATTTTCAACATATACCTCCGTTACTGGAATCACATTAATCCTGAACTAATTCTTATTCTCTGGGTCCAATACTATCACTAAACAGTGTCACTAAATGCCCAGTATTTATGTCTTGGGCCCAATATATCACTGGGAACCAGTGTCACTAATGGCCCATTATCACTATTGGGTCTCCATATAACTGGAGAACTGTATCACTATTGGATTAAACATCACTTACTCACAAATGTCAATGAAATATCAAATCACCGGCTTCCAGAAGTGCTTCCAAATATGATGAGGTATCCTGAGCGTCCATGCTGCATCGCTTGAGTATTTCAGAACTAGCACTAACAAAAGTTGAGTTCATGCCCATAGCTGAGTATATGTTAGTGTCAACATGGTGTCAAATGGACTACATCTATTCTAACTACTACATGTATATACATATATACATCCAGGGGAGCGGTGGGCAGGGCAAGAAAGTCTGTGTAAATCCGCACTGTTTGCATGTAAATTTCAAACTGGTGACGCTGAGTCACTGACGCTTCCGAGAACGGATCAACGCTAAACCTGATTGGTCCGCTCAAGGAAGACAATGAAGCTGATTGGTCGACACTTACATAAACAACTTCTTGCCCCCCCTAGCGCATTTCTCTGCCTCCTAGTGTCTTAAGTGCCGTGTGCAAAAACGGGGTTCACGTTTTGTACTGTGTGCAAAAAAAGGGGGGGTTACGCTAAGTGCCGTGTGCAAAGAAGGATGGGGTTTTCAAACAGGAATTGAAGGCCCCCCTGAATAAAGTTATACGAGGGTATACTGCACACCCCCTCTATATGAGGGGCGAGCCAAACAAACGAAATCGCCTTAACCAACAAATTTAAAAACAGATTACCCATAATCTAACTATTAAATTTCTTGACTAGTTTATAGGCCTGTGCCCCCATGGTACACCTTGTACCTGTGTATCATGTGGTCACAGGCGCGGGTCACCAACCAACCCATAGTGGTTGGTTGGTGATACATATAAACACGAAAACTTGCTCTTTGGGATCTGACACCATATATTTTGAAAATTTTCTTGAACATTGAGCATAACTATATTTAGAAATCATGTCCATAGACTATGGGAAAATTTTCAACATATACCTCCAAACCCCAAAGAGCAAGTAGGTAGGGAGAGCAAAAGTTAAGAGATTGTAGGAAAGTAGGAAGGGCAAATGATAAAACACCATAAATTCAACATGTATGTACACTAATATTGTACCATCGACTACCGTCATCTCGCAAACTGGTAACTCAAGCCACGCCTGTGCAAACTATATTTGAACAGTGTAGCTCTAGTCACGCAATAATGTTAGAAAGATTAATGTTTTGATACTCCAGCCAAATTTTTGAGATGACGATAGCCAACCATACTGGAAACCTGACTTTGAGGCTAAGCTGCCCTAGTGAGCACACAGTATAAGTGGTCATCATTGTTGCCACTGGTCAGTCAACCTGCTCACACACAGCCAGTTGTGACAGTGTACCTCATTACTTACAAAAGAGGCGGGAGGCAGCAGAGCCCATGGTAGATGCTACTTGTTTCCGCAAGTTTAAGGAAGGGTGAAGATATCGTTCATATGCATTGCTGTTCCAGTCCCCTTGGAGCTTAATAAGGTCAACTGGTAACCCACATTCCAGAGCAAAGCTGGCTCCGCCCCGCCTAAATGAGTGCCCAGAATACATATGTGAGGGCAGGCCGCAGGAATTGAGGCAACCGTAGAGTTTACTAGTGAAATCTTTATGTGTAAGGGGAACATTACTGGCTCCAGCCAAGTTGTATCTTATCAAAGGGACAGGGGTGGGGCATGGTGGGTTTTCTAAGGTAACCAGCAGCAAGGCTGTGGAAGGGCAAAACGGGGAGTTTGTTATTTTTGGCAATGGAATATGGAGGGTTTTCTCCCGAAACTGAATAACTTTAGACCACCGCACAGTAAGAATGACTCCTTCATTGGTAAATTGTGCATCCCTTGCACACAAATGCCGACGGGGTTCAAATGAAATATGGGACTGGACTAGTAAATTAGATTTCCGAAAGAACGAAAAGAATCCAACCAAGCAAGCTGTCCAGAAAGCACGATCGAAGGAGGATTGAAGGTCAAGTGTGAGAAAAATTTTTTGCAAAATTTTTAATGTGATGGGCAATTTTTGAGTGGAAGTATCCCCTTTAACCCTGCGCACCCCTTTCAAAATGGATGAGACAAACCAGTTATCTTCTAGTGGGTTTTTCAGCCCCGCCTCTAAATGGAGCAACCGTACAACATTGAGATACTGCCGGGTCGAAGTAAAACACAGCCTTCTTGATAAAAAGGCAATATAACGCCCCAGGTCTTGTTGCGAAATGGCCACCAGGGGAATATTTAATTTATTACAAAATTCTGAATACGCTGTGAAGTGGGCTGAATAAGTCTTGAAGGTTGAAACCGCAAAACTATTTTCTCTATAAAATGTCACTTCCTTGTCCAGTGCCTTGGATAGAGGTAAACTAGAGGGATGAGTCTTGTTTGGAGCTCGTCGAATGTCTGGGGAGACTGGTCCGCCATGGCTGGTATCTGCCAAACAGAAATTTGAAAGTATCTGATGACATATGCAAGCATAACGGGGACCCATCTGTATACGGAAGCAACTTTCCCAAATACCCCGGTGAGTGAAGACGCGAGGCGCAGTCTGCAATTTCGTTAGAGACCCCGGGGATAAATTTTGCTGATAAATGAAAGTTAAATGAAGCTGACAGCCAAAAGAGGCTTCTCAAGCACTTCATGATCACCGTGTTACGACAAGAACAACGGTTCAGGGCAGACACAGTTACAGTATTGTCGGAATAGATGATGACTTTCTTATTTTGCCAGTAAGGGGCCCAACGGTATGCAGCTAATGTAACTGCCAAGACTTCCTTTTCATTGATATGAAAGTCCCTGGCTAAAGGCCAGTCTGTGGCCCAGTTAAAATAAAACCAGTCTCCCTGGAAGTATCCTCCTGCTCCCTCATCCGAAGCATCAGTGAAAACACACTCCAAGGCACGAGAATCTAACAAGGTAGACTTACCATTAAAGGTTTGCATAAACTGATGCCACCAACTTATGTCTTGACGGACATCATTCGACAACTGAGTCCGGTGGGCACCATGCCGGAGCATGGCAATTTGGTTGAATATACGGCGGAGAAACACTCGTCCGCCTCTTACAACACTTGCAGCCCAAGACAGACGTCCAGCCAAAGACTGGAGCTGACGTTTTGAAGCACGTTTCCGGCCGAGGAAAAATAGAAGTTCCTGCCGAAGTATATCTAATTTTTCATGGGGCAATCTCAGGGTCATCGTTAAGGAATCCAACTCAATACCTAAGAATGTTATTTTTTTAGTAGGGTCCACTACTTTCCCCCAATGGATGGCAAACCCAAGCTTCCTGAGAAGCTGAATTAGGATTAAGAGTGCCTGAGCACATGCTTCTTTCGAATCAGATATCAGTAAAAAATCATCTAAATAAACAATTAAGAGGTCAAACCCTTTCCTTGCCATTATACGTTTCACTGCCTGGGTTAAGCGAGTAAAAATCCCGGGCGAGAGGGAAGCCCCAAAAGGAAGACGGGTGTCCTTCATGAAGACAGTGTGGCCCCCCAAGTCCCAGCTAAGCCCCGTTACCTTTTGGCTATGTTCAGAAAGTTGGACTGATCGATAAGCATTTTTTAAGTCGACTTTTGCAAAGTAACAACCATGTGACATCAAATTTGCTGCGTCATCAATGCGTGCGAACTTCTGTTTCCAGTCTGTAGAATTGTAATCATTAACAGACCTCCCAGGTGGTCTAGAACAGTCGTGTATCAATCTGACCCCACCATCAGGTTTGGGAATAGCCGCCATAGGGCTTACAATTTTGGGAGGACGATCGCACACAACATAATTGCCACTACTGATTTCAGCCAAAACTTGCTTAGTGGCTGCATCATAAAGCTCACTTTGGGGTCTTGCCGAAGGGTGGTTGGAAAGGGTGACAGGGGCGATTATTGCCCCCTCGTCAATTATATCAAAGCCGTGTTTTATGCCATGCAGAATAAAAGCGCGGTCAATATCATTTCCTAGTTCTTCCTCCCAGGCAGCAAAGTTAAGGCCAGGCAAGGGTTGGACCTCTGACTCTAGTTTTTTCCTAAATGGGTGGTCACGGAATGCTTCTGATTGCACCCTGGCAAAATACATTGATGTAGATACCTACACTTCGGATATGAACACCCTTTATCACTGTTGTAATTTTTACAGATACCTGTGCTGTTATCTGGTTTTGTCCTTGTGTTTGGTGTTTGGCCCAGGTGCCCCCCAGTACCTGCCCCTTTCTTGGTGTTTTGCAGCTGGGAACCCATTTTCACCTGCTTATCCCGGGGTTGTAAATGTAGGGTGTGGAGATGCTGGACATCAGTGCCCCACCGAAAGCCCATGCTAGCCTGGAGTTGGCGGTACTCTCTGTCATAGAGCAAAACAGAGTTTAGGCTGTACTTTTGTACCAACTGGTAAACCTTAGTGGTATAAGATAAATAGTCCATAAGGGCCGGGCCAACCAATTTTCCCTCATTTGAAAGCTTGTATATAATCGCCATGTTTGCAATGGACCACTGGGAAAGCGAAAGGTTCTCTAGCTTAGGCTTCTTTGGTCCAGACTTAACTATGACCTGCTGCTCCCCCTGACCCCCTATGATAAGTTCTTCTAGTAAATGAGGCACAAAATCACAAATGTCATAATGTGAGGAGTTTGACTTACCCGTGGCTGTGGCAATGTGTATTTGGGGGTCCCTCCAAGAGGGCTGGCCTTGAGTCTGCTCGTGGATATTAGTACGATGTCCGTCACTTGAGCCTTCGGCTCCACTAACAATGCCAGTCTGGTTGCTGGCAAGCTCAGTCTGCTGAGCCACCAATGAATTGACTAATGTCTGGTAAGTGTCTGTATTATGAGGACTGTTTGTCACCGGTTGTCGAATCTCTGAAGATGTTGAGGTGGAGGCTGTCTCTTTCGTGGAGGCGGTCTCGTCTGTTGAGCGTGTGCTCTCAGGGCAAAGCGATTTTGCCACATGGAGTAATAAACGTCGCTGTCCTACTGGAATCTTTTGTGATTTTATATCTTCAGGGTCTAAAAGGCTGAGGGCTTCTAAACTGTCAAATCCCCTGTCCAGCACCTCGTCTATAACTATCTGCTGGATTTTATTGTCTTTCAAATACTTCACTACCATTTCGGCAGCTGTCATGTCCGGTCCTGTATTACCTGCAGTGTTATTCTGGTTTGCCATTTTGTCACTATTTAACCTTATCTCACACAGTATATTTTATTCACGAACCGAATACGACACGCATTTTTGGCACAGCGCGGACACACCGGAACAAAAATAGCACAAGTCTTCACAACAAAATGCCGAGCTGTCTAAAAATCTAATCCAATGCGCTTGCTCAAACGATGTGGGTCGATCCTTTACGATAATATTGAATAGTTTCTCTTCTTCATATTCACTAATAACGTACCAGGAGGGAATAGAAAAGAACTTTTTTACCAGCCAAGTTTTTGTCCGATAACTGTCCGCCATCTTGTTGATATGTTCACTAACCCACAATATCGGAATGTACCTAAACGCCTGAAATGACGCGAAATGAATACCGGCAATAGTGTTCCAAACTTCCGGTAGCTATTTTACTGCTAAAACGCTAACATTTCCTGTTTCTCGTTGTTGTTATTTTTGTTTGTCACTCGTTGTTTACGATTTCCCGGGCGATTTTCCCGACGGCGCCATTTTCTTTCGTGGATTCTACCAAGATTGCGCACAATTTTTTCAAGAATTTAACTCAAGTCTACGCTGTTTTGTTGAAAAGAGTTTTTAATTCCACATTTTTCTTTTTTCGCACTTATTATTTTAATTAATTGCTTTAATTTATTGTTTTTATTTTCCAAGAAAGTCTGTGTAAATCCGCACTGTTTGCATGTAAATTTCAAACTGGTGACGCTGAGTCACTGACGCTTCCGAGAACGGATCAACGCTAAACCTGATTGGTCCGCTCAAGGAAGACAATGAAGCTGATTGGTCGACACTTACATAAACAACTTCTTGCCCCCCCTAGCGCATTTCTCTGCCTCCTAGTGTCTTAAGTGCCGTGTGCAAAAACGGGGTTCACGTTTTGTACTGTGTGCAAAAAAAGGGGGGGTTACGCTAAGTGCCGTGTGCAAAGAAGGATGGGGTTTTCAAACAGGAATTGAAGGCCCCCCTGAATAAAGTTATACGAGGGTATACTGCACACCCCCTCTATATGAGGGGCGAGCCAAACAAACGAAATCGCCTTAACCAACAAATTTAAAAACAGATTACCCATAATCTAACTAATTAGCATGGACGGTCCGCCTCGCACCGCGGTTCCTGGACAGGCTTAGATCCTCTAAGCGGTTTGCCAGTACTAGTGTGTGGGCTGGATTCATCTCTGCGTGGAAGCATCATGCAGCCCATATATTTCTTCTAGCCCCTATGGACTTCTGAATTCAAGACAAAAATTAAAATCAAAGCGCCAAAGGCACTGAAATGACAGATTCTATGAGAAAATCATAACACTGTGAAAACTTACAGAAAACCTTTCTGAAAAGAGCTTAAAATTTAGAAAGGTAGTTCTGCAAATTCCAATATATGATATGTTTGCAGATGTCTATAGAACGGTGGTATTTTGAAACGCCATTCGATGTTTCAAATTTTTGAAAGAAACTATTTACGTTTTCAAAACCAAACATTAAAATTCAAGTTTTAACAATGCTACTGTCCATAAGTAACAGTTTTTGTCTGGTCGGTTGTGGACACCTCTACCCAAAGATACTCTATGGGAAAGAGATCGGAGGAGAAAGGCTGGCTAGTCCAGTACATGAATTCCATTGGCTTGAAGACATTTTTGAATAAGAACAGCACTATGAGCCGCTCGTAATCCTGCTGGAAAAGATATCCCCGATTCTGAGCGTAAACAAATAAATGGAACCATGTCAGGCCGAAGTACTTGATTGATGTAACGTCTCGCTGTTCAGTTCACGTCTCAGCTATGATCTTGAATGTTCTTAATGACACTAAGCTGCGTTCGCTAACTACACGCAATAGCTCGACACACAATTACGCTTATTTCATCCGGTATGTCATACTTTGTTACGCACGCGTCGCCTCGGCATACCTTACACCTATACGTCGAAACACCCGGAAACGACAACCGGCATGATTCACGCTGAAGTGCGATTTGTCACTGAAACGCATATGTCAGTCGATTTGACGCCAATTTACGTATTTCATGCACTAGCGTAAGTGTTCCGTACGGTGTCGACGCGTTAACTTTGGTCACGACAGGGACGTCTAGCTCTCAAACGCGCATCGCATAAGGGCGACGATCAGTGTCAGTGCTTATTAGTCGGTAGTTGAGACCCCTTGTTTATCTACAGGTACAGTGTAGCAGCTGTCGGCGGAAATCTGTTTCGAATATGCGCCTGACGGTCGAATCTATCTTGACGTACGGACGTCGGTCTTCCGCTACGTCGACCTACACTAGCGTCTTCTGTATATAGTAAGATGTCGCTCCCACACACTTGTGGCACCCAAAATCAGAGTCAACGTCATCCGCTTTACTGTCCAGGGGTACGCTTACGATCCTTTAATGAAAAATGTTGCAATACGCTCTCACTAAATGCTTTTTTTGAGAACAAAATTCAGCTTCTTCCTTTCTAGGCACGACCTTACATTACACATCAAAAGTTTGATCCTGAACATGTGGTTTCTATCCGTACTGGTGTGAGGGTGGTGCACAGGATCGACCTGGCCGGACTGGTAACCAGACATCACGGTTGATTGATTTAACCTTTTTAGCTTAAGTGTGTTACAATCGTTTGGTTTCAGAATCAAAGCACTTAGAGTGTGGGGTGTAGGTTGGAGTAATAGGCCTGGTCTGAGATTTAAACTGTTTCATTTAACTCTAAAATTCCAAACAAATAGTGAAGATTTTTATAAAAAGACGCGTTCGGCAGCGTCTGATCTTGGTCTACACTGTTTGCCGAGCTCACCCTATGATTCCAGGATAACCCTCTTCCGTCTTATGGAATACCCCGGTCTCACTGCGGCTGTTTTCTACAAGACAAAAAGTTATTCTGACAAGTCAGTGATAGTCACGTAGACATTAGCACTGAAGCGCTTTTCTTATTAGCAACTTCGGGTCGAATGCCAAACAATCAACCCAAGCATAGCCGCGTCGTTTGTCAGTGTTGGGTACATGTAAGTGTTATCTGTAAAATCTGCATATGAATCAAATGTTGGATCTGGCAAACAATGTAAGCTCAGTTCAAAAGCCACACAACACGATGCTGATCTTGTTCTACACTTTTTGCATTAGTTACTAACATCTTAAGTTTAAACGAAGCACTCCAAGTCCCCGTTCATGATCAGCCTGCATTTAGAGACAATCGGCATGAGTGTTGTCAGTGCTTTGATTTATTCACTGCCTAGAGTTTCTGGAGTGTACTCTTCCATCACTGAAGTTGGGCTCGTCCATTCTGGTAAATATGGCACCTAGAATTATATCACAGGACCTCCACTAAGTATCTGTACCATATTCGAGGGTTGAAAGGGACAGCCTTTCTTTTCAATTTCTCCACCCAAAGTCAATATACACCTAAGTTGTAACTGACCTAAACTTGACCTCGAAAGTCAGAAAGAAAACCCATTAATATTCTTGTCTACAGCTGACCTGGTCCAATAGCAGGCTGGTCTTTAAGGATTAAATATTGACAATACTGACAGAAAACAGTGCAAACCTGAGCAGACTGCTGAGCAGACGCCGCACTGATCTGGGTATACCCGTCGCATGATGCAGCTGATTCATATGAAATGCTCAATCGTCAAGTCGTCTGCTTCAAAAGTTTGTATTACGCTTACAGGATAACTAATACGCTTGTACAATTTGGATTACTGCGCCAAACCAGACTACATTTTGCGGACTCATATTTCTATGGCGGTCAAAGCCGGAAGAAAAAGCCTGAATTACTTTAAACGTGCAGCACAGCAAGAATAGACAGATGGAATCTGTCATTAATGATGCAACACAAATGGCTTAATATCGGGAAGGAGTGCAGTTCCATGGGTAGGGTTTACAGTTATTGCATTTCATAAAACTATAAATGGGACATTGCAAATTGTTACCTATGTTCAGAACTGACTGGCATCACCAAATTCATAATTGTTGTTGAATGTAATTATCATAAGAAATATTTCAGTGGCAGTTGGATGGCATTCTTGGAAGGAACGTTGATTACTCTGACATAACAACAATATTACAACTCACCATGTTCTTGATGAAATATTGCTATGATTTTCATTGCATATCCAACACAAGGCAATGCTAAGACCTGTGTTTCATTCTGCATTGAAATCACTGTGATGCAAAAAGATGCCATTTTATGATGTCAAACATTGATCCTCCGACAAAACTGGTGTAAGTTACATTACAAAAACATGCCTATACAAATACATAGTAAATTTTTCTGCCGAAAAAAGATGAAAAATTGTGATATTTTTCTTATTTCTGCTCAAAATATAGATTGTGTGTACACGTTAGAACCGGTTAGGCGGTTCTAACGCATACCCACAATCTAAATTTTAGAGCAGAAATCAGGTTTACCCCTGTAAACCCCAGTTTTACTGCATAAAAGTGGGGTTCAAGGGGTTAAGAATTATATAGATGTGTTTTTGTGATTATTTTTCTGCCTAAGATGTGTGAAATCGGATTTCTTGACAAACTGTATTCATTTGAAGTGTAGATCATCTGATCTGGATTTACACTGTTTGCAAAGATAGCGGTTGTTGTGTTCAGCAGGTTAAGGGTTGCAAAAGACTATTTAACAGTTTCCCTCTACATTAATAGCACACTGACCTTATAAAGATAGACTATCTCAGGACAATTGAGCTTTATGAGGTCAACGTGACATTGCAATTTTATCCTAGAAAAATTGGCAAAAAAAATATTATGGAAAAATTATAATTACATGAAAAATATCACAGGAAATATTGCGGTCAGATGATAATAAATATATATAGACTGATAATTGCACACCGGAATCTTGGAACGCACTGAGGACAATCGATAACTGATCGTAAATGCATATTTAGAAAGTGTACAAGGGGGTGAACTGATAAATAGAATACCAGCTTTGTATCATTTCATATCAAGTTTATCAATCAGGCTCAGCTTTGAGAACATGTATAGAATTGCTGGGCAAGCCTCACAATCCAACATAAGCATTCTCGAAGCCTTGTTTGATAAACTTGTGAAGCTGGTACTACTCCCTATTTCTGTGACTATTGCTGGCACCCATTCATAATCAAATGAGCCCCGCCAAGCGAATTTGTGTCTTCGAGCATTCCGTCATGACAAATTTTAACTGCGCATGCCTAGTCATTCAGAGGGGCCAGGGATATGGCTTTCTGTCTGAAGGTTCCTCTTGATTTACTGCTTGTATGAGCGAGCAGCGAAGGTTCTGGCGAGACTGCGCAGATGCGCAGTCTCGCCTGAACCTTCGCTGCTCGCATAGGCGATAGGTACCAAAATCGCTTGATGGGGCCCAAATGTCATTTTGCTAGCTGACCAGTGTGATATTGTTCTGATGAGAGGAGATAATGGGTAATTATGACAGGTACAAGACAGTCTGGCTGTGATAAGATCTGTTAGTGGCTACAAAGTTGGATAACATCAGGTGAAATCAATTAATTTTGCCAAGTTTGTCCTCGGGTGACCTTGACTATTGGTCAGTTCCTTTAATAATAGTTAAACAACCATGTTATATTAAACAAAAATGTTGGTTGGTTGTTGGATTTGAGGTTTAACATCCCTGTCAACACTGTAAAGGTCATTTTGGAGACGTTGCTTCCAATTTTGTGGGACTTTTACCCGACATTGAGATGAAATGACATCTCAAGCCCTGTCACCCAATGAAACCAATAGGGTTTATTAGCATGGATGGTCCGCCTCGCATGGCGGCTCCTAGACAGGCTTAGATCCTCTAAGCGGTTTACCAGCACAAGCGTGCGGGCCGGATTCAGCTCTGCGTGGAAGCATCATGCAGCCCATACATTTCTTCAAGCCCCTATGGGCGGGTGCCGTAAACAAAAATGTGTAAAGATTATATAGAAAAATGGCTTTTTAGTGTCATTTTTCTATACAATCAAGGTATTTTTCAGATTTTGTATCCATCATTAAACCATGTTCTATCCAATAATGTGTTGTAATGAACACTTTAATTTGTTCAGGTATTTGCCCCGCCCATAGGGGCTTGAAGAAATATATGGGCTGCATGATGCTTCCATGCAGAGCTGAATCTGGCCTGCACACGAGTACTGGTAAACCGCTTAGAGGATCTAAGCCTGTCCAGGAGCCGCGGTGCGAGGGGGACTGTCCATGCTAATAAACCCTATTGGTTTCATTGGGCGACAGGGCTTGAGATGTCATTTCATCTCAATGTCGGGTAAAAGTCCCACAAAATTGGAAGCAATGTCTCCAAAATGACCTTTACAGTGTTGACGGGTATGTTAAACATCAAATCAAACAAATCAGGTATTGAATCCATCTAATCCAGCACAATAATTATTACATGCACATAAATTGCAATCTGCATTCCTTAAGATGGCCTAGTCCAAAATAGTTTTCATAACTGCCTGTTCGCTTTTCTGTACTGATTTTCTTGAAAAAAAAAAAAAATGAAAATGTGATGATGATTCTTTGATTTTTTATTCAGCGGGATAAGGGTTCACCCTTGTCCTGCTGAGCCCGGATATGTCTTAGCTTTCAAACAATGTAGATCCAGATCAGATGGCTTCTTCAGAAGCCATCTGATCAGGATCTTCATTGTTTGTCATTCTGTTTATGAATTTGTCACAATGATTTGCATCAAGAAATCTGATTGGTTGATAATCAGTGATGGGTGTGGCATATTTGAATATTCAGGAGGACAAAGGTTAAACCTAGGAGCTTATGTGACGAGCTCTTGGTTAAGCATATATGGGAGTTTATACTATCACCTATTTATACCCCCGACATACGAAGTATGGAATTTATACCCCCGGCATACGAAGTATGCTATGGGGGTATATAGTTTTCATCCTGCCATTTGTCCATTTGTCTGTCTGTCCGGGCCACCAAATTGATGTTTATGTGATGTTTAGGTGACTCAAATCACATGCAGTTTATTCTGTCAAAGTTTCAGTCCCTTAAGACCCATTTCATTAGAAAAAAATCTGTTTAAGTGACTGGTCACATAAAAAAGTCACATGACACGCCAGTTACACCATCTAAAAATCACATAAGACTCATTTTGTTAGAACCACCATCCCGCCATCCATCCGTCTGTGTGTCTGTCTGTCAGTCTGACCGTCTGTTAACATTTTCATTAATTTAGTTTTCCATTAAAGTTTCTAAGAGATTGAAACTTCTGTGCCCTTTGATAGATTTAGTTGATACTTACACTGAAGTTACATACTGGTCTAAAGATTTCATAGATGCATGTCCCAACCCCCAAAGTGACCCTGAGGTCAAGGGCACAGACTTAGAAATTTTACATTTGGTTACAGTTGTATGACACAGTTTATAGATGCCTGTATTTTCTAAACTCTAAGACAAATTCAGTTGATACTTGCATCAATGTTGCATACCTGTCCAAAGATTTTGTGATGTATGTCCCTTCCCCCCACCCACCGTGACCTTGACCTCAAGGTCACAGACTAAGAAATTGTACATTTGGTTAAAGTTTTATGACAAACTCTAAGACAAATTCAGTTGATACTTGCATCAATGTTGCATACCAGTCCAAAGATTTCATTGAAGCATACGCCACCCTGCTGCTTCAGTAACATTGATGCCCCCACCCCGTCAGTAACTTTGATGCCCTCACTCCCTTGGTCCATTTAGAAATTTTATGTTTGGTTCAGCTTTAACACGGCCCCCGCCCATCAGGGCTTGAAGAAATAGATCGGCTGCATGATGCTTCCACACAGAGCTAAAACCGACCGCACATGAGGACTTGTAAACAGCTTAGAGGATCTAAGCTTGTCCAGGCAAAGCAGTGCGAGTCGGACCGTCCATGCTTATAAACCTTATTGGTTTCATTGGGCGACAGGGCTTGTCATATCATTTCTTCTCAATGTCGGGTAAAAGGCCCACCAAATTGGAAGCAACGTCTCCAAAATGATCTACACATTGTTGAAGGGGATCTTAAACCTAAACAAACAAAAGCTTTAACAAGCACATTTATAGATTCTTATAGCTTCTTGACTTCTTCATTCATATTGCATACAAGCTCAAAAGATATATTCGAGGGTGGCGCTGGCCGGTGGTATACATGACCCATTGGTCGGTTGCTGTATTTGGTTTATGCATTATGATATGCCTCTTTAGCTGCTGTGGGCACTAGTGGGCCGAAAATTCACAAATTCTTGATTCTAACAGCAATCTTTATTTCAGTCATTCCAGGGCCCAGTTGTTTAAAGCAGCGTTAGCTTAACAGCCAATTAAAGTCATATTGTTAACCCTTGTCCTGCTGAATATTCATATATGCCACACCCACTACCAATTATCAACCAATCAGAGTACCTGTAGCAAATTATTACAACAAATTCACAATCTGAATGACAAACAATGTAGATCCTGATCAGATGGCTTCTTCAGAAGCCATCTGATCTGGATCTACATTGTTTCAAAGAAAAGGCATATCCGGGCTCAGCAGAACTAGGGTTAACTGTTCTAGCAGACACAATATCTAAAATCCTGGTATTTTTGCTGAAAAATTGGCGTAGCTAGCCAATTAAACCCACTTTTATTTATGAGATAGGAAAAATTGTATAAGATTGAGAGAAAATTTGGGATTTACGACACAAGGATCCTTATGGACCATTTTGTGTTGTCTCTCAGAGAAAGGGGAGATGTAAGAGAGGGACAGGGGAGGTTGAGGGAAATAATGAACCCCACCCCCCCCCCCCCCCCCCCCCCCCTCCACACTTTAGCCTTGCCTACTGCAAGGACTTGTCCAACTGTTAGCGAACACAGTTAGACACTTCGGCGACATAAGATATTGATGCACGTCACCTCCACCCCAGATACTTGTTTAGGCAGTTTAACTGAGCACACAGAATCTGTGTATGAACAACATTACCAGTTAATTGCCACTTATAAGAGCGGCCCCCGCCAATCGGGGCTTGAAGAAATAGATGGGCTGCATGATGCGTCCATGCAGGGCTGAAATCCTACTGCATGGGACTACTGGTAAACCGCTTTGAGGATCTAAGCCTGCCCAAGCAAAGCGGTGCGAGTTGGACAGTCCATGCTTGTAAACCCTATTGGTTTCATTGGGCGACAGGGCTTGAGATGTCATTTCATCTCACTGTTTGGTAAAAGTCCCACAAAATTGGAAGCAACGTCTCCAAAATGACCTATACAGTGTTGACAGGGGCATTAAACCTCAAATCAAACAAACAAACAAAAGTGCCATCTATAAGGACTTTTCATGGAACCCTGAAAGAGATGGATTCACATTTTCCTGATAGCTATCAGAAGTAACAATCATGACTGAAATGCTGTTATTTTGTCATGTCTTAACCCTTATCTTGCTGAATATCCATGCCACACCCATTTCTGTCTAACAGCCAATCAAATTACTTGATGTAATTTATTGCTACAAATTCATAAACCGAATGCCAAACAGTGTAGATCCTGATCAGATGGCTTCTCAGAAGCCATCTGATCTGGATCTACACTATTTGCAAAGATAGGTGTTGTCGTGAACAGCAAGATAAGGGTTATAACCCTCCACAGAGCAGAATGATGACAATTTTTATTTTTTCAAATTTTTAGCAAAAAATACTTTAAAAAAGAGCTGTGATTAAGGCTTAAAGGGATAAAGATTTTGGACTACAACCCCTACCATTTTTTGACCTGATGGAAACATCTTAAGGTGAAATAGATGTATTTTTTATGCATTTCATTTGTCATATGTCATTGTTAATACAAAATGACACATTTACTACCAGGAAACAGAACTGCCCCTGTTCAACATTTCACTACCTCAAAATATTAATTGTAATTTATGACATACTGACAAATCTTTTTTATAGGAGAAATCATGTTAAGAATAAATAGGTTAAATTTTGAATGTACTTAACTGTGTTAACAGGGGAACAAAAAAAATCTTCCCATTATCAACTGATCTTACATGATGCAAATAAGGGAAACAAAATTAAATGCAGACTTGTCAGTTTGCCCATAGAAGTATAAAAACGTGCATTTTATGCATTTTTATGCATTTTTATGCATTTTCATGCATTTTCTCTTTAATTCAGATTTTTTTAGTGAACTTCTTTATTTTTTATATATTTTTTTTTTGCTCACCTGAGCTGGAGTCCCTCAAGGTGAGCTTACACTAAACCACGGCCCCCGCCCATCGGGGCTTGAAGAAATAGATGGGGTGCATGGTGCTTCCACGCAGAGCTGAAACCGACCGCCTATGAGTACTGGTAAACCACTTACAGGATCTAAGCCTGCTCAGGCAAAGCGGTGCGAGTCGGACCATCCATGCTCATAAACCCTATTGGTTTCATTGGGCGACAGAAAAAAGCTGTCACATTTTATCGGATCCATAGCTACAGATAAGCAGTAGTGAGAATAATTTAGGGATATCTAGTTGAAACAAAGGAGCAGTCTCTATAAGGCTGTTTTCATGGCCACAATCGATTTCCTTTAAACTTTGTAGCTTCAAATTGGTACATATTGGCTGTCTAATGGTGAATTTTTAGACTCTTTGGTCCACTGGTTTTTGCTGTATACACTATTAAAGTGGGTGGGGTAATGCCATCCCATCAAGGGTATACCAACAAAAATGCTATTATTTTTGTTCAAAGTGCATGACTGGAGGCGATGTTTGCCGTATGCTTATTACCCGTTTAGGCATAACAGCCGGTGATAACAGTCTTATAAATATCAAACAAGAGAAGAGTTTATACGCGCTTGTAAGTTGTACCCAAATATCAGTAATTTTTATTCCCCAACTTTACGAAAAACCACAACACCTTTACAGTTTTCAACTTATTTCAAAGATCTTTCATAAATATAATGTTGATGCAATAGTCATTCTAGGTATATGTCAGAATTATTGTTAGTTCATAATACTTAAAGAGTTACCTGCCCCTGAAATTGGATTTTACCCATTTTTTTAAATCGGAGTGCATTTATCCGTTTGTAGTACTCACAACTTCATTTGAAAGTGAATAAACCGATTCCATGCAAATATTATTAAATAGATGTGGACAAGGAAGTCATTTGATTTAATAGTCGATGCTAGTATTTCCTTTTTTTTATTATTTATGAACTCTTAATTTCCAGGTGCAAATGGAACATTTGTCAACTGTCAAACATTTTTGACCATCAAAGCAGGCTTTGCTCATGTTGTGGAACCTCATTTTAGACTGATACTGTGCTTAAATATAAGCCTGTATGGTCTCACGACATGTTTAAGAATTTGTTAATTTACTGATCTTCCTTTGAATCGCTAGATGTACTCCATGTATAAACAGCAGCATCATAAACAAAATCAATATGTTCCCGGCTTGGTTTTGCTTCACTACTTTCTGTTTTGTTCCGGTAATATCCCAAATACCAGAGAGCAGAAGCCACATGTTCGCAAAATCCCAAGGTACGAGCTCCACTTCTGCACCCACAGTACCATCCAGTGATTGTGTTCAGTCCTTGTTTATATTCAACCCACATGTTTTATGTTTTATTAGACGTGTGGCGAGAACGTATCTGTGCTTTGAGAACACCATCTTCTTCTTTGTGTGCCATTATCTCATATGATCCAATGACGTCAAAATGTTCATCTGTGTAGGATTTGGCTTGTTTCAGCTGGTAAATACCCAGTTTCAAATCCCTGAGTTGGTCCTCAGTCATCTCTGGGAAATTCACAAGTTTCTCATCATCGATCTTTTTCCAAATAACCCGTTTTTTATCCCAGCCATTTTTTATCGCGCCTGCTATTAGCATGGCGCTATATAGGCGCCCGGTTTTCCGCCCGTTCGTTCGTCCGTTCGTTCGTCAAGGCGTCAACATTTGCGACCACCCTAGCGTTCACCCTAATGGTCGAGTTTATTTCTCAAGAACTTTAAGAGCTTCATTAATGATACTTGGTACAAACTTGTATCTGGGGATGACAACTTACATGCAAGAATCCATATTTGACCTTGACCTACATTTCA
Source organism: Lucinisca nassula (assembly GCA_963580285.1). NCBI lineage: Eukaryota > Metazoa > Mollusca > Bivalvia > Lucinida > Lucinidae > Lucinisca > Lucinisca nassula. The sequence goes on along the minus strand of OY757011.1, from coordinate 144,270,103 downwards.
TGGTTCACTGACTTTGTAAAACATTGCGACCACCGCTAGGGTGGTTCACCCTAATGGTCAAGTTTATTTATCAAGAACTATAAGAGCTTCATTAATGATATTTGGTACAAACTTGTATCTATGGATGGCAACTTGAATGCAAGCATCCATATTTGACCTTGACCTACATTTCATGGTTCACTGACTTTGTAAAATATTGTGACCACCCTAGCGTTCACCCTAATGGTCAAGTTTATTGCTGAAGAACTATAAGAGCTTTATTAATGATACTTGGTACAAACTTGTATTTGGGGATGATAACTTAAATGCAAGCATCCATATTTAACCTTGACCTATATTTCATGGTTCACTGACTTTGTAAAATATTGCGACCACCCTAGCGTTCACCCTAATCGTCAAGTTTATTTCTCAAGATTTATAAGAGCTTCATTAATGATATTTGGTGCTAACTTGAATCTTGGGATGGCAACTTAAATGCAAGCATCCATATTTGACCTTGACCTAAATTTCATGGTCCAATGACTTTGTAAAATATTGTGACCACCCTAGCGTTCACCGTAATGGATAAGTTCATTTCTCAAGAATTATTAGAGCTTCATAAATGATACTTAGTACAAGCTTGCATTTTAGAATGGGATCTTTTGAGCAAGCATCTATGTTTGACCTTGACCTACATATCATGGTTCGATGACTTTCCGCCCCCACAGGCGCGACATAGCCTTCGGCGGAATTCTTGTTATAACCTTATCCTGCAGCTTATTTGGAGTTTTTGCTAGCGCCATCATTCTTCTAGCAATTACTGTGCCTGAATCTTTGCTTGTTACCAAAGGTGGTCTAAAAGCATTGCACAATGAGAAAACAATCCTTACATAGTCGCCAACATATGGTATTTGACTATTGGGCATCGTGTTGCTAAGGGCTTTCCACTTTTTAATTCTCCCATTAGCTGATTCGACAACCCATCTCACCTTTGTAACTAGCCTTGACTCATTCGCCTCTTCAGTCGTATGTTGCTTCTGAGATTTGTTTAGGAAGTGAGGCATATGAGAATTGATTCCAAAATCCTTTAGTATATCTATAGCATCCCTGAAGCCGCGGTCTACAACGAGAACATCATCTTCTTCAAACCAGTCAGTAATATTTTCTGCATTAGTCCTTAACATGTGTTCGGTAATCTTAGCATCTGTGTTTTTCCCATCTGCAAGATATGGTCCCATCACAGTCAAAATGTAACCTTCAGTGGCCACAAGCATCATAGGTTTCAGCAAAGGCTGTCCTTTATGTACGTAATAAGATCTTCTCTGAAATGAGTAGTTTCCACTCTTCTCAATATATATGTATGTTCCATCAGCCACTGCGTTTGCAACATCAGAACCAGTGCTTCAGCTGAAGTGCACGACCCGCCGGATGCTTTTAGCTTTATAAGTGTTACCATATATGGGTATGGCGGCCATTTTGGTCATGTGACCTGGACCTAAAACGGTTCCCCAATAAATGCGCCTTATCGTAAGGAGCAAAAATATATCTTATACTTTAGTACTGTATTCTGAATCGATTGCAGGATGAAATGCATTCTCACTTTTCCAATACAAAAGCATATGTGTCAAAGTTTGACCTAGGCACAAAGAAGGTCAAGGTCAACCCAGGATCACCATTTTAGCAATTTATGATGGCCTACGTCCCAGATCCTATTTATCAAGTTTCGTGGAAATCTGCCCAGTGGTTCTGGAGAAGACTATTTTTGAAGGGTTTTTACCATATATGGCTTGGCGGCCATTTTGGTCATGTGACCTGGACCCCATGAGCAAATTTTGGTTTCCCCCATCCCATAGAGGCTCCATATGAAATTTGACTTCAATCGGCCCAATGGTTTCCGAGGAGAAGCAGTTCGAAAATTTTCAGATTTTTCGCCTCGGCGAGGCTATACTAAATGGAATGGTATATTTCGCAAGTTCATTGGTTAGATCTTATTGATATCTATCAGTATGCCATAAATTATTTAAATATTCCAAGCGGTTAAGTCACTATCACCAATTTTCACAAACGGGTTACGGACGGACAGACAGACAGACCATATATGGCTTGGCGGCCATTTTGGTCATGTGACCTGGACCCCATGAGCAAATTTTGGTTTCCCCCATCCCATAGAGGCTCCATATGAAATTTGACTTCAATCGGCCCAACGGTTTCCGAGGAGAAGCAGTTCGAAAATTTTCACATTTTTCGCCTCGGCGAGGCTATACTAAATGGAATGTAATATTTCGCATGTTCATTGGTTAGACCCCATTAATATCTATAAGTATGCCAAAAATTGTTTAAATATTTCAAGTGGTTAAGTCACTATCACCAATTTTCACAAACGGGTTACGGACGGACAGACAGACTGACAGAATGACACGGTGATTTTAGGGCACTCTTAGAAAATCAACCGACTTCAGTCGGTCGCTTTTTCTGCGGGTCGTGCAATTTGAAACCCCAAATAGGACATTTGCAAAAGTTGATGCATGATTCAGGGATGTTAGACAAATACTAAGGGGTTATGAAATCAATTCTCATATGCTTCACTTCCTAACCAAATCTCAGAAGCAATATACGACTGAAGAGGGGAATGATGCAAGGCTAGGTACAAAGTGAGATAAGTTGTCGAATCAGCTAATGGGAGAATTACAAAGTGGAAGGCCTTAGCAACAAAATATCCAATAGTAAAATACCATATGTTGGCGACTATGTAAGAATTGTTTGCTCGTTTTGCAATGTGTTTAGACCACAAGGACTGAACCGAATCACTGGATGGTACTGTTGGTGAAGAAGTGGTGCTCGTACCGTGGGATGTTGTGCTCATGTGCTTGCTAGCATGCTCTATTAAATCAAATGACTTCTTTATCCACATCTATTTAATTATATTTGCAAGGAATCGGTTTATTCACTTCCAAATGAAGTTGTGAGTAGTACAAACGGGTAAATGCACTCTGATTTAAAAAAAAAATGGGTAAAATCCAATTTCAGGGGCAGGTAACTCTTTAAGTTTTATGATCTAACAATAATTCTGACATATACCTAGAATGACTATTACATCAACATTATATTTATGAAAGATCTTTGAAATAAGATGAAAACTGTAAAGGTGTTGTGGTTTTTCGTAAAGTTGCGGAATAAAAATTACTAATATTTGGGTACAACTTACAAGCGCGTATAAACTCTTTTCTTGTTTGATATTTATAAGACTGTTATCACCGGCTGTTATGCCTAAAAGGGTAGTAAGCATACGGCAAACATCGCCTCCAGTCATGCACTTTGAACAAAAATAATAGCATTTTTTGTTGGTATACCCTTGATGGAGTGACACTACCCCACCCACTTTAAAAGTGTATACAGCAAAAACCAGTGGACCAAAGAGTCTAAAAATTCACCATTAGACAGCCAATATGTACCAATATGAAGCTACAAAATTTAAAGGAAATCGGTTGTGGCCATGAAAATAGCCTTATAGAGACTGCTCCTTTTGTGGATTCTTGTTTAGAACTGCCTCATTGAGGTGTCTCTAACAAGTAGCCACAAAATATATATTACTTCTAACTCTTATCCTGCTGTTCTCGACAACCCCTATCTTTGCAAACAGTGTAGATCCAGTTCAGATGGCTTCTGAAGAAGCCATCTGATCAGGATCTACACTGTTTGACATTCAATTTATGAATGTGTAGGAATAAATTACATCAAGTAATCTGATTGGTTCAAAGTCAGAAATGGGTGTGGGTTAACTGAATATTCAGTAAGAGAAGGGCTAACAAGTAATAAGGAAAATTATCCCTTAACCCACTCTGTACCGGGAACCCAAAATGGGTAGTTGGCAAACAGTACAGGCCCATCTGGGCCTACACTGTTTGTAAAAAGATAAGCCATTTTCCAAATAAAATTCTGACACCCCTAAATTTTGAAATGGACTCCTGCTATATATAAGGAGGAATATTCCATTTGGTACAAAATGGGTTAATATCCTTATCTGGAGCTATTGTATTTAGTGGTATTGTCATGTTGAAGTCCTCAGTACTCCCTAAAAACAAGAGGGAATAGGTTGAAAACAGAAACTGCATGACATTTGTGTGGCCCATCATGTTGTTTAGAGACAAGGAGATTGAAAACTAGTGATAATTTATTGTTTCGACTAGCCATACTGTCTAATGACCGATGTAAGACGACAATAAATAATACCAGTTGTCAACAAGACTGAAAACACTGTTTCTATGGGCCAGAGAGTGATTATACTTGTGTTTTGATAATAGATAAGGAAATACAGTAAACTTAATTCCTATATTATGACCACCTTTGGGACTTTTCAAAAGTGGTCTCAAAGACCACTTTTCAAAAGTCCCAAAGGTGGTCTTGTTCAGGACACTGGGCATAGAAAACAATGAGAAAGAAAAATTGAAACTTTAAGATATGTGTTTGAATAAAAACACATATTTAAAGACTATTGTGTGTGGAAAATAGAGGTTTAAATGGTTTAACGTTCCCATCAACACTGCATAGGTCATTTTGGAGACATCGCCTCCAATTTTGTTTACCCGACAATGACATGAAATGACATTTCAAGCCCTGCCAACCAATGAAACCAATAGAGTTTATATGCATAGACGGTCCAACATGCACCACTTTTTTTTCCTGGGCAGGCTTAGAACCTCAGTGATTCACCAGTACTTGTGTGTGGTCGGTGTCGGCTTTGTGTGGAAGCAGCATGCAGCCCAATCTATTTCTTCAAGCCGGGATGAGTGGGGGCCAACTATGTTTCTAGTGAAATATTCATCAAAGTGATGAGAAAAATACTACCTTCCCTACCTATTTTTGTCCTTCATGAATCTTTTCCACCCTGATTACAGCACTGCACGTTTAAGTTTTTTTTTAATGCAAAGAATATAATAAAATACATGTATCTTCCTATAAGAACACTGTTTAACCCTTTTTGTACCAAATGAAATCTTCCACCTTATACATGTATATAGCAGGAGTCCATTTCAAAATTTAACAGTGTCAGGTTGTGTTTTCTTCAAAATTGAGTTGGAAAATGCCTGAACTTTCAGCAAACAGTGGAGGCTTGATCAGACGCCGCATTCTGCGGCGTCTGATCTGGGCCTGCACTGTTTGCCAACTACCCGTTTTGGGGTTTCCGGTTCTAAATGGGTCAAAGGAATATGACAAGATGAGTTCCTGTATAATGCTTGTGTTCAGATTCTCTTTATAAATTTTAACCCTTATCTTGCTGTTCATGACAACCCCTATCTTTGCAAACAGTGTAGATCCAGATCAGATGCCATCTGATCAGGATCTGCACTGTTATGTCAGTTTATGAATGTGTAGGAATAAATTACTTCAAATAATCTGATTGGTTCAAAGTCAGAAATGGGTGTGGCTTAATTGAATATTCAGCAAGAGAAGGGTTAAAGCTAAAAAAAGCAGTTTTTTTTGCTGATATACTCATTTGAATAGCCTCTACTTTTCTAGTTGACCCATTTTGTACCAGAAACCCCAAAATGGGTATTGGGCAAACAGTACAGGCCCAGATCAGATAGCCTACACTGTTTGCAAAAAGTTATGCAAATTTCCTAATATGTATTGAAGAAATAACAACCTGACACCCCTAAATTTCGAAATGGACTCCTGCCATATATAAGGAGGAAGATTCCATTTGGTTCAAAAAGGGTTGACACAACATATGCTATTATGAAGAAGATAATATTACATGGGCTAATGGATTTGTTTGATTTGAAGTTTAACATCCCAGTCAACACTATTTAGGCGGCCCCCGCCCATCGGGGCTTGAAGAAATATATGGGCTGCATGATGCTTCCACGCAGAGCTGAATCGGACCCACACACGAGTACTGGTAAAGCGCTTGGAGGATCTAAGCATGCCCAGGCAAAGCGGTGCGCATGAGTCGGACCGTCCATGCTTACAAACCCTATTGGTTTCATTGGACGACAGGGCTTGAGATGTCATTTCATCTCAATGTTGGGTAAAAGTCCCACAAAATTGGAAGCAACGTCTCCAAAATGACCTTTACAGTGTTGACGGGGACGTTAAACCTCAAATCAAACAAACAAACAAACAACACTATTTACGTCATTTTGGAGACGTTGCTTCCAATTTTGTGACATTGAGATGAAATGGCATCTCAGTCCCTGCCATCCAATTAAACCAATAGGATGGTCCAACTAGCACCGGCTTATAGACCCTCTAAGCAGTTTGCGGCCGGTTTCACCTCTGCCTGGAAGCATCAGTCATGCATCCCAGTCTATTTCTCCAAGCCCCGATGGGCGGGTTTGAGTGTGTGCCGATAGGATTAGGCAACTGCAGTTATTTTTGTGCTAATCAAGGTATTATGTAACTTACTTGATTCTAGTCTGTGTGATTATATTTCTTTGATGAGACTACTTCTGATAATTATTTGAATTATTATCTTCACAATCCTAACAAATGTCTTTGTCAGTTATGCAGACTAGAAATAAGTAATGCTCAAACAGACAAATATCACAGGGAACTATTTTTTACCCCCCATATATCTGTCTGAAATTTGAACACTCAAGGGAAATTTGACCTTTGCTATATGAGATACCAAAAGTATTCATTTCACAATCTAATTGATTATAATTGTAAGTAATTGTAAGTGAATAACACAAGGTAGTACTGTAATTGCTATGAATATTCATTGACCTCAAAAGGGGTACCAGATGAATATGCTGTATGCATAGCCTTCTCTTGCTGATATTCAGATTAGCCACACCCATTTCTGACTTTGAACCAATCAGATTACTTGATGTAATTTATTCCTAAAAATTCATAAATTGAATGTCAAACAGTGTAGATCCTGATCAGATGGCTTCTTCAGAAGGATCTACACTGTTTCAAAAGATAGGGGTTGTCGTGAACAGCATGATAAGAGTTAGTGCTTGAAGTGATAATTTACCTGCAGTATTTACCGTATGTATTTGGACAGATAGACCTGAGCGAACAATGTAGACCCAGATGAGACGCCACAAAGTACTTATTCAAATTTTAGAACAAGTATGGTAAGGAGCTGAGGGGTCCGAATATTTAGGATAAATAGGGTAATATGCTGCCCATAATCATTGTAAAACACTTATTACAATAGCAGATAGCTGAGTGACCATTTATGGTCATTTTGTAATGGTCATTTTGTTTTAAGCTTAATAATCAATGTATTTTTATTTGTATATAACTCGGTTTGTCTCATAAACCAGGGGTTGTGACTTTGATTCCCAGACTTCTCCAGACTTCGCATGAGTCTTCAAATCGAGGTCCCATCTCCATATGGGCCCCGTCAAGCGATTTTGGTACTTATCGCCTATGCGAGCAGCGAAGGTTCAGGCGAGCCTGCGCATCCGCGCAATCTCGCCAGACCTTCGCTGCTCGCTCATACAAGCAGTGAATCAAGAGGAACCTTCAGACAGAAAGCCATATCCCTGGCCCCTCTGAATGGCTGGGCATGCGCAGTTAAAATTTGTCGAAGACACAAATTCGCTTGGCGGGGCTCATATGATCTTAGCTGTAGGTGGGACATAAAACTCTAACACAGGCACACACTAACACAGCTTTCTGCTTTGGACCCCAACAGTATTGATATAAAGATTAGCCAACGTCCATCGAGGCTTGAAGAAATAGATGGGCTGCATGATGCTTCCACCCAGAGCTGAAACAGACCCTTGACACAAGTATTGGTAAACCGCTTAGAGGATCTAAGCCTGCCCAGGCAATGCTTTGCGAGTCGGCCCGTCCATGCTTATAAACCCTATTGGTTTCATTGGGTGGCAGGGCTTGAGATGTCATTTCAACTCAATTTTAGGTAAGCGTCCCACAAAATTGGAAGCAACGTCTCCAAAATGACCTTTACAGTGTTGACAGGGACGTTAAACCTCAAATCAAACAAACAAAAATAATAGCAGAAACTGTGATAGTTTAAACAACTGTACTATAGCTGAGTGACCATTAATGGTAATTTCGTTTTTAGCTCCATTTTTGGTCATTTTGTTTTTTAGCTAATCTATGTATTTTTGTTTGTATATAACACGGTTTGCCTCATAGACCAGGGGTTGTGGGTTTGATTCCCGGGCTTCTCCAGACTTTGGCATGAGTCTTCAAACCAAGGTCCCATCTCCATATGATTTAGCTGTAGGTGGGCCATAAAACTCAAACACACGCACACACATAACATGGTTGTTTTACCCATTTAGTACCAGAAACCCCTAAAGGGGTAGTTGGCAAACAGTGCAGGCCCAGATCAGACGCCGCAGAACGCAGCATCTGATCAGGGCCTACACTGTTTGCAAAACGTTCAGCCAGTTTCCAAATAAATTTTAAAGAAAACATGACCTGACACCCTTAAATTTTCAAATGGACTCCTGCTATATATAAGGAGGAAGATTCCATTTGGTACAAAAAAGGTTAAGTCTGCTTTCGACCCCAACAATATTGATCTAAAAGAGATTGTGGTTTACATAGGCTTCTTAGCATTTTTCTCTTCAAAATTTTTTAGAGTTCTTACCCGCTTTGCAATTCGATACTTTGAAGTTTTAACTTCTCTTGTTTCACGTTTTTAACCTGAATGCCACCAAGATTGCTTCTCAGTGTGCATTTTTTTCTGGTGAGCAAAAGGCTCTATAGAAATTTAAGCTGTAGGGGGTGGATCAGTGCTATTAGAGTGTCCACGGGTGAATAGGTTCATATAAATATAACCCTCTTTAGAGACAAAAGGCTGAAATATGTGACTGGTCAGGTTGAATGGTTTAGCCATTAATGAAAAATTGAAAATTGAAAAAAAATGTAGTGTAATTAGGGGTTAGGGTAGCTTGATTAGGGGTTCAGATTATTGTAGTAAATGGATTGTAATGCACTGAAATTGTTGTTGCACTGTCTCACTGATGTCTGTTACCGTTATATGTTTAGAGAAATGAATACACTTGGCATATTTAGGGACGTCCTGTTCCTCCGTCTTACTACCAGGAAGACAACTTGAACCCTTATCCTGCTGAATAAATCTATTTAGCCACACCCATTGCTGACTATCAACAAATCAAATTACTTAATTTATTTGCTCATTATGACAAACACTGATGGCTTCTTCAGAAGCAATCTGATCTGGATCTACACTGTTTGCAAAGGTAAGGATTGTCAGGAACAGCAGGATAAGTGTAAATGGGACATCTTTTTCAATTTCCTATATACACTAAGAGCCTCTGAAAAGGGGGTTTGCTCTTAACCCAACTGGTACTGGTAACCCCAAAACGGTTATCCTGTCAAACAGTGCAGACCCAGATCAGATGCCGCAGAACGTGGCATCTGTTCAGGGCCTACACTGTTTGCAAAAAGTTAGGCCCTTTTCCAAATAAATTTTGAAGTAAACACAACCTGACACCCCTGAAATTTGAAATGTACTCCTGCTAAATATAAGGAGGAAGATTCCATTTGGTACAAAAAGGGTTATTATCGATTGCAAAAAGATTTAGCAAAACAGGCGTACAACTGTCAATCGATTGGGCTCGTGTAATCACAGGTTGTTTATAAATGTGTCATACTGCTCAAGCATAATAACCAATCAGAAGTAGTTTTGTGCAAGAGCGTCACCGATTATTATCTATAGTCCGTTTCGTTTCACACAAGTTTTCATTGACGTTCTCCATAACAACAGCCCTTATTTTGACGAAATTGGATTTCAACTCCAGCGTGTTGACTGATTGATTGAGTGATTGATTGATTGATTTGAGTTGTTAAGTCCCCGTCAACACTGTTTATGTCATTTTGGGGACGTTGCTTCCAATTACCGACACTGAGATGAAATGAAAACTCAAGCCCTGTCGCCCAATGAAGCCAAAGGCTACATGCATTGGACTGCCTGGCCTGGGCAGGCTTAGTCCTTCTATAAAGCGGTTTACCAGTACTCATGTGTGGCCAGTTTCAGCTCTGCGTGGCAGCATCATACAGCACTTTTTCTCTCCAAGCCCTGATGGGCAGGGCGGATTGTCGCTTGTTGTCACCCAGTATTATGGATATACGCGAAAGGGAGAATTGGCCGTTGAATTTCTCCGCGGGCCGAAAACTCAATTTACTTATTGGAGTATATATATATACGTTTTTTCATATGCAAATATTGTTGGATTGAGGTTAATCGTCCCCATCAACACTATCTAGGTCATTCTGAGACGTTGCTTCCAATTTTGTGCGACTTTTACCCGACATTGAGATGGAATGACATCTCGAGACCTGCCACCTAATGAAACAAAGGGGGTTCGATACCCATGGTGTCGTGGAGATTGATCATGGAATCTTTTCTACGATCATTTGTTTCGCTGATTCAAGAACAGCAGTTGTCAGTTTTGGGCGAAAAAGCACTGCACTGGCTAACCGCTTACGTAAAATCCTGAGAGAGATTATTCCTTTTTGCATCCTTTGTACTTGGTTTTAAGTATTAAAGAAAGACCTACCTTGGCAGGAGCTGACGAGGTGCCCTCCGTTACTATGATATTAATTCTCAATAAATCCATGCTTCCACAAGATTTAGTTGCTAGTCTCACAAATTTGTGATAGTTACGTTCTATGTACTCGTTTTCCAAATCCAGGAAAGAAACTCACAGAACCTCAAACTTACTTAACCGAGTTGTTTCCTCTTGCAATAAGTTGCGAAATTCAGTAAACCTTATACTGTATAATTTCCCCATTGACGCTTCAATTAAGGAGCAACGGGTGTCCCCACAGAACTCCGTGTAGACCTCAATGTCAACGAGATTTAGATGCCATCACTGATAGCAGATCCAAGCGAGTTCTGATTTAAAGAAATATTCCGCAGTTGTGCCCGTATAGAGGCCCAAAATTACACTTTTATATGGGCTCTTGGTTACGGCGGATAGATTGAAACACCCGCTATATGTAAACTAGGCCTGTGATTTGTTAACAAAATGTCAGAAACCAATTTAAGCAACTGACCAGTATTCTGATTAGAGGGTAGTTCCCACCATATGTAGATTAGAACTAAACGTAAGAATTTCAAGTGTTCCGACATGTTTTTGAAGGACATATTAACGCATAATCATGATTGATATGCTGTTGCATGATGGAACGTAGGCCATAAAGATTATCACGTTACGATCTCGAAATGGTCAATGAAAATGTGTAACTTAACCATGGCAGCAATTTGCCTCATATTTGCCCCTAACAAAACAGAATGTTAAATTCAAGAGAGCCGCCTAGTCTTCGTCTTCCGTGAAATGGTCAGAATGTGAGCGTGAACTAGCTTGCCATACTTCTAGTTAAGGTACTTGAAGCATTCAGCTTGCTTTGACCAAACAATTGACTTAGGACTACTTATGGTTTAATCAATCCAGATCGTCAAAATCTCGGTGTCAGTGACGGAGAATCTGATTTTCGTCTACGCTCAAGGCAATGACAGTAATTTGTCGAACGAAAAAAAAATGGCGTCTGAGACTACTTATGCTATCTGTCATACATACTGTCTTCTTAAAAGCAAGACAGAAAACCTCTGTGGTGCAGTGGTTAATGGTTATGCTACTCGGGTCGCAGGATCGATCCGGGGCTTCTCCAGACTTTCGGATCAGTCTTTAAACCGGGGCCCAGTCTGTCTCCATATCACCTTAGCTGTTGGTGAGACTCAAACACTCACTCACTCTTTTAGCAAGACACAGAGTGCTCATTCGTTAATTGTCTTTGTTTCGACAGAAGACTATATGGCAAAGCCATCGACTGAGAGAGAGAAAGAGAGAGAGAGGGAGATTAGAACACTTGCTAAGATTTTCAACTTCGGTTTTTATGGCTCTTTCAGCCGGATGCGTGGCAACAGTGTATGTTTTTGTTTGTTTGTTTGATTTGAGGTTTAACGCCCCTCCCCCCACCCCCCACCCCCACCAACACAGTAAAGGTCATTTTGGAGTTTTGGAGACGTTGCTTCCAATTTTGTGGGACTTTTACCCGACGTTGGACGCGCCGACTCACACCGCTTTGCCTGGGCATGCTTTGATCCTCTAAGCGGTTTACCAGTACTCGTGTGCGGGTCGGTTTCCGCTCTGCGTGGAATCATCATGCAGTCCATATATTTCTTCAAACCCCGATGGGCGGGGGCCAGGCGACAGTGTATGACAAATTAATCTCAAAACTTTTCTGAATGGTACTTAATCAACATGATGATGAAAAATAAAAGCATTGAATACCAGTGGGTGTAGGCTGGAAAAATAGTCTTGGACTAAAAATTTTAAGTGTAGACCCGGATCAGACGCTGCGATTTGCGTCGAATGATCCTTAATTCCTGTATTGCGAGCATAGAGTCCAGATCCTGATAAGACGTCGCATTCTGCGGCGTCTGAGTTGGGTCTATGACATTTGTCAAGCCTGACCCATGGTTCAAGTCCAGATTCTTTAGATAACCTACTGCGATAAAATTAACTTTACTATTTTCTATAAATAAGTTATGTGGGTTTCATGCAAATCAGTGTTAGTCACATGAACTTCAGCACTGAAGCGTTTTTTATGCTAAGCAACTTTGGGTCGATTGACAAACAATCGACCCATAAAGTTGTTGGTGCTTGAAAGGTCCATGTCTGGTTATAGCTTGCGCATAATGCCAATCTTGTCAGAGCTTTTGATGCTCGTGTATATCAACAGGGAACTTTTGTGGTTTCTGTCCATGGCTGTCAACATTTAGCATTAAGCTGGTGATAGCTGATAAAACATAAATTGACACATTCATCGCCAAAATCATTTTCAGACTTAAACTTCATAAACTTAGGCCCCGCCCATTGGGGCTTGGAGAAATGATCTGAAACTGACCATAAAGCACACTAATTTCATTTCGAAAGTTAATACTTACATCTTGGAACATACGTTAGGATTTATTTCCCTTGACTAGTTGACCAACCCGCTTAAAAAATCGATGCGTCCATCTAATACGTGTCATCACAATAGACGCTTCTAAATACCTCAGTTCATTTTTCGGCGACAACGAGTTGACATCGCATTTAAGTTTTCATATTTATCTTACGTTTTTGCGGTTGATTATGCGCATTTAGCTTAGTGCATCATGACTGAAGCTAGTTTGCATTTGTCTGAGGGCAGGGAATCCTTGTCCCTCGGTCATTCGGATGAAGAAAATTCGTCCATTAAATCGCTACCAGTTTCACACGTAACCAACACTGTTTCCGGTAAGAGTAAGTCGAAACAAAAAGATGTGAAGACGAAAGGTAAATCGTCTACTTCTACGTCCTCTAGGACTTCAGCGAAGCTTGATGATTTGTCTCGGTTGGAAGACAAGCTTTCGGAGAAAATAGAAAACCGTTTTGGGTCATTGGACGGTAAGTTCGAGAAGCTGTTCGGCATGCTGACTTCAGGCACCGTTCTGCGGGGGCCACAAATACCAGTGGAAAGCAGCACTTCGGGTGTGTGTATGCCACAAACACAAATGGACAATTCCGACACATCAGGTGGGCGGGAGCCTTTGATATCTTTGGACAACAGTCTAAACAGAGACTATGGCCTCAGTAATCATTTGTCAGACAGGGAAGATGTATTATCTTTACAACCTGGACAAAAAGAACGCCAGGGAATAGGTTTGTCGTCTTCAGAAGACGATGTTATTTCTTGTGTGGAACAGGAGCATCAACAGTCGGAACAAAATGCAAATTCTAGATTTTGCAAATATACACTTTCATCCAGAAATGACTCTAAGAAAGAAAATGAGCCTTTAACTTATGATTTACTCACAGAGATGTTTGGTGAGGATGTTCAAACAGACTCTCCTTCTTCAGGCGGTTTATGCCTTGACAAGGCGCAGGTGGAAGTGATAAATACATCATGGCGTTGTCAGACACCAGATAAAATTTCTGCATATAAGGAGATTAACAAACAGTCTTTTCCTATAAGTGATAGCTCAGAAAAGACATTGAAGGTTCCAAGTTTAGATGAACTGACTGAGAGACTTCTAATTAAAAGACATGGAAGGAAAGCTGCCTTTGGTAGTTCTCAATCTTTATTTTCCCAACCGTTTAAATCGTTAGAGAAAATAGCTTTTCAGGGTCAAGTTGCTGCACGTTTGGGCATTATATCTATATGTTATACACAGCAGGCTTTAGGTCAGTTGCTAAATAATTTGAAATCCAGTTCACCTAACCTCGATGAGGCTGTTCAAAACGTTAGAGACATATTTGCCATGTCCACGAAGTCCCTGGATCAGATGGCCAGGACTGGCACTTTTCACCACTTAGTTCGTAGGAAAGCAACGATTGCAGATACAGGACTGGATGATTTCAAAGATTTACAAAAAGCGGCATTAACATCTCCTTTGTCAGGTGAAGGGATATTTGGGTCCGAATTTGAGAAGAAACTCAAAGACAGACAAGAAAAGGATAAACAACTTTCTGAATTAATGCCAGAAATGAATAAGAAATTTTATGGCAAAAGGAAAACGTCTTTTCAGGCTGAATCGTCATCTCAGAAGAAATATCGTCAGAATGAGGATTTTTACAAGACTTACAACAAATCTTCCAGTTACAACAACGGTTCTCGTAGAACTGGGAAAAGTGGTGGCCACTATTTTTCCAACTACAGGGGGAATTCTACCAAGAATTCTTCGGTAAGATCTTTTCGTTCCCAAACAGACAAAAGTAATAAAGCATGACTCCATCATGTGCAAATTTCCGGAGATACCTGTAGGAGGTCGTCTAAGATTCTTTGTAAAAGAATGGGAAAAAATAACAGAAGATCAATGGGTTCTTTTGGTCTTACGAGAAGGCTTAAAAATGGATTTCATACAAAAACCACCTTTTACAGGAGTGAAAGAAACACATGTCACTGCCCAAAATTTAAATATTTTACAGTTGGAGGTAAACAAATTATTACAAAAAGGTGCAATAGAGCATGTCCCTCCAGAAAACCGACAAACAGGTTTCTACTCAACATTTTTTCTGGTCCCAAAGAAAACGGGGGACTTGAGACCAATTATAAACCTAAGACCTCTGAACAGGTATCTAAGGAAGGAGCACTTCAAAATGGATTGTTTAAGCAAAGTCATGAGCTTAGTACAACAAGGAGATTGGGCAATTTCAGTAGATTTGTCAGACGCTTACCTTCACATCCCAGTCCACAAGAAATTCAGACCTTTTCTAAGGTTCTGCATTCAAGGGAAAGCTTACCAGTTCACCTGCCTCTGCTTCGGTCCAACGGTGGCACCGAGGGTCTTTACCAAAATGGTGTCCGTGATTGCAGCATATCTAAGGATGCAGAATGTAAGATTGGCAGTCTATCTAGACGACTGGTTTCTAGTCAATCAGTTAATGAGATTACTTTTACAGGACAAAGAGAAAACCCTCAATCTTCTTGTCAGACTAGGTCTTATGATAAATCTAGAAAAATCAGCTCTAATTCCATGTCAGAAAGTAACATACATAGGGGCAGTTTTCCTGTTAGACAAGGGACTTGTTTGCCCTACTCAAGAGAGAATTCAGAAAATCAGTCAAGCAATATTTCAGATAATACACAATCCAACAGCTCAAAGTTTTTTACATCTTCTGGGTTTAATGGCATCATGCATAGAAGTGATACCGAACGCTCGGTTGTTCATGAGGCCAATTCAGCTCCATTTACTGCAATTTTGGAGACCAGTTACCAGAGATCTCCAAGCCAAAATACCAGTGAACAAACACCTGCTGAACCATTTGAAATGGTGGCAGAACCAAGACAATTTATTGATAGGGAAATCCTTTTGTCAGACACCCAGCACAAAAGTTGTGACGACACGGGATCTGATGCAAATGGCAATCAAGTACAAAATAACACTGAAAGCAGCCCATATAATTGGGAGTCTGAACATTTTGGCAGACAATCTAAGCAGAGTCAGAATACGTCCGACAGAATGGACACTGAACGATTCAATAACGCGGAACATATTTCAGATTTGGGGTACTCCAATGATGGATCTGTTTGCCTCAGAGGAGAATCACAAAGTGACAATGTTCTGCTCGTGGATTCCCAGTCCTCTAGCTTTCGCAGTAGACGCCCTATCAGTGTCCTGGGAAAACATGGAGGCATATGCTTTTCCTCCAATAGCATTGATACCCAAGGTGCTACAACACATGAAGAGGTTTCATTGTCAGTTGATTCTGATCGCCCCGCAGTGGCCCAGGAGACACTGGTATACAGACCTTCTTCAGATGTTAGTAGCATGCCCGAGGCAACTTCCAGTGATGCAAGACCTGTTGTATCAACCACGAACGGAAATTGTACATCCGAATCCTCAAGTTTTCAAGCTTGTGGCATGGTTGCTCTCAACAGATCCTTTCAAAATAAAGGGTTTTCAACGAACACTAGGAAACTCATGGAAGCTTCCTGGAGACCTGGGACACAGAGAGACTTTGCAGCCAAATTTAACAAATTCAGTAGCTGGTGTAGTGAAAGGGAAATTAATCCCTATACTGCCACTATAACACAATGTGCAGAGTTTTTATCATTTTTGTTCCATTCTGGGCTTAAGTACAGAACCATTGCTGGCTATAGGTCTATGCTGTCTGTAGTTTTACCCCCAACAGACGGTATGCCAGTAGGACAACATCCAGATATTTTGCGTTTATTGAAAGGGGTGTTTAATTCCAGACCACCAGAGAAAAGGCTAATGCCTGAATGGGATTTAAAGAAAGTCTTAGATTTTCTGTCAGGAAGCTTGTTTGAGCCTATGTCCAAAGTATCTTTGAAACATGTTACATTGAAGTCTGTTTTTCTTGCAGCAATATCGACATTCCGACGTTGCAGCGACTTACAAGCACTGAGAACTGATGAGGGCTTCATGAGCATAGTACCAGAAGGTATTATTTTTATCAGAGATGGTCTTTCTAAGCAAGACAGGCCAGGACATGTAGGTACAAAGATTTTTATTCCAAAATTTCAAAAGAATGTAAAGTTGGATCCTAAACGAGCCATTCAAATGTATTTGAAGAGGACTGAACAATTTAGGAATGATGAAAATAGATTATTTTTATCATTTAATAAACCTCATAAAGCAGTTACCAGCCAAACGATATCATCTTGGATTGTGAGTGTGCTTAAGCAAGCATTCAATGATTCAGATCTTAAAGTGAAAGCTCATTCAACAAGAGCCATTGGTTCTTCTTGGGCTCTATTCAAGGGAGCTTCATTGTCTTCAATATTGGAAGCTGCAGATTGGAGTAGGGACTCCACCTTCAAAAAGTTTTATTATAGACAGTTAAATTCTCAGGAATGGGAATTAGAATAATGAAAGATTCATTTCATTTTCCGGCGGGTTGCAGCCATTGAAATTATCAAAATGTGTACAAGTCCATGTGTATGTATAGAGGGAACTTGTGCATGAGAAACAATGATGTATATACGTGTATATATTGATGTATAGAAGGGATGTTTTTGATGGTGTTATTGTACAGAATTGGACTGCATCATGATCATTATCATCATCATTTCACTAGTGGAAATGGGTCATTATGGTCACCAATACCCACCAGCCAAGGGAGAGCTTTGTAATCATCCTAACGTATGTTCCAAGATGTAAGTATTAACTTTCGAAATGAAATTGATAAAGGAGCAGTCTCTATAAGGCTATTTTCATGGCCACAACCGATTTCCTTTAAACTTTGTAGCTTCAAATTGGTACATATTGACTGTCTAATGATGAATTTTTAGACTCTTTGGTCCACTGGTTTTTGCTGTATACACTATTAAAGTGGGTGGGGTAATGTCACCCAAACAAGGGTATACCAACAAAAATGCTATTATTTTTGTTCAAAGTGCATGACTGGAGCCGATGTTTGCCGTATGCCTACTACCCTTTTAGGCATAACAGCCGGTGATAACAGTCTTATAAATATCAAACAAGAGAAGAGTTTATACGCGCTTGTAAGTTGTACCCAAATATTAGTAATTTTTATTCCCCAACTTTACGAAAAACCACAACACCTTTACAGTTTTCATCTTATTTCAAAGATCTTTCATAAATATAATGTTGATGTAATAGTCATTCTAGGTATATGTCAGAATTATTGTTAGTTCATAAAACTTAAAGAGTTACCTGCCCCTGAAATTGGATTTTACCCATTTTTTTAAATTGGAGTGCATTTATCCGTTTGTAGTACTCACAACTTCATTTGAAAGTGAATAAACCGATTCCATGTAAATATTATTAAATAGATGTGGACAAGGAAGTCATTTGATTTAATAGTGCATGCTAGTATTTCCTTTTTTTTTGGTTATTTATGAACTCTTAATTTCTAGGTGCAAATGGAACATTTGTCAACTGTCAAACATTTTTGACCACCAAAGCAGGCTTTGCTTATGTGGAACCTCATTTTAGACTGATACTGTGCTTAAATATAAGCCTGTATGGTCTCACGACATGTTTAAGAATTTGTTAATTTACTGATCTTCCTCTGAATCGCTAGATGTACTCCATGTGTCAACAGCAGCATCATAAACAAAATCAATATGTTCCCGGCTTGGTTTTGCTTCACTATTTTCTGTTTTGTTCCGGTAATATCCCAAATACCATAGAACAGAAGCCACATGTGCGCAACATCCCACCGTACGAGCTCCACTTCTGCACCCACAATACCATCCAGTGATTGCGTTCAGTCCTTGTGTATACTCAACCCACATGTTATATGTTTTATTAGATGTGTGGCGAGAACGTATCTGTGCTTTGAGAACACCATCTTCTTCTTTGTGTGCCATTATCTCATATGATTCATTGTCGTCAAAATGTTCATCTGTGTAGGATTTGGCTTCTTTCAGCTGGTAAATACCCAGTTTCAAATCCCTGAGTTCATCCTCAGTCATCTCTGGGAAATTCTCAAGTTTCTCATCATCGATCTTTTTCCAAATAACCCGTTTTTTATCCCAGCCATTTTTGTCGCGCCTGCTATTAGCATGGCGCGATATAGGCGCCCGGTTTTCGGTCCGTTCGTTCGTCCGTTCGTCAAGGCGTCAACATTTGCGACCACCCTAGCGTTCACCCTAATGGTCAAGTTTATTTCTCAAGAACTAAAGAGCTTCAATAATGATACTTGGTACAAACTTGTATCTGGGGATGACAACTTACATGCAAGCATCCATATTTGACCTTGACCTCATGGTTCACTGACTTTGTAAAATATTGCGCCCACCCTAGCGTTCACCCTAATGGTCAAGTTTATTTCTCAAGAACTATAAGAGCTTCATTAATGATATGTGGTACAAACTTGTATCTGTGGATGGCAACTTGAATGCAAGCATCCGTATTTGACCTTGACCTACATTTCATGGTTCACTGACTTTGTCAAATATTCCACCAACCTAGCGTTCACCCTAATGGTCAAGTTTATTTCTCAAGATGTATAAGAGCTTCTTTAATGATATTTGGTGCCAACTTGAATCTGGGGATGGCAACTTAAATGCAAGCATCCATATTTGACCTTGACCTAAATTTCATGGTTCACTGACTTTGTAAAATATTGTGGCCACCCTAGCGTTCACCCTAATGGTTAAGTTCATTTCTCAAGAATTATTAGAGCTTCATTAATGATACTTAGTACAAGGTTGCATTTGAGAACGAGATCTTTTGAGCAAGCACCTATGTTTGACCTTGACCTACATATCATGGTTCGATGACTTTGCGCCCCCACAGGCACGACATAGCCTTCGGCGGAATTCTTGTTACAACCTTATCCTGCAGCTTATTTGAGTTTTTGCTAGGGCCATCATTCTTCTAGCCAGTACTTTGCCTGAATTTTTGCTTATTACCAAAGGTAGTCTAAATGCATTGCACAATGAGCAAACAATCCTTACATAGTCGCCAACATATGGTATTTGACTATTGGGCATTGTGTTGCTAAGGGCTTTCCACCTTTTAATTCTCCCATTAGCTGATTCGACAACCCATCTCACCTTTGTAACTAGCCTTGATTCATTCGCCTCTTCAGTCGTATGTTGCTTTTGTTTGTTTGCTTTGAGGTTTAACGTCCCCGTCAACACTGTAAAGGTCATTTTGGAGACGTTGCTTCCAATTTTGTGGGACTTTTACCCGACATTGAGATGGAATGACATTTCAAGCCCTGTCGCCCAATGAAACCAATAGGGTTTATTAGCATGGACGGTCCGCCTCGCACCGCGGTTCCTGGACAGGCTTAGATCCTCTAAGCGGTTTACCAGTACTAGTGTGCGGGCCGGATTCAGCTCTGCGCGGAAGCATCATGCAGCCCATATATTTCTTCAAGCCCCTATGGGCGGGGGCAAGTATGTTGCTTTTGAGATTTGTTTAGGAAGTGAGGCATATGAGAATTGATTCCAAAATCCTTTAGTACATCTATAGCATCCCTGAAGCCGCGGTCTTCACCGAGAACATCATCTTCTTCAAACCAGTGAGTAATATTTTCTACATTAGTCTTTAACATGTGTTCGGTAATCTTAGCATCTGTGTTTTTCCCATCTGCAAGATATGGTCCCATCGCAGTCAAAATGTAACCATCAGTGGCCACAAGCATCATAGGTTTCAGCAAAAGCTGTCCTTCATGTACGGAATAAGATCTTCTCTGAAATGAGTAGTTTCCACTCTTCTCAATATATATGTATGTTCCATCAGCCACTGCGATTGCAACATCAGAATTTGAATCCCCAAATAGGACATTTGCAAAAGTTGATGTATGATTCAGGGAAGTAAGAGAAATACTAAAGGGTTATGAAATCAATTCTCATATGCTTCACTTCCTAACCAAATCTCAGAAGCAATATACGACTGAAGAGGCGAATGATTCAAGGCTAGGTACAAAGTGAGATAGGTTGTCGAATCAGCTAATGGGAGAATTACAAAGTGGAAGGCCTTAGCAACAAAATATCCAATAGTAAAATAACATATGTAAGCGACTATGTAAGAATTGTTTGCTCGTTTTGCAATGTGTTTAGACCACAAGGACTGAACCCAATCACTGGATGGTACTGTTGGTGAAGAAGTGGTGCTCGTACCGTGGAATGTTGTACTCATGTGCTTGCTAGCATGCACTATTAAATAAAATGACTTCTTTGTCCACATCTATTTAATTATATTTGTATGAAATCGGTTTATTCACTTCCAAATGAAGTTGTGAGTACTACAAAACGGATAAATGCACTCTGATTTAAAAAAACTTTGGGTAAAATATCCAAATTCAGGGGCAGGTAACTCTTAAGTTTTATGAACTAACAATAATTCTGACATATACCTAGAGTGACTATTACATCAACATTATATTTATGAAAGATCTTTGAAATAAGATGAAAACTGTAAAGGTGTTGTGGTTTTTCGTAAAGTTGGGGAATAAAAATTACTAATATTTGGGTACAACTTACAAGCGCATATAAACTCTTCTCTTGTTTGATATTTATAAGACTGTTATCACCGGCTGTTATGCCTAAAAGGGTAGTAAGCATACAGCAAACATCGGCTCCAGTCATGCACTTAGAACAAAAATAATAGCATTTTTGTTTGTATACCCTTGATGGAGTGACATTACCCCACCCACTTTAATAGTGTATACAGCAAAAACCAGTGGACCAAAGAGTCTAAAAATTCACCATTATACAGCCAATTTGTACCAATTTGAAGCTACAAAGTTTAAAGGAAATCGGTTGTGGCCATGAAAATAGCCTTATAGAGACTGCTCCTTTGTAATCAAGTTTGAATTTTTAGAGAAAGTTAATACTTACATCTGAATAACCCTCCCTCCTCCCCTCAGTCTTGGTGACAACTCATTGTCGCCATATAGAACTGAGGTATTTAGAAGCGTCTATTGTGATGACACGTATTAGATGGACGCATCGATTTTTTAAGCGGGTTGGTCAACTAGTCAAGGGAAATAAATCCTAACGTATGTTCCAAGATGTAAGTATTAACTTTCTCTAAAAATTCAAACTTGATTACAAATTTATCAATTTTCGTCCAAAAAATACCCTAAATCACGTCACAATTTGACACATCAAGTTTGCGCTAGGATCGTCTTTCTGCAAGGTGCAGTAAACCTCAAATCAAACACTCATCCTCTCTCTCTGTCTGTCTCTCTCTCTCTCCTACACTCACGTGCGTGGGGACGCACGCACACACCGCCCCCGGCTATCGGGGCTTGAAAAAATAGATTAGGCTGCATGATGCTTTCACACAGAGCTGAAACTGACTGCACATGAGTACTGGTAAACCGCTTAGAGGTTCTAAGCCTTCCCAGGAAAATTGATGCGAGTCGGGACCGTCTATGCATACAAACCCTATTGGTTCATTGAGCGGCAGGGCTTGATATGTCATTTCATCTCAGTTCCACACAAGTGCAAGCAACGTCTCCAAAATGACCTATTGAATGTTGACGGGGACGTTTTGTTTGTTTGGTTTGAGGTTCAACGTTGCCGTCGACACTGTACAGGTTATGCTTTGGAGACATTGCTACCAATTTGTGGGACTTTTACCCGACATTGAGTTGAAATGACATCTCCAACCCTATCGCCCAATGAAACTAATCGGGTTTATAATCATGGACGGTCCGCCTCGCACCGCTTTGTCTGGGCAGGTTCAGATCCTCTAAGCGGCTTACCAGTACTCATGGACGGTCGGTTTCAGCTCTGCGTGGTAGCATCATGCAGCCTATCTATTTCTTCAAGCCCCAATGGGTGAGCAAGTTGGCGTAAAACCTCAAATCAAACAAACACATACGTACGCACGCCTGTTCCTTCGGGCCCCGCCCAGCGGGGTTAGGAGAAATTGACTGGGGTGCATGGTGCTTTCACACAGAGCTTAAACGGACCGCACATGAGTACTGGTAAACCGCTTAGGATGTCGAAGCCCTCTCAGGCAAAGTAATACGAGTCGGACCACCCATGCATATTAATCCAGTTGGTTTTCATTGGGTCGCACGGCTTGAGATGTCATTTCTTCCTTTCTTTTTTTGTCCTTCTCTATATACTGCCATACGCCATCGCGTACATTCTAGGCAGGTGTACTACTGAGCTACCACACTCCCTTTGATATCATCTGAGTGTCGGGTAAGAGTCCAACAAAATTGGAAGCACCGTCTCCAAAATGACCTTAATAGTCCTGACGAGGACGTTAAACCTCAATTCAAAAACTGATATTCATTCGGAACCATTGAACACCAACCGTTCGACGCTTATGACCCACAAATAAGAAATGCGAAATCAACGTTCGCAGCCGTGATGTTGTGAAATAGGCTATAATTACGCTCTAACTTTCCATCCGAAAATAACTTGCCTACGTGACAAAAAACGACAAATTAAGTTCAGTTCGTGGGTCAGTGCAATTGCTAAATCTTTCTGCAATCAATAGTAATGTCCTGACTGCTTTAGCAAGCAGCATGATGTGTGTGAGATTGCTTGCCAGTGATGGCATTGTTGTTAGCGGCATCAAAGATTTTGTCAGTGTGTTTAGCTCCCTTTCTTGAACACTGAGGCTTCTATCTAGTTAAACTTCATACACACATCTGCCCTGACACACCTACCTACGAACTTGACCTACTTTTAACACCTGTTTCTTGAACACTGAGACCTGTAGGCACACATATCCTTCATGATGTACCCTGCCCAGTGTTGTCATCCATTGCTGACCTTGACCTACTTTTCACCAATGTTTATCAGTGCTTTTAACTCTTATACTGCTGAACACAACAACCCCTACCTTTGCAAACAGATTAGATGCAGATCAGCCTTATGAACAGGCTTTACACTGTGTGTCAGATTGTGAATTGAACAAATACATTATATCGTGGATAGTCAGAAATGGGTGTGACTAAATTATTTGTTTGTTTGATTTGAGGTTTAACGTCCCCGTCAACACTGTAAAGGTCATTTTGGAGACGTTGCTTCCAATTTTGTGGGACTTTTACCTGACATTGAGATGAAATGACATCTTAAGCCCTGTCGCCCAATGAAACCAATAGGGTTTATTAGCATGGACGGTCCGCCTCGCATAGCGGTTCCTGGACAGGCTTAGATCCTCTAAGCGGTTTACCAGTACTAGTGTGCGGGCTGGATTCAGCTCTGCGTGGAAGCATCATGCAGCCCATATATTTCTTCAAGCCCATATGGGCGGGGGCCGGTGACTAAATTAAGTTATTCAGTAGGATAAGGGTTAACTCAATTTCTTGAATACTGAGATCTCTTGCCATTGAAACTTCATACACATATCTGCCATAAGGCACCCTGCCCTGTTAATTAGTAGCCTTGCATTAACACTTATCTTGCTTAATAAATTAATTCATCCCTATCTACCAATCAAATTACTTGATTTAATGTTCTCATTCAGGTCACAAACTACATGGCAAAAAGTGAAGTCATTTGATCTGGATCTACACTGGGTTGTCATGTTCATCAGCACATGTATAAGGATTAATACATGTATCTAGACTTCACACACTTATCTGCCGTGACACACCCTGCCTAGAGCTGTTGACTGTTACTAACCTTGACCTTCTTTTCCTGCTAGGCAGAACAATGTAACCTTGACCTTCTTTTTAGCTCACCTGTCACATGGTGAGAAGGCAAGCTTTTGTGATCTCTTTTTGTCGTTCATCCATCGTGCATCCGTGCATGTGTCCATGCATGTGTAAACAATTTCTTCAAATGACATCTCCTCCTAAACCACTGATTGGATTTTGACCAAACTTCACAGGAATGATCCTTAGTTGGTCCTCTTTCAAAGTTTTTCAAATAGTTCTGGTCCATTGCATATCTAGGTCACATGAGTCAAAAATAAGATTTTTAACTGAAAACTGAAGCTTCATCTAGTAGACCTCCACCAAGATTGTTCAAATTATAGCCTTGGTGCCACAAATGGACCCGCCCCAGGGCCCACATGCTTTACATAGACATATAGGAGAACATTTAAAATCTTCTTGTCTGACACCAAAAGGTCCAGATCTTTGACCTTCATCTAGTGGCCCTATACCAAGATTGTTCAAATTATATCCTTGGGGCTAAACTGGCCCCACTCTTGGGCCCACATGTAACAAAGACGAAAGTATATAGATATAGGGGAAACATTTAAAAATCTTCTTTTCTGTAACCAGAAGGCCCAGGTATTTGATATTTGGAATGAAGTTTCATCTAGTGGACCTCTACCAAGTTAGTTCAAATTATTGCCTTGGAGACAAAAATGTCCCTGTTTCAGGGCCCACGTGTTTTACATAGACTATATAGTCTAGGGAAAACATTAAAAAATGTATATAATCTAGGGCAAACATTTTAAAATCTGTTTGTTTGAAACCAGAAGGCCCAGGTCTTTGACATTTGGTATGAACCTTCATTTAGTGGACCTTTACCAAGATTATTCAAATTAAGGCCTTGGTTATCTGAAAGCAGAATGCCCAGGTCTTTGATATTTGGTATGAACCTTCATCTAGTGGGCTATTCAAATTATAGCCTTGGGGCCAAAAATGGCCCCGGGGCCCACTTGTTTTACATAGACTTATACATGTATAGGGAAAACCTTTAAAAAGAATTTTTCATTGTCTGAAAGCAGAAGGCCCAGGTCTTTGATATTTGGTATGAAGCTTTATGTAGTGGTTCTCTTATAAATTTAACCAAGAGTGTTCAAGTTATCACCTTGGGGGCCAAAAATGGCCCTGCCCCGAGGCCCATATATTTTAGATAGACTTCTATCCATAGGGGAAAGCTTTAAAAATTGTCTTTTCTGAAACCAGAAGGTCCGGGTCTTAGATAATTGGTATGGAAAGTAGAAGTAAAACAAAGATCAGGAATTGATACAATTAACTTACTCCACCCATAAAAGACACCAAAGGGAAAGAAATACAAACATTAAGCGACCAGACCATAATGGAAACCTAAACAAAGGAAGGCCATAAGGACAGTTACTTTCCCACAAAATGGCCATATGGCCATCCAAAACCAAAAGACACACGTGATACACACAGTAAGTAACAAACACCAACATAAATAAATCGCCACAGAAGAGCCGCCTTGGAACGGTCAGTGGAAGATTTCCACTGGGGGGCTTAAATCGATTTTACGTGGCCACAATCCTCGCCCTTACTTCCGTCGCGATTTAGACAAATAATTTGTTCAGTCCGCATGAAGGCCTCCTAACTCATCAGTGCAACATCTCCGTGAACACAAAAATCAAAGAACCACGGAGGTGAGACAACGGTGAGGACTCGACAGCAAGAAACCACAGAAATGCTGGAGCAAAAGAAAACCAACAGTTAGACTCCGATGAGCCCGACCAGAGACAGAGCATCATTTAGTGGACCTGGTGGATTGTAAAAATAATAAGCCTTGTTCAACTTACAGCCCCTGGGCCCACATATTTTGCATAGACCTTTATAGGAGATACCTTTAAAAATCATCTTTTCTGTAACTACAAGGTCTTTGATATTGTGTTACATGAAGCTTCATCTAGTGGACCTCTACCAAGATTTTCAAATCACATGTCTAGCTTTCGGGCCAAAAATGACATCGCCCAGGGGTTCAGCTGATGTACAACTATATTGACATCCCTGGATCTAGGAAGATATTTATTTCTTGCACACCAGACAAGGAAATCCGTGATTTTACCCTGGGATAGAAATTTATGTTCTAACCCTGGTGTTCCGACCCAGGCAACTAACATAAGTGCGCTTCAATTCTATTCCACTTCCGCACTACTTTTATTTTGTAAACAATATACATGTGCGAGCTGTCAAAACTTACCGGCAAAAAAAAAAAAAAAACCCGAAATAAAAACAATCAATAAGAACGATAATTATTTGACTCATTTATTGTTAAAGGACACTGAATACAGGACTTTTGTATGACATCTCAAAAAGAAGAAAATAAATACTGTAAAACGGAAATGTTTGGGAGGTGTTGTGCAAGAAAAAGAATCCAATATGGGGTTCTGTTGTAGATGGGCGTTTCCAACCCTCGGGATGACCATGCTGAGCGGAACCTCAGCGTAGCCTCGGTTCCACTCAGCACGGTCATCCCTCGGGTTGGAAACGCTCATCTACAACAGAACCCCATATCAGATTCTTATAATCTATCAGGTTGACAAACATGCCTTGCCTTTCTTTACAATTTGTTTTGTTCTTAACATCGCTAATGATTTTCTGGTCCGCAGGTGAGCGATATAGGGCCATATTTGCCCTCTTGTTACACAGTGGTTGGCAGAACACTGTTTAGTCTGTTTCTTGAACATCACCAGCCCCATGTCCCAATAATTGATGTTTTTGAAAGAGGTTGCTGAACAATAAACATATTAAATAGATTTTATTGGAAATGTTTTTGAAGCTTCAAAAGTAGTAAGCTCAGTCTTAGTGTCCTGTTTTGATTTGTTTGTTGGATTTGAAGTTTAACATCCCCGTCAACACTGCAAAGGTCATTTTGGAGACGTTTCTTCCAACTTTGTGGGACTTTTACCCGACATTGAGATGATATGACATCTCAAGCCCTGCCGCCCAATGAAACCAATAGGGTTTAAGCATGGACGGGCCGACTCGCACCGCTTTGCCTGGGCAGGCTTAGATCCTCTAAGCGGTTTACCAGTACTAGTGTGCGGGTCGGTTTCAGCTCTGCGTGGAAGAATCGTGCAGCCCATCTATTTCTTCAAGCCCCATTGGGCGGGGGCTGGTCCTGTTTTGAGTGCAATTCAGCTATAACCATACAAGTCTCTTTTTCTGCATGTTTGCATTCTGTCTTTTTGTTTTAATAGCAGTTAGGGAGACATTTATAAGGATTGCTTGGAGATTACCTGTCAGTTTAATGTATTGTTTTGCAAAATATTCCTTCTGTATAAGTTTTATAGGTGGTTTTCATATGTTTCGAATGACAAGGTCATGCCTGTTAGCCAGCACGCACAAAAAGTGAACATGAAGTTGTGTGAGCTGCAAAGACTCTGACCTGTGCAGTCTGATCAGTAGTCTTTGCTGTTCACATGAGCCTTCTAATCCTTCTTAACCCTTGCCCTGCTGAGCCCGCATATGTCTTATCTTTCAAACAATGAAGATCCAGATCAGATGGCTTCTAAAGAAGAATCCATATCTAAACAATCTGAAGGACAACCATTATTTTAACCTGTAAACTGCCAATTTCAAAACTTGTAAATGCCATTTTCCAATATGTCTGTCTTCCCTTTTGAAAATAACATGAATAGATTGTGAATAATTCATGAATAAAATACATGAGCAGTTCATAAATTATTCATGAACTACAAATTGGATAACAAAAATCATGAATAATTGTTGTAAGTTCTTTACTTAAAAAGTTTTAAAACTTTTTGAACTTGTAATAGTTCATGAATTAGTAATAGTTCATGTATTTTGTAGTTCATGAATAATTCATAAACTACTCATGCACTCTATTCATGAATTGTTCATGAACTATTGATGAATACTTGTCAACTTTTTGATGAATACTTGTCAACTTGTCAGACTTTTTTGCTTTTCATGTATTGAAAAGCCATGGACTTGGATTCCCAGGCCGTTAACTGTTTTATGGATTTAGTGCACGAGCTGTTCATGAAGACTGCATGAATTTTCATGAAGGGTGCATGAACTAGAGAAATTGACCAAAGAGTGCTTAATATCCCTGACTAGCACCATAACAAAAGTGTCAATTAGTATGACATATTTTGCCTTAATCTTTTGTCAGCAACAAATGATTAAGAATAATTGAATATGTATCCATCTTCAAGTTGGTTAGGAAATACAGAAGTCAATGCACTTGGCCTTTGGTCAGCAGCAGCAATAGCCTTGTCCTTCTGGGTTATGAAACATGATAAATACCAACCAAATTGTATATTAAGTCCTATTTCTATAACGTAGTCAAAGAAAACATCAGCAGATGGCATCACATTTTGAAAATTGTCCTAATCACAATGTGTTAAGCACCACATGGCCCCAACCCCTACACTCTACCCATTTACCAGACAAGAAATGATTTGGTTGTTGAAGGGTGGATATATAACATTTAAACACTTTTTTTCTTATGGCGAAATAAGTTAATTCATCAATGTGTTTCCATTTTGTAAAAGGCTGTCACTTTTGTTGTTTGTAACCCAACTTCTGATTGGCTCATATTAAAGTACAGTAAACTGAATGAGTTTATGGATTTAGTGCATGAACTATTCATGAAAAGTGCATGAAATTTCCATGAAGAGTGGATGGATTGTTCATGAAGAGTGCATGAACTATTTGTGAAGAGTGCATTGGCTGGAGAAAGTGACCATCAGTGACCAGCACCATAACAAAAGTTTTAAAATTTATATGACTTACTTTGCCTTGATCTTTTATCAGCAATAAATGGTTATAGTTACTTTGTATGTATCATGAAGTTAATATCTTAACCCTATAATAGGAAATACTGAAGTCCATAGATTTGACCTCTGGTCAGCAGCTGCAAATGCCAAGGGATATAAGTCTGATAAAAAAGCTATATTTCTTTAACATAGTCAAGGCAAACATCTACATCTTGAAAATTCAATGGAATCTGATGATTCAAATTCATGAACTTAGATTCATAAACTTGCTCTGATAAATACTGTGCAATAATAATTAAATGACAGTTAGTTCATGATTATTTTACCTATTATGACCAGAGAGGTCATGAAAGATGCATCGACTTATGTTCATAAACTACAGATGATATACTTTGATGAACATGCCGATGAGCATTAAAGAACAACACATGAAATTTTATGAACATTTTATGAATGTCATCATTCATGAACAGATTCTCAACATTAAAGGACAACTCATGAAATTTCATGAACATTTCATGAATGTCATCAACAGTGCCTCAGTATATAAACAGACTCTCAACAGGGAGTTCTTGAGTAAAAAAAGAGGGTTGACTTTGTTTTCTATGTGGTGAAAAAGTGTTTTTGGTGGCACTTGGGGGTCGTTTTTTTGTCAATTAACCTGACGTTACTAAGCTCTTCAGTGCTTATGTCCATGTGACTTTCACTGATTTGTTGGAAATCCAGGAAAGGGTTATCTATAGATAGCAGCCACATTATTTTTACTAAAGTCTGGTCAGTTTTGCATAAGAGGTAATCTGTAGAATCTGGATTGGAATCATGTGTCAGTGTAGACCTGAATGCATCATCTGCGATGTTTTGTCAGGATCTACACTGCATGCTTACAGTAGAGGAATTTAAGGGTTACATGAAACAGTTTCAGTCCCAGGGCCATTTTTCCAACCTATACACAGAGACAATCAACCCACCGGAGCTGTCAGTACCTTGATTTGTACCTGTTGGGGGCACTTTCTCTCTGTGTACATTTTTATGCATCACAAAAACATCCTTATATAATTTTGACCCCCTTAAACAGTAAAACTAGGGTTTACAGGGGTATGCATTTTCCCTCATATTTCTGCTCAAAACATAGATTGTGGGAACTTGTTAGAGCTGCCTCACTAACTATGTTTTGGGCAGAAATAATGAAAAATAGCAGAATTTTTTATCTGAAAGTTTTCATTTTTTTTGGTGGTAAAATTTTCAATATATTTGAATAGGCTTGCAATCGAATGTGTGTATGTGCCTCTCAACAATGACACATGGTGAGTAGAGTAGACAAGATTACATACAGTCAATTAAGGAAAGATAGGGTTGGATTAGGTGGGGTAAGATGAGGTTTGGAGGGTGATTGGATTAAAAAAAAAACGAAAAACAATACAGGCCCAGATCAGATGCCACAATCTGGGCCTTCTCTCTTTACAGGAATGTTTACCGCCCCCACCCATCGGGGCTTGAAGAAATAGATGGGCTGCATGACGAGCTGAAATCGACCCGAATAAGGGTAAACCGCTTGGAGGATCTAAGCCTGCCCAGGCAAAGCGGTGCAAGTCAGACCATCCATGCTTATAAACTCTATTGGCTTCATTGGGTGGCAGGGCTTGAGATTCCATTTCATCTCGGTGTCGGGTAAAAGTCCCACAAAACTGGAAGCAACATCTCCAGAATGACCTTTACAGTGTTGAAGGGGACATTATACCTCAAATCAAATAAACAAACAGGAATGTTTGACCATGCATCGTTCGCCAACAAATAGCTGGCAATGACGTAGCTGACTGTTTGAGCTATTTTACCGTTAGCCCCATAAGCTTGGCATTGTTCAGAACAAAAACAAGTCGTGACGTCACTCAACTATTCCTCGACGGACAGTACCTGGCACCCAAATGGACTCCCACTATATTATGTAAGGTGGAAGATTTTGTACAAAATGGGTTAATCTCTGACTGAGGAGTTTATATGGAAATAGTACCGTAAAATCTGTATTAGAAGCCCATGCTCTAAAAACGCCCACACCCCTCTTAAGGAAAGGTAAAGTTACTAATAAATGCCCGGGCGTCTATTAGAGATTTTACGGTATATATGATCAATGTCGCTTTTGATTTACAAAAACTGTTTATGTTATTCACCAGCATTGCTGCCTATTTTGAATTTCTTGCTGTCATACACAATTAATACTGTACAGACACACCTGAAAATAAATTAGAAGCAAAGTTCTATTTGT
Source organism: Lucinisca nassula (assembly GCA_963580285.1). Taxonomy (NCBI): domain Eukaryota; kingdom Metazoa; phylum Mollusca; class Bivalvia; order Lucinida; family Lucinidae; genus Lucinisca; species Lucinisca nassula. The sequence goes on along the minus strand of OY757011.1, from coordinate 144,238,556 downwards.
TTTGCTGTATGAAATACTTGTAGCAAAAAGAACAATATAAATACATTTTCATCACCTTGAACAGCTTTGGAACCATAAAGGGTAATTCCAGCTACAGAGGGTGATTCAAAATGCAAAGTAAAGAGGTACAATAGGAATATACAGTAAAATGCCTATGTTAAGACCACCTTTGGGACTGGACACAAAACACAAAGAAAGATTAAGTGCACCCGTCAAAATAAGCTTTTAAAGCAGAATTAGTTTTAATTTTAGGTGGTCTTAATACCGGAATTTTACGGTTTTTCAATCTTCTATGAAGTAAAAACTTTCTGTAAAATTAGTGGGAAACCCCTAAAGGGGTACCTTGGCAAACAGTGCAGGCCCAGATCATACGCCGCAGCATCTGATCAGAGCCTGAACTATTTGCTATCAGAATTTTTCCATCAAAAAGAATGCGGCGTCTAATCAGGGCCTGTACCATTTGCTTACAGAAATTTCTGTCAGAAATAGAATAAAAACGAAAAATTCGCCTACCACCCCTTATATGACTTGTCCAGCATATTGCAATGGAAGAGTCGACTAGTATACAATGGGTTGAAGTGCTGAAGGCATTAAATTTAACAGTTTACAGCTTATGTCCCTCACCGGTGGGGAGGGGGACATATTGTTGGATCCCGTTTGTGTCGGCATAGCCTGTTTGAAGCATTATATCTCCTGAACCAATGGATAGATTTTGACCAAACTTGCGTAGACACATCACTAGGATAAGAGAAAACAGTTGTTAGGTCATGATGACCTTGACCTTATTTTCAAACTCACAGCTACCCAAAAACAGTCATTTTGGGGCCAAAAAGGGCTGGTCTGCACTCTATCTCATTAACAAATTGATTAATTGTAATCAAACTTGGCACAATATATCATTACAACAAACCACAGATTTGATTACATTTTGGTGACTTTGGCCTCATTTCCAAGGTCACAGCGACCCAAAAACTGTCATTTTTGGGCCAAAAATGGCTTGTCTGCACTCTGTCTCATTAAGAAATTGATTAATTTTCATCAAACTTGGTACAATATATCATTACGACATACTGCAGATTTGATTAGAAATTGGTGACCTTGACCTCATTTTCAAGGTCACAGTGATTCAAAAACAGCCATTTTGGGGCCAAAAATGGCTTGTCTACACTCTATCTCATTAACAAATTCATTTATTTTAGTCAAATTTGGTACAATATATCTTTACAACATACCACAGATATGATTAGATTTGGGGCCTCCGTGGCCTATTGGATAAGAGCGCTGACTCTTAGTCATTAGGTCTCTCACCGCCGTAGGTTCGAGCCTCGCTCGGGCCACGTGTGAGACGCCAAGTTCTGCAACGGAAGGCCAGGTGGTTTTTCTCCGGGTACTCCGGTTTTCGCCCACCTGATTAACGATCGGCTCGATATGAGTGAAATAATCTTGAAAGGGCTGTAAAACCCAAACCAAAAAAAAAAAAAAAATGATTAGATTTTGTGAGCCTTGACCTTATTATCAAGGTCACAGCGACCCCAAAACAGTCATTTTTGGGCCAAAAATGGCTTGTCTGCACTCTATCTCATTAACGAATTGACCAAATTCCATCAAACTTGGTACAATATATCATTACAACAAACCACAGATTTGGTTAGATTTTAGTGACCTTGACCTCATTTTCTAGGTCACAGCGATCCAAACAGTCAATTTTGGGCCAAAAATGGCTAATCTGCACTCTGTCAAATTAACAAATTGATTGATTTTCGTCAAACTTGGTACAATTTATCATTACAACAAACTGCAGATTTGGTTAGATTTAGGTGACCTTGACCTTTTTACAAAATCACAGCACCCCAAAGACAGTCAATTTTGGGTGAAAAATGACTTGCCTGCACTCCACCTCAATTAACGAATCGATTAATTATAGTCAAACTTGGTACAATATATCAATACAACATACCACAGACTTGATTAGATTTTGGTGACCTTGACCTTTTTTCAAGTTCACAGGCCCCCCAAAACAGTCAATTTTGGGGCCAAATTTGTTTGGTGATCTGAGCTTTTTAATGACTGTTTGTTTTTTTTAGGTCACAGGCTCCCGAGAAAACTGTCAGTTTGGGCCAGAAATGGCTTGTTTGCAGCTTACATTTTGGTGACTTTTACCTTAGGTTATTAAAGTCAAATGAGTGTTTTAAGATATATTTATGGTGGGGGGACATGGTTTTCCTCTGAAAACATTTCTTGTTTGTTTTTTTTTTTCTGAGACTAAGTTTATCTTTGACTTTCTGATGGGGCTTCAAATAAGATGATTTTATGGCAACTATAAAAATCCCTTGGTTGTTGTATATATGCAAAATTCAAACTGACTGAAGTTACAGCACTGATAATGGAATATTTAACCCTTATTCCCCTGAACACGACAACCCCTTCCTTTGCAAACAGTATAAATTCAGATCAGATACATTGTATCAAGTATGGTCAGAAGTGGGTGTGGCCAAATTAATTTATTCAGCAGCACAAGGGATAACACTGGTGATGCTTAACTTTTTTTACGTGTATACATAGGCACATGTGATCACTGGAGCTGCTGCATTATTATTAAAAATTGTTACTAAGATACAGATCAGACTGCTCAGGAGCAGTCTTGTTAGGATTAACCCAGGATTAACCCTATAGACACCTAGAAAAACAACAATTTTGTCTAATTATGTCGTCTGCTGTATTTTTTTTTTTTCAAACTTTTTAAAAATATTTTTGCATACAGGCAAACAGTGTGGGCCCAGATCAGACTGCTCCTACAGGAGCAGTCTGATCTGGGTCCACACTGTTTGCAAAAACTTTCTTTTAAGGTAACCGGCAGATGGCAAAGCAGATGACAATTGTTGTGATTGTCATTTTATGGGTTAACTTTATTTATGCCTTTCTCATCCACAGTCAAGACAGTGGAATAAAAATCATATTGACTGGAGAAATGCATTTTTCCCCATTCAGACTAAAAAGGTCAGGATTACTACTGTGGTTTGATGAAGATACCAGGGATGATATTGTTAAAGGGGGGTAATTCTTACAGATTATAGATTGGATCAATGTTCCTATCTATGGAGAATCAGGAGCCAGGGCCATTTAGAAAGAAATGTCTGCCAGACTAGGGGTTTTCTGTGGAGTAAGTGCAGGCTAATTGCTTCAGACAATATCTGGAAATGTAGAAATCTGGATAATTTTGAAAAAAAAAAATGCTGAAAGCTGTGGACTGTGCTCTCTGAACTTAGGATCGAAGGTGCATTGCAAAACAATTCCGTCTTTTTGGCTGAATATAAAGATGAAAATGTGATATTTTGCTTCTGCTTATGGGAACTTGTGCTTTTGGGAACTTGTGCTTATGGGAATCCGGTCATCGATTGTTGGTGCTCATCACAGTAAAAAGTATCATTGTAATGCTGCTTGTTAACTCATAGTGAGCCAATCACAACAATTGTCCTCTGCTTGGTTGTCTGCTGGTAAATTTAAATGTCATGGTTGCAAACAGTGTAAACTCAGATCTAGGAGCAGTCTGAACAGGGTCCACACTGTTGGCCTGTATACAAAATTATTAGCTCACCAGAGCCACAGGCTCCGGGGGAGCTTATAGTATAGGCAGTGATCCGCCGTCCGCGTCCGCGTCTGCATCAACATTTTCAAATGACTTCTCCTCAGAAACTGCTGGGCCAATTGAAACCAAATTACATGTGGGTTCTCTATGGGTTGGGGGAAAGAAAGTTTGTTCATGGGATCTTGGTCACATGACCAAGATGGCTGCCATGTCCATATATGGTAAAAACCTTAAAAAATCTTCTTCTCAGGAACCAAACGGCGGCACAACTTGAAACTTGGTATGCAGCATCGGGGACTCGGGGCCCTACCAAGTTTGTTCAAATGATGACCTTTGGTTGACCTTGGCCTGTTTTACGTCAAGGTCAAATTTGGTCACTTAGATATTCGTATGGAAAAAGGGCAAAACAGTGTATTTTTCTGATTGCATAGTAACCTGTGGCATCAGAAATATTTGTATTCAGCTGAATGGAAGTTTATCAATTCCAAAGGTCAAGGTCATTTACTGACCTTTGTCCTGGAAGGCTCAGATTCAGTAATTTTATCTTTTTCTCAACTCAAACTGCTGGGTAGTTTGAAATCAAATTACATGTGGAGCCTCTATGGGAAGGGGGAACGAAATTTTGTTCGTAAGGACTGGGTCACATGACCAAAATGGCCGCCATGCCCATATATGTTAAAAACCTTCAAAAATCTTCTTCTCAGGAACCAAATTGCCGATGACCTTAAAACCTGGTATGCGGCATCAGGGACTGGCTCTACCAAGTTTGTTCAAATGATGACCTTCGATTGACCTTGACCTGTTTTACGTCAAGGTCAAATTTGGTCACTTTGACTTTTTTATGGAAAAATGGCAAAACAGTGGATTTTTCTGATTGTATATTAGCTAGTGGCGTCAGAAATGGTATTTACAATCAGCTGAATGGAAGTTTATCATTTCCAAAGGTCAAGGTCATTTACCGACCTTTGTCCAGGACGGCTCAGATTCAGTATTTTTATCTTCTTCTTCACTTAAACTACTCAGCCAATTCAAACCAAATTACATGTGGAGCCTCTATGAAATGAGGGAACAAAAGTTTGTTTGTGAGGACTGGGTCACATGACCAATATGGCCACCATGCCCATATACGGTAAAAACCTTTAAAAATCTTCTTCTCAAGAACCGAATGGCCGATGATCTTGAAACTTGGTATGCAGCATCAGGGACTCTGGCCCTACCAAGTGTGTTCAAATGATGACCTTTGGTTGACCTTGACCTGTTTTATGTCAAGGTCAAATTTGGTCACTTAGACATTTGTATGGAAAAATGGCAAAGTAGTGGATATTTCTGATTGCCTGGCAGGCTGTGACATCAAAAATGATATTTGCAGTTAGCTGAATGGAAGTTTATTAATTCCAAAGGTCAAGGTCATTTTTGACCTGTGTTTTGGATGGCTCAGATTCAGTATTTTTATCTTCTTCTCCAGTAAAAGAGCTGTGCTGATTGAAACCAAATTTCATGAAAAGCCTCTATGGGGGTGAGGCAATTAAACATTATTTGTGGTATTGTTGTCATATGACCAAGATGGGCACCTTGCCTGTATATGGTATAAACCACATGACCTCTGGTGAGCGTAGTGGCCCATAGGCCTCTTGTTTTTAAAAGGTTTGCAAGAAGATTAACCAGACAACATAAACAGACGACATTTTCAGTCAGAGTTTTTCTTGGCATCATATGGGTTAAACTACAGATGAAAATGTGATATTTTGCTTACTTCTGGAGTCTAGTCATGGATTGTGGGTGTCATTACAGTAAAGCCTCATTGCAATGCTACTTGTTAACTCTTCACATAAAATCCTAGTGCAGCTGGAAATCTTATTTTATGCCCTCAACTTCGAAGAAGTTGGAGGGGCATATTATTTCTGGGGCGTTTTTTTTCCATTCATCCATATGTCCATTTGTCTGTCTGTCAGTTTTTAGCTCACCTGTCACGTAGTGACAAGGTGAGCTTTTGTGATCACTTTTCGTCCGTCGTCAGTGCGTGCGTGCGTGCCTGTGTGTGTGTGCGTAAACTTTTTCTTCAAATGACATCTCCTCCTAAACCACTGATCGGATTTTGACCAAACTTCACAGGAATGATCCTTAGGTGGTCCCCTTTCAAAGTTGTTCAAATGGTTCTGGTCCATTGCACATCTAGGTCACAGGAGCTAAAAATAGATTTTTTAAACGAAAACTTTAAAAATCTTTAAAAATCTTCTTCTCTGAAACCGCAGGAGGTGATTCACATAAGCCTATGGCTTGTTTTCAAATCCTGTCATGAAATTTGTATTTGTGTCATTTAAACATGTTACACCTTTATTGAAATAAATATTGTTTAAACCAAACCGCAAGGGCCAGTTCTTAGATATTTGGTATGAAGCTTCATCTAGTGGACCTTTACCAAGATTGTTCAAATTATAGCCCTGGGGGCCTTTGGTTTTACATAAGCTTATATAGGGAAAATCATTAAAAAATCTTCTTCTCTGAAACCACAAGGCCCAGGTCTTTAATATTTGGTGTGAAGCTTTACCTGGTGGACCTCTACTAAGATTGTTCAAATAATAGCCTTGGGGCCAAAAATGCCCCCGCCCCGGGGGCCTTTGGTTTTACATAGGCTTATAAAGGGAAAATCTTTAAAAATCTTCTTCTCTGAAACCGCAAGGATTAGAGGATCTAAGCCTGCCCAGGCAAAGCGGTACGAGTCGGCCCGTCCATGCTTATAAACCCTTTTGGTTTCATTGGGCGACAGGGCTTGAGAAGTCATTTCATCTCAATATCGGGTAAAAGTCCCACAAAATTGGAAGCAACGTCTCCAAAATGACCTTTACAGTGTTGACGGGGAAGTTAAACCTCAAATGAAACAAACAAAGTCTTATATGGAATTTCAAGTAAATTGCAATGATAATTGTTTTATATAATATTATTAATTTGTGTGTCTTTTTTTTTTCAACGGACCCAAAGTTATATATATGGCTGACGTCCATGTGACCAATGACCAATAAAGTTAAACTGTGCGCTGATTAAAAGCTGACACACAATGCATTGGTTCAAAAAAAAGTCCCAGCCATGTAACGCAGAACGCAATGTCTGATCAAGATCTACATTGTTTAAAGATTGAACAGAACAGTGTCAGTCCATGCTCACGTTGTCTGTACTCAAAGAAGATCAACCCATCAGTGCTCTCAGTGCTTTGATTGTTTTTTTTTCAGTTAATAAAAGTCCTGAAAATTCAGAACACCTTGGGGACTTCCTGTAATTTTTCTAAAATTTTAACAAATTTGTTTCACGATCCAGCAAAGAGTCCAAAAACTGCAGATGGAAGGGCAAACAGTGTAGACCCTGATCAGACTGCTCCTTCAGGAGCAGTCTGATCTGGGTCTGCACTGTTTGCTTAGGCCTACTTAGGATCATTACAGTATGGTCCATCAGTGTTTGCCTTGTGTTTGATCAGTGAAAGAGCTATATTTGGCCAAATTTGTCAGTTTTTACCATGTCAGGCTCATCAAAAAACTGAAGACTCCATCCTGTCTGGCAGTATACATGACAGATCAGAGAAAACTAGACAGTTAGAGTAGTATGTTACAATGGGAATAGAATCTAGATGACATTAAGCTAACTTGTATACCTGTGTGGATAATATTTCTTATGTTTGCTGCAAACATAGAGTGTGGGTCTGCACTGTTTGCTTAGGCCTACTTAGGATCATTACGGTATGGCCCATCAGTGTTTGCCTTGTGTTTGATCAGTGAAAGAGCTACATTTGGCCAAATTTGTCAGTTTTTACCATGTCAGGCTCATCAAAAAATGAAGACTCCATCCTGTCTACCTATACTAACAGAGTAGTATGTTACAATGGGAATAGAATCTGGATGACATTAAGCTAACTGGATAATATTTCTCTTATGTTTGCTGCAGACATAGATTGTGGGTACTTATGGGTATGCAAGCGCCCCCTTAACAAGGGGGGTTGTCTTGGGTACACAGTATGATGTGTGCACCAAATCCGCTGGTCGAAGTGATTCGGGAGGGTACTGGCTGTATGCTCTGGGCCACTTTGTTCGGGGGCTTATGGTGGGCACCTTGTTAGAAATGAATGCACCAGTGAAAACATAACGGGGGAATAGGCTGATACAGGTTTATGATAAGCAACCTTTTCTAAATCATATAGGTCTTTTATGTCTTGTTCTATTGTTTTTGGCTTTCTTTTGAGAATCTGTCATTTGGCACTCTTTCCTAGATTATTCATTTGTTAGTATAGTTACATTATGATACATCTGTATATTGCTCCTATGTGAGCCGAAAATTCGTAATAAATATCTTGTATCTTGTATCTTGTATTGAGGTGATCCTAATGAATACCCACAATCTACATTTTTAAACAAAAAAGTAAGGAAAATAATATATATCCTGTAAACCCCACTTTTCTCTATACTAAGTGGGGTTTATAGGGTTGTTAATTACACAGACTTGTTAAGCTGATAAGAGCAAAAGTAAAATAGCTTCTAACTTATTTTTTATGCCCCCGCATCATATGATGCTGGGGGCATATTGTTTTTCGGTTTTCCGTACGTGCGTACATGTGTACGTCCGTCTGTACGTGTGTGTGTACGTATGTACGTACATGATCCTGTAACCTCAGGTTAAAGTTTTTGTTACAGGTAGAGCCTGATTTATGAATGGCATTTGGCGGGGGCATCCGTGTCCTATGGACACTTTTTCTAGTTCCCATATATTAAAGAGTGATTTACCCCTGCCATTCAGTATACAGACTTGCTGACATGACACATTTTTTTCTTAGAAGAATACCATATTTTGAATGTTTCTGAACAAATGATGTAGACCCAGATGAGATGCCACAGAATATGACGTCTCATCAGTGTCTAGTTTACTGTCTACACTGTTTGCCATTTTTAGATGCAACATTCGGTAGACAATTGGGGTCTATGACAAAACATCGAAAGACAAAACATCAAAACGTCAGTTCTACTCCTGCATATAACTCCCAAATAGTTGCTCAGACTGAGCAGACCAATTTATCAAATATATGACAGCTGTTGCCTTGCTGGTATAGAAATAATGGCATGAAGTTGTAATTAATTCTGATTTATTCAGAGAATTTTACAGCCAAGCATGCAAGAGGTTTAAAATTAGACAGTGCAGTATCAGACTGAAATGTTTATCCTAGTAAAGGTATACACATCTGTTCATTTTGTACCAGAAACCCCAAAACGGGCAATTGGCAAACAGTGCAGGCCCTGATCATACGCCGCGTTCTGCGGCGTCTGATCTGGGCCTGCACTGTTTGCAAAACTATTTTTTTTGTTGCCATATGCTTAGGCAATTAGTGAGGCTTATCAGTGTGAACCTGAGATTTATTGAAGTTCATTTTGACAAATGAAAATAAACAGAGCTGTTGTTCTAGAGAGACTAAAATGTCCATACCTGGATTTTCGGGTACTAAAACCCAGGAGTAGTTCATCCAAAAGATAGGAGATCGAAAGGACAAAACAGCAAATAAGACAAAATAAGGAATGGACATTCAATCAAAAAAAAAGAAGAAAAAAAGAATCATAAAAAAAAAAAAAAAATCATCAGAAAAAATATCGAACAACTTTTTGCTGCATCATTATGTCATAAATGGTCATATAACATGATTGTTTAACTAATGCGGTTTCTGCTTTGGACCCTAACAATAGAGTTATAAAGAGGTTTTGGTATAACACAAGGAAGGGATGTGCATCTGACTGGTGATGAGGAGGACGCGGGTTCGATACCTGCTGCGGTCGGCAACATCCAAGACTCCGACCTCATTGTAACATGCAGACCCAAACATGAAACCACAATTGACATATCAGATTAGCTTGATTTATGATGCAAATTTCGGCCAGGGGCAATGGAGATGATGTAAAAGAAAATCATTGGCGACAATGTTAACAGTGCCCCAGGGAAGGAGATGATGATAATTAAAGGTAGATAATTAAGGAAAACACTAGTTGGAGGAATTGGTGTGATCTGCCTTGGGTGGTGTTACAAACATTGGGGAACATATCAGACAAGAAGTGTGATAGCTCAGTGGATAGTGCACTTGCCTCTGATGCTAGTGGTCCCGGGTTCGATCCATGGCAGCGATGTTAAAATTTTGGTGTCCGAACACACTCCATCGGCATCATTTGCAGGGATGAATGTCATAAAGTGCACCGTCCTTTGGATCCGAACGTTAACTGGAGGCCCCCTGTGCAGGTTAAAGATCCCTATCGTAATTACATGATTACTGTGTAGGCTTTCATCCTGCAAAACTGGAGTGTATGTAATATAAACCGTCTGTGTCTCTCCTGGGGTTAAGGCGAAACCGGAAGAAAGAAAGGAAGAAATTATAGAAGAACAGTTACTGTTGACAGCAAAAAAAAAACAAAAAAAAAAGATCAGAATTTGCTTAAGCTGAAAAAGTTTGTTTACTTTTAACCGTTAAAGCATCAAGCAACAATAGCGGATGACATTATATTTCTTATGTCCCCAATGCCATATATTTTTTAGCTCCCTGGAGCCAAAGACTCCGGGGGAGCTTATAGGATAGACAGTTGTCCGTTGTTGTCATCCCTCCTCGTCCGTCAGCACTTTTAAATGACATCTGCTCTGAAGCCACTGGGTGGATTGAGCTCAAATGTCATCTGTGTCATACTTTTTTTCAAGGTCACATAGCCCCCAAAACAGCCAATTTTGGGACAAAAATGGCTTGTCTGCACAATATCTCATTAACAAATTAATTTTAATCAAACTTGGTACAATATATCATTATAGCTTATTGCAGATTTGATTAGATTTTGGTGACCTTGACCTTTTTGGACCATGCTTGCATAGACACACCACTAGGATAAGGGAGAACAGTCATTAGGTCATGATGACCTTGATCTCATTTTCAAGGTCACAGCGACCCAAAAAAACAGTCATTTTTGGGCCAAAAAGGGTTTGTCTGCACTCCTATCTCATTAACGAATTGATTAATTTTAATCAAACTTGGTACAATATATCATTGCAACAAACTGCAGATTTGATTAGATTCTGGTGACTTTGACCTAATTTCCAAGGTCACAATCAGTTTTGGGCCAAAAATGGCTTGCCTGCACTCTATCTCATTAACAAATTGATTAATTTTAATCAAACTTGGTACAATATATCATTGCAACAAACTGTAGATTTGAATAGATTTTGGTGACTTTGACCTCCTTTTCAAGGTCACAGCGACCCAAAAACTGTCATTTTTGGGCCAAAAATGGCTTGTCTGCACTCGGTCTCATTAACGAATTGAATAATTTTAATCAAACTTGGTACAATATATTATTACAACAAACCACAGATTTGATTAGATTTTGGTTACCTTGACCTCATTTCCAAGGTCACAGCGACCCAAAAACAGTCATTTTTGTGCCAAAAATGGCTTGTCTGTAATCTATCTCATTATTGAATTGATTAATTTTAATCAAACTTGGTACAACATATCATTGCAACAAACTGTAGATTTGAATAGATTTTGGTGCCTTTGACCTCCTTTTCAAGGTCACAGCGACCCAAAAACTGTCATTTTTGGGCCAAAAATGGCTTGTCTGCACTCTGTCTCATTAACAAATTGATCAATTTTCGTCAAACTTGGTACAATATATCATTACAATATGCCGTAGATTTGGTGAGAAATTGGTGACCTTGACTTCATTTTCAAGGTCACAGCAACCCAAAAACAGCCATTTTTGGACCAAAAATGGCTTGTCTGCTCTCTTTCTCATTATTGAATTGATCAATTTTAGTCAAACTTGGTACAATATATTATTACAACATACCAAAGATATGATTAGATTTTGGTGACCTTGACCTCATATTCAAGGTCACAGCCACCCAAAATCAGTCATTTCGGGGCTAAAAATGGCTTGTCTGCACTCTATATCATTAACAAATTGACCAAATTTCGTCAATCTTGGTACAATATATCATTACAACAAACCACAGATTTGATTAGATTTTGGTGACCTTGACCTCATTTTCAAGGTCACAGCGACCCCAAAACAGTTAATTTTGGGCCAAAAATAGCTTGTCTGCACTCTATCTCATTATCGAATTGATTGATTTTTGTCAAACTTGGTACAATATATTATTACAACAAACTGCAGATTTGGTTAGATTTTGGTGACCTTGAACTGTTTACAAAGTCACAGCACCCCAAAGACAGTCAATATTGGGCAAAAAATGGCTTGTCTGCACTCTACCTCATTAACAAATCGATTAATTATGGTCAAACTTGGTACAATATATCAATACAACATACCACAGACTTGATTAGATTTTGGTGACCTTGACCTTTTTTCAAGGTCCCAGGCCCCCCACAAAACATTTGGGCCAAAAATGGCTTGTCTGCACTCTAAGGCCAAGGTCTCCGGAAACCTGTTCTTTTGGGGCCAAAAAATGGCTTTAACCTGTATCATTTTATAATAAGAATTTATGAATGTTGGTCAAAATCGGTACAATATTTAATAACAGTCTACCAAATTTGTCTGGTGATCTGAGCTTTTTAATGGCTGTTTGTTTTTAAGGTCACAGGCTCCCGAGTTAACAGTCAGTTTTGGGCCAAAATTGGCTTGTTTGCAGCTTTATCTAGGTATTAAAGTCAAATGGATGGTTTAAGATATATTTTTGGTGGGGGGACATTGTTTTCCTCTGAAAACATTTCTAGTTAATTACAGTCTACAAAATTTAATAAGATTCTGGTGCTCTGACATTTTTAATGACTGTTTTTTGTTGTTGTTTTTTTAAGGTCACAGGCTTCCGAAAAATGTCAGTTTTGGGCCAAAAATGACTTGTTTGCAGCTTACATTTTGGTGACCTTAACCTAGTTATTAAAGTCAAATGGGTGTTAAGATATATTTATGGTGGGGGGACATTATTTTCTTCTGAAAACATTTCTAGCTAGCTTTGTGCCATTGGTTCATCTTTCATCTGTTTTTGTGTGTGCCTCCATGTCACTTACTTTCTTTAGGTGACTTGAGATGGCTGCATTCTTTGATTGTGGCCTTTCCTAAGTGACCTTATCTTACTAGTTCTTGTGGATAGGGATCCCCACTCATACAAAATAATGACCTGTGAATTTGACCTTGACCTGTGACCTACTTTATCATGACTTTTGAACTTTTTGAGATGGAGCCTTTATATTTGGAATGTAGGTTCCATGTGACAAGGGCTTCTCACTCATACAAAAATTTTTGACATGTGACTGTGACCATGACATGTGACCTACATTGTCATTACTTTTGAACCATTTGAGTTACAGAGCCTATAGGTTCCTTGTGAAAAGGGCTTCCCACTCATGCAAAAACATTTTGACCTGTGACCTTGACCTTCACCTGTGACCTACTTTAACCCTTATGATTTCGCCTACATTTGCAAACAGTGTAGATCCAGATCAGATGGCTTCTTAATAAGCCATCTGATCAGGAACTATACTGTTTGACATGCAGTTTGTGAATTTATCAAGTAATTTGATTGGTTGATCATCCACAATGGGAGTGTCTCAATTGTGTGTTTGATTTGGGGTTTAACGTCCCTGTCAACACTATTTAGGTCATTTTGGATATGTTGCTTCCAATTTTGTGGGACTTTTACCCGACATTGAGATGTAATGACATCTCAAGCCCTGCCACCCAATGAAACCAATAGGGTTTATATGCATGGTTGGGCCAACTCACACCATTTTACCTGGGGAGGCTTAGACCTCCTAAGTGGTTTACCAGTACTCATGTCTGGTTGGTGTATTTTAATTTATGTAGTGGGATAAGGGTTAAAGAAAAAATTGACCTCGGGCCAGGGACATGTTCATGTTTCACAAACACATCCTGTTATTTCATTTTATTTTTACGTGGAAAGTAAAACTTGCCATTCCACATGAAATGTCAAATCCAACTTTCTCTTGGAAACAACAACAACAAAAAAAATAAATAATAAAAAAGGCAGTTTGCTGACTTTAAGGGCTAAAGGTTATTTGCACAAAACATTAGTTTGTATCCATTTGTCATCATGTCTTTTTAGGTTTACATTAACTTGTAATCAATCAAAGTTTGATCAAATATTTCAAACTCTTTGATCAAATATTTATTTTTGGCATACCATGATTATGCTAAACATTGAGACATCTTAGGCGTTTACCATACTTACGTTAAAGTTTTAACCCTTTTTGTACCAAACAGAATCTTCCTCCTTATATAAAGCATGAGTCCATTTCAAAATTTAGGGGTGTCAGATTGTGTTTTCTTCAAAATTGATTAGGAAAATGGCTAAACTTTTAGCAAACAGTGGAGGCCCTGATCAGCCGCCTCATTCTGCGGCGTCTGATCTGGGCCTGCACTGTTTGCCAAGTACCCCTTTAAGGGTTTCCGGTACTAAATGGGTTAATAGAAATGATTTTACTGTTTACAGCATAAGATTTTGTGTCGATTGTCTGTCAGTCGACTGACAGTTACTAAGTGCAGTAGCTTTTTGTTGTTGACTATCACTGATTTGTAGGAAATCCAGGTAATGGTCAGATATAGAAAATAATTGTATTATCATTACGAAAACACACCTATACAAATACATTGTAACCTTTATCATCCAAAAATTGAAAATGTTAAGATGAAAAATTGTGATATTTTTCTTATTTCTGCTCAAAATATAGATTGTACGTACTCGTTAGAACCGCCTCGATGAGGCGGTTCTAACGAGTTCCCACAATCTATATGCTCAAATATAGATTGTGGGTACTCGTTAGAACTGCCTCAATGAGGCGGTTCTAACGAGTTCCCACAATCTATATTTTAGAGCAGAAATAAGAAAAATAAGGTTTACCCCGCTAAACCCCAGTTTTACTATATAAAAGTGGGGTTCAAGGGGATCAAAACTATATAGGCGTGTTTTTGTGATGCTTATCCCTGTGAGGCCAGAGTGTTGGGTAAGAGAGTATATCTAGAATCTGGACTGGAATCATGTGTTCAGTTTGGTAAACAGTGTGGATCCAGATCAGATGCAACAGAATGCAGTATCTAATCATGTTCTACACTGTTTAATTGCTTACTGAACAGAAAATTAATAATTAAAAGAAACATTCAAAGTTCATAGATAATTGACCCACCAGTACTGTCAGTGCTTTGATTAAAAAAACTTATGAAGTCGTATTCCGGCACTATGTTTGTGAGGTTTCTGTGGTCCTGCAGGATCGTTGATTCCATTGTGAAATATTGAAAATATTGAGAGTCACTAATGAGGCTTAATTGGCAGAACTAGTTAGTGTTTTCCTTTCTATCAATGGATAATCTTTTATAGAACATATGTAACCTTACTACAGGCAGCTGTAAAAAGTCTCCCTGCCCCTCATTATTGTACAGATTAAATTTTTAGTCTTATGGGATCATTCATTCCTTGTTGAAATTTTGTAAATATTTGAGGGTCACTGATGAGGCCTAATTGGCCAAAACTAGCTAGCTGGTTCTCTTTACAGTTGTCAGTTCCTTGTTTCCAAATGATAAACTGTTAAATCAAGTAACCACTATGAGTTCTCCACTGTTCAAAATATTTAACTATAAACTGCCTGAAGCCAAATTAACATTGATGCAAATTCGTGCAGCTTTAATGCAAAGTCATGCTAAATATGAAATTTTGCAAGTCAAATTTATTGATATTACCATCTATAGGCAGTATGTTGCTGTTTTTGACTGAACCAGAATTCACTTTCTGAATCTTTTAGTGTTGCTGGTATGGATGGTGTTAAACAACATTGGTTGGTTAGTTGTCTTGGAAAAGTAGTCTGAACTCGGACTATTTATACTGTTTTGCTTAACACTTAAATGCTAATATTTTAAGCAAACATTTAGATTGTCTGCCTCGATAGCGCAGTGGTTAACGTATTCAACTCATGATCGAGAGGTTGTGCATTCGAATCTGGCACCCGGTATCGATGTGTGTCATTGGGCAAGACACATAATGACACCCAGGTGCAAATGGGTAGCAGTGGTGCAGTAGTCACTGTCTCTCTCTTGCACGTGTGAAAACATCCGGAATGAGTGTTCGAGAGCGATTAAATAAGCTTGCAGCTTCTATCGCAATCGAACTAAAATAAATTATTATAAACTATAAACACTTATATTGTTTTGTTTAATCATTTTAAATACCAGTATTTTTGAATCCTGATCAGATGCCCCTTTCTGTTCTAGATTTACACTGTTTGCCATTGTCCCAGTCAAGAGCCCTTTTACAAAGCGCTCTGATCACCTGGATTTCTTGTATGGTCAGCGAAAGTCAGACAGGAAGCTTCTATATTTAGTAACTTTGGGTTGATTGATTAACAGTCAACCCAACAATGTTTGATACCTTGCTCATTTGACTCTTATCTTTCTGAACAGCTCATTTAACTCTTATCCTTCTGAACAGTTCATTTAACTCTTATCCTGCTGAACAGTTCCTTTAACTCTTATCCTGCTGAACAGTTCATTAAACACGTATCCTTCTGAACAGTTCCTTTAACTCTTATCCTGCTGAACAGCTCATTAAACTCTTATCCTGCTGAACAGTTCATTTAACTCTTATCCTATGGAACAGTTCCTTTAACTCTTATCCTGTGGAACAGTTCCTTTAACTCTTATCCTGCTGAACAGTTCATTTAACTCTTATCCTACTGAACAGTTCCTTTAACTCTTACCCTGCTGAACAGTTCATTTAACTCTTACCCTGCTGAACAGTTCCTTTAACTCTTATCCTGCTGAACAGTTCATTTAACTCTTATCCTATGGAACAGTTCCTTTAACTCTTATCCTGTGGAACAGTTCCTTTAACTCTTATCCTGCTGAACAGTTCATTTAACTCTTATCCTGCTGAGTGAGTGAGTGAGTTTTAGTTTTACGTCCCACCAACAGCTAAGGTCATACGGAGACGGGACCTCGGTTTAAAGACTCATCCGAAAGTCTGGAGAAGCCCGGGATTGATCCTGCGATCCCTGGTTTACAAGGCCTTATCCTGCTGAACAGTTCCTTTAACTCTTACCCTGCTGAACAGTTCATTTAACTCTTATCCTATGGAACAGGCCATTAAACACTTATCCTGCTGAACAGTTCATTAAACACGTATCCTTCTGAACAGTTCCTTTAACTCTTATCCTGCTGAACAGCTCATTAAACTCTTATCCTGCTGAACAGTTCATTTAACTCTTATCCTATGGAACAGTTCCTTTAACTCTTATCCTGTGGAACAGTTCCTTTAACTCTTATCCTGCTGAACAGTTCATTTAACTCTTATCCTACTGAACAGTTCCTTTAACTCTTACCCTGCTGAACAGTTCATTTAACTCTTACCCTGCTGAACAGTTCCTTTAACTCTTATCCTGCTGAACAGTTCATTTAACTCTTATCCTATGGAACAGTTCCTTTAACTCTTATCCTGTGGAACAGTTCCTTTAACTCTTATCCTGCTGAACAGTTCATTTAACTCTTATCCTGCTGAGTGAGTGAGTGAGTTTTAGTTTTACGTCCCACCAACAGCTAAGGTCATACGGAGACGGGACCTCGGTTTAAAGACTCATCCGAAAGTCTGGAGAAGCCCGGGATCGATCCTGCGATCCCTGGTTTACAAAGCCTTATCCTGCTGAACAGTTCCTTTAACTCTTACCCTGCTGAACAGTTCATTTAACTCTTATCCTATGGAACAGGCCATTAAACACTTATCCTGCTGAACAGTTCCTTTAACTCTTATCCTGCTGAACAGTTCATTTAACTCTTATCCTTCTGAACAGTTCATTTAACTCTTATCCTATGGAACAGTTCCTTTAACTCATATCCTGTGGAACAGTTCCTTTAATTCCTTTAACCCTTATCCTGCTGAACAGTTCATTTAACTCTTATCCTACTGAACAGTTTATTAAACTCTTATCCTACTGAACAGTCAATTAAACTCTTATCCTACTGAACAGTCAATTAAACTCTTATCCTACTGAACAGTCCATTAAACTCTTATCCTGCTGAACAGCTCATTTAACTCTTATCCTATGGAACAGTCCATTAAACTCTTATCCTGCTGAACAGCTCATTTAACTCTTATCCTGCTGAACAGCTCATTTAACTCTTATCCTGCTGAACAGCTCATTTAACTCTTATCCTGCTGAACAGTTCATTTAACTCTTATCCTGCTGAACAGCTCATTTAACTCTTATCCTGCTGAACAGTTCATTTAACTCGTATCCTACTGAACAGTTCATTTAACTCTAATCCTGCTGAACAGCTCATTTAACTCTTATCCTTTCTCTTAATTCTTATCCCACTGAACAGTTCATTTAACTTATCCTTCTTAACAGTTCATTTAATTCTTATCCCACTGAATAGTTCATTTAACTCTTATCCTTCTGAACAGTTCTTTTAACCCTTGTCCTTTTGAACAATTCATTTAACTTGTATCCTTCTGAACAGTTCTTTTAACCCTTATCCTTCTGAACAATTCATTGAACCCTTATCCTGCTGAACAGTTCATTTAACTCTGATCCTGCTGAACAGTTCATTTAACCCTTATCTTGCTGAACAGTTCATTTAACTCTTATCCTACAGAACAGTTCATGTAACACATATCCTTCTGAACAGTTCATGTAACTCTTATCCAGCTGAACAGTTCGTTTAACCCTTATCCTGTTGAACAGTTCATTTAACTCTTATCCCCCTGAACAGTTCATTTAACTCATATCTTTCTGAACAGCTCATTTAACCCTTATCCAGCTGAACACAACAACCCTTATCTTTGCATTTGTATAGATCCAGATCAGATGACTTCTGAAGAAGCAATTTGATCAAGATCTACACTGTTATGTAGTTTGTGAATTGAACAAATATGTTATATGAAGTAATTTGAGTGGTTAGTTGTCAGAAATAGGTGTGGCAAAATTAATTTATTCAGCAGGAAAAAGTTTAAAAACAGAGTTTAATACCTTGTTCTTAGTTTGTTTCACAGACACTTAAGGGGAATGGATACACATTCAAGGGAAGCACTTCTTTCAGAAGACAAGCCGCATTGACCTAGGAGATGAAAGGGTAGTCTCTAAAATATTTGGCCTTAGATTCCTCGCCTTTAATTGTTGGTTTGAGCCTTGATCAGTTCACATGTGAGAGGCCATTTAGTTCTGAAAAAGAAGATCAGGGTTTTGTTCTTGGGGTAGTCTAGTTTTTGCCCACGGCCAATTAATTATTGGAGTAAAATATCTTGAACCAAAAGATGCTTCACTTGTAAAAATGGAGAAGCCTCCGTGGTGCAGTGGTTACGCTACTCACCTTGTAAACCAGGGATCACAGGATCGATCCCTGGCTTCTCCAGACTTTCGGATGAGTCTTTAAACAGAGGTCCCGTCTCCGTATGACCTTAGCTGTTGGTGGGACGTAAAAATAAAACTCCCGCACTCACTTGTAAAAATGGCAGACAGTAAAGTGAAATTCCACTATTAAGACCACTTAAGGGAAATAGGAACACCTGGCAGATTTTTCCGCCATTTTTCAAAGGGGGACAACTTTCGGGATTTCCCGTTCACTTTTCTTTAAGCCTGTCCCACTGAAAAAAAGGGGTCTACTCTTAAAGGCGCAAATTCTTTCATTTAAGAATCAATCCCTATTGACATGGGAGACAAAAACATTTTTGTAGGAGTTGCCTCCCCTGAAGATGTATCCATTACCCTTTAAATAAAGACAAATTATGCTTTTCAAAGCATATGTAAAAGGTTTTAGGTACATTTTCTTCGGGTTTTCTATATCCAGTCTTCACTCCTGGGAGACCACCTTTGGGACTGTTCAAAAGTGGTCATTTAGACCACATTCAAAAGTGGTCTAAAAGACCTTTTGTGAACAGTCCAAAAGGTTGTCTAATATTGAAATTTCTCTGCACATGGGACTCTGCTCCCAGTGGTTGAATCGTATTACTTGTACCACCAGTTCTTTCACACCTTTACCACTCTCTAGGCTAAGTCAGCAGAATACAAATTGTTGATATTTTTCTCTTTTTTATTCCAGAAAACAGGATTTGACATCTCATGCAAATTGTCTATTATGGAGACAATTTGCATGAGATGTCAAATCCTGTTTTCTGGGAAAATTAGGAAAATATTTCAAAATGTCGTCTGCTGCGAAAAAAATACCCAGCATGTAGAGCATTAAAGTATCATCCAAAACACGGGTCTCTGTTGAGTTGAGTTGAGTTGAGTTGAGTGTGTGAGTTTTACATCTCACCAACAACTAAGGTCATATTATGGAGACAGGACCTCGGTTTGAAGACTCATCCGAAAGTCTAGAGAAGCCTGAGATCGATCCTGTGATCCCAGGTTTACAAGACCAGTAGCATTACTACTACACCACGGAGGCTCCTATACAGGCTTCTGTGGCCTAGTGGGAAAGAACACTGACTGTTGATGATTAGGTCTCTCACCGCTGTGGTTCGAGCCTTGCTTGGGTCACATGTGAGAGGCCAAGTTCTGCTATTGAAGGTCAGGTGTTTTTTCTCTGGGTACTCCAGTTTTTGCCCACCTCTGAATAACGGTTGGCTCAAAGTAAGTGAAATTATCTTGAAAGGGCCACAAAACCCCCCTGCCCCACAAAAAAATATTATCCAGAACAGTGGAGAAGCTGGACATTGAACTGGCAGCCTCCACCCCACCCTATATCCTGTTTAAAAGGGGAACATTTTGCTGTCTCCTGCACTGTGGCTGCTCCTGGGATAATTATGGTAATGATAGGTAAAGATGTTTACGTTGAAGTCTGATCACCTGTTAATAGGCTCCTGAAATCATTGTAATCATCACAATAAATCATTCAGTTTTCTCTGTTACCAACCTTATTCCAAATATTTCAACAACCTCACAGCCATCCCTTATCCTGCTGAAGACGACAACCCCTACCTTTGCAAACAGTGTAGATCCCGATCAGATGGCTTCTTCAGAATCTGCACTGCTGTGAATTTACAGGAATATATTACATCAAGTAATCTGATTGGTTCAAAGTCAGAAATGGGTGTTTTTGAGTTTGACGACACATCAGCCCTTTTGGGTCATTTTGTGTCAGTCTCCCAGAGAAAGGGAGAGCTAGTAGATTAGATGAAAGTGAGGGAAAGAGGAGAAAGAGGAAAATGAGTAGAAGGGTACAAACAGAAGAAATAACACTCCACCTTTGCAAGGACAGCAGGTATTGTCCAACTGTTAGCCAATATCAGTTGGACACCCCAGTGAGGCAAAGCCTAACCAAACCACCCCACAACAATGGGTGTGCAGTTTGTAACAAAAGTAGTTCCTAATGAGTTGCCTCTTCTGAACAGTTTTAACCCATAAAATCACGACAATTTTCGTCTGTTTTGCCGTCTGCCAGTAACCTTAAAAGGCATCATTTGCAAACAATGTGGATCCAGATCAGACTGCTCCTACAAGAGCAGTCTGATCTGGGCCCACACTGTTTGCCAGTATGCAAAAAATATTTTTAAAAAGTTTGCAAGAAGATTCAGTAGACGACATTAGCAGACAACATTTTCAGGTGTTATTTTTATCCCCCGACCCAATAGGTTCAGGGGATATAGCCATCAGCCTGGCGTCCATCTGTCTGTCTGTCCCTCTGTCAGTCCGTCCGTAGCCGCAACCTTGTGATGGCCATAACGCCTATACCCTTTGAGATTCATTGATAGTTCTTGGCACAATTGGTGTCTTGTCATCGCAACTCCTCCTACAGTTTCATAACGATTATTTTGAAACTTTGAGTGTGTTTTCGCCATGGTATGAGGATGCGCATGTGATTTGGACTTTATCGTCGGATCATTTTTTGTCACTTTTTCCACATTGTGAACTTAGTCATTTTTAACCTTCAATTGATATATGATAGGTACCTCTTGTCATCGCAACTCCTCTTGCAGTTTTATACCGATCATTTTGAAACTTTGCATGTGCTTTCGCCATTGTATGAGGATGTGCATGTGGTTTAGAAATAATTCTCAGAATATTTTTTTTCACTTTTTGCACATTATGAACTTAGCCATTTTTAAGCTTCATTTGATATACGATAGGTACCTCTTGTCATCCCAACTCCTCCTACAGTTTCATGCCGATTATTTTGAAACTTTGTGTGTGTTTTTGCCATGGTTCGAGGATGATCATGTGGTTTGGACTTTATCATCGGATCAGTTTTGTCACTTTTTCCACATTGTGAACTTAGTCATTTTTAACCTTCAATTGATATATGATAGGTACCTCTTGTCATCGCAACTCCTCTTGCAGTTTTATACCGATCATTTTGAAACTTTGTGTGTGTTTTCGCCATGGTATGAGGTTGTGGCTTCGACATAATTCGCAGAATATTTTTTTTTCACTTTTTGCACATTGTGAACTTAGCCAATTTTAAGCTTCAGTTGATATACAATCGGTACTTCTTGTCATCCCAACTCCTCCTACAGTTTCATGCTGATTATTTTGAAACTTTGTGTGTTTTTGCTATGGTATGAGGATGTGCATGTGGTTTGGACTTTATCTTGGGATCAATTTTTATCACTTTTTCAACATTGTGAACTTAGTCAGTTTTTAGCTCACCAGAGCCGAAGGCTCGGGGGGAGCTTATAGTATAGGCATTGGTCCGTCGTCGTCGTCGTCTGCGTCTGCGTCGTCAACATTTTCAAACAACATCTCCTCTGAAACTACTTGGCCAATTGAAACAAAATTACATGTGGAGCCTCTATGGGAACGGGGAACGAAAGTTTGTTCGGGAGGACTGGGTCACATGACCAATATGGCCGCCATGCCCATATATGGTAAAAACCTTTAAAAATCTTCTTCTCAAGAACCAAATGGCCGATGATCTTGAAACTTGGTATGCAGCATTGGGGACTCGGGCCCTACCAAGTTTGTTCAAATGATGACCTTTGGTTGACCTTGACCTGTTTTACGTCACGGTCAAATTTGGTCACTTAGACATTTGTATGGAAAAAATGGCAAAACAGTGGATTTTTCTGACTGTGTGTTAGCTAGTGGCATCAGAAATGGTATTTGCAATCAGCTGAATGGAAGTTTATCAGTTTCAAAGGTCAAGGTCATTTACCGACCTTTGTCCAGGACGCCTCAGATTCAGTATTTTTGTCTTCCTCTTCACTTAAACTACTGGGCCAATTGAAACCAAATTACATGTGGAGCCTCTGTGGAATGAGGGAAAGAAAGTTGATTTGTGAGGACTGGGTCACATGACCAATATGGCCGCCATGCCCATGTATGGTAAAAATCTTTAAAAATCTTCTTCTCAAGAACCGAATGGCCGATGATCTTGAAACTTGGTATACAGCATCAGGGACTCTGGCCCTACCAAGTTTGTTCAAATCATGGCCTTAGGTTGACCTTGACCTGTTTTACGTCAAGGTCAAATTTGGTCACTTAGACATTTGTATGGAAAAATGGCAAAACAGTGGATTTTTCTGATTGTATATTAGCTAGTGGCATCAGAAATGGTATTTACAATCAGCTGAATGGAAGTTTATCAATTCCAAAGGTCAAGGTCATTTACCGACCTTTGTCCAGGACGCCTCAGATTCAGTATTTTTATCTGCTTCACTTAAACTACTTGACCAATTGAAACCAAATTACATGTGGTGCCTCTATGGAATGAGGGAACAAAAGTTTGTTCGTGAGGACTGGGTCACATGACCAATATGGCCGCCATGCCCATATATGGTAAAAACCTTTAAAAATCTTCTTCTCAAGAACCGAATGGCTGATGATCTTGAAACTTGGTATACAGCATCAGGGACTCTGGTCCTACCAAATTTGTTCAAATGATGACCTTAGGTTGACCTTGACCTGTTTTAAGTCAAGGCTAAATTTGGTCCCTTAGACATTTGTATGGAAAAATGGCAAAACAGTGGATTGTTCTGTTTGTATATTAGCTAGTGGCATCAGAATTGGTATTTACAATCAGTTAAATTGAAGTTTATCAGTTCCAAAGGTCAAGGTCATTTACCGACCTTTGTCCAGGACGCCTCAGATTCAGTATTTTTATCTTCTTCTTCACTTAAACTACTTGGCCAGTTGAAACCAAATTACATGTGGAGCCTCTGTAGAATGAGGGAACGAAAGTTTGTTCATGAGGACTGGGTCACGTGACCAATATGGGCCGCCTTGCCCATATATGGTAAAAATCTTTAAAAATCTTCTTAAAAACCGAATGGCCGATGATCTTGAAACTTGGTATCCAGCATCAGGGACTCTGGCCCTACCAAATTTGTTCAAATGATGACCATTGGTTGACCTTGACCTGTTTAATGTCAAGGTCAAATTTGGTCACTTAGACATTTGTGTGGAAAAATGGCGAAGTAGTGGATATTTCTGATTGCCTGGTAGGCTGTGACATCAAAAATGATATTTGCAGTTAGCTGAATGGAAGCTTATCAATTCCAAAGGCCAAGGTCATTACTGACTTTTCTTGGATGGCTCTGATTCAGTATTTTTATCTTCTTCTCCAGTAAAAGAGCTGTGCTGATTGAAACCAAATTACATGAAAAGCCTCTATGGGGGTGAGGCAATTGAACATTATTTGTGGTATTGTTGTCACATGACCAAGATGGGCACCTTGCCTGTATATGGTATAAACCACATGACTTCTGGTGAGCGTAGTGGCCCATGGGCCTCTTTTTTGCCTCACATACCGTAATTATATAGGCTATGGATTCTTCTCAAAGCCCTATATTCATTTCTTCTGCCTTAAATAAACTTTTATTTTTTTGTGTGGGGCAGGTGGGGAGCAGGTGCAACATCAACTTCACCGAAGTTGAATCTCTGGTTTAGTTATCTCCCCTTTTAATAAAATAGAATGACTACTTTGTGATGGCCATAACTCCAATACCCTTTGAGATATATTGATGGTACCTGGCACAGTTGTTCACAAGGCTGAGACAGTGTGTCATGCACAAGAACCACAACTCTGGCTGCCATGGTTTTTTAGTTATCTCCCCTCCCAATAAAATAGAGTGGCTACCTTATGATGGCCATAACTCCAATACCCTTTAAGATATATTGATGATACCTGGCACAGTTGTTCACAAGGATGAGACAGTGTGTCATGCATAAGAACCACAACTCTGGCTGCCATGGTTTTTGAGTTATCTCCCCTTCCAATATAATAGAGTGACTACCTTGTGATGGCCATAACTCCAATAACCTTTAAGATATATTGATGATACCCAGCACAGTTGTTCACAAGGCCCAGACGGTGTGTCATGCACAAGAACCACAACTCTGGGTGCCATGGTTTTTGAGTTATCACCCCTTCCAATAATATAGAATCACTACCTTGTGATGCCCACATCTCCAATACTCTTTGCGATATATTGATGGTACTTGGTACAGTTGTACATGAGGTTAAGCAGGTGTGTCATGTGCAAGAACCACAACTCTGGGTGCCCTGGTTTTTTAATTATCTCCCCTGACAATATAACCTTTTGATGGCCATAACTCCAATACCCTCTCCTGAAGTATAATCTTGTGATGGCCATAACTGCAATACTTTTGTGATATATTGCTGGTTTAATTCTGGTGCACTTTCTATTGGTGAACAATCTTCTGAAGGCCATATTGATGGTACTTGGCACAATTGTATACAAGGTTGAGACGGCGATTCATGCCTAAGAACCACAATTCTGGGTGCTATGATAAATATTTGAGTTATCTACTCTTCCAATATAACAGTATGACCAGGTTATGATCTCCAACACCCTTTGAGACATATCGATGGTACTTTGTACAGATGAGATGCCAAGTTCTGCAACGGAAGGTCAGGTGGTTTTTCTCCGGGTACTCCGGTTTTCGCCCACCTCTGATTACCGATCGGCTCGATATGAGTGAAATAATCTTGAAAGGGCCGTAAAACCAAAACCAACAACAACAACTTTGTACAGAAATGCATGCGCTTAAGCAGGCATATCATGTGCAAGAACCACAGTTCTGAGTACCCTAGTTTTTTAGTTATCTCTCCTGAAGTATAATCTTGTGATGGCCATAACTGCAATACTTTTGTGATATATTGCTGGTTTAATTCTGGTGCAGTTTCTATTGGTGAACAATCTTCTGAAGGCCATATTGGCTTTTGGTCCGTGGATTTGCCATCTCTTCTGATGGCTATTTTTTATGCCCCCGCATCATATGATGCCGGGGGCATATAGTTTTTCGGTTTTCCGTACGTGCGTACATGTGTACATCCGTCTGTACGTGTGTGTGTGTGTGTACGTACGTATGTGATCCTGTAACCTCAGGTTAAAGTTTTTGTAACAGGTAGAGCCTGATTTATGAATGGCATTTGGCGGGGGCATCCGTGTCCTATGGACACTTTTTCTAGTTCTTGTAAAAATTCTTTTTTACTTGAATGTATTTGTTCTGGCTTCTTCTGTTGTTTCTGATTATTTTATCTGCTCCCACAACAGTATATAGTTCCTTTAGTCCAATTCATCATTATATGATGACAGCGTATTAATATTTCCAAGAAATAATAAGTTTCTCTTGAAATATTGCTTGTCAGATTTAGGAAGATATATCAGGTTGTTGGTGCAATAAATACCATAAGAATTAACTTTGGTTCTGCTGAACCAGACTATTCACATCACGATAACACGCCTATATAATTTTGACCCCTTGAAGCCCACTTTTATTTAGTAAAACTGGGGTTTACAGGGGTTAACCTCATTTTTCTTTTTTTTCTCTAAAATATAGATTGTGGGTACTTGTTAGAATCGCCTCGATGAGACAGTTCTAATGAGTACCCACAATCTAGATTGTGGGTACTTGTTAATCTAGATTGTGGGTATGTGTTAGAATCGCCTCGATGAAGCGGTTCTAATGAGTACCCACAATCTATATTTTGAGCAGAAATAAGAAAAATATTACAATTTTCGTTTCATCACGTGAACAAGTCCGTGAAATGAAGACCCCACTTTATTAAGTGAAAACTGGGGTTTACGGGGGTATACATTATTTTTCTTATTTTTGCCCAAGACATAGGTTGTGGGTACTCATTAGAAGTGCCTCAATGAGGCGGTTCTAACGAGCACCCACAACCTATGTTTGCAGTATTTATAAGCAAAATATTACGGATTTTCATCAGAAAAGTAGTCATTTGGGAGATGTGAGAACATGCACTATGTCGCACGGGTGTGTTATCGTAATGTTTCGGCGGTAAAGTTTACAATGTATTTGTAAAGGCGTGTTTTCGTAATGTAACAGTGCAGAAACAGTTCAGCTGGTAAACTGTTTGATATTTTGTGAATTTGTATCAGGTATTTTGATTGGTTGAAAGTCGGTTATTTATTTACTTAGCAGGAAAAGAGTTAAATGAAGACTAGAGTTGTGTCAGAAAAAAGGCAACTTATTGGCCTGAATGCTGTTTTTTTTCAGCAGTCAACATTTTGATATTTTTCTTATTTTTTACCAGAAAACATGATTTGAAATTTCATGCAAATTGCCTCCTGTATCAACAATTTGTTGTCTGCTGAGTTAGCCAGAGAACCTAATGTCCAGAGTACATGACCTTGACCTCTCAGGAAAGATGATCATTGACCTTTACAATCACCAGTGTTCAATCTAGGCTGCGCCATTGCGCCCTGGGCCCCCTTTTTACATGAGGGGCGCACTAGAGATCATTCAATGGGCCCGTCGGGCGCAACTGTAGAATTTAGTGACTGTTTCTTCTGGAGTTCATTTTTGCCATTTTCTCTCGGTTTTCGGCTCCCTGTTGCGTATTGTTGAGTTGATCAAAAAAACCGCATGTTGTCTGATCAAAATAACTTAGAAAAACATTTTGTTTAATCTGTTTAACTAGTAACAATTCTTATTTTTATAAACCCAAATAGACATTTTGTTTACCGGGGATGCCGCCATGTTCGGTATACTTGTGTGCGCCGGGCGGCTTACGCCAATCGTGTGCGCCGTGCGGCTTACGCTAAATACCGGACCGAAATACCGCAATATACCGAGGCGGGCGCTATTTATTATAGAGTTCTTCTCTTCCAGAAATATTTTTAATGGCATTCATTCTAGATAAAACTTGCATTTAGCACTTGAGCAAGACACTATCCAAATTGTTTTGCTGGTTAAATGAGATAATGAGCAAATGTGACCAACTCAGGATTAGAAGATGGATAGATAAACTAAATAGATTTTGTCCGTGCTGTAAAACTTGTTTTGTGTCCATTTTTATCTTGCAGCTAAAACCTTAAGATAGATCTGGTAACTTTATATAGTATAATTTAAGGGCCCCCTAAATTTCCAAATGGCCCCCTTTTCCAAGGCCTGTGGGCCCAGAGGGCCCCCAAACCCCAAATCCTGGATTGAACACTGAATCACAGTATATACCCTTATCCCACTGAACACAACAACAGTTTCTTTTGCAAACAGTGTAGATCCAGATCAGATGGTTTCTGGTTTTTGATCAGGATCTATACTGTTTGACATTCAGTTTCTGAATTTACAGGAATAAATTACATCCAGTAGTCTTATTGGTTCAAAGTCAGAAATGGGTGTGGCTGAATTAATTATTCAGCGAGATGAGGAATAAACTTCAGAAGACACTGTATCTGGCAGATAATCCCAGAGTTCTACCTTCAGGAAGCATTTCAGAATAAGATGTAGAGTTCATAACCCATTTTTTTGTGGGAAACCCCAAAAAGAGGACACTGGCAAATAGTTTGTTTGAGGTTTAACGTCCCCGTCAACACTGTATAGGTCATTTTGGAGATGTATACAGGCCCAGATCAGATTCTGCAAACTGCACCGGCACTCTTTACAAAAAGTTAAACCACCTTCCATCAATACTTGTGTCAGGTCCAAAATATTCCTTGTGATTTAAAAGTTATATTTCTGTAATTGTGAAAACTTTGTGTCAGCGAGGCTATTTATGAAGAAATCTGGCTTTAGAGAATATCGTTGGTTAGGTCTTGTAAATATACATATGCATGCCAAAAATTATCAAATTTGAAAGTTACATGCCTCTGTCAGGAAGTGAAATTTTGCCTTGTCGAGGCTATTTATCAAGCTATCTGGCCTTAGACAATCTAATTACATATATTTAGATCTTGTCAATATACATCTGCATGCCAAAAATTATCAAAATATTCCTTGTGGTTTCAGTTATATGTCTGTAATAAGTTTGTGGTAACTTTGCCTTGGTCAACTGCAGTTTTGTATATTTAGGACAATTTTGTTATTTTTAGCTTGTCTGTGTTTTGAAAAAAAACTTTCGAGCTATTGTCATCACTCCGGCGTCTTCGTTGTCGTCTGGCGTCGTCCTTAACCGAAAACCTTGACCTTGATCATATTTCCAAAAGTATTTGGCCTACCTTCATGAAACTTCATACACATACTCACCATCACAAGAGCTACATTCCCTACAAGTTTTATAACTCCATCTTGCAATTTGATTGCTCTTGTTTTACTTAGAACTTTGGTTTTCTAAAAGAAACTGCAGACGAGCGTTGGCACCCGCATGCGGTGCTCTTGTTTAAAAATGTCGTACCCGGTAGTTTGTATGGTATGTTTATTTCATGTAACATGTTACATGAAAAATTAATAAAAGAAAAAAACTTTGCCTTGGCAAGGCTATTTACACCTTTGGTCTAACTGTTTCAGATTTTTATACATTATCATACTGACTTGTTACTTTTAATATCGTCATAATTATTCATGCCGTTTAACCATTAACCGACTGACGCTTATGACCCACCAAGAGGGTTGACGCGTCGTTAAACACGAAATCATCATCATCATCAACACCTTTGGTCTATCAATCTTCACAGGAGTAATGAACAAGATGGCCAACAGAGCTAAAAATATGAAAAGCTTTAAATGACCTTTGGTATGATTTCATTGCAACTTCATAGAAAGGTTTTGTTGGTGATTTCATTCAAACTGCACACAAATTCAGTGCCTTAGGTGAACTTTTACCAAAATATTTTTGTTCCAATGAAGAAAATGACTGGCAGACTTAAAATAAAAAAATCTTTAAATGACAACTTTTCCAAACATCTTAAGCAAAATTCATTTAAACTTCATAAGAATGTTGCCTAGTTGACTTAGTAAAACAGCAATGCTTCATGGAATAAGATAGCTGTCATGGCATCTTGAAATCAGGTAAACGATTCAGGACCATTTTGGTCCTCTTGTATGTTATGAGATGATAGGCATAGTATGGCATAGATTGTTGGGTCAGGTAAATCTCAGCATTTGAAATAGTGTTGATTGGGGACATTAATTGACTTTATAACTTCCCTATGCTTTTAAAAAAAAAATGAAAATGAATAATAATTATATTCAGTGAATCATTAGTCGACTGAACTTTCATATGAAGTCAGTGAATACCTTGGAAAAAGACTGTTCAAAGTATGGGGCACACATCCTGTCTGCACTTATTATGTTAAATTGACTTAATTTTGCATTTAACAAGATAATTTGAACTTGGATTAACATATTATTCCAAGTTCAGCCAGTGAGCCTCTGTTTATATTTGAATAAGATACTTGTACAATATAGACCCACATGGGTGGTCATTTCATGATAATTCTCATGAGTGGCCATTTCATATGATATATGCTATAACTGTCTATTTCATATAATGTATGCTATGAGTTGCCATTTCATATGATATATGCTATGAGTGACCATTACATATGATATACGATATGAGTGGTATTTTAATACCGTATATTAGAATAAGATACTTGTACAATATAGACTCACATGGGAGGCCATTTCATGATATTTCACATGAGTGGCCATTTCATATGATATATGCTATAACTGTCTATTTCATATAATGTATGCTATGAGTTGCCATTTCATATGATATATGCGTTGAGTGACCATTACATATGATATACGATATGAGTGGTATTTTAATACCGTATATTAGAATAAGATACTTGTACAATATAGACTCATATGGGTGGCCATTTCATGATATTTCACATGAATGGCCATTTCATATTATATATGCTATGAGTGTCTATTTCATATGATGTATGCTATGGGTGACCATGTCATATGAGATATGCTATGAGTGACCATTTCGTTTGCTATGAGTGGTCATTTCATATGATATATGACTTCATATGATAATTTCACATGAATGGTCATTTCACATATGATATTTCATATGAGGGGCCATTTCTTATGATATATGATATAAGTGGCCATTTCCTGTGATATATAATATGATATGATTTTATATTATATTTCACATGAGTGGCCACTTAGTATTATATTTATGGAACTGGTCTTTGGCGAGTTTCATAAATGTCATATGTGATGGTCATGAATGTGAGATTCTATTCATCATATATCATATGGTATTTACACACAGAACTGACAGTAGTGTCAACAACAACTAAATTTCTTGTCACCGACAGCATCATACCATTAAGCAGTGATATGTAAAATGTTTTTGTATGATTTTATCAAATGACTGTGATTATTGCTCAGTTTAAAATGGTTCCATGGCATTAAGATTTCTGTTTGTTTTTGTTGAGGTTTTATGTAACCCTCAACACTAATTAGGTCAATTCGGAGATAATACTTACGATTTTGTGGGACTTTTATCTGACATTGAGATGAAATGACATCACATGCCCTACTGCTAAAAGACAGTACTGGGATTTACTCTGGATAAGCTTAGACCTTCTATGCGGTTAACCTGTTTGAGTTGAGGTTTAGCATCCCTGTCAACACTTTTTAAAGTCATTGTCATGCCTGCTATAAGCATGGCACGATGTAGGCGCCCGGTTTTCCATCCGTACATCCGTCCGTTCGTTCGTCCTTCCGTTGTCAAGGCGTCAACATTTGCGACCACCCTAGCCTTCATCCTAATGGTCAAGTTTATTTCTCAAGAACTATAAGAGCTTCATTAATGATACTTGGTACAAACTTTTGTCTGGGGATGGCAACTTACATGCAAGTTCCATATTTGACCTTGACCTATATTTCATGGTTCACTGACTTTGTAAAATATTGTGATCACCCTAGCATTCACCCTGATGGTCAAGTTTATTTCTCAAGAACTATAAGAGCTTCATTAATGAAACTTGATACAAACTTGTGTCTGGGGATGGCAACTTACATGCAAGCATCCATATTTGACCTTGACCTACATTTCATGGTTCACTGACTTTGTAAAATATTGCGACCACCCTAGCGTTCACCCTAATCGTCAAGTTTATTTCTCAAGAACTATAAGAGCTTCATTAATGATACTTGGTACAAACTTGTGTCTGGGGATGGCAACTTAAATGCAAGCATCCATATTTGACCTTGACCTACATTTAATTGTTCACTGACTTTGTAAAATATTGCGACCACCCTAGCATTCACCCTAATGGTCAAGTTTATTTCTCAAGAACTATAAGAGCTTCATTAATGATATTTGGTACAAACTTGAATCTGGGGATGGCAACTTAAACGAAGCATCCATATTTGATCTTGACCTTGCTGTTACATGCAAGCATCCATATTTGACTTTGATCTACATTTCATGGTTCACTGACTTTGTAAAATGTTGCGACCACCCTAGCATTCACCCTATTGGTTAAGTTCATTTCTCAAGAATTATTAGAGCTTCATTAATGATACTTAGTACAAGCTTGTATTTAAGAATGGAAACTTTAATGCAAGCATCTATGTTTGACCTTGACTACCTACATATCATGGTTGGGTGACTTTGCGCCCCCACAGGCGCGACATAGCCTTCGGCGGAGTTCTTGTTTTGGAGACGTCTTTCCAATTTTGTGTGACTTTGAGTGAAATGTCATCTCAAGCCCTGCTACCCAATGAAACCAAAAGTCTTATATGCACTGGAGGTTCTGACTCACATCACTTTCCCTGAGCGGGCTTAGTCCTTCTAATCTTTGCAGATTCAAATGTCTTGTATCACACATGAATTATAAAACTGTATAATAAAACATCGTTCTTTACAAACTAGCATTTATTCATGAACAAACTTGTAAAATAACATCGCATGAACAAGTCTGTGAAATGAAGACCCCCTAAACCCCATTTTATATAGAGAAAACTGGTTCTAACGAGCACCCTCAACCTATGTTTTGAAAATTTATAACGAAAATATCAAGGATTTTCATAAAAAAAATTTGCCATTTTAGAGATGTGAAAAATGCACTATGTACGACCTATATCAACTAGAGCTCATACGCTGAAAGTCTTTGTCATGTAAGTAGGATGTACAATATCTTGTACACATACTTTTCTTGCAAAATGTCAGTAGTTAATGCAAAAAGTAATCACTTTTTTGCAGCAGAAATATCTGTGTATTTGCCATATTGAATGAAAAAAAGATTTAACATAACATAACGTTAATGCCTGGGCCAGTTGTTCAAAGCATTGTTAGCTTAACGGGCTTGTTTACTGCTGTAGTAAGTAAAATAGCTAATATAGTGGTATTTTTGCGACTTTGGCTTAACCCATTTGGTACCAGAAACCCCCCAAACGGGTACACTGGATAAACAGAGCAGGTCCAGATCAGACGCCGCAGAAGGCGGAGTCTGATCAGGGCCAACACTGTTTGCTAAAAGTTCAGCCATTTTCAAAATGAATTTTGAAGAAAACACTACCCGACACCCCTAAATTTTGAAATGGACTCCTGCTATATATAAGGAGGAAGAATCCATTTGGTACTAAAAGGGTTAACATGGATAGGGAAGGTTCTGTTCAGACTGTGAGGATATTCTTATAAGCCATATTCAGCTTGCTTTTAAGCATAAAGTCTTGAAGTAAATATGATAAAACAGTGTTTGAAGTGTAGCGTTAAAATTCAAGGCCCAACCAGTTTGCTTTTTCACAATTAGGATTAAAGGCTCAGCTAATATTTGACTATTTGAACAATACCAGATTTGCTGTATGAAAAATTTAATACATTTGTCAATCAGATTAAGATCACTATCCACTTGACTTTCAGCCTAACCAATTTTATCTCATTATTCTTTTCCTGTTTATCCAGTCCTTATGTCTATTATAGGTTTAAGTCTTAAACCATCAGTCACCACAAGGGCACATATTTTCATATGTTTTTTTTTTAAATATGTAATTTAGATAATAAAGCTTCCATGCACATTGTCTTAATATGCTTATGAACTTGATTTGTTTTATTTACCCTTATCCCATGTTCCCTACGTTATCAAACAGTATAGATTCACAAGACATCTGATGACTGTTTACCTTGTGTGACATAGATCACATATTGATGCTGATTGCAGAGGAGTGGAAAATCATTGTCTTCTTGTCTAGGTGATAATTTGTCCTGTCAAATGCAGTATGACTTGATGAATGACAGTCTCAGACTTATTTCTGATGATGCTGGTTTCTGTGTAAATATCTGCTAACACTGTTTCCTTAACCCTTGTCCTGCTGAATATTTTAATTTGTCACACCCACAACTGATCATCAACCAATCAGATTACTTGATGCAAATTATTGCAACAAATTCACAATCTGAATGACAAACAATGTAGATCCTGATCAGATGGCTTCTTCAGAAGCCATCTGATCTGGATCTACATTGTTTGAAAAATAACCTCTTGTATCCTGAATAGACATCAGTGTTGCATAAAACGTACCACAAGTTCGAATATGAGTCATGTTGGATCAAAAAGTAGGTCAGCAGGTCAAATCGTAGAAAAACCTTGTGAACACTTATGGTCCATTCATCATAAAACTTGCTCAGAATGGTCATCTTGACAATTTCTCGGTCAAGTTCGAATATGGGTCATGTCAGATCAAAAAGTGGGTCAGTTGGTCAAATCATAGAAAAACCTTGTGAACACACTAGAGGCCATAGTTTTGGTCCGATCATCATCAAACCATCTTGACAATATCTTGGTCAAGTTCGAATATGAGTCATGTGGGATGTGGAGTCAAAAAGTAGGTCAGCCGGTCAAATCATAGAGGCCACACTTTTGATCCAATCATCATCAAACTTGCTCAGAATAATCATCTTGACAATATCTCGGTCAAGTTTGAATATGGGTCATGTTGGATCAAAAAGTAGGTCAGTAGGTCAAATCATAGAAAAACCTTGTGAACACACTAGAGGCCATAGTTTTGGTCCGATCATCATCAAACCATCTTGACAATATCTTGGTCAAGTTCGAATATGAGTCATGTGGGATGTGGGGTCAAAAAGTAGGTCAGCCGGTCAAATCATACAAAAACCTTGTGAACACTCTAGAGGCCACACTTTTGGTCCAATCCTTATTAAACTTGCTCAGAATAATCAACTTGACAATATTTCACTCATATTCGAATATGGGTCATGTTGGGTCAAAAAGTATGTCAATAGGTCAAAAATCATAGAAAAACCTTGTGAACACTCTTGAGGCCACAGTTTTGGTCCAATTATCATAAATCTTGCTCTGAATGATCATCTTGACAATATCTCAGTCAAGTTCTAATATGGGTCATGTCAAATCAAAAAGTAGATTAGTAGGTCCTTTTAAAATAAATTTTGAACCGTTTGACAGAGAGTCTTCATATTTGGCATGTAAGTTCCTTGTGACAAGGGCTTCCCATAGATACCCAAAAAATGACCTGTGACCTTGACCTGTGACCTTCTTTATCATAACTTTTGAACCATTTGAGATAGAGCCTTCCTATTTGGCATGTATGTTCCATCTGTCAAGGTCTTCCCACCAATACAAAAGTTTTGACCTTTGACCTTGACCTTTGACCTTCTTTGTAATAACTTTTGAAGCATTTGAGATAGAGCCTTCATATTTGGCATGTAGGTTCCTTGTGACAAGGGCTTCCTGTTAAAACAAAAATATTACCTGTGACTTTGACATGAGAAATACTTTATCATAACTTTTCAACCATTTCAGGTAAAGCCTTCATATTTGACGTGTATGTAACTTTGGAACGATCTAAGATAGAGCAT
The DNA here is from genome assembly GCA_963580285.1 of Lucinisca nassula. Classification (NCBI taxonomy): domain Eukaryota; kingdom Metazoa; phylum Mollusca; class Bivalvia; order Lucinida; family Lucinidae; genus Lucinisca; species Lucinisca nassula. Next base: position 144,202,991 of record OY757011.1, on the reverse strand, counting down.
TCATATTTGGCATGTAGGTTCCTTGTGACCTGGGCTTCACACTCATGCAAAAAATTTTGACCTGTGACCTTGACCTTGACATGTGACCTACTTAATCATAACTTTTGAACCGATTGTGAATGATCCTTTATATTTGGCATGTATGTTCCTTGTGACAAGGGCTTCCCACCCATACAAAAATTTTGACCTGTGACCTTGTCCTTTGACCTACTTGGTCATAACTTTTGAGCCATTTGGCATAAAGCCTTCATGTTTGACATGTAAATTCCTTGTGACAAGGGCTTCCCACTCATACAAAACTTTCTTACCTTTGCCCTTAACCTTTGCCCTACTTTGTTATAACTGTTCAACCATTTGAGATAGAGCCTTCATATTTGGGATGTAGGTTCCTTGTGACAAGGGCTTCCCACTCATTGACCTGTGACCTTGACCTGGTCCTGTGACCTACTTATAACTTTTGAACCATTTGAGATAGAGCCTTCATATTTTGCATGTATGTTCCTTGTGACAAGGGCTTCCCACCCATACAAGCATTTTGACCTGTAACCTTGACCTGCGACCTACATTATCATAACTTTTGAACTATTTGAGATAGAGCCTTCGTATTTGGCATTTACCTTCTTCTGACAATGGTCTCCCACCCATACAAAAAATTGACCTGTGACCATGGCCTTTGACCTACTTTGCCATAACTTATGAACTATTTGAGTTAGAGCCTTCATATTTGGGATGTGGGTTCCTTTTGACAAGGTCTTCCCACTCATACAAAATATTTTTACCTGTGATCTTGACCTGTGACCTATTTTATCATAACTTTTGAACCATTTTAGATAGAGCTTTCATATTTGGCATGTATGTTCCTTCTGACAAGGGCCTCCCATCCATACAAAAATTTTGACCTGTGACCTTGACCTTTGACCTACTTTGTCATAACTTTTGAACCATTTGAGATAGAGCCGTCATAGTTGGCATGTAGGTTTCTTCTGACAAGTCTAGCCCCTACCACCCAGTCACCAGAACTAAAATATACAATCCTTAAAATGAGTTCTACTCCTAAATATACAAAATAATTTCACAGAAATGTTTCTTGGGTCACTGTCAAAACCAAAATTGCTCAAACCATCCAATCCAACTTACATTGCCTACTGTTTTATTTCTACAATAAGGATCAGGTGAGTGATCCAAGGCCACTATGGCCCTCTTGTTTTCTTCTTCTTTTTTCAGCAGATGACATTTTGAAATATATTTCCTATTTTTCCCAGGAAACAGGATTTGACATCTGATGATCTCATGCAAATTGTCTCCTATGGAGACAGCTCCTGCAAATAGGAGCTCGGCAATTTGCATAAGATGCCAAATCCTGTTTTCTGAGAAAAATAAGAGTAACATCAACATATCAACAATTTGTCGTCTGCTGAATTTGCCCAGAGAGTTGTAAAGGTTTAATGCTTCAAAGATCTAGAATCCCACCATGTTTAAGCCCCTTTCTGGTGAATTTTGGGCTCTGTCATTATTTGTCTAGACTGAATGTCTATATATATAAACACACCATGAGAAAGCTTTACAAGTACAGGAACCATAAGGTCATTTCGAGCCTCCGACATGTACCAGTCAAGGTTGACATTTTGCAAAATAGTTTTTCCTTCTTTTTTCAGCAAAAATATGGCCAGACATTACATTTGAATTGTCTGGCAGACAATTGACATTTTCTGCCACCCTTGAAGGTGGATCATAGAAGTTAACCCATTGCATGTGGAAAAACCCCTAAAGGGGTACCTTGGCAAACAGTGCCGGTCCAGACGGCGTCTGATCATGCTAACAGAATTTTCTTTCAAAAATAGAATAAAAACAAAACAAAATAGGCCTGACACCTCTTATACGACAAATGGACTTGTCCAACATATAGCAGTGGAAGAGTCTACTAGTATACAATGGGTTAAAAGCCCACAGTAAAGTCTGGTGAGACTGAATGGATTGCAAACATTCTGTGCCTTCTCTAGCCACCCTTGAGATATACAGTATTCCTCCCATTTAGTGCCAGGGGTGCTTAAAAGGGGCGCTTATTAGAGACAAAAATCTTACCAGAAGGGAAACTATAAAACCCATTACTCGGTAGTTTTCCATTAGAAGACATTAAAGAACCAAGTGGTCAACACAGACACTCTGTGATAGCAGGGGGTTTAGAAATACCTTGCATGATACGATTTACAGTAGATATGATTGAAAGGCTGAAATCTTTACTTTAGGTAAGCCAAAATACTATTTTTTCTGACTGCAGAAGGGGCACTTATTATTTTATTCTTGAAAGAAGCATTGTGGGCAGGGGTGCTAAATGGGAGGAATACGGTAGCAGGATTTTTTGCACTGCGTATCATAGGAGTCTACAGTAATTTTATGTTTCTCTTTTATGGTCAATGGACAAAAAGTTTATGATTAATGGTCAGTTGAGTTTCAAAGGAAGCTTGTGATAAATAATACTGAAAATAATACAACAAAGAATGTTAACAACACAGCCCCTATTGTCCGTCAGACATATCTCATTTCATCAAAATTGACCAATGACCAGAAACAGTTGAAAATAAATGTCGCGAGAAAACATCCTTAATACATAGGCTGCCAGCAACAACTGTGATCAGACTGCACAGGAGTGCAGTCTGATCACAGTTTTTGCTGTCAGCTAGTGGGGTCTGGGCACCCTGCTGTGCTTGCAATTTAAAGAATCTATTTGTATTGTCTACCATAAGTAGCAGAGGTTAAGGTTCATTGACCTAGTTGTGGACATGTAAGAGCAGTTCAAATCATAATTGTTGTTGTAAATACTACCATTATTATCCTAAGTATTTGGACAGATAGGCCTAAGCAAACAGTGCAAACCCAGATCAGAGGGATCATGAAGAAGCAGTCTGATCAGTATCTACACTGTTTGCCATTCTGTCTGCACCTTTTTGACGCCTTGCTGGACCATGAATCAAAGTTGTAAAAATTTTAGGAGAATTACAGCAAGTCCTCAAGGTGTCCAAATTTTTTGGATTTTTACGTTATAAGCTATATTTGATTTATTTGCCATACCACAATCAAAGCACTGACAGCACTGGTGGGTCGACTGACTCGGAGTGCAGGCTGAACTAAGACTCCGTCTCATCTATTTCCTTTTACCCTTAAATTCCAATACAAGCAAATAGTGTAGAGCCTGATCAGATGCTGGGTTCCGCAGTGTCTGATCTGGGTCTACAGTGTTTATCAATGTCCCAGTACACTAGCCCAGTCCACATTTATTGTCTGGCATCACAGGAAGAAGACTCTAATGCTGCTATAAATAACTGGTACCTGGATTCTGTACATTGTCAGCGACAGTCACCTGGACAAGTCCCAAAGATGGTCTTAATATAGGAATTTTATGGCATAAAATTTATGCCATAAAATTCCTATATTAAGACCATCTTTTGGACTGTTAAAAATTTGTCTTTAAGACCACTTTTAAACAGTCCTAAAGGTGGTCTTTTATAAGGAGACACTAGGTATAGAAAACACAAAGAAAGATTAACTGAAACTGTCTCAATAAGCTTTTAAAAGCAGATTTAGTCATAATTTTAGTTGGTCTTAACCCTTGTCTTGCTGTTCACGACAACCCCTATCTTTGCAAACAGTGTAGATCCAGATCAGATGGCTTCTGTCTGAAGAAGCCATCTGATCAGGATCTACACTGTATGGCATTCAGCTTATGAATTTGTTGCAATAAATTGCATCAAGTAACTTGATTGGATGATAGAAAGAAATGGGTGTGGCTTAAATGAATATTCAGCAAGATAAGGGTTAATAGCGGAATTTTACTGTACTTAGTAAATCCGGGTGGATTGATAAACAACCAACTCCAAAAGTAGAATCAGCTTATCCATGGCATGGAGTGCTCATGGTTAGCTGTTGTGATTGCCTGATGTTTGTTGTACATTGTCCATCCGAAGTTCACTGAAACATGGATGGTCGCCTCTAAAATCATTTTGGCCAGTTTTGCTGAAGTAATCTTACAAAACTTTGGTTTCTATGCAGAAATGTGGTTTTCATGGCAACAGAAAGAAAAAGCTTTGAAAAATCCTCAACTCAGATCTGTTCTCTTCTCCTAAGAATCTGTTCAAGGGATATGATTGAAGTCTTACAGGGATGATCAACTCAGTACTTCTTTGCCTTATATGGCTACCGGAGCTTGGGGTTGGGGGTTAAGTTTTTAGTATGGCAAGGCTCTATTGTCTGTCTGTCTGTCTGTCTGTTTGTCTGTCATTTTCAAACATCTTCTCCTCGGAAACCACTGGGTGGATTGGAGCCAAATTTCATATGGAGCATCCATGGGATATGGGGTCAAGGTCACGGATGTAGAAATTTTTATGTTAAAGTTTTTTAACAGCTCATATTTCCCAAACTGTGTTATGGATTTGTTTCATATGGTATGATGATAGATATATTCAATAATAACCCCACCCATGCCAAAACCTAAAAGTCAAGGCCATTTACTTAGAAATTTATAATGTTAAAACTTTCCAAAAGCTCATATTTTCCAAACAGCTCTAATTTTCCAAACCATATGATGGATCTTGTTAACATTTGGTATGATGATAGATATGGGTCCAAAGTTTTATTCAGCAAGGTCAAGGTCACTTAACATAGAAATGTTTATGTTTGATCTTTTTGGAGCTCAGTGAGCTAGGCTGTCTGATCACAGCTCTTGTTTGGAAACTATTGCAGCCTGTTATCTAAAAATTGGTAGATGCAGTTAGTTACATGAGTAAATGAAACTACATGTGTATTCATGGTCAAGGTCATTCTTTGACCTTGGGCCAAGGTCATTTAGATATGAAAATTAAAAATTATTTTCCTCAGTAACCACTGGGTCATTGACAACCAAATTTCATATGAAAGCTTTTAGGAATGACTTCTCCTCCTTAACCAGTGGATGGATTTCTAAATAATTTCACAGAAATATTCCTTGGGTGACCCTCTATCAAAATTGCTCAAAATGTTCTGCTTCTATGAACAAGATGGCCACCAGAGATAAAAATAGAAAAACCTCCTTGGGTCAACCAAAATTGCGCCAGTCCTCTACTCCACCATATATTACCTGCAGTTTCATTTGTACAATATGGATCAGGTGAGCAATCCAGGGCCATCATGGCACTCTTGTTTAGATTATTTCATTAATATCAAGCTGGAGCCCATTGTTAATCAGAGGTGGGTGAAAACCAGAGTACCAAGAGAAAAAAGCAGACCTTCTGATTGCAAGGTCACATTATTTTTAGCATATGAGCAATTTTTTTTCACAGGATTCTGGAATCTTCTCTGAATCTACAGAAGGAGAAAGCTTTTCTTTTAGTTCACTTTGGAAGTTTTAAGAAAATTTCATTCTAAATTCTGTGTTGGATTGCTTAAGGATTATTATTCATTTTGGCTTTTGTGCTCATACTGTGGGATCAGACCACAAAAGTTTTAAGGATATTTAAATACTGAGCTAAGTAGACTTATTCAGAAACTATTTGTGCCTGTGAAATTTAAATTTGTATATGCAGTCAATTAAGAAGTAAATGTAGCTCTGTATTTAAATACCCTTTCTAGAAAATATTTTGTTTATTTCAGTTCAAACATTTTGTCAATAGTTTTTATTTAAAGACTTGATTGCTGATTTGCTGTAACATTCTTTCTGCTACGCTTGGCATGTAACACTGATGCAGAACTTGGCAACTTGGATATGGCCAAAGCAAGTGTCGAAGCCACAGCAGTGAGAGACCTAATGCTTAAGAATCAGAAGGCTTAACCACTAGGCAACAGAAGCCCCATCCTTGTCGTAATGAATAGTGTTTCAAAGAGTTTAATGTATGGCTTATTCAGTTTATGTATCATCTACTTGCAGGAACTTTGTGGAACAAGTCTTCAAGCCATTCTCTGCTGACATTGTTAATGAGGGAGTGTACCACCACCTACTGGTACAGATATCAAACTACAAGACTGATGTCACCAAACAAGTTAATCAGTAAGTACACCCCCACTATTTGTACAGATATCAAACTGCAAGACTGTCGCCAAACATGTTAAACAGTAAGTACATCCCGCTACTTGAACAGATATCAAACTGTAAGACTGTTGTCACGAAACAAGTTAACCAGTAAGTACATCCAAAACTACCTGACTGATGCCACAAAACAAGTTAAGCAGTAAGCACACCCTCTACACATACAGAAATTATACTTCAAGACTGATGTCATCCAGCACACCAACCAGTAAGTGCACCCCTACTTGTACAGATAGCAAACTACAAGACTGATGTCACCAAACAAGTTAACCAGTAAGTACATCCCCCTACTTGTACAGATATCAAACTACAAGACAGGTGGCACCAAACAAGTTAATCAGTAAGTACACCACTCTACTGGTACAGATACCAAACTACAAGACTGATGTCGCCAAACAAGTTAACCAGTTAGTACACCACTCTACTGGTACAGATACCAAACAACAAGACTGATGTCACCAAACAAGTTAACCAGTAAGTACACCATTCTACAGGTACAGATACCAAACTACAAGACTGATGTCGCCAAACAAGTTAACCATTAAGTACACCACTCTACTGGTACAGATATTAAACTACAAGACTGATGTCACCAAACAAGTTAACCAGTAAGTACACCACTCTACTGGTATAGATACCAAACTAGAAGACTGATGTCACCAAACAAGTTGACCAGTAAGTACCCCACTCTACTGGTACAGATATCAAACTAGAAGACTGATGTCACCAAACAAGTTGACCAGTAAGTACACCACTCTACTGGTACAGACATCAAGCTGCATTAAGTACACCACTCTACTGGTACAGATATTAAACTGCAAGACTGTTGACACCAAACAAGTTAACCAGTAAGTACAGCACTCTACTGGTATAGATATCAAACTAGAAGACTGATGTCACCAAACAAGTTGACCAGTAAGTACACCACTCTACTGGTACAGACATCAAGCTGCAAGACAGATTTCACCAAACAAGTTAACTAGTTAGTACACCCCCCTGGCTTGTACAGATATCAAGCTACAAGACTGATATCACCAAAAATGTTAAACCAGTATATACATCCCCCTACTTGTACAGTTACCAGACTACAAGACTGATGTCGCCAAACAATCGGCCCCCGCCCATAGGGGCTTGAAGAAATATATGGGCTGCATGATGCTTCCACGCAGAGCTGAATCCGGCCCGCACACTAGTACTGGTAAATCGCTTAGAGGATCTAAGCCTCTCCAGGAACCCCGGTGCGAGGTGGACCGTCCATGCTAATAATCCCTATTGGTTTCATTTAGCGACAGGGCTTGAGATGCCATTTCATCTCAATGTCGGGTAAAAGTCCCACAAAATTGGAAGCAACGTCTCCAAAATGACCTTTACAGTGTTGACAGGGACGTTAAACCTCAAATCAAACAAACAAACAAACATGTCGCCAAACAAGTTAACCAGTTAGTACACCACTCTACGGCTACAGATGTCATACTACAAGACTGATATCACTAAACAAATTAACTAGTAAGTACAACCCTGCTGATACAGATATCAAACTACAAGACTGATCTCGCCAAACAAGTTAACCAGTAAGTACACCACTCTACTGGTACAGATACCAAACTACAAGACTGATGTTGCCAAACAAGTTAACCAGTAAGTACACCACTCTACTGGTACAGATACCAAACTACAAGACTGATGTCACCAAACAAGTTAACCATTAATTACACCACTCTACTGGTACAGATATTAAACTACAAGAATGATGTCACCAAACAAGTTAACCAGTAAGTACACCACTCTACTGGTATAGATATCAAACTAGAAGACTGATGTCACCAAACAAGTTGACCAGTAAGTACACCACTCTACAGGTACAGACATCAAGCTGCAAGACGAATTTCACCGAACAAGTTAACTAGTTAGTACAACCCCCTGGCTTGTACAGTTATCAAGCTACAAGACTGATATCACCAAACATGTTAAACCAGTATGTACATCCCCCTACTTGTACAGTTACCAGACTACAAGACTGATGTCCCCAAACAAGTTAACCAGTTAGTACACCACTCTACTGCTACAGATATCATACTACAAGACTGATATCACTAAACAAATTAACTAGTAAGTACACCCCCTGCTGATACAGATATCAAACTACTAGACTGATGTCACCAAACAAGTTAACCAGTAAGTACACCACTCTACTGGTACAGATACCAAACTACAAGACTGATGTCGCCAAACAAGTTAACCATTAAGTACACCACTCTACTGGTACAGATATTAAACTACAAGACTGATGTCACCAAACAAGTTAACCAGTTAGTACACCACTCTACTGCTACAGATATCATACTACAAGACTGATATAACTAATAACTAGTAAGTACACCCCCTGCTGATACAGATATCAAACTACTAGACTGATGTCACCAAACAAGTTAACCAGTAAGTACACCACTCTACTGGTACAGATACCAAACTACAAGACTGATGTCGCCAAAAAAGTTAACCATTAAGTACACCACTCTACTGGTACAGATATTAAACTACAAGACTGATGTCACCAAACAAGTTAACCAGTAAGTACACCACTCTACTGGTATAGATACCAAACTAGAAGACTGATGTCAATAAACAAGTTGACCAGTAAGTACCTCACTCTACTGGTACAGATATCAAACTAGAAGACTGATGTCACCAAACAAGTTGACCAGTAAGTACACCACTCTTCTGGTACAGACATCAAGCTGCATTAAGTACACCACTCTACTGGTACAGATATTAAACTACAAGACTGTTGACATCAAACAAGTTAACCAGTATGTACACCACTCTACTGGTATAGATATCAAACTAGAAGACTGATGTCACCAAACAAGTTGACCAGTAAGTACACCACTCTACTGGTACAGACATCAAGCTGCAAGACGGATTTCACCAAACAAGTTAACTAGTTAGTACACCCCCCTGGCTTGTACAGATATCAAGCTACAAGACTGATATCACCAAAAATGTTAAACCAGTATGTACATCCCCCTACTTGTACAGTTACCAGACTACAAGGCTGATGTTGCCAAACAAGTTTTCCAGTTAGTACACCACTCTACTGCTACAGATATCATACTACAAGACTGATATCACTAAACAAATTAACTAGTAAGTACAGCCCCTGCTGATACAGATATCAAACTACAAGACTGATGTCACCAAACAAGGTAACCAGTAAGTACACCACTCTACTGGTACAGATACCAAACTACAAGACTGATGTTGCCAAACAAGTTAACCAGTGAGTACACCACTCTACTGGTGCAGATACCAAACTACAAGACTGGTGTCACCAAACAAGTTAACCATTAAGTACACCACTCTACTGGTACAGATATTAAACTGCAAGAATGATGTCACCAAACAAGTTGACTAGTAAGTACACCACTCTACTTGTATAGATATCAAACTAGAAGACTGATTTCACCAAACAAGTTGACCAGTAAGTACACCACTCTACTGGTACAGACATCAAGCTGCAAGATGGATTTCACCGAACAAGTTAACTAGTAAGTACACCCCCCTGGCTTGTACAGATATCAAGCTACAAGACTGATATCACCAAACATGTTAAACCAGTATGTACATCCCCCTACTTGTACAGTTACCAGACTACAAGACTGATGTCGCCAAACAAGTTAACCAGTTAGTACACCACTCTACTGCTACAGATATCATACTACCAGACTGATATCACTAAACAAATTAACTAGTAAGTACACCCCCTGCTGATACAGATATCAAACTACTAGACTGATGTCACCAAACAAGTTGACCAGTAAGTACACCACTCTACTGGTACAGACATCAAGCTTCATTTAGTACACCACTCTACTGGTACAGATATTAAACTACAAGACTGTTGACACCAAACAAGTTAACCAGTAAGTACAGCACTCTACTGGTATAGATATCAAACTAGAAGACTGATGTCACCAAACAAGTTGACCAGTAAGTACACCACTCTACTGGTACAGACATCAAGCTGCAAGACGGATTTCACCAAGCTAACTAGTTGGTACACCCCCCCCCCCCCCGGCTTGTAAGTACTTATACAGTTACCAGACTACAAGACTGATGTCGCCAAACAAGTTATCCAGTTAGTACACCACTCTACTGCTACAGATATCATACTACAAGACTGATATCACTAAACAAATTAACTATTAAGTACACCCCCTGCTGATACAGATATCAAACAACAAGACTGATGTCGCCAAACAAGTTAACCAGTAAGTACACCACTCTACTGGTACAGATACCAAACTACAAGACTGATGTTGCCAAACAAGTTAACCAGTAAGTACACCACACTGCTGGAACAGATACCAAAGTACAAGACTGATGTCACCAAACAAGTTAACCATTAAGTACACCACTCTACTGGTACAGATATTAAACTACAAGAATGATGTCACCAAACAAGTTAACCAGTAAGTACACCACTCTACTGGTATAGATATCAAACTAGAAGACTGATGTCACCAAACAAGTTGACCAGTAAGTACACCACTCTACTGGTACAGACATCAAGCTGCAAGACGGATTTCACCAAACAAGTTAACTAGTAAGTACACCCCCTGCTGATACAGATATCAAACTACCAGACTGATGTCACCAAACAAGTTAACCAGTAAGTACACCACTCTACTGCTACAGATATCAAACTACAAGACTGATGTCGCCAAACAAGTTAACCAGTAAGTACACCCCCAGCTTGTACAGATATCAAGCTACAAGACTGATATCACCAAACATGTTAAACCAGTATGTACATCCCCCTACTTGTACAGTTACCAGACTACAAGACTGATGTCGCCAAACAAGTTAACCAGTTAGTACACCACTCTACTGCTACAGATATCATACTACAAGACTAATATCACTAAACAAATTAACTAGTAAGTACACCCCCTGCTGATACAGATATCAAACTACTAGACTGATGTCACCAAACAAGTTAACCAGTTAGTACACCACTCTACTGCTACAGATATCATACTACAAGACTAATATCACTAAACAAATTAACTATTAAGTACACCCCCTGCTGATACAGATATCAAACTACTAGACTGATGTCACCAAACAAGTTAATCAGTAAGTACACCACTCTACTGGTACAGATACCAAACTACAAGACTGATGTCGCCAAACAAGTTAACCAGTAAGTACACCCCCAGCTTGTACAGATATCAAGCTACAAGATGGATGTCACCAAACAAGTTAACTAGTAAGTACACCCCAAGCTTGTTCAGATATCAAGCTACAAGACTGATATCACCAAACATGTTAACCAGTATGTACACCACCCTACTTGTATAGATACCAAACTACAAGACTGATATCACATTACCAGTTAATCAGTAAGTACATCCCCTCTACTGGTACATATATCAAATTACAACTTTGATGTCATCTCCCCCCCCCTGCTGATACAGATATCATACTACAAGAGTGATGCCACCAAACAAGTTAACCAGTAAGTACAACCACCTTCTTGTACAGATAACAAACTACAAGGCTGATGTCACCAAACAAGCTAACCAGTAAGTACACATCCAACTGGTACAGATATCAAACTACAAGACTGTCGCCAAACAAGTTAACTAGTAAGTACACCCCCCCCTTGCTTGTACAGATATCAAGCTACAAGACTGATATCACCAAACAAATTAACTAGTAAGTACATCCCCCTACTTGTACAGATATCAAACTACAAGACTGATGTCACCAAATGAGTTAACCAGGAAATACACTCCCCTGCTGGTACAGATATCAAACAACAAGCCGGATGTCACCAAACAAGTTAACCAATAAGTCATCACCCTACTGGTACAGATATCAAACCACAAGACTGATATCACCAAACAAGTTAACCAATAAGTACATCCCCCCACTGGTACAGATATAAAACTACAAGATGGACGTCACCTAACAAGTTAACCAACAAGTACATCCCCTTACCGTTAGAGATATCAAACAATACTGATGTTACCAGATGAGTTAACCAGGAAGTACACCACCCTACTAGTACAGATATCAAGGGACAAGACTGATGTCACCAAACAAATAAACCAATAAGTACATCACCCTACTGGTACTGATATCAAACGACAAGACAGATGTCACCAAACAAGTTAACCAATAAGTACATCACCCTACTGGAACAGATATCAAACTACAAGACTGATGTCACCAAATGAGTTAACCAGGAAGTACACCACCCTACTGGTACAGATATCAAGTGACAAGACGGATGTCACCAAAGAAATTAACCAATAAGTACATCACTCTACCAGTACAGATATCAAATGACAAAACGGATGTCACCAAACAAGTTAACCAATAAGTACATCACCCTACTGGTACAGATATCAAATGACAAGATGGATGTCACCAAACAAGTTAACCAATAAGTAGATCCCCCTATTGGTACAGATATCAAACTACAAGACTAATGTGACCAAATGAGTTAACCAGGAAGTACATCACCCTACTGGTACAGATATCAAACCACAAGACTGATATCACCAAACAAGTTAACCAACAAGTACACCCCTCTACTGGTACAGATATCAAACCACAAGACTGATGTTACCAGATAAGTTAACCATGTCATGTAGGCAAACAGTGTAGAATGCATTATCTGATCTGGGTCTTCACTGTTTGCTTGTAGAACAGGTGAAACCTACAACAAATAAAGCAAGTCTGTCACCCCTAAAGTTGGAAACGGGCCTTTCCAAAGGTATTAAGTGGAATATTCTATTTGTCACATGATGGGTTAAAAGATTCTTTCAATTTATGAAACATTATTCCTGCATCCTGAAGACTTGGCCTCATAGAGTCATAGAATCCTGTCATCTGGATGGAAATACACATAGTAGAGATCATGTGATTACTAAATATGGAAATCATGTGATCTTTCAGTGAAACATTGGGGGCATTTATGTTTCAAGAGATGCTACTGGTAGGTTTGTGTTTTGAATTTCGGGATGAGATTTGTGTTACACCAGTATTTTTTTTTTCGATTTCAGGAGAGAAGTACATTTGAATACAGGGCTGAGCTATGATGTTCAAAGCAAGATTAAGCTTCCAGAAAAGCAGTTGAAGGTATGAAAAATGCTGCTATTGTCTATATCATTGCAACCTACCAAAGATTTGATAAGATTTTGGTGACAATCATATTTTCGAAAACTGTCAATTTTGTGGAAAAAAGAGGCTTCTCTGCACCCTATCACATTAACCCTTCTCTTGCTGAATATTCATTTAAGCCACACCCATTTCTGTCTATCAACCAATCAAATTACTTGATGTAATTTATTGCTACAAATTCATAAACTGAATGCCAAACAGTGTAGATCCTGATCAGATGGCTTCTTCAGAAGCCATCTGATCTGGATCTACACTGTTTGCAAAGATAGGGGTTGTCGTGAACAGCAAGATAAGGGTTAAGAATTGATGAATGTTGGTTAAACTTGGTACAATATATAATTACAACCTACCAAAGTTTTGAGACATTTTTCTTATTTTTTCTTGTGATCTTGACCTTTTTAAAGTCGCATGCTTCTGAAAACAGTCAGTTTTTGGCCAAAAGTGTATATACCTTAGATTTTGGTGACCTAAACCTAGTTGAGTGTTCAAAAATCAAGTTATGTTATGGTAAGGGTACATTGTTTTCCTTTGAAAACATTTCTTGTTACGTTAGGTGTGTGCTAAAAGTTATTTTGCAACATGCTAATCAGTAGAAAATAGTAGGCATTCAGTCTTGTGAACATGTTTTTTTACTTTAAAATTTGTTTGATTTGAGGTTTAACGTCCCCGTCAACACTGTAAAGGTCATTTTGGAGACGTTCTTCAAATTTGATCAGTGGATAGAGATATGGTATATGTCAACCTTCATTGCCTACACCACTAGGGACAATAAAAGTTTGTTCTAGACAGGAGTGGTTTGACTCACTGAAGGGTTCATCACAGTGGCAGGTCAAGAGGGGTGATAGGAAAAATTTGATCTTTATAAACTAAAGTATGTTGTGTGTATTCATTAGAATCACCTTGGTGATTCTAATGAATACACACAACATACCTTTTCAAGATAAAATAAAAAAATGTCTCATATAGTTGGCCATCCAATCCCCAAAAATGTTGATATTTTTACTTTTGATGGCCAAATTGAGTAGAATATGGCACCCATGCTAAATGTAATCCTTGATGTGTGTCAACAATCATAGGGGTGGATGCCACGTCTGGAAATGCGTCTGAGGCTCAGAAGTAGGTCAAAGGTCAAATGAGTGCAACATATACATGAAACTACTTATAACTCTCTTTTAACACATATTTGGGGGACATGTTTGCTGAAAATCACCATAAACTATTCAGGTGCAGTGAACAATGGAAAATCATTAAAAAATGTACCCTCAAAGTATGTCAGTCTTATAGGTCAGGGGTCATTTAAGTGCAAAACTCGTGAAAAATGGATGTTTTCTGAACATATTTAGTTATATTTAGCATAAGGATGTTTTGCTGACCAGTATTTATTATACCCCCGCTATACGAAGTATGCTATGGGGGTATTTAGTTTTAGTTCTGCCGTTCGTCCGTCCGTCTGTTTGCGTGTCCGTTCTTCTGTCCGTCCATCCGTTCGTTAACATTTTGGTTAAAGTTTTGCGTTAAAGTTTCTAAGACATTGTATCTTCTGAACACTTTGATAGATTTAATTGATACTTACACTGAAGTTACATACTGGTCTAAAGATTTCATTGATGCATGTCCAACCACCCACAGTGACCTTTAGGTCAAGGTCACAGCCTTATAAATTTTACTTTTGGTTAAAGTTTTATGACAGAGTTTATAGATGAATGTATGTTCTAAACTCTAAGACAAACTCATTTGATACTTGCATCAATGTTGCATACCAGTCCAAAGATTTTGTGATGCATGTCCCTTCTTCCACCCATTGTGACCTTGACCTCAAGATCAGAGACTTAGAAATTTACATTTGGTTAACATTTTATGACAAACTTTAAATTAAAGATGCCTGTATGTTCAATACTCTAAGACAAGTTCAATTGATATTTGCATCAATGTTGTATACCAGTTCAAAGATTTCGCTGATGCACACCCCACCTGCTTTAGTAACATTGATGCCCCCACCCCTTCAGTAACTTTGATGCCCTCACACTCTTGGTCCATTTAGAAATTTTATGTTTGGTTTAGCTTTTACAAACACATTTATAAATTCTTATAGCTTCTTGACTTCTTCATACAAGCTCGAAAGATAAATCAGAGGGTGGCTCTGGCCGGTGGTATACGTGACCCACTGGTCACTTTCTCTAGTTATCAAAATATTTTAAAAAATACATTTGTAACATGAATTTCATTAGAAAATCTGCTTGTTTACATGGATATGGGTTAAATGGAAAAAAGGGATACTAATGTTACAGACTTGAATCATTGATGATCCCCGATATTGATATAGCACTGGAATAATTTGTTTGCGATTTTGTTTGTGCTATGGGTCTGAAACATTGCCTTTGCGCAACTACCGTATGTCAAATCGGGACTTCCGTTGAGCTAGCCTGTCCGACAACAGGTTTTATTAGTCAGTACCCACCAGCTGACTGAACCGGGTTGCCAGGCCGGTTTTTATCACAGCATAGACAGAATACTGCACTGTGCCATTTCTAAAATAGAAACGGCGACATAAAATGGTTTTTCAAGCATTAAATATTTTCAACTAAAATGTTACTCTATTATGAGCAGGAACGATTTTAACACTTCCTTTGTGGAAGACAATTAAAAATCATACTTTAACCTTATCCCCTTAATTAATTTGTCCCATCTCGGATAACTGGCAATAATAGATAAACCAATTAACAAAACATAAAAACATCCTTTATGCGTGACTAAGCAGGTGCAAAAAAGCTTGATATTTTTACATTTGATTATGGCACCCATGCTAAATGTAATCCTTGATGTGTCATAGGGGTAGGTGCCACGTCTGGAAATGCGGCTGAGGCCAAGAAGAAGGTCAAAGGTCAAATGAGTGCAAAATAAACACAAAACTACTCATTACTCTCTTTTAACATATATTTGGGGAAAATGCTTGCTTAAAATCACCACAAAACTATCCAGGTGCAGTGAACAATGGAACATAATTTTAAATGTACCCTCTAAGTATGTCAGTCTTATAGGTCAGGGATTATTTGAGTACAAAACTCGTAAAAAATGGATGTTTTCTATTCAAATTTTGTCATATTTAACACAAGGATGTGTTGATGACAAGTATTTATTATCACAAAATACTTTTGTTACGTGTATTTGATTTAAGTGAAGGCAATGATCAGAATCGATACAATTAACCCATAGCTCGAATCAATGGCACGAAAGGGAAAAAACACAAAAAAATGAATTGACTAGAACCTAATGGAAACATCAATAGCCGGAAGACAAAAGGACAGTTACTTTTCCACAAAATGGTCAATTGGCTATCCAAAACAAAATAATATATATAAGCGATACGCATATTCAAAGACAAACCATAACAAAAATAAACCCTGACAGAAGAACGGCCTTGGAACGGTCAGTGAAGCGAATTCTGCTGGGTGGTGGGGGGGGGGTCTTAAATCGATTTAATGCAGCTGCAATCCTTGCCCTTACTTGCGTCGCGATTTAGACAAATCATTTGTTCAGTCCGCATGAAAGCCTCCTAACTCATCAGTGCAAAATCTCACAGAACACAAAAATCAAAACAACCACAGAGATGAAACAACGGTGAGGACAGCAAGAAACCACTAAAATGCTGGAGCAAAAGAAAACCAAAAGTTGTACTCCGATGAGTCCGACCAGAGACAGAGCATCAGGCACCAACCAATATTACATAAAACTAAATTCTCTCTAATTCTCAGCAAGCCATTACGCTGGGACCGTCGTAGAATCTAAGGCCTGACCTACCGGCGTGCAATTGAAGAGGGAAGCAAAGTTGTCAACTGTGCTTGGGTTAACTACCATGCATGCAGTCTGTCGTATAACCTTTATGTTGTACCCAAATGTTTTTATATCGAAGAATCATTTTACGAAATAGGGTGCTGAAGTCATTGAATTATATATATATATTTCTGAATTTATATACTAAGTCACCATAAATTTTGGGTTCCGATAGACCTTTTAAGTCCAACATTAGATTTTGGAATTAAATCGGAATGACGTCTTCAAAATTTTGAAAAGGCTTTGCGTGGTTTATGATACCGATAGACCTGATTAAGAAGTTTAGCAGTTAACAATTTATATCGCGTGTTGAAGTCAGTTACATGACTAGAAACTCTGGCAAATCGAATTAATTGCGAAATATAAACGCCATAGGATGCCGCACGAGGAACATCACCATCCAACAAAAGAAAATTTACAATATCTAAGTCAAAATCATCGCGTTTATCATAAATTGTCCAGGAAACAAACCCATCTACAATAGACAGATGTAAATCTAAAAACGGGGCCTCGGTATCAGAAGTATTTGCTCTATTAAACTGAAGTTCTTGGGGTAAATCTGACTGATCAAACCATCGAAATAGGTATTGTTAATATTTAATGAACCACCAACATATCTAGAAAAATAGAAGTAAAACAAAGATCAGGAATCGATACACTTAACTTACTACACCCATCAAAGACACAGAAGGGAGAGAAACACAAACATGAAGCGACCAGACCATAACGGAAACCTAAACAAAGGAAGGCCATAAGGAGAGTTACTTTCCCACAAAATGGCCATATGGCCATCCAAAATAAAAAGACACAAGCGATACACACAGTAAGTACCAAACAACAACGTAAATAAACCGCCACAGAAGAACCGCCTTGGAACGGTCAGTGGAAAGTGGGGGCTTAAATTTATTTT
Organism: Lucinisca nassula; assembly: GCA_963580285.1. NCBI lineage: Eukaryota > Metazoa > Mollusca > Bivalvia > Lucinida > Lucinidae > Lucinisca > Lucinisca nassula. The sequence goes on along the minus strand of OY757011.1, from coordinate 144,185,001 downwards.
ACTTGGCCACAATCCTCGCCCTTACTTCCGTCGCGATTAAGACAAACAATTTGTTCAGTCCGCATGAAGGCCTCCTTACTCATCAAGATATGAAGTCGAGATATGAAGTTAAAATGGCTTGTTATTTATATGTGACTATGTCCATCATTTCAGATTATGCGGAATATAGCTCGTATCTGTGATATCGGGGAATCCCTATTTGGTTTGCATTGCATAGACTTGTCAATGATGAAGTAAAATCATTACATCATATGGGCGCAATTGCGAATACATATCAGCTGTTACCCTTTACATTGTAGTGATCTGAACGACTCTTAAAACGAAGTGGCATCTTGTAAAATACTAACTTTGAAGACTGTTAAACCCTTACATTAAGCGGCAGCAAATTTTGGCGCTTTTTATCAGTAGACCTTTTCGCGGATTTATATTTTGGCAGATTTTCGATTTCCAAAGAAAAAGAATCAGTCGAATCAACAAAGCCATGTATGATGACAAAAAGCATCGGAGTTGATTATCAACAGCGTCATGCAAAAACTGTAGTAATTAGTTAATTTTTTGTGTTCACCGCATGACTAACCCAATGTGCTACCTTGATAATGGAAATGTCTGTCTGAAGATGGGTCAGTTTCCTCTTATCTGATTGGTTTACCCATCATATTGAGCTCACAGTTAAAGCCATCAATCAATTACTAACTACATCCACAATTTTGACAATAACTCTCAAGGTGTGTTTGTTTTTATTCAGCCGTTTTGAGCTGTCTTATGACTAGAACATTGTCTTTCTTTATTTCGGCTTCTAAAGAAGTAAATACACTTTTTCTTTTGTTACCGATGATGCCTATGACCTATTGACACATTATAATTGTGATGTGTAGAATAAAGTTTCTTCTCTTGTATTCTTTTAGCTTTATTGGCAGATTTTTATTTTGGCTTTTTTTTCCCTTGACTGCAAATAGCGCCAAAATAAAATGACCGCCAAATATAAGTGTTTTACAGTAGCTGCACGCGACCGTTGATGATGACCCACTTGTGTTAATATTAGATATATCTTCATCATATACTATATCCTTGATATATTATTGTGACGTTTAGTAAGAACTCAGAAGACGATTTGGAATGTTACTTATAATAATGGATGGCATGTGAATAAACAACGTATTTTGCAAAATAAACATATGTTGCCAAATATGTACTTAAATGACCTTTGACCTAAGGCAGATTAGGTTGGCCATTATGCTGTTTGTATAATGTGTGGGTTTTATGCTTCCTAGATAAGGAAATGGCAACCCATTTGGCTTTATTTCAGTTGCCATACTAGATAACCCTTTGTACAATAAATATTGATGCATATTTAAAGAAAAGTTGTACTTAAATGACCTTTGACCTTGGCCAAATCTATGATACAACTTCTTTTCTCACATATGATGCATAAACAATATGTCCAAAATACATTGCTGGTGTTTGAATTAACTTTATTTGGTCTGCTTAGATAGAGAGATGGTACAAATACCAGCATATGAAATTTTATTGTATTTTTGCACTCATTTGACCTTTGACCTAATTCTGAGGTTCAGGGGCATTTTCAGAAGTGGCATCCACCCCTATCAGTTTTGCATCACACTAAAGATCACTATTAGCATGGATGCCATACTCTACTCAATTTTGCCATCAGAAGTATTTTTTCGTGGTGTGGATGGCCAACTAATAATGATTTCTTGGACTAAAAAAAGAGTTTACACCAGCAAAGGTAAAAGAGTAATGATAGTTTGTCTCACTGTATTAATTTTGAAACATTCAATTTTACAGTTTGATGTGTGAGGACAGCAGCTGAGTTGAATTTGACAGTGTCATATTGGACAGTGTCAGATGCCATCAGCTTTCATTGCATTGTAATAGGGCCGTTTGTGAAAAATGGCTCTTATGATGCAAAAAGAGATGGCACCCCAGTGGCTTTAGTGTTTATGCTCATTACATTGGGACAAAGAGAAAACTACAGATAATAACTTTGGGATGTGGGGTGGGGTGGGAATTAAACGGTTAAAAACACTTTCTGGCCATCAGATCTGATATAACTTTAACTGAAAAGGATACCTGTTGTTGCCTTTTGCGTAAACTTATTGAAAAAAAAAAAGAATAAGTTCTTTTTACTGAGTTTCTAGTTATACTCAATTGATGTGAGTAATGCTTTAATTGCTGCAGGATTTTAGTCTTATCTTTGTATATATGCATACAGTCTGTGTTAAATTTTATAGATCACAATCCTACAGGCAGCTAAGATGATGGAAGCTTTCTACCCCGATCATGTGATCAGTCAGCTGACTGTATCAGAGGAGGACTACTGGGAGAGGAAACAGCTGGAGTTCAGGGATTGGACAGGTAACTTAGTCCAGCTATACACATGAAGATGCCGTAAAATTCCTAAAAATTCAGACATCTTGATGACTTGCTGTAATTCTCCTAAAATTTTAACAAATTTGTTTCAACAGTCTAGCAGTGAGTCCAAAATGTGGAGATGGAATGGCAAACAGTGTAGACCCTGATCAGACTGCTCCTTCAGGAGCAGTCAGATCAGGGTCTACACTGTTTGCTTAGGCCTGTGTGTCCCAATACTTAGGATCGTTACGGTATGCAGCACTATAAGAATATTGCACACACCTACAGATAAGGAGCTAGTCACAGTTGGTTTGTCCCACCAGTGGTCAAGAGATTACATGTTCGACCCCTGCCAAGTTTTCGAGTGTTCTTTCATGGAGATAATTTCTGAAATATCTTCATTATTGATTAGGAAAAATCTTCATTATGATTATGAAATACAGTGAGTGAGTGTTTGAGTTTTACGTCCCACCAACAGCTAAGGTCATAGGGAGATGGGACCTCGGTTTAAAGACTCATCCGAAAGTCTGGAGAAGCCCGGGATCGATCCTGCGATCCCTGGTTTACAAGGCGAGTAGCGTAACCACTACACCACGGAGGCTTCTAATGAAATACAGTAAAATTATGCTATTAAGACCCCTAAAATTAAGACAAATTCTCCTTTAAAAGCATATTTAAAAAGTTCCAGTCATTCTTTCTGTGTGTTTTCTGCACTCAGTGTCTTCTAGAAAGAGACCACCTTTGGGATTGTTCAAAAGTGGTCTTAAAGACCACTTTTGAACAGTCCCAAAGGTGATCTTCATTATATGAAATTTCTCTCCCACTGATTGAAGAAGGGCAGTCATCAGTTTCTGGTGATAGAATGTGTACTGCTTATGTTTAGGCCTGCCCAGGAAAAGTGTTATTAGGTTTTCAGGCTCGACATGACCTAGGTTGTCATCACGTGAACAAGTCTGTGAAATGAACACCCCGCTAAACCCCACTCTATATAGAGAACACTGGGGTTTACGGGGGTATACATAATTTTCCTTATTCAGCTCCAAGACATAGGTAGTGGGTACTCGTTAGAACCGCCTCAATGAGGCAGTTCTAACGAGCACCCACAACCTATGTTTGCAGTATAAATAAGAAAAATATCACGGATTTTCATCAGAAAAGTAGCAGTTTTGGAGATGCAAAAAATGCACAATGACGCACGGGTGTGTTATTGAAATGTGAACTCAAAACTAAACCAAACCAAAATCCAGAGAAGGATTATCAAGGACAATAAAGGGATAGTTTTCCTTATTTCAGGCCTCATAGAGAAACCTATGAAACCTATAATTTTGTGTCAAACCTATTAAACTTTTATTTGGTTCATTTATCAATAAAAAGCCTGTATTCTCATGCAAAAGCCTATATTTTTCCCTTTTTGAACCTTTTATTCACGACTCAGCCCTAACTTTTCTTCAATATTCCCTTCTATTTTTACTTTTTAGTCTAAAAAAGTAATGAAAAGGTGTCAAGAAATTGTATTTGTTTTTTTTTTTTGTTACTCGCTTTGCTCGCTCAGATCAGTGTTTTCACATAACGTTGCTATCACTGGCTAACATTTGGTTCTACGCAGCTCACAGCGCTTGTCGCTTTGTGCAAAATAGTACAGTTTTTAACAAAAACTACAGAATAAGTGCATTAGAATGGGGGTTTTATGTTCGCAAATTCCGTTTTTGACTATGCTGAGGCCTCGCCGTACAAAAAAAAATTCTGACTGTAATTTACCTCCCAAAATGACAATTTTGATTAAAGTAGTCCCCTAAATTGTCCTCATTGTTTGGGGAACTACGTAACATTCATGCCTGTGAAGAACAAGTAGAACAATTTGTTGCCATCAACCAATCTAAGGGAAATAATCAGTACAGGCTGGCTTTACCATTCTTAGAAGAGTAAATACCCAAAGAAGAAGCACCAGATAAAATGAATAGATTATACGAGCCCCGCCAAGCGAATTTGTGTCTTCAAGCATGCCCAGCCATTCAGAGGGGCCAGGGATATGACTTTCTGTCTGAAGGTTCCTCTTGATTCACTGCTTGTATGAGCGAGCAGCGAAGGTTCTGGCGAGACTGCGCGGATGCGCAGGCTCGCCTGAACCTTCGCTGCTCGCATAGGCGATAAGTACCAAAATCGCTTGACGGGGCCCATATAGAAAATGCCCAATATGATAATTTTTCTATATAATCTATGTTTGTTTTTTTTTTAATCCATGTCTAAACCTTTGCATTTGCTGTAATTCGAAACCATACAGATGCAGTGATGTTGCCTAGCAATGCAGTGGCCTGACATCTTTGCCAACTACCCTACAGTGGCTCCCCCAAAAAGGATGCTCATATAGTCTGAAACTGAAATACACTCTGTATAAAGGCTTTTATTTGATATTACATAGTACATTTTTGCCGGATTATGGTTAATTCCGTCAGCAATGGAAGCAACTTTTTGTCTTAACAACCTTAGTGGAGACATACCAGGGATAAGTAAATATTTGTGTTTGCTGTGATTCAAATGCCAGTCTGATCTGGGCCCACACTGTTTACCTGTGTGCAAAGTTTGCAACAAAAAAAATTCAGCAGACGACATAAGCAGATGACATTGTCAGATGTAGTTTTTCTCGGTGTCTAAGGACAAAAGTTTATAATTTTAATACTAAGAACATGTGTCTGAATGGGCTGACAGAGGGAAGACAGTCATATGTAGGTTTTGCCGTACACAATCAACCTTAAGGTTTCTTCAATGCCAGATGGAATAAACATTTTATTCAGATTTCTGGTGATGTGGACTTCAAAGATATACAAAATATTGCCACTTGAATAAAAACATATCATACATCATGTTAACAAAATCCATGTGATAAGCACCTCTCTAAACCCTGCTTTATGTAGAGAAAACTGGGGTTTACATGAGTTAACATTATTTTTCCTGCAGCAAGACATAGTTGTGTCTATTGTAAATTGCGTAAATTGAGGCAGTTCTAACAAGCACCCACATCCTATGTTGGTTTATCAATAAGAAAAGTATCACTCATTTTCATCAGCAGAGCATCCGTTTTGGAGATATCATCTCCTGAACAAGTCCATGAAATGAACACCCCCTAAACCCCAACTTTATATAGAGAAAACTGGGGTTTACGGTGGTATACACTATTTTTCTTATTTCTGCTCCAATACATAGGTTGTGGGTACTCGTTAGAACCACCTCAATGAGGCAGTTCTAACGAGTACCCATAACCTATGTTTGCAGTATACATAAGAAAAACATCACAGATTTTATCAGAAAAACAACCATTTTGGAGCTGGAAGAAATGCACTATGTCGCATGGGTATGTTATCGTTATGTGCAAGAATGCACTATGGTGCACAGGTGTGTTATGGTAACAATTCCAATGCATTTGGAATGCTGCAAGACAAATGTTTGGATACTTGTTAGAACTGGCGCAATGAGGTGGTTCTAATGAGCACCAACAACCTAGACTATGTTGGGAGTATCAATAAGAAATGTATTACTCATTTTCATTATCAAAGCATCTGTTTTGGAGATATGAAAGAATGTACTATGCCACACAGTTGTGTTATGGTAATGATTTTATGGAATCTGACACAGTCTGATCATATATTGTAAAAAATTTGCACCAATATAATTATTCTGCCATATACTGACAAAAATCAGTTTTCATTAGATAACATTTGTTTTCATTGGCTGAGATTCCAGTTTATATGCAGCTGACATCTCTTCCTGGTTTTGGCAAAAAAAAAAAAATTTAACCTTGTAAACAGTTAAGTGCATCAGAATCGGGATAACTGCATTGAAAATTGTCATTTGGGGGTGTAAATCATCAGTTTTATGGTCGCAGATTATGTTTTCAGCTCCTTATGACTCATTGCCGTAACACAAAATTTCTGATTGTAAAACTGCCTATTCACCTCCCCAAATGACAGTTTTCATCACGAAAACATATAGAAGCCTCCGTGGTGTAGTGGTTACGCTACTCCCCTTGTAAACCAGGGGTCGCAGGATCGATCCCGGGCTTCTCCAGACTTTCGGATGAGTCTTTAAACCGAGGTCCCATCTCCGTATGACCTTAGCTGTTGGGGGGACGTAAAACTCAAAACATGCACTCATCAAGAAAAAACGACTATATAATCCTGACCCCCTTGAACCCCACTTTTATAAAGTAAAACTGGGGTTTACAGGGGTAATCCTTATTATACCCCCACAAATGAAATTTGGGGGGGTATATAGGAGTGAGCTTGTTGGTCGGTCTGTCGGTCGGTCAGTCTGTTGACCTGGTTTCCAGACGATAACTCAAAAAGCGCTTCACCGATTTTTAGCTCGTCTGTTTTTTGAAAAAAAAACTTTCAAGCTATTGTCATCACTCCGGCGTCTTCGTTGTCATCTGGCGTCGTCCTTAACCGAAAACCTTAACCTTGACCATATTTCCAAAAGTATTTGGCCTACCTTCATGAAACTTCATACACATACTCACCATCACAAGAGCTACATTCCCTACAAGTTTTATAACTCCATCTTGCAATTTGATTGCTCTTGTTTGACTTAGAACTTTGGTTTTCTAAAAGAAACTGCAGACAAGCGTTGGCACCCGCATGCGGTGCTCTTGTTATAATTTTTGGTACACTGATGTAACATCATAAAATACAGGTCAAGTTCGATTTCCACTACAATTCGTCAATTTTCGACATAGTTATGGCCCCTTTCAGATGAAAAAATTGCAAAATGCTGCTGTTGTACTATCAAGGCAGATTTTGTGGGGGTATTTATCACCTTTAGTGATAGCTCTAGTTTTTCTTATTTCTGCTCTAAAATATAGATTGTGGGAACACATTAGAACCTTCTCGCCGAAGCAGTTCTAACGTGTACCCACAATCTATATTTTGAACAGAAAAAGAAAAATATCACAATTTTTCATCAAAATTTTTTCAATTTTGCACAGTAAAATTTACAATGCATTTGTATTGTCGTGTGAAGTTATCACCTAAACATAGCATGTAGCTTGGAACATAACCATGTTTGTCAACAAGTTAATTAAATTTTACAGGTCTGGCAAGTCAGAAACTGTCCAACATATTTTCCACATCTTTCTTGGAGCCATTGGAGGATACAGACAACCATTTTGAACTCAAGGTAATCATATTTGTTTGTTTGATTTAAAGTTTAACGTCCCCATCAACACTGTATAGGTTATTTTGGAGACGTTGCTTCCAATTTTGTGGGACTTTTACTTGACATTGAGATGAAAAGACATCTCAAGCCCTGTCGCCCAATGAAACCATTAGGGTTTATAAGCATGGACGGTCTGACTCGCACTGCTTTGCCTTGGCAGGCTTAGATTCTCTTAGTGGTTTACCAGTACTCATGTGCCGTCAGTTTAAGCTCTGCGTGGAAGCATCATGCAGCCCATCTATTTCTTCAAGCCCCGATGAGTGGGGGCTGTTAAGGTAATTATATAGTTCAGCCATCTTATAATAAGTAATATTTTTCGCTTATGCTATGTTCCCACTATCACGATTCGCGCCACGATTGCAATCGTGTTCTTAATCGTGGACTAATCGTGGTGATCCTATCAGATCTTATCAGATCTTGAGGTCAGTCGTGGCAATCGTGTTAATCGTAGAAAATTTTTGAACGGTTCAAAATTTTTCCACGATCAACACGATCGATTTCAAATCGGGATCATCGTATCACATCGTGTTGCATCGTAACAAAGCGCGACGGATCGCATCTAATCGTGCTTCCAAATCGCGGTGATCGGGGCCAATCTTGGACAAAACAAACACCGCGTTCTGTTGAGATGTGTTGCGATCTCACAAGATCTGTCACGATTTGTTACGCTCTGTCGGGTCCCATTGCTCAAGACCTGTCACGAATGGCTCGTGATCAGATACGAGTTGATACGAGTAAATGCGATTAGATACGAGTAGGCTACGTTTTTATACGAACGTCCACGATCTATTTCGAGTTCTCAAGATTTAATGCGACTCATTCAGCGATCTGCTCATGAGTGAGTGAGTGAGTGTATTTCAGTTTTACGTCCCACCAATAACTAAGGTCATACGGAGACGGAACCTCGGTTTCTAGACACATCCGAATGTCTGGAGAAGCCCGAGATCGATCCTGCAATCCCTGGTTTATACAGGCCTTTGCTAGTATTTTTTAACCCTTTGAAAGATGCCACCCAAGGATAATGGAAGCTTAGAATGGTAAAGGCAAGCCTGAACCATTCCAGCCAGAGAAATTGCCACATTGACACCATCCGCAACTCCTACCATCATCAATGGTTGAGGGTCAGTGTTTATGCTGTAAAAATCAAGAAACACTTAAGTCCATGGTCAGTCCGGCTGTATATATACCAGTCGGGGTCAAGTCGTAGCCCAAATCGTGATCGCCCTCGATCATAATCGTGAAAAACATCGAGACGACAGTCGTATGCTATCGTAACGGAGCGCATCGGCTCGTGATGAGCGTATAAGAACGTATCTGTACGTATCAGATCGTCCCAATTCGGGGTACTCGATCGTGATGATTGTTTCAGATCGAGACCAAGTCGTAGACTGGATCGCAACAATCCTATCGGAACGCATTTGGTCGTATCTGAACCTGAGAGCAGACCGTGGCTGATCGTGATACCTGAAATTGACAAATCGTGATCGGATTGCATCTGAGCGCAACGAATCGTACCAGAACGTATCGACTCTCATCATCTCGTATCCAAACCTGAACTTTCAGAGAATATTCCACGACCAGCTACGAATGGCCAATCGTGGCGTTCGTAACGGATCGCACGACAGTGGGAACCTAGCATTAAAAATTGGCACATGTTAAGCTGAAAACAATGTATGAAGTTATGAAGCATATGACCTTTAAAAAAATCTTTGGGCAAAGCTTGACTGCTAGCCACAGAGGGTGAGCTAAGGTATACATCTTTATTATGGAGAATTTAATAATGATAATATCTGACTAGCCATTTTATGTGTATACATTTCCATAAAGTTGCCTCTAACATATCTGAGACCCTAAGCTTCTCCCCACTGCCACTATGTACATTTCTGGGCCCTAATTGCTTAAAAAACCTGTTATTGGCCAAAAGGATAAATGGTCTGCAACTAAAGAAACAGGGTTATAACTGGTGATACATAAAATGGCACACCCCCTAAATCCCACTTTATATAGAGAAAACTGGGTTTAGAGGGTGTACATTATTTTTCTTATTTCTTCTCTGATACATAGGCTGTGGGTATGCATTAGAACTGCCTCAGTGAGGTGGTTCTAATGAGCACCTACAACCTATGTTTGAAGTATAAATAAGAAAAATATCACAGATTTTCATCAGAAAAGTAGCCATTTTGGAGATATGAAACAATGCTTTATGTCGCACCGGTGTGTTATCACATTGAACACCCTAACTAACAGCATAGTTTTTATCAACTGGAACCTGATTTTTAAATTACAAGAAAGCCAGGCTCTGTTTACAGAACGAAAAGTTCACAGAAGGTCAATATCTAATACTTGCAAGTAAAATATCTTGTAGTCTGGTATTTTTTCTGGAAAAATGTGAGCAGCTTTCATCAAAAATATAAGTATATTTGTCATAGAAAATATAAATGTTAGCTTTTGACATTGTGGACACCTTAAGGCCTTGCTGTAACTCTCCTAAAATTTTAGCAAGGAGTTCAAAACGTGCAGATGGAATGGCAATCAATGTACACCCTGATCAAACTGCTCCTTCAGGAACAGTCTGATCTGGGTCTGCACTGTTTGCTTAGGCCTGTCTGTTCCAATACTTAAGATCATTACAGTACTCTTGGAAACACCACTTTACAGAGAGAAAACTGGGGTTTGCAAAAACATGGATTATGGGTACTTGCTAGAATCTCATTACGAAACCATGCATATACAAACTCATTGTAAACTTTACCGCCAAAAAAATGAAAATCTTAAGATGAAAAAATGTGATATTTTTCTCAAAATATAGATTGTGGCTACTCAGAACTGCTTCAGCGAGGCGGTTCTAACGAGTACCCACTATCTTTATTTGAGGGCAGAAATAATAAATATGATGTTTACCCCTGTAAACCTCAGCTTTACTCTATAAAAGTGGAATTCAAGGGGGTCAGAATTATATAGGCGTGTTTTCGTGATGCAGCACATATGATGAGGTGGAGCAGCACATATTATCCTACAGTTTACAGCCAATCAGCCTGAATTTTGTTTTGTAGTTCGACCATGATGTGGAGCAGTACATATAGTTTTGAAGTTACAGTCCACAAACACTGACTAGAACAAGAGTCAGTATATGTGCCGCATCTTACTTTTTGCCATGGGTGTTTGTTAGCCCCCTTGCCGAGCTCTTGCTCTATACAGTCTATCCATTTATCATATGACGTCACGTCTGAGAATGTATTTGTTTGATTTGAGGTTTAATGTCCCCCGTCAACACTGAAAAGGTCATTTTGGAGACGTTACTTCCAATTTTGTGGGATTTTTACCTGACATTGAGATGAAATGACATCTCAAGCCCTGTCACCCAATGAAACCAATAGGATTTATAAGCATGGACGATCTGACACTCACACCGCTTTGCCTGGGCAGGCTTAGATCCTCTATGCGATTTACTAGTACTCATGTGTGGGTCAGATTCAGCTCTGCGTGGAAGCATCATGCAGCCCATTTATTTCTTCAAGCCCCGATGGGCGGGGGCCTGAGAATGAAATAACGTCATGTAATAAATTCGATAATCCACCAGTGGATTAAATATGCAAATTAGTTAGATATGCCCCATGTTACATGTACGAGGTCCTTAACGACGTCGCATTTACTGATGGCGGAATATTGACATTTTTGTTAAATAATCGTGAATAAAATGCATTTTAAATGTCATTGATAAATAGAATCTTGCTTTCGTGCTCATGCATTACTGAATTTTTTAACTTGTTGAGAAAAAGGGATAAAATGCTCAGCAAAGCCTCACATTTTATCCCTTTTCCTCAGCTTGTTTAATAAATCCAGTAATAAATGAACACTCATGTAAGATCTTCTATTTCTGGGATCCATCTCCCAACTGTGTTACATCCAAAGTTGTGTAATAATGAACCATGTTATAACAAGGTTGTCCTGTATTCACAACAGGTTCACCATGTAAACTTGAGTAGGTACATCAACATGTTGGATTCTGCAAACTTCCATGATGACCTTGACCTAGTTACTGAGGTACACTCTCCAACAGGTAAGTATTCTTTTTCACATGCACAACATCATTCAGTTACAAATTTATTCTACCGGTATCTGTGATAATTTTTTGAACTGTATGAGGGAGATTTGCCATTGTGATGAGGGAGTTGTAAAGAATATACAGTATAGAGAAATTCTCAGTTCAAATGAGGGAGACTCCAAATTTACTAAAATTTAGCATAAATTGGGCAAAAATTAGCATCGAAATGAGGGAGTCTCCCTCCTGATAAGGGAGGTATCACAGGTATATATTCTATATACACCTGAGGACACAAATCTGTTCAAACTTTGATGAGCTTCATTTCATTTTGATTTGATGTTTCATTCAATATTTCCATACATCCTGTCAGTCAAATGCAAGCCAAGAATACATTCAAAACATGAAGTGTTGTACATTTCGCTGTACACTCCTGCACTGTCAAATCAGAATACATCTAAAATGTCAATCAGACCTAAAAATGGAAAAAGTGCTTGCCACAATGAGACAAATCAATGTATATTTCTTGATCCAGTTTTAGACTACTTTGATGAATGACATTTGCTTGTCAAACTAACTTGTTACAAAGAGATTGATTGAAAGGTACTTCATAGGAGTTTGAACAGTTTTTGTCCACAGGTGTAATATACATTCTATATAATATATACAAAAAAGATATGAAAATGAGCAACATGCAATAGGCATGTCATGTTTTATCCGAATTGCCTCTTAAAATTCTGAACACGCCTGAACATTTTCATTTTTGTTTTTAACTGACCTGACCAAAGGTCACGGTGAGCTTTTGTGACCATGAGTTGTAGGGCATCGTCATGCATCTTGTGTCGTTCATCGTCCGTAAACTTTTCTTGTGAACACAGTAGAGGCCACAGTTTTGGGCCAGAAATTATCAAACTTGGTCAGAATGATCATCATGAAAATGGGTCAGCGTCAAAAAGTACGTCAGTAGGTCAAATCATTGAAAAACAATGTGAACACACTGGAGGCCACAGTTCTGGTCCGATCATCATCAGACTTGTTCAGAATGATCATCTTGACAGTATCTCTGTCAAGTTCGAATATGGGTCATGTTGAGCAAAAACTAGGTCAGTAGTCAAATCATAGAAAAACGTTGTGAACACACTAGAGGCCACAGTTTTGGTCCGATCATCATCAATCTAGCTTAGAATGATAATCTTGATGGTATCTGTGTCAAGTTCGAATATGGGTCATGTCTTATGAAAAAGGAGGTCAGTAGGTCAAATCATAGAAAAAGCTTGTGAACACACCAGAGGCCACAGTTTTGATCCCATTATCATCAAACTTGCTCAAAATTATCATCTTGACAATATCTTGGTCAAGTTGGAATTCGGGTCATGTCGGGTCAAAAAGTAAGTCAGTAGGTCAAATCATAGAAAAACCTTGTGAACAAGCAGCAGGCCACAGTTTTGGTCCGATCATCATCATACTTGCTCAGAATGATCATCTTGACAATATTTCGGTCAAGTTAGAATATGGGTCATGTAGGGTCAAAAAGTAGGTCATCAGGTTAAATCATAGAAAAACCTTGTGAACATATAGAGGCCACAGTTTTGGTCTGATAGTTATCAAACATTCTCAGAATGATCATCTTCACAATATCTCGATCAAGTTCGAATATGGGTTATGTCGGGTCAAAAAGTAGGCCACCAGGTCAAATCACAGAAAAACATTGTGAACACGCTAGAGGCCACAGCTTTGGTCCAATTATCATAAATCTTGCTCAGAATGGTTTCTAGTTGTATGTGGTGAAATACAAATTACATTTTTTTTTTTATGTCCCCGGTAGCGATAGCGGGGACATATTGTTTTTGCCCTGTCTGTTTGTTGGTTTGTTGGTTTGTACGTGGACAACTTTAACGTTGGCCATAACTTTTGAACCGTTTGAGATAGAGCTTTCATATTTGGCCTGAAGGTTCCTTGTGACAAGACCTTCACATTCATGCCAAAAAATTTGACCTGTGACCTTGACTTTTGACCTACTTAAAAGAAAAAAAAAACATTGGTCATAACTTTTGAACCACTTGAGATACAGCCTTCATATTTAGCATGTATGTTCCTTGTGATATAAGCTTTACAATCATGCAAAAAATTTTGACCTGTGACCTTGACCTTTGACCTACTTAAAATAAAAAAATCACATTTTGGTCATAACTTTTGAATGGTTTGAGATAGAACCTTCATATTTTGCATGTAGGTTCCTTGTGACAAGAGCTTTACATTCACACAAAAAATTTTGAGCTGTGACCTTGACCTTGACCTTTGACCTACATAAAAGAAAAAGTTAACATTGGTCATAACTTTTGAACCGTTTGAGATACAGCCTTCATATTTAGCATGTATGTTCCTTGTGACAAAAGCTTTACATCCATGCAAAAAAATTTGACCTTTGACCTTGACCATGACCTACTTAAAATATAAAAATAACATTTTGGTCATAACTTTTGAACAGTTTAAGACAGAGCCTTCATATTTTGCAAGTAGGTTCCTCTTGACAAGAGCTTTACATTCACACAAAAATTTTTGACCTGTGACCTTGACCTTCATAAAAGAAAAATTTTACATTGGTCATAACTTTTGAACTGTTTGAGATACAGCCTTCATATTTAGCATGTAGTTTCCTTGTGACAAACGCTTTACATTCATGCAAAAATTTTGACCTGTGACCTTGACCTTTTACCTACTTAAAAAAAATAAACATTTTTGGTCATAACTTTCGAACCATTTGGGATAGAGCTTTCATATTTGGCATGTAGGTTCCCTGTGATTAAGGTTTTTCATTTATGCAAAATGTTTGGATCATGACCTTGACATTTGACCTACTTAAAAGAAAAAATAAATTTGTCCATAACTTTTGAACCGTTTAAGATAGAGCCTTAATATTTGGCATGTAGGTTCCTTGTGACAAGAGCTTTACATTCATGCTAATTTTTTGACCTGTGACCTTGACCTACTTTAAAGAAAAAATATTATTGTTCATAGCTTTTGAACCGTTTAAGATAGAGCTTTCATATTTGGCATGTGAATTTCTTGTGTCAAGGGCTTCCCACACAAACATCTTGAACTGTGAGCAACTTTGAATAAAAAATGACCATGCCCGGGGACATGTTCGTGTTTCACAAACACATCTTGTTTTATTCTGTTATTTGTTATCATACCATTTTAATTTTTTTTTATCAAAACTTGTTACTAGGGGATGTTACCACTCGCCCACCACATCTTGGCTCAGAATATTTCAACCCTTCTCAGAGGATTATACAGACCCACCGCTATCATACAGCCAAGAAGAGGAGATTTCCGTGGTCCAGACCAATGTTTCTGGTAGAGTTTGACAAACTCGAGGTCCCCCTACCAGTACCACACCCAGCTATTATAGCTATCTCAATATACAACAGGTAAGTGCCAAGCCCTCTAAACCTTAGCCCACCAATCACAACAAGTTTTGTCTGCATTATCTTAAAAGTCATTATTGCAAACTGTTTGGACCTGTATACAAAAATATGTTTGTAAAGTTTACAAGCCAATGCAGCAGAGGACATAAACAGACAACATTTTCAGATGTAGTTCTTTTTGAGGGTCTTAAACCATAAAATGCCAGTTACAACAATAGTCGTCTGCTTTGTCGTTTGCTGGTCACTTTAAAGGTCATTTTTGCAAACAGTGTGGACCCATTTCAGACTGATCCTCTAGGAGCAGTTTGATTCAGGTCCACACTGTTGCCTATATGCAAATTTTTTTCCGAAAGTTTGCAAAAGAATTTAGCAGACAACATAAGCAGACAACATTTTCAGAGTTAGTTTTTCTTGGCATCTTAAGGGTTACCCTGAAGATGCTCGGCGTCTTAAGGGTTTACCCTTAAGATGCCAAGTAAAATTCATCTGAAACTGTTGTCTGTTTATGTTGCCTACTGCATCTGTTTTGATAAAGTTTCAAACATATTTTTAGCATACAGGTAAACAGTGTGGACCATCGAGCAGAGCAGTCTGATCTGGTCCATACTTTTTGCAACAATGATTTTTAAAAGTAGCAGATGACAGTGGTTGTGAATGGATACTCCTGGGTATATTAGCTGCATTTTTTTCCAAATTTGGGTTACTACCAGATTCTGAGAATCCAGATCTCTTTTTAACCCTTGTCCTGTTGTTCTCGACAACCCCTACCTTTGCAAAAAGTGTAGATCCAGATCGGATGGCTTCTAAAGCCATCTGATCAGGCTCTACACCATTTATCAAGCAGTTTGTGAATTGAATGAATACAGTCTATCAAGTAATTTGATTGATTGATAGTCAGCAGTGTATGTGACTAAATGAATTTATTCAGCAGGATAATGGTTAATTTGGGGACTGCTCATAGCCCAGTCTGTCTGTCTTCATCCACTTCCATGTCCGAGATGGCATTAGCAATTTTGCATCTAAGTTTTCTTAATTGTGAAACCAGGCAGGGGCATCCATGTCCTTTGGACACATTTCTTGTTAACCCTTATCCATCCCGCTGCATAAATTAATTTAGCCACACCCTTTTCTGACTATCCACCAATCAAATTACTTGATTTAATATATTTGTTTATTTCACAAACTGCAGGACAAACAGTGTTGATCCTGATCAGATGGCTTCAAGAAGCCATCAGATCTGGATCTACACTGTTTGCAAAGGTAGGGGTTGTCATGAAAAGTGGGATAAGGGTTAGGTATCAATATCTCTGGTTTCAAGGAAGGGCACTGTCCCTTTGTTAAACTGTATTAGACTATCAGTTGACCATAAGAAGAACTGATATATCTTGGAGACTTCCCCCTGCCAATTTTACAAGGGAGACAACTTGTTACTTCCTGTTTGCTTCTCTGTACACTCAGCCATCCTCTTTAGAGATGACCCTTGTTGACAAGGGCAACTAATCAGGTACCCTTGAATGTGCAATCATCCCCCTTAACCCAAAAAGTGCTAGCAACATGTTGCAGACAATATTTTTTTAATCCCCCACCGCGAAGCGGAGCGGAGATTATAGGACTGGCCTTCGTCTGTCTGTCTGTCTGGGCATCCATCCGCCCGTTTGTCTGTCTGTTACACTTTCTTGTCCGCTCCATATCTCCTGAACCCTTTTGATAGATTTTCATTAAACTTTGGTCAATTATTCGTCTCAGTGAGCTGATGTGCAGAACCTAAAAATGAACCGTGCCGACTCAAGGTCAAGGTCACAGTTGAAGGTCACGAGTTTGAAACTTTGAATTATGTGTCCGTTCCATATCTCCTTTACCATTGGAAGGATTTTCATTAAACTTTGGTCAAATATTCTTTTCAGTGAGCTGATATGCAGAACCCATAAATGACCCATGCCGACTCAAGGTCAAGGTCACAGATTAAGGTCACAAGTTTGAAACTTTGAAATTTGTGTCTGTTCCATATCTCCTTTACCCTTAGAAGGATTTTCATTAAACTTTGGTCAAATATTCTTTTCAGTGAGCTGATGTGCAGAACCCATTAATGACCCATGCCGACTCAAGATCAAGGTCACAGTTTAAGGTCACAAGTTTAAAACTTTGAATTTTGTGTACATCCCATAGCTAGTTACCCCTCAAAGGATTTTCATTAAACTTTGGTCAGTTATCGCCTCAGTGAGCTGATGTGCAGAGCCAATAAATGAATCATGCTGACATCAGGTCAAGGTCACATTGGAAGGTCACGAGTTTATCTCAATGTCCCCCCCCCCCCCCCCCCCCCCCGTCCCGTGTGCTGATGTGCATAACACATAAATAAACCATGCTGACTCAAGGTCCGTTCCATATCTCCTTTACCCCTGGAAGGATTTTCATTAAACTTTCATCAAATATCCCCCACAGTGCGCTGATGTGTAGAATCTGTTAATAAACCATGCTGACTCGATGTCAAGGTCACAGTTGAAGGTCACAAGTTTGAAACTTGGAATTTTGTGTCCCTTCCATATCCCCCTTACCACTTCATTAAATTTTTGTGAAATATAACCCACATTGAAATGATGTGCGGAACCCATGAATAGACCATGCCAACTGAAGGTCAAGGTCACAGGTGAAGGTCACAAGGTTAAGCCTTGATACAAAGTGTGGCGGGGGATTTGTCTGTCCCTCAGACTTCTTTCTTGTTTTAGCTCACCTGTCACATAGTGACAAGGTGAGCTTTTGGGATCACTTTTCATCCGTCGTGCATCTGTGTGTCCGTGCATGCGTCCGTCCGTGCGTAAACAATTTCTTCAAACTACATCTCCCCCTAAACCGCTGATCGGATTTTGACCAAACTTCACAGGAATGATCCTTAGGTGGTCCCCTTTCAAAGTTGTTCAAATGGTTCCGGTCCGTTGCACATATAGGTCACAGGAGCCAAAAATAGATTTTTTTCACTGAAAACTTCAAAAATCTTCTTCTCTTAAACCACAATGCCCAGGTCTTTGCTATTTGGTATGAAACTTCATCTAGTGGACCCCTACCAAGATTGTTCAAATTATAGTGCTGGGGCCAAAAAAGCCCCCACCCCGGGGCCCTTTGGTTTTACATAGGCGTATATAGGGAAAATCTTTAAAATCTTCTTCTCTGAAACCACAAGGCCTAGGTCTTTGATATTTGGTGCGAAATTTCATCTAGTGGACCTCTATCAAGATTGTTCAAATTAAAGTGCTGGGGCCAAAAATGCCCCCGCCCAAGACCCTTTGGTTTTACATTAACTTAAATAGGGAAATCTTTAAAAATCTTCTTCTCTGAAACTGCAAGGCCACGGTCATTTATATTTGGTATGGAGCTTCATCTAGTGGACTTCTACCAAGATTGTTAAAATTGTAGCCCTCGGGCCACAAATGCCTCCGCCCTGGGGCCCTTTTGTTTTACCTAGACTTATATAGAGATAATCTTTGAAAATCTTCTTCTCTGAAACAGCAAGTCCAAGGTCTTGGATATTTGGTGTGAAGCTTCATCCAGTGGACCTCTATCAAGATTTTTTAAGTTATAGCCCTGAGACCAAAAATGCCCCCGCCCGGGGCCATTTTGTTTTACATTGGCTTATGTGAGGAATATCTTTAAAAAAGCCTTCTTCTCTGAAACCGCAAGGCCCAGGTCTTTGATATTTGGTGTGTAGCTTCATCTAGTAGACATTTGCCAAGATTGTTCAAATTATAGCCTTTGTTGATATTTGGTATCAAGCTTCACCTTTTAGACCTCCCTCAACATTATGCACATTATAACCCTGAGGTCAATAATGGCCCTCCCCGGGGCCCACTTGTTACTCTATGGATCAGGTGAGCGATCCAGGGCCATCATGGCCCTCTTGTTTTTTTTCAAGGAGAAAATGAGGCTTGACATTTCATGTGAATGGTCTGTCTGCATAAATGTGAAGCCTTATCTTGTAGAAAAAAATTATTTAGTATGATCTTAACCCTTATCTTGCTGTTCACGACAACCCCTATCTTTACAAAGAGTGTAGATCCAGATCAGATGGCTTCTGAAGAAGCCATCGGATCAGGATCTACACTGTTTGGCATTCAGTTTATGAATTTGTAGCAATAAATTACATCAAGTAATCTGATTGGTTCAAAGTCAGAAATGGGTGTGGCTAAGCTGAATATTCAGCAAGTGAAGGGTTAAAATATTTGAAAACAGCTTTAGACGAAGAGTAAAAAGAATACAGCGAACATTCTCTATACCAAAATTTGTTTGAATGACAACACTCGTTACAATGACAAATACAATGAAATGAATCCGTAGCTCAAGACAGATCATCTTGGCCATCCAACTGCTAGTTTGTTTGTTTGTTTGGTTTGAGGTTTAACGTCCCCGTCAACACAATTTAGGTCATTTTTGAGACGTTGCTTCCAATTTTGTGGGACTTTTACCCGACATTGAGATAAAATGACATCTCAGTCCCTGCCGCCCAATGAGACCAATAGGGTTTATAAGCATGGATGGGCCGACTCGCAGCAGTTGTTCCGGGCACGCTTAGACCTCCTAAGCGGATTACCAGTATTCTTGTCCGGTCGGTATCAGCTCTGCGTGGAAGCATCTTGCAGCCCAATCTGTTTCTCCAAGCCCCGATGGGAGGGGGCGATCCCACTGGTAGGAAATGCCTACATTGAATCCATAATTCTTTGAGATTCTTGCAGTCTAATACTCCAAGAAACAAATGTTAGTATTGTCTTATCCACAACAGTTGTTTCTTGAGTAATTAACCTTTCTCTTGCTGCATATTCATTTTAGCCACACCCATCTCTGACTTTGAACCAATCAGATTACTTGCTGTAATTTATTCCTACAAATTCATAAATCAAATGTCAAACAGTGTAGATCCTGATCAGATGGCTTCTTCAAAGATAGGGGTTGTCATGAACAGCATGATAAGAGTTAGAGGGGACAAAGCCGTTAATTCTCTATCTTCTTCTTTGGTTTCTTTATAGCGGCAATGTTTTCTTTATCGGTAAAGTGTAAGGGAACAAATTCTGTCATTATAACTAGGGTTCTCTCTAATTATGGGATAATTTTCCTTGCTTTATGTTTGAAATATATGTTGTGGCATATGTGTCTGGCAATAAAGAAAGAAAATTATACCTTAACCCATTTCGTACCTGAAACCCCAAAACGGGTAGTTGGGCAAACACTGCAGACCCAGATCAGACTTCACAGCGTCTGATCAGGGCCTACACTGTTTGCAAAATTTTCAGCCAATTTCCAAATAGCTTTTGAAGAAAGCACGACCTGACACCCATAAATTTTGAAATGGACTCACCCCTAAATTTTGAAATGGACTCCTGCTATATATAAGGTGGAAGATTCCATTTGGTACAAAAAGAATTAATTACACATCTTATCCCTCCTTATCTGGAGCTATGGAAAATGTTGTCTGCTTCATTTGCTTGGAGGGCTTAGGAAAGCTTGACCTTTGAATTGTTCTCAGTTTGAATGTACTAGAAGATTGGTGTGACCTGCGTCACCATGCTCTGACATGTGTTTGCCCTTCTGACATCTTATATATGACGTTCCAGTCTGTATTGACATGTAAATTGTGCTTATCATAAATTATCTTTAGGTATTCATTTACCCCTGCCTTTTCTTCTGCTGATTTTTTCTGACCAATAGTCTTCATGTGACGTTCATCACGAAAACACGCCTATATAATTTTGACCCCCTTAAACCCCACTTTTATATAGTAAAACTGGGGTTTACACGGGCAAACCTTATTAGCTCACCGTCACGTAGTGACGAGGTGAGCTTTTGGGATCGCTTTTTGTCCGTCGTCCGTCCGTCTGTGCATCCGTGCGTCCGTAAACTTTTTCTTCAAACGACATCTCCTCCTAAACCACTGAGCGGATTTTGACCAAACTTCACAGGAATGATCCTTAGGTGGTCCCCTTTCAAAGTTGTTCAAATGGTTCCGGTCCGTTGCACATATAGGTCACAGGAGCCAAAAATAGTTTTTTTTCACCGAAAACTTAAAAAATCTTCTTCTCTGAAACTGCAAGGCCCAGGTCTTTGATATTTGGTATGAAGCTTCATCTAGTGGACCCCTACCAAGATTGTTCAAATTATAGTGCTGGGGCCAAAAATGCCCCCCATCGGGGCCCTTTGGTTTTACATGGGCTTATATTGGGAAAATCTTTAAAAATCTTCTTCTCTGAAACTGCAAGGCCCAGGTCTTTGATATTTGGTATGAATCTTTATCTGGTGGACCCCTACCAAGATTGTTCAAATTATAGTGCTGGGGCCAAAGATGCCCCTGCCCCAGGGCCCTTTGGTTTTACATAGGCTTATATAGGGAAAATCTTTAAAAATCTTCTTCTCTGAAACCGCAAGGCCCAGGTCTTTGATATTTGGTATGAAGCTTCATCTAGTGGACCCCTACCAAGATTGTTCAAATTATAGTGCTGGGGCCAAAAATGCCCCCGCCCCGGGGCCCTTTGGTTTTACATAGGCTTATATAGGGAAAACCTTTAAAAATCTTCTTTCTATGAAACCGCAAGGCCCAGGTCTTTGATATTAGGTATGAAGCTTCGTCTAGTGTACCCCTACCAAGATTGTTCAAATTATAGTGCTGGGGCCAAAAATGCCCCCGCCCCAGGGCCCTTTGGTTTTACATGGGCTTATATTGGGAAAATCTTTAAAAATCTTCTTCTCTTAAACTGCAGGGCCCAGATCTTTGCTATTTGGTATGAAGCTTCATCTAGTGGACCCCTACCAAGACTGTTCAAATTATAGTGCTGGGGCCAAAAATGGCCCCGCCCAGGGGCCCTTTGGTTTTACATAGGCTTATATAGGGAAAATCTTTAAAAATCTTCTTTTCTGAAACTGCAAGGCCAAGGTCTTTAATATTAGGTATGAAGTTTCATCTTGTGGACCTCTATCAAGATTGTTCAAATTATAGCCCTGAGGCCAAAATTGCCCCCGCTCCTGGGCCCTTTGGTTTTTCATAGACTTATATAGGGAAAATCTTGAAAAATCTTCTACTCTGAAACCACAAGGCCTAGGTCTTTGACATTTGGTATGAAGCTTCACCTAGTGGACCTCTACCAAGATTGTTCAAATTATAGCCCTGGGGCCACAATGCCCCCGCCCCAGGGCCCTTTGGTTTTACATACACTTATAATAGAGATAATCTTTGAAAATCTTCTTCTCTGAAACACCAAGGCCCAGGTCTTTGAAATTTGGTGTGAAGCTTCATCCAGTGGACCTCTATCAAGATTGTTTAAATTATAGCCCTGAGGCCAAAAATGCCCCTGCCCTGGGGCCATTTTGTTTTACATAGGCTTATGTAAGGAATATCTTTTAAAAAAATCTTCTTCTCTGAAACCACAAGGCCCAGGTCTTTGATATTTGTTGTGTAGCTTCATCTAGTGGACCTTTGCCAAGATTGTTCAAATTATAGCCTTTTGTTGATATTTGGTATGAAGCTTCACCTTTTTAGACCTCCCTCAACATTATGCACATTATAACCCTGGGGTCAATAATGGCCCTCCCCGGGGCCCACTTGTTACTCTATGGATCAGGTGAGCGATCCAGGGCCATCATGGTCCTCTTGTTTTTCTTATTTCTGCTCCAAAATATAAATTGTGGGTACTCGTTAGAACCGAGTACCCACAATCTATATTTTGAGCAGAAATATGGAAAATATCACAATTTTTCATCCTAAAATTTCAGGGTTTTTTTTTCGGCAAAAAAATGACTCTGTATTAGTTAAGGCAAGTTTTCGTTATGGTTGTTATGCAGTTTCACATAGCTATGGATAAGGAGTGATGTGGATAAGTAAGAGATACGAGGGGTAATCAACAAAAAACCAGCCTAACTTATTTCTGGGTGTGATCGATCTCTTGTTTTTCAATGTAATTGCCCAATAGAATTATGCACTTGGACCAATGTTGTCCCTGTGCCATCAGCCCAGAACTGAAGAAGCCAGAGTCCTTGTCTCTGAACCCACTCCTAAACTGCCACCATATCCTTTTTCAAGTTTGGGAAAAGGAAATATTCACTAGGAGCTAAGTCTGAGAATAGATGGGGTGTGGTATTAGCTCGTCCCATTCTGCTCAACAGCCTCCATTGCATTTTTGCAAGTGTGGACCCTCGCATTGTCCTGTTGGAGCAGAATCCCTGTAGAGAGTTTACCTGGCGTTTTTCACGGATTGCAGTTCTCAGCTGGTCGAGCAAATTTGCATAATACGCACCTGTTATTGTACTTTCCTTTGCTAGAACGTCCAACATAATAATGCATTGTGCATTCAAGATACATTTGCCATCACCTTGCCAGCAGAGGGTTGTGTTTTGAACTTCTTTGGCCCCGGAGACCTCGGCGCTACCCACTGGCGACTTTTGAACTTTATTCTCTGGCTCATAATAGTGGACCCCCGTCTCATCTACAGCCACCAGACCTAAACTGCTTCAACAATGCACTGATGTTCTGGTTGCCATTTGCTAAGAGATTTTGGGACCCAAGGGGCTGTTAGTTTGTGCATACCCAAGCGATCATGTAAAATTGTTGAAAGCTATCGTGTAAAATGCATTTGCTATTTCTTCCACCTTGATTTGCCTATCAGAGTACACCAGATCCCATACTTTGTTACACATTTCTTCATCAGTTGCGTCTGATGGGCATCCAGAGCTGGTTTCGTCTTCTAAAGACGTTCTGTCGCGTTTGAATTCCACAACCCAGAATTTAACTTGAGCATACGGTGGTGCAGAAGACCCATAAACATTGGTCAACTCGCAATGTATTTCCCTTTCAAATACAAGTACCGAATTACAGCACGGTACACAACTTTTGACGAAAATCCTGCTTTTGCATCGCTAGCCATGTTTGCCATTCAATATCTTATATTTACATTTCCAGTGTAAAGTTTTGTGTAAACCTATAGAAAACAATGTAGTTCATACTTCCTTGAACGCATCGAGTGACATGATTTTCAATGGCTTCAAATGACTTCCGTCTAAACCATGGTTCTCTACGGGCGTTGGTGACATCAATGCTGTTCCGCTCTGTGTAGAAAAACAGCATGTAAATGTTTACAAGCCTTAAACGTTTGCCCTATAAGCCCAGTGATAGGGGCAAAGAATGTAAATATAAAAAAATAAACTTAATTTTTATGCCCCCGCCATTCGAAGAATGGTGGAAAGGGCATATAGCGTTGCCTCTGTCCATCCGTCCATCCGTTTGTCCGTCCGCCATCCGTCCGAAACTGAAACGTTTGCCCTATAAGCCCAGTCATAGGGGGCAAAGAATGTAAATATAAAAAAATAAACTTAATTTTTATGCCCCCGCCATTCGAAGAATGGTGGAAAGCGCATATAGCGTTGCCTCTGTCCGTCCGTCCATCCGTTTGTCCGTCCACCGTCCGTCCGAAACTTAAACGAAGTCAATAACTTCCTTATTTCTTGATGGATTTTAAAATTACTTGGCAGAAATGTTAACCATCATGAGATGATGTGTCACTTGCAAAACCCAGGTCTGTACCTCCAAGGTCAAGGTCATACTTAGAGGTCAAAGGTAAAGAAAAGGGTCTGAAACTTAAACACTGTCAATAACTTTCTTATTTCTGGATGGATTTTGAAATTACTTTGTAGAAATGTTAACCATCAAGAGACGATGTATCACGTGTAAAACCCAGGTCTGTACCTCCAAGGTCAAGGTCATACTTAGAAGTCAAAGGTAAAAAAAACGGGTCCGAAACTTTAACACAGTCAATAACTTACTTATTTCTGATGGATTTTGAAATTACTTTGAAGAAATGTTAACCATCATGAGACGATGGGTCACATGCAAACCCAGATCCGTACCTCCAAGGTCAAGGTCATACTTAGAAGTCAAAGGTAAAAAATATGGTCCGAAACTTAAACGCAGTCAATAACTTTCTTATCTCTGGATGGATTTTGAAATTACTTGGCAGAAATGTTGACCATCATGAGACAATCTGCCTCACACAAAACCAAGGTCCTTACCTCCAAGGTCAAGGTCATACTTAGAGGTCAAATGTGAAAAAGGGTCCAAAACTTTCTATGGATGAATACGAACATAGACATATTTTCAGGCGGGGGCATCCGTGTCCTATGGACGCATTTCTGATTTCTGCTTTTCATGAAAGTATGAACGACAGCGGGTCGCTAGGAAAAATTACATGAACCCCGAATTACATGAACCCCTTTGGGGTTCATTCACTTTGCACGTGACCCACTGTGTTCATACTTTCATGAACAGCAGAAAAAAAAATTCATTTCTTAAATTAGTGAATGACACGATAAGGGTGCAATTTAGCACACATGCCTTAAATATGTATTGAAACAAAGTATGGAAATCGTGGGTGTCTCAGTCAATTGGAAATGGGATATGCTGGTTACTTATTGACTTGCCCTTGTATTTTTGTCGCACCTGGTTTAAAGCATGGCGTGATATGTGAGTCCTGTTTACCTTCTGTTTGTCAGTCCGTCATTGCTTCAACCCTAGCTTCAGTACAAATGTTTAAGTTCATAAAGGCGGGACATAGCCTTCAGTGAAACCCTTGTCTCTGTTTCTTGTTAGAAACGTAAATTGTGGGTACTTGTTAGAATTGCCTCAATGAGGCAATTCTAACAAGTACCCACAATATGTTTTTGTGGAAAATAAGAAAAAAATTATCCTTATATTATCATCAGTATTATCTGGAGGTTGATATACAGGATAGTTAAAGGGATTTATTGTTAGAAACATATTTTTTTGAAATCACCTTGATAATTAACCCTTATCCTGCTGTTCACGACAACCCCTACTTTTGCAAACAGTGTAGATCCAGATCTGATGGCTTCTGAAGAAGCCATCTGATCAGGCTCTACACTGTTTGACATTCAGTCTGTGAATTTTCAGCAATAAATTACATAAAGTAACATGATTGGTTCAAAGTCAGAAATTGGTGTGGCTAACTTAATTATGCAGTGGGATAAGGGTGAAATAGGATTATTTGAGGATAGTTTTTCATATTTCTTCATAAAAACACATGTGTTTGACACTTCTTAGTATCACCTTATTGAGCAGATGCGCACATAAAATAACCCTCAATAATTCAGTCTGGATAACTCAGACAAGGCCAATCCCATGGACTTTGAATGATTGCGGCTCAGCTGTATATGAAAATGATATGACAAATAATTTATATTGTCTTTGTAGGGAACATGAACAACATGACTTGAACTTCAATGATCTGTTCTGCCGAACACTCATCAAGGCTATCAAAACTTACGGCTACAAAAATATCGCTGATCCAGATATACCAGATAGTAATGACCCCGAAAACAGCACACCAGATAATGATGCTAGTACTCCGGATAATGGTGTTGAACCTGTAAGCATAATTTCACATCTTGCTGAACAAGAACACTCTTTTTCTGATGATACCACAGTGACTGCTTCCCCTACCTCCCCTTGGCATTCCCCCACCCCCATGTATGAGAGACGGGTCCAGGTGTACATTGATGATATGGAAGAAGATGGCCAGTCTATCTATGATAATAATGAACCGGAAATTAGTTCTATCGCTTTAGACATAGTTATTGCTGATGACGAAACTTCTGTATAACCCTCTTTTAACCCTTTCACACCTTAAATAATCCATTGAACTTTTGACAAACATTGTAGATCCAGATGAGCTGGCTCATAATGAGCAATCTCATCTGGTACTACACTGTTTGCTATTTTATCCATGTACATGTATATGCTTTTTTGTAAAAAGGTTCCCTATGAAATAGGGGCTCTTACAATTCAGAGAGAGAAATGTCTATTTGAAATGATATGCCCAGGTGTGAAAGGGTTTATCTTTGTTGATGGTAGGTTGGTAACTTTGTATATGGCTGTTTATGTTTTGGTCTCATACTGACAGGATGCACCTACTATTCTCACATACTACAGGAAAATTCCTATATTATGACCACCTTTGGGACTGTTCAAAAGTGGTCTTTAAGACCACTTTTGAACAGTCCCAAAGGTGGTTTCTGATCAGTGGACATTGAATGCAAAAATACAAAGAAAGAATGACTGCAACCTACTAAATAAGCTTTTAAGCAGAATTAGACTTAATTTTAGGTGGTCTTAATAGCCAAATTTCACTCTAGTTTGTTCATGCTAAATCTGAACATAATCCTTCAGTGACAGATCTACACACCTTAACCTCACCCTAAAATGGGTACACTGCCAAACATTGCAGACCAAGATCAGACACCACAGAATGTCATGTCTGATCAAGGACTTCAGTGTTTGCAAAAAGCCCGAATATTTTCAAACAGAACTTACTTAGACCTGACATCTCTAAATTACAAAATGAACTCCTGTTGCACATGGTTAGGAAGATTCCATTTGGTCGAAAATGGGTTAACCCTTATCCTGCTGAATTTATTAATGAAGCCACCACACCCATTACCAACTATCAGCCAATCAGATTACTTGATATATTCATTCAGTTCACAAACTGCATGACAAACAATGTAGATCCTAATCAGATGGCTTCTTATCTGGATCTACACTGTTATCAAATGGCTTCTTCAGAAGCTGCCATTTTGGATCGACACTGTTAGCAAAGACAGGGGTTGTCTTAAATAGCAGGATAAGTGTTAAGGGGCTTATGGATGATGCAGTTGAAATCTCTGAGAAGGGTTTTCACTGCAGGCTCAAAATATGAGGATTAATGGGTTTAGTTCATTTTTATGGCTGGCATATAATACAGTTATCAAGCTTACCAGTCTAGCAAAACTCAAGCTTTAGGTAAGTTGGCCAAATGTGTTTGTAATATCCAGCCTGTAGTCATGAAAACACAGTTGTAGGTATTTGATACTTCTTTAAACAGGTTTAGGAAAAAAAGAATGAAGAAAAAAAAGCCAAAATTTCAATCTCCATAATTTACTAATTTTGTACTCGGAGGAATTTTCAGTTTTCTAATTTGTGAAAGTTTAAGTACCATGGCCTATCGGGCCACGTGTGAGACGCCAAGTTCTGCAACGGAAGGTCAGGTGGTTTTTCTCCGGGTACTCCGGTTTTCGCCCACCTCTGATTAACGATCGGCTCGATATGAGTGAAATAATCTTGAAAGGGCCGTAAAACCCAAACCAAAAAAAAAAAAAAAAAAAAAAAAAAGTACCATGGCTGCTCTGGGATAATTCAGCAGACAACAAATTGGTGATATTTTTCTAACTTTTCTCTGTAAACAGGTTAGACATTTCATGCAAATTGTCTCCAATGGAGACAATTTGCATGAACTGTCAAAATCTGTTTTTCTGGGAAAAATAAGAGTAATATTTAAAATGTCATCTGCTGTTTTTTTTTTACCCAGAATGCTAAGCGTTAATTGAGCCACCTCATGGTAAGAATGGGCACCAGAGTTCTGTGAATTCTGTGCTGCCAAATTTGAGAGTGCTGACACCAACAGAGACCGGCCCCGATAGCTCAGTTGGTAGAGTGTCTGCTCTGGGGAACGGGAGGTCACGGGTTTGATCCCAGGCCGCGACATACCAAAGTCATTAAAAATGGTACTAGCTGCTCCTTGCTAGATTTACGGGGTAGAGCTAGGACTAGTTGACCCAGTGTCAGGATAATGTGACTGGGTGTGGTATCATGTAATGTGTCTGGGACATGATACTTCAGTGAGGCAGCACTATAAAAGTGAGCATTGAGCTCCCTGTCGCAACCAGACACCGTCGTGATATGACTGAAAAATTGTTGAAAGTGACGTTAAACCCAAATTCACACACACACTCACACACACGCTGACAGCAACAAAGATTGGACTTGTGAGCAGCACCTAAGATTTTCTAAATACATGACTTCAGTTCAAGAGGTGTGCAAGCCTGTTCTGGCCATCTGCAATATTCATTTCCTATGTGTTCATCTTTCTATAATGTGTTCAGCTAGCTGACTTCTTTGAGGAGCATTTGAATATAATTCTGGAATATATTTTCATTATTATTCTCTTAACTCTTGTCCTGCTGAACCAGTATATGCTTTACCCTTGCAAACAGTGTAGATGCAGATCAGATGGCTTCTGAAGAAGCCATCTGATCAGTATCTACACTGTTTGGTCAGTTGGTGAATCTGTAGTAATCTGATTGGTTGGAAGTCAGAAATGTGTGGCTTATTTGTTCATGCAGCAGGACATGGGTTCATAGATGTACATGTTAATACCATATAAGAAGCAACAAGGATAATGATGGAATGGGTTTCCATATTTCCTGCTGATGCATTGTGGGTACTTGTTAGAATGGCCTTAGTATGCAATGAGTTTATTCTATCAAGTACCCTTAACTGTTGGAATTGTCTCAGTATGTTGTGGGTATTGTAAGAATAATCTCAATGAGTTTATTCTATCCAGTACCCACAACTGTTAGATTTGCCTCAGTATGTTGTGGGTACTTGTTAGAATCATCTCTATGAGGTTATACTATCAAGTACTCACAACTGTTGGAATTGCCTCAGTATGTTATGGGGACTCGTTCGTAAGAATTGTCTCAGTGAGAGTTAAATATCCTATCAAGTACCCACAACTGTTGGAATTGGAATTGCCGGAATATATTATGGTACTCATTAGAAACGTCTCAATGAGGGTTAAGATATTCTATCAAGTACCCACAACATGTCTTCATTGAGAAAATTTAACCCTTATCTTGCTGTTCACGACAACCCCTATCTTTGCAAACAGTGTAGATCCAGATCAGATGGCTTCTGAAGAAGCCATCTGATCAGGAGCTACACTGTTTGGCATTCATTTTATGAATTTGTAGCAATAAATTACATCAAGTAATTTGATTGGATGATAGAGAGAAATGGGTGTGGCTTAAATGAATATTCAGCAAGAATATGGGTTAATAAGAAAAGTTGTCCCAACATTGTCATTATTCCTCATTATCTGGAACTTTAAGGTACTTTGTGTAGCCTTTTTCATTCATTTTTAACCTTAGATGCACTTAGCCTTTGAAATATTGAAAATTTAATGACAGATCAAGGCCATGCAAGGTCAGTTGAGTTTTCCAAAATGTATTCAGCAGGTTTGATCCAGCTGTCCAAGATTTTTGAATATTATCAATTTCAAGAGCTATCCTGGAATTATCTTCAAACACTCCAACATAACAAGCAGCTTACAAATGGTGTCAGAGATGTCAAATTGGCCTTTTTAGCTTGCCTCATTTAAGGGGAGTGGGAACACCTGGTTTTTCTGCCATTTTTCAAAGGGAGACAACTTTTGGGATTTCCTGTTCGCTTTCCTATAAGCCCTGTCCCACTGAAAAAGGGATCTACTCTTATAGGAAAGAATTTGCTCCTCAGGAGCAAATTCTTTCCTTTAAGAGTTGACCCCTATTGACATGGGAGACAAAAATACTTTTTGAGGAGTTGCTTCCCCTGAAGGTGTTCCTATTCCCCTTTATGCTTAATGATTCAAATGATGCTTTTATGTTTTATTCTGTTTAAAAAAGCAAGAAAAAAAAAAAAAAAAGCCCCCCCCCCCCCCCCCCCCAAAAAAAAAAAAACCAACAAAAAACAAACAAACAAGAAAGCTATAAAAAAATAGATACATGTACCATTATTATTTAGTAAATGCAATTTTAACAACCAGAGACACTGAAGGAAGTAATGGTGTTTAGATCTGTGATATTTCACTTTTAATACAATACTCTGTTCACCCTTTCAATGCCTTAGACCAGTATGTTCAATACCTTAGACCAGTACTATTCAAAGAGTGGGTCCATCTGCTACAGCTCATAGTGAGTTGTCTCATCTGGATCCACACTGTTTACCATCCCATTAACCCATTGTATGCATGAAAAACCCCTAAAGGGGTATCTTGGCAAACAGTGCAGGCCCAGATCAGACACCGCAGAATGCGGCATCTGGTCAGGGCCTGCACCATTTGCTAACAGAATTTTCCATCAAAAATAGAATAAAAACAAAAAAATAGGCATGACACCCCTGATATGACAAATGGACTTGTCCAACATAATTTATAGCAATGGAAGAGTCCACTAGTATACAATGGGTTAAAGACTTGATTGAACCCCACTGTTTATAAGAATGGGCATGTCCAAGTTGGAATATGGAATAGTTGGGCCTCATATTTTTCAGGCATTTGTAGGATTTCAGGGTTTTAGAGCTTGATTTTTTCTAGATTTCAGACTTTTGGATCCTATTTTCTTTTTAAAATGACTATTTAACCCCAATTCTGCTGAATAAATTTATTTGGCCACACCCATTTGTGACTATCAGCAAATCAAATTGCTTGATATAATGTATTCATTCAATTCACAAACTGCATTACAAACAGTGTAGATCCTGATCAGATCTGATCTGGATCTACACTGTTTGCAAAGGTAGTGGTTGTTGTGTTCAGCAGGATAAGGTTTATGGCTGTGAAATTGAGCCTTTCAGGCATGGAAAAGCTTGGTGAGTATGAGGCCTGAATAGTCCACCCAAAATTCAGAAGTGAATGGGTTATCCAACTGGCCAGACTCACATACTCTAGGACTTACATCACTTTACATACTTACAGATTTTCTTTTTATGCTATATTAACCAACCATCCCACCTTCTATTGCTTACTCACATACTGCTTGGAGTGACATGACTTTACATATACAGGTTTTCTTCTCATGCTCTATTTATGCTTCTGAAAATGTCATCTGTTTGTCTTCTACTGCTCATTCTTGCAAATTTTCAAACCTATTTACATGTACAGACAGTGTAGATCCTGATCAGACTGCTCCTCCACACTTTTTGCAACAATGGCTTTAAAAGTAACAAGTAGACAAAAAAGCAGACAACAATCTTTGAAATTGGCATCTTAATGGGTAACCCTTAAAAGGTCAATCACATAAGCAGCTAGATTTTATAATGGAGATGGATCTCAAACTGCTGCTAAGTTAAACTAAATTTTGGGAATGTAGTTATACCCCCCACATTGAAAAAGGTGGGGCTATACTGGTTTACATCTGTCCTTCCATCCATCAGTCCATGCATCCTTCCGTCTGTTCCTCCATAATTTATAATTTTTCGTCAAAGATTTTTTTCAAGAACCATAAAAGATAGAACCCTCAAACTTGGCTACTTGGTTTAAACATATTTATTACAAAATTCATCAAATAACATGGTTACAAATTTGACATACAAGTAATATAGGATTAGAATGAAAGCGTAAATTACTTATAGAGTTGCTTGACGCTTACGACCCACAAAGAGGGTTGACGCATCATTAAACACGAAATCATCATCATCATCATTACTTATAGAGTTCTTCTCAATCTTACAATCATGATGTCAGACTTGTATTGTATAAGAGGCAATGAGCATTATCTGCATACTTGTTCATCTGTTCTTTCATTCTTCTTTCTCTCTATATAGACCAATGTTAAATTTTCATCAAAGATTTCTCAGGAATTATAAAAGCTAGAAGCCTCAAACTTGGTATACTAAATGCAATGATGTTGACTTGTATTGTGTAAAAGACAATGGGCTTTCTTTGTTTATTTATTCATCTGTTCTTTCATTCTTCTTTCTTCCCATAAAGGCCAATGTTAAATTTTATCAAAGATTTCTCAGGAACTATGAAAGCTAGAAATGTTCTGTAAAAGGGTTATCCTTTGGAAGCAAGGAATACACCACAGAAGTGAAAAATATGGGGTGTACATGTTTTCTGGGCCAGACTAGCTAGTTTCGGCCAATTAGGCCTCATCAGTGACCCTCAGATATTTTCAAAATTCCACAGTGGAATCAATGGTCCCAAAGGACAAGAAAATATAATCTTCACTATGATGTAGGGCAGGGAGACGTTTTACCGCCGCCACACATTCCCACACACCAGCTGTAGTGAAGTTAAATATGTTCTGTAAAAGGGTTATCCTTTGGAAGCAAGGAATACACCACAGAAGTGAAAAATATGGGGTGTACATGTTTTCTGGGCCAGACTAGCTAGTTTCGGCCAATTAGGCCTCATCAGTGACCCTAAGATATTTTCAAAATTCCACAGTGGAATCAATGGTCCCAAAGGACAAGAAAATATAATCTACACTATGATGTAGGGCAGGGAGACGTTTTACCGCCACCACACATTCCCACACACCAGCTGTAGTGAAGTTAAATATGTTCTGTAAAAGGGCCTCAAGCCTGTAATAATCTTGACTTATATCCTGTAAGAGACAATGAACTTCCTTGACATTTTTGTTCATCTGTTCTTACATTCTTCTTTCTCTCCATATAGGGCAATGTTAATTTTTTGGTCAAAGATTTCTCTGGAAGAACAAAAGCTAGAGTATGCAACGCAATAATGATGACTTATATCGTGTAAAAGACAATGGGCTTTCTCAGTTTATTTGTTCTTTTATTCTTCTTTCTCTCCATAAAGGCCAGTGTTAAGTTTTTCATCAAAGATTTCTTAGGAACTACATAAAGCTAGAAGCCTCATACTTGGTATGCATGACTTATATAGTGCAAAAGACAACAGGCTTTCTCACCTTATTTGCTTTTTAATTTTTCTTACTCTCCATAAAGGCCAATTGGAAAATTAAACGAGACTTACCTTCGTAGAAGGGAAGGTGATGTTTAGTTGAAATTTCATTGACCACAATTCCCTTAAGAGGCTCACACAGGGATGATGCGACGCAGTCAGCCGGAACATATCAGACTTCAGAGACCGAGCCAAGATGTTGTCCAATGTAAATTCCATTGGACAAGATCTTGACTAAATGAAGAATCATGCCCATTTATATATAGGGAAGGGAGGGAGGGTGTGTGAGCCTCTTAAGGGAATTGTGGTCGATGAAATTTCAACTAAACATCACCTTCCCTTCTACGAAGGTAAGTCTCGTTTAATTTTCCAATTTCATCTCCCACATATTCCCTTAATGAGGCCCCCACAGAGATTTTAGAGATGATTCTTTATTTTATATTTGGAAAGAAACTCAAAAACCTTTTATGAGTGAATGATTTTTCCCTCTTTTATCTATTCTATTATATCTATTTTACTATGATATATGTTTGAATATGCTAAAATTCTACAGGTTATGATAGTGTTTCATGTCATTATTTGTCATATTAGATTCTTGATCCTGTGTTGTTTACAACTATTGTATACTGTTTGTTCAACTTTCTGTTTTGATATTCAAATTGACCATCTCATTATTGTGCAGCCAGTACCGCTTCTTGATTCGTCTTTGCTTGTTTTTGCACAGGTTTGTTATAAAATTTAGCAAATGTCGTTTCATTTGCCCACCCAGCTGTTTTTATAATAGTTTGTAAATTAACACCATACTGATTGGCTGTGGATACTGCCACAGCTCTCGTGCTGTGGGGTTTAAAGTTGGCCTCAATGCCTGCTTTCAGCATAATAAATTTGACCCATCTTGACACCATGTCCTTTGAAACCGGCTTATGTGGTTTTATTGAACTTTACTAACTTATTACCTCCTAAGCCCAAGACGTCTTTACGTCATCTTAAACTAGGTATTCAAGAATTTCATAAGAAGTTTGTTTTGGCCCCTGCAGACAAGGCCGCTAACAACATCGTCGTTGTGTGACGGCTCCACTATGTTAACACGCTTAAGCAGGAGCTTGGTGGTACTAAGGCCTATGAACTTCAGCCTTTGGCTGAAGAGAGAGCTATAGTAGATAAACATGTTTGTCTTTCAGCCACCAAGTTTGCTGTGTGTGTTAACGAAGGCCAAGACAAGCTTCCTACGCTATACTGGTTACCAAAACTTCATAAAAAACCTTACAAAGCACGGTTTATTGCAAATTCTAGTTCTTGCACTACCACTGAACTTTCTAAATTATTAACTTCCTGTCTTACTGCTATTAAAACGCATGTAATTAAATATTGTGATAAAGTCTTTGAAAGATCAGGAAGAAATCTGTTTTGGTCTATAAAAAATTCGAATGAGGTTTTAAATAAATTGAAATCTAGACAGTTTCGTGCTTCTAGTCTGTCTACCTACGATTTTTCCACTCTTTACACTACACTTCCTCATAATCTTATAAAAGAAAAGCTTAATGATTTAATTGAATGGGCTTTTCACAGAGAAGATTCTCTCTATCTTGCATGTAATGTCAGAAATGCATTTTTCACTTCTAAAGAGCATAAGAATTATACACTTTGGTCATGTCAGAAAGTGTGTGATGCCCTCACCTTTCTACTTGACAATATTTATATTAGATTCGGTACTAAGTTATTTAGACAAATTGTGGGTATTCCGATGGGTACTAATTGCGCACCTCTTGTGGCTGATCTGTTCTTGTATTGTTATGAAAGAGACTTCATTTTGTCGCTTTCCATTGATAACCAATCTGAAATTATTGAAGCTTTTAGCTCTACTTCTAGATATTTAGATGATTTATTAAATATTGATAATACCTATTTTGATGGTTTGATCAGTCAGATTTACCCCCTAGAACTTCAGTTAAATAAAGCAAATTCTTCTGATACCGAGGCCCCGTTTTTGGATTTACATCTATCTATTGTAGATGGATTTGTTTCGTGCAAAATTTATGATAAACG
This sequence comes from Lucinisca nassula, assembly GCA_963580285.1. NCBI lineage: Eukaryota > Metazoa > Mollusca > Bivalvia > Lucinida > Lucinidae > Lucinisca > Lucinisca nassula. Next base: position 144,149,362 of record OY757011.1, on the reverse strand, counting down.
CGATGACTTTGATTTTGAGATTGTAAATTTTCCTTTTTTGGATGGTGATGTTCCTCGTGCGCCATCCTATGGCGTTTATATTTCGCAATTAATTCGATTTGCTAGAGTGTGTAGTCATGTAACTGACTTCAACACTCGTAATAAATTATTAACGGCTAAACTCCTTAATCAGGGTTATCGGTACCATAAACTACGCAAAGCCTTTTCAAAATTTTATAGACGCCATTCTGATTTAATTTCAAAATTCAATATTGGACTGAAATCTCTTCTGCAACAAGGTCTATCGGAACCCGAATTTTATGGTGACTTAGTATATAAATTCAGAAAAATATATAACCGCAATGACTTCAGCACCCAATTTCGTAAAATCATTCTTCGATATAAAAAGATTGGGTACAATATGGATATTATACGACAGACTGCATGCATGGTAGTTAACCCAATCACGGTTGGCAACTTTGCTTCCCTCTTTAATTGCACGTCGGTGGGTCAGGCCTCAGATTCTATGACGGCTCCAACGTAAAGGCTTATTGAAAATTAAAGAGATAATGTTGGTTGGTGCCTGATGCTCTGTCTCTGGTTGGGCTCATCGGAGTCTAACTGTTGGTTTTCTTTTGCTCCAGCATTTCAGTGGTTTCTTGCTGTCGAGTCCTCACCGTTGTCTCACCTCTGTGGTTCTTTGATTTCTGTGTTCACGGAGATGTTGCACTGATGAGTTAGGAGGCCTTCATGCGGACTGAACTAATTATTTGTCTAAATCGCGACGGAAGTAAGGGCGAGGATTGTGGCCACGTAAAATCGATTTAAGCCCCCCAGTGGAAATCTTCCACTGACCGTTCCAAGGCGGCTCTTCTGTGGCGATTTATTTATGTTGTTGTTTGTTACTTACTGTGTGTATCACTTGTGTCTTTTAATTTTGGATGGCCATATGGCCATTTTGTGGGAAAGTAACTGTCCATATGGCCTTCCTTTGTTTAGGTTTCCATTATGGTCTGGTCGCTTAATGTTGGTATTTCTTTCCCTTTGGTGTCTTTTATGGATGGAGTAAGTTAATTGTATCAATTCCTGATCTTTGTTTTACTTCTACTTTGTCAATAGTTTTTCTCCTGTTCTAAGTGCTTCCGTCCTGCGTAGATATTCTGAAAAGATTCTATCAATGCATAATTTCCTGTCTTTTTTGTATGCATGTAAAACAATTAAATTTTGATGATGACCTGGTTTAGATTGTTTTAGCAGATGATTTGGGTAAATGATAACCCTATCTTTCTCCACAGTCACATCTTTATTGATTAAATGCAGTGTTTGGCACCTCTGAGCAGATAGCAGGAGAAAAAGTATTGATAATTTGCAACTCTGGAGAAACAAACTACTTTCATCTACAGTTTTCAATAGTGTAAGCACCTTACTAACATCCCATACTGCATTATATTTTGGGAGAGCTGGTCTCACAATAAAAACACCTTTCAGGAATCTTGTCAGTTCTTCGCTCTCGTTTATGTTTTTGCCACCACATATCTTAACAAAAGCACTGATAGCTGATCTGGCTAAGCAGATGGATCTGTATGTCAGACCTTTGTCATATAACTGTGTCAGGAATTTTGGTACCCAGTTAATGTTGGGTCGAAATGGGTCAGCATTGTTTCCGCAGAATGATATCCACTTATCGATGTAGGTATTATATTGTTTTTTGGTGGATTTTCTCCATGAGCCCAGAATGAGTTCGCAAGCTTTTTGTGGTACGCCTCGACTTTTGAGTGCTTCCCTGATATGGGAAAAATTCCCAAACGCATTGTCCGTATTGGATGTACTTTTCCCGGTTTGTGAGGGAGGTACAGGGTTCTGTTTGTCTTTGTTATTTGGTGGCATTCTGCGCTTATGAGATTCAACAGGCATGGCCACCAACTCTGGGTTCTCCAAACTGGCGCTACTATGATCGCATCTGCTTCGTCTTCCTCTATTTTCTTCAGAATTCTCCCGATCAGGCTGAAAGGTGGGAAAATGAAAAAACAATCATTTTTCCATACGAATGAAAACGCGTCAATGGCCATTGCATTTGGATCTGCTCTACGTGTGACATACTTTTCCAATTTGTGGTTTAACCTTGAGGCAAAAAGGTCCACTGACAAATAAGGGTGTAATTTTTTTATTTCATCAAACACCTTTTGCTGTAAAGCCCATTCAGTATCATCGTTAATTGTTCTAGATTCTTCATCTGCCTCACAGTTTTCGACTCCCGCCACGTGTCCTGCACTTAGATGAATATTCCGTTCTAAACACCAAAACCAAATCTCATGTGCCATAGCATCTAGCTCTGGCACTTTCCCTCCATATTTTAAAATGTAAGAGCAAGAAGTCGTGTTATCCATGTATATTCTAACATGTAGATTTTGTTTGTCCTTGCAAAAGGATTGCAATGTCAGTTGACATGCTTTTAATTCTAGCACATTAATGTGGGATTCTTGTTCAGTAATGGACCATTCTCCTCCTGTCCTCAAGTTTTCAGTTTCATTGAATCCAACCCATGCTTTGGTTGAAGCATCAGAGAACAGAACTATGTTAGGATTACCCCGTGAAATTTGCTTGAATGAACTAAAGATGTTATTTATCCACCAGTTCAACAACGGTAATATGCAGGTCGGAACAGTCATGAAACTGTCATAATTTCCTGCATGAACTTTCAGTTCATGTTCTTTTACCTTTTCAAGGGGTTTATAATACAAGGGTGCGTAATCCACCCCTGATTCTGTAGCAACCATTTTCCCAATTAATTTAGCAAATTTCCTGATTGTTATCCTGTTATGACTCAGGATTTCTGTACACAAGTCAACTATGCTCTGGCACCTTTCAGGTGTAGGTCTGATTGTCATAGATAATGAACACAGTATATTTCCCAAGAAAACAATTTGTTGTTTGGGTAAAAGGACTGATTTCTCTTTCTGCACTGTCAACCCTAATGAATCCATTAATTGAACCGTTTCTACAATATTGTTTGCACATTTTCCGAAAGTGGTCCCTTGCAGACATGAATCATCAATGTATGCTGCACTGACATGCCCATCTGCCCTTAGTTTTGCAAATACAGGTTTCAAGATCTTGGTGAAGACACGTGGCGAGTGTGTTAGCCCCATTATCAAGGCTGTGAATTGGTATTTCTTCCCATTATGCCAAAACCGAAAATATTTCCTGTCTGATTTATTGATACTGATAGAATAAGATGCTTCCGAAAGGTCAACAGATCCAACATAACAATTTGGTCTCATAGCATCAATTGCCGACTGAAGTGTTTCCATTTTAAAGTGAGTTTTTTCCAAAAAATGTTTGTTAAAGTTTTTTAAATTTAGAATAATTCTGACTTTTCCATCTTTCTTTGGTCGGAAAAATATATTTGAAATAAATTCATGGTCTTGTGTGTCAAAGACTTCTTCAATGATGTCACATTTTAGGAATCTTACAGTTTCTGTGTCAATTTTCTTTTGATCTTCTGGAGTGAATTTTAATGGTTTTGGTAAACTCATTTGATTGGGAACTTCATCAAGTTCTACTTTATAACCACTGCAAATAGTGTTTCTTATCCAAGAATCTCTAGTTATCTCAAACCATTTTTCTTTATAAAGTTTTGTTTTCCCTGCATGAAAATTTTCAGTCGTGTTTTCCAATGAGATATTAGGAATGATACATACGTTTATTTCCTGTTGTTTTTGTTTTGGCCCTTCTTGTATGTTGGTTGGTTTTTCTGACCGAATCTCTGGGGGTTGCCTTTGTTTTGGTATCTGTTTTGGGGGTACCTGTGGTAGTTGTGGTTGTTGTGGTAGTTGTAATTGCGGCCCCCCCTTCTCGCTAAAAAAAGACCCATTTCTCTGTGTTGTAAGTTGTTTTATGCTGTGGAGCTTTTTTACTTGTTCTGGCAGATTTTTCCCAAACAGATGTGTGGCCTCTTGTTCGCAGATACTTTTGAATTGCGGGTTGATTTCTCGTTTTATTCTCTCTCGCCTGGCATGTGTTGTTTGTTTGACAGCTAAACATAGTATCTTAAATGTGGCAGTCATGTGTGGTACCGCCTCGGCATACTCTTTCTGCTTCAGCTTGTCTAGAGCTCTAACCAGTGGGGTTAGAGCTAGGTTGTATGTCGATGTCACTTTCTGCTGTATGAAGTCAATTGTTTTGGTTTCTCTCTTAAGCTGTCTCCATAGGATGTCATCCACTTTTGGGACTTGAAGGTTGTCTACGTTTCCTGGCCGTTTGTGTTCCTTAGCTAATTTTTATACCCCACCACACGATAGTGGCGGGGTATTATGTTATACCCTCCGGTGTCTGTCCGTCCGTCCGTCCGTCCGTATGTCCGTCCGTCCGTCCGCACCATTTCCGATCGATAACTTGAGTAATTTTTAACAAATTTTTTTCAAATTTTGCATACATGTATATATCGGGAATGAGTGGTATGGGATTGTTAATGGGCAAAATCCGTTAACATTTGACAGAGTTATGGCCCTTTTTAGTTCAAAATAAGGGGTTTTGGGGCGTTTCCGATCAATAACTTGAATATTTTTTCACGGATTTTCTTCAAATTTTGTATACACATTGGCATTGGGTATGAGTGGTTTGGGATTGTAAATGGGCAAAATACATTAACATTTAACGGAATTATGGTCGTTAAAAATTCCGATTAAATGGTTTTTGGGGACTTATTCCTTTACTATATGGAATATTTGGATGAAACTGCACTGATGTATAAATGACCATAATAAGCAGGTTTTGTGTTGTGAATACACAAAATGGGTTAACATTTAACGAAAAATTGGTTGTTAACAATGCCCATTAAATAGTTTCTGCGTATATATTCCTTTAATTAATGAAATATATTGATTATCACTGCCAGTGTAGTGGTTAGAGTGCTGGACTACAATCCTATTGTTGACTATGAATCTGAGGGGCGTGAGTTCAAATCTCCGTCGAGGAATGGAAATTTTTTTTTTTTTTTCGTTTTTTCTATTTATTTTTTTTGTGTGTTCTTTTTTCTTTTTCTTTCTTTTTCATTTTGGCAATGAATTTATTTATTTTTTTTAATTTTTTTTAATTTTCCTCATTTTTGGTTTTTCATTCCTTTTTTTTCCCTTTTTTTTTTCACCCTTTTCTTCTTTTTGTTATACCCCATCACACGATAGTGCTGGGATATTACAATATACCCTCCGGTGTCTGTCCGTCCGTCCGTCCCCACCATTTCTGACCAATAACTGGATTAACTTGTGCTATGAATCTGAGGGGCGTGAGTTCAAACCCCCGTGGAGGAATGGAATTTTCTTTTTTTTTTCTCTTTTTTTTCCGTTTATTTTTCTTTTCTTTCTTTTTGCAATGATTTTTTTTTTTTTGTTTTTTCGGTTTTTTTTTTCTCATTTTTTGTTTTTCATTCCTTTTTTTTACCTTTTTTTTTTTCCTTTTCTTCTTTTTGTTATACCCCATTACACGATAGTGCTGGGATATTATAATATACCCTCCGGTGTCTGTCCGTCCATCCGTCCGTCTGTCCATCTGTCCGTCCGTCCGTCCATCCCCACCATTTCCGACCGATAACTTGATTAATTTTTCACATTTTTTTTTTCAAATTGTGCCTACATGTTTATATCGGGAATGACTTTTTTTTCTTTTCTTCTTTTTGTTATACCCCATCACACGATAGTGCTGGGGTATTATAATATACCCTCCGGTGTCTGTCCGTTCGTCCGTCCATCCACACCATTTCCGACCGATAACTTGATTAATTTCTCAAAATTTTTTTTTTTGAGTTTGCGATCAATAACTTAAGAATCTTTTCATGGATTTTCTTCAAATTTTAAAACACTAAAGGACACATATTATTGCCAAGGACAGTCACTCTGCTTTTCTGGTTATTGTATTATCTGCCCTTTTGATATACATGTATGTAGTTCCTTTACTATATTGAATGCCTTAGTGAAGTTTTACAGATAACTATAACACTTAAAAGTACCACTATTATGGGCAAGGCTATAACCATATTATCTTGCAGTGGTGGGGTATCATGCAGTGTTAGCGTGCTTTTATTTCATTTTCTCATCGTCCTCCTTTCTTTTTTGCCCCCTAAGTGCCTCGTTGGTGATTGTTGCCGTCCGTTCGCCAACATCCGGGCCTGTTTCTTGGTTGTCACAAAAGAACCCTTCCAACTCAGCTAATGCTGGATCCTCTTCTTCTTCGTCATTTTCTGTGTTTTCTTTCGTCATGAATAGATCTATGTCGTCGTCGTTTTCTGTGTCTGAATGCATGGCGCTTGTGCCCTGCTGTGGGAAAACTGATCGAGGCCTTCGCTCTTCGGCCGAAACGTCCGTGTCCTGGGCCGAAGCGTCAGTGTCGGATCTCTTTTGCTTTTTCCCTGACTTTTGGGCCGATGTTGACGTGCTCTCCCCGGCTTTCCTTTTTGCGTTGGTCAGTGTTGACACTTCGTCAACCAATGTTTTCATGGCCTGTGCCTTACTGATGATTTTCCCATTAAGATGATCGTATTTCTCCAATTCCGTCATTTTTCCCATGCCCGTTCCGGGCCTTACGTCTTTTTCCCTGTTTGTTGTATGGCTTTCAGCCACTTCGTCCCCAGACATGTTTTCCCTGGCTGTAACGAATGAAAAAATATTGAAAGAATTCGCCCTATACAGGTGTGTGACAATAATCGATCGTGTTAGATTCTTAACGCTTTGGAAAATTAGCCATTTTCGGCCCGAAATGTGTTCTTGTCAAAGCGAGGCTACTCATTCATATTCATGATCATGTGGCGCACTGGACTGTGAATGCGGTTTAGCAGAGCGTAAATATCGCATCGGAAACGAGGCAGCTAATTTATTATTCGTGACGTCAGAGTATCACATGATCGTGGAAATCAACCAAGTGCGAATGCAGTTCAGTGAAGCGCAAATTCTAGCCTCATGATCGAGGTAGCTCATTATTATTCGTGACGTCAGGGTATCACGTGATCGTGTTATAGAGTTTATCTCAGCGTGGTGAGATGCCACTGACTTTCAGTCTCATCGGCGAAATAGCCGTGTGTTTCACGCAAATCGTTCACAAAGAACAGTTGAAAGACTCAAAATGACAACAGGGATACTACCCTGAGTATAAAACCAGCGCCCCTTTCCGACTTTCAGACAGATATAAGTTTACTAATTAGTCTGATCTATTTTTAGATCGTAAACAAAGGATGTTGTGCTTTCAGCCTCCCGACTCTACGTTCTCGTATTAATTATTGTTTTTGACAATATTGAATGGTGAAAACGTATTGTAAATATCTTCACTCTTGTGGCGAAAACTGTTTTGGGTCTATAAGATTAAAATACATAGATCTAGACCTATACAAGTTTCAATTTTTCTAAAGATTTGGCTATAATGGCAGATGTTGCAAAGTTCCAAAACTTTCAGGAACTCTTCGAAGTGTAAATTTTGAACTATAAGTGACTTACTCAGCAACTTAAATTAGATCCTGATAATATTTAATACACGATATTGGTAATTATCCCCTCGCAACAACGTTGTGAATGGGGATATAGCATCGGTGCCGTGCGTCCGTGTGTTAGTGTGTGTGTGTGTCTGTGTGTGTGTGTGTGTGTGTGTGTGTGTGTGTCTGTCCGGAACCTTGTGAGCAGGATAGAAGACACAGTATTCATCGTAGAAGCATCAAACCTTCCACAAATGTTCACCATGTACAGAGGATGAACCCTATTGAATTTCAAGGTCAGGGGTCAAAGGTCAAGGTCACAATGGACTTGACCTTGAAAACCTTGTGAGCAGGATAAAAGACACAGTATTCATCGTAGAAGCATCAAACCTTCCACAAATGTTCACCATGTACAGAGGATGAACCCTATTGAATTTCAAGGTCAGGGGTCAAAGGTCAAGGTCACAATGGACTTGACCTTGAAAACCTTGTGAGCAGGATAGAAGACACAGTATTCATCGTAGAAGCATCAAACCTTCCACAAATGTTCACCATGTACAGAGGATGAACCCTATTGAACTTCAAGGTCAGGGGTCAAAGGTCAAGGTCACAATGGACTTGACCTTGAAAACCTTGTGAGCAGGATAGAAGACACAGTATTCATCGTAGAAGCATCAAACCTTCCACAAATGTTCACCATGTACAGAGGATGAACCCTATTGAACTTCAAGGTCAGGGGTCAAAGGTCAAGGTCACAATGGACTTGACCTTGAAAACCTTGTGAGCAGGATAGAAGACACAGTATTCATCGTAGAAGCATCAAACCTTCCACAAATGTTCACCATGTACAGAGGATGAACCCTATTGAATTTCAAGGTCAGGGGTCAAAGGTCAAGGTCACAATGGACTTGACCTTGAAAACCTTGTGAGCAGGATAGAAGACACAGTATTCATCGTAGAAGCATCAAACCTTCCACAAATGTTCACCATGTACAGAGGATGAACCCTATTGAATTTCAAGGTCAGGGGTCAAAGGTCAAGGTCACAATGGACTTGACCTTGAAAACCTTGTGAGCAGGATAGACGACACAGTATTCATCGTAGAAGCATCAAACTTTCCACAAATGTTCACCATGTACAGAGGATGAACCCTATTGAATTTCAAGGTCAGGGGTCAAAGGTCAAGGTCACAATGGTCTAACATATTCAGATTGGATTTTCATGTTAATGAATGGTATGCAGTTGCGAGGGGATGCTACGCTTGCGTTGCCTTGTTTAACAGGATTTCTTCTCCCCAAAAGTTAATTAAATCAATAAAATACACAAATTTTAAACAGCCTCTGATTTTGCTTCCAACAGTTCCAGTAACTTGTCTCGTTCTGATATGTTCCGGCTGACTGCGCCGTGTCATCTCTGTGGGGGCCTCATTAAGGGAATATGTGGGAGATGAAATGTTAAATTTTTCATCAAAGATTTCTCAGGCACTTCTAAAGCCAGGAGCCTCAGACTTGGTATGCAATGCAATAATAATGGCTTATGTGGTGTAAGAGACATTGGACTTTCTCTGCTTATTTGTTCTTTTCTTCTTTCATTCTTCTTTCTCTCCAAACAGGCCAATGTTAAATTTTTCAACAAATATTCTCATGAACTGCAAAAGCTAGCTCAATCTTGATATGTAATGCAATAATGATGACATACATCAGGTAAGAGACAATGGGCTTTCTCGGCTTTGTTGTTAACTTCTTTCTCTCCTAATAGGCCTATGTTAAATTTTATGTTAATTTTTTTGTCAAAAGATTTCTCAGGAAGTAAAAAAGCTAGAAGCCTCAAACTTGGAATGCAATGCAATAATGGTGACTTATATTGTTTAAGAGATGATGGGCTTTCTCCTTGTTTTTGTTAATCTGTTCTTTCAATCTTCTTTAACCCATTTAATACCAGAAACCCCAAAACGGGTACCCTGGCAAACAGTGCAGGCCCAGATCAGATGTCGCAGAATGTGGCGTCTGATCAGAGCCTACACAGCATGCAAAACATTCCTCCAGCTTCCAAATAGATTTAAAAGAAAACACAACCTGACACACCAAAATTTTGAAACGAACTCCTGCTATATATAAGAAGAAGATTCCATTTGGTACAAAAAAGGTTAAAGACACATTTTTTTTCTCTATATAAAAGGGGTGGCCTGTCTAATCGTCTCCAATAAACAAGTCCTTCCGCCCATAGGGCACATCAAAGGCTTATTGGCCATTCAAAGATTTCTCAGGATCTACAAAAGTTGGAAGCCATAGAGACAAAATTGAGTTGTAACTGAAGACAGCTCAACATGGATGTACAAAAAGAAACATAAATAATGCATTACAAAAACATGCCTATACAAATACATTGTAAAATTTACCTCCGAAAAATTGATTTTTATTAGATGAAAAATCGTAATAGTTTTTTTTATTTCTGCTCAAAATATAGATTGTGGGTACTCGTTAGAACCGCCTCAGTTGGTACTCGTTAGAACCCCCTCATTGAACGAGTACCCACTATCTATATTTTAGTGCAGAAATAAGAAAAATAAGGTTTACCCCTGTAAACCCCAGTTTTACTATATAAAAGTGGAGTTCGAGGGGGTCAGAATTATATAGGCGTGTTTTCATGATGAGCTCAACTTGGATGTACAAAAAGAAACATAAATAATGGAGAAGTGTCAGATGAGTAGAGAGGTGAGAGGCCCGACCCGAAGTGTGAGCAATAAAATTGTAATCCATTGTTAACGTAATTGGTCCCCGTGAGGTCTCAGCAGAGGTTAAATATATAGTGAAATGCTTCTCATACATGGAGCTATTTTTCATTCCCATAACACACCTGTGAGACATTCTATCCTATCTTCAAAATAGTCACGTTTCTGATGAAAATTTATGATATTTTCCTTATTTATGCTCCAAACATAGGCTGAGGGTACCCTTAGAATGGCCTAAAGAGGCAGTTCTAACAAATACCCCAACCTATGATGTGGTTCTAACGAGTACCCACAACTTGTCTTGGAGCAGGAATAAGAAAAATAATGTATACTCCTGTAAACCCCATTTTTCTCTATATAAAGTGGGGTTAAGAGGGGTGTTCATTACACAGACTCGTTGACATGATGGTATCCGCGGAGTCATTGGTGGTCTGTGTTGCCAATACGTATCCCACTGAGAGTTACCAAGTGATTGATTAGGAGTTAGGGCTTGAGGTGTCATTTCATCTCACTGTCAGGTAAAAGTCCCACAAAATTGGAAGCAACATCTCGAAAATGACCTAAACAGTGTTGATGTGGATGTAAAACCTCAACTCAAACAAACCAAACCTAGTAATTGACTATGGGAAAAACTGGTTTACAATTTCTTGTTATTTTTCTACTTTGTTAGGGTCAGTTACATGTATATTACCTTTACATCTTGAGGAATATGCAATAAATAAAAAGAGAAAAACAATAATTATTCCCCATTTTTGCATTATTTGCTGGCTCCCAGCTTACACTTAACCAATATTGGAAAAACAGGTAACCAGACCCCCCTGACCTTGAAAGGTCAGGGGGTCTGGTTACCAGTTTTCCCAACACTGATAACCTTCAGACTAGGAACCAGCAGATAATGCAAATAAGGTGAATAGAAGTATTTTCTATATTTGTAGTAAATATGTGAATATTTGTGATGAAAAACATTTTACTCTGTCACAAGAAAACCTTGTTTTTGAGGCTTGTGACAAGGTAAGCCAAATCTGCCTGCTCAGCTTCACATACTGGAAAGGGTTTTGAAATTTTAGGCATAGCAACTAAAGATATTTTTCTATCCAAAAGGAGAACACTAAGGTTTTGATCAGACTTCACAAATGATCTGCACCTATTTTATTTGCAAATGACAAAACACAGGTTTTCTGATCTTGTCTCATACCAGGAAACTTAACATCAACAAAACAATAACATAGAAAAAAATGGCAATTTGCACAAGTACTTATAGTGATTTTCATCAATACAGGACATTGGTACAGAAGAGCATTAGGGCCAGGTATACTTTTTTTCTTTTGATAGGTATCTCGAAATTTCGACTTAGTAACTCGAAATTTCGACTTAATAACTCAAATTCCGACTTAGTATCTCGAAATTTCCACTTAATATCTCTAAATTTCGACTTAGTATCTCGAAATTTCGACTTATTAACTCGAAATTTCGACTTAGTATCTAGAAAATTTCAACATAATAACTTGAAATTTCGACTTAGTATCTCGAAATTTCGACATAATAACTCGAAACTTGGACTTATTAACTCGAAATTTTGAATTAGTATCCCGAAATTTCGACTTAGTAACGTGGAATATCGACTTAGTAACGCGAAATTTCGACTTTGTATCTCGAAATTTCGACATAATAACTCATATTTTTTTATATGTTCTTTCATTCTTATTTCTCTCTATATTGGCCAATGTTAATTTTTATCAAATATTTCTCAAGAACTATAAAACTAGAGGCCCCAAACATGTGTATCAAGTATGAGACGAGGTTTTCTGACTCATCAGGACGTCACACATTCAAACCCGTTTCAGTAAAATGAAAGCGGGCTAAATGTCATTTTTGACAGTTTTAGCTCTTACGGTGTTTTCGGTATCAAACTTATCATTTATAGATCAAAGGACTGACAGCACTGGTGGGTAAGTTGTTTTTGAGTGTGGATTGGTACATGTTTTGTTTAACCTTTAAATTCCTAGATTATAAGCAAAACGTATAGATCCTGATCAGACGCCGCACTTGGGTTGATTAATCATTGACTAAAAGTTACTATATAACTACAGAAACTTCTCGCCTTCTATTGTCCATGTGACTATCACTGACCATGTACAAAATCCATGTACCAGTTATTTATAGCAGCGCGACGTCAGTGCGCCATGTAGACTGGGCATTACAAACAGTGTAGACCCTGATCAGACGCCGCAGAACAGAGCTTCATTAGATAACCGGTACCTTCATGGTGTTGATGGTCAACGATAGTCACATGGACAATAGCAGGCGAGAAGCTTCAGTAGCGAGTTACTTTGGGTCGAATGATAAAAAAATCCATCCAAAAGATAGTAAACTATGCAACACGAACACTATGACCAACATAACAAAGCAACAACCGACCAGAAAATGCGGTATTTAATACCAGAATACATTGCGTGTTGAAGACGTATCATTTTGATGCGTTTCATCCCATCGATAAGACGTCGAATTTGATGACTTGTCAGCTCCAGCCACGTGTGTGTGGTGGTGGTTTGTGTGTGTGTGGTGGTGGTGGTGGGGGGGTCAATGTTCTGTATTCGACGCCCAAGAATCTCCCAAATATGTTCCAGGGGATTCAATTCCGGGCTTCTATATCTCAATTCTGTGCTGGCAGGATCTAGCACACAGGTCTAGTAGCAAATGTTTCGTTCTTAAAATGAGGCATGACTTTGGCGCTAAACATGCAAAAATATCCATACTCCATATTTAAACCGTGATAATGAAGTTGTTGAGGTCTTCTTTCAACTCTGAGTTGACCATAACAAGATTCCTGTTATGGCTAATCCTAATTCAGAGTTGAATGCACATCGCAGATCACAGAGTCAGCTTCGAGTGATTATGTCGAAATTTCAAGATACTAAGTCAAAATTTCGAGTTATGAAGTCGAAATTTCAAGATAGTAAATCGAAATTTCGTGTTATTATGTCAAAATTTCGAGTTACTTAGTCGAAATTTCGAGATACTAAGTCGAAATTTCGAGTTACTAGGTCGAAACTTCGAGTTATTAAGTCGAAATTTCGAGTTAGTAAGTCGAAATTTCGAGTTAATAAGTCCAAAATTCGAGATACATGTATTAAGTTGAAATTTCGAGTTAATATGTCAAAATTTCGAGTTAATAAGTCGAAATTTCAAGATAGTAAGTAGAAATTTTGAGATACTTAGTCGAAATTTCGAGATAACTATCAAAAGAAATAAAAGTGTACCTGGCCCTAATGCTCTATCTTAGATTGGCCTTTTGAGGATAACATAAACAGACTTGCTGTAGAATACTTTTTTTGTTATATTTTTATCCCCCGACCGAATAGGTTCGGGGGATATAGCGATCAGCCTGGCGTCCGTCCGTCTGTCCGTCCGTATGTCTGTCCGTCCGTCCGTCCGTAGACGCAACCTTGTGATGGCCATAACTCCTATACCCTTTGAGATTCATTGATAGTTCTTGGCACAATTGTTCAAAAGGCTGAGACGCCGTGTCATGTGCAAGAACCAGAACTCTGGATGCCATACTTTTTTAGTTATCTCCCCTTTTAATAAAATAGAATGACTACTTTGTGATGGCCATAACTCCAATACCCTTTGAGATATATTGATGGTACCTGGCACAGTTGTTCACAAGGCTGAGACAGCGTGTAATGCACAAGAACCACAACGCTGGCTGCCATGGTTTTTGAGTTATCTCCCCTTCCAATAAAATAGAGTGACTACCTTGTGATGGCCATAACTCCAATACCCTTTAAGATATATTGATGATACCTGGCACAGTTGTTCACAAGGCTGAGACAGCGTGTAATGCACAAGAACCACAACTCTGGCTGCCATGGTTTTTGAGTTATCTCCCCTTCCAATAAAATAGAGTGACTACCTTGTGATGGCCATAACTCCAATACCCTTTACGATATATTGATGTACCTGGCACAGTTGTTCACAAGGCCGAGACGGTGTGTCATGCACAAGAACCACAACTCTGGCTGCCATGGTTTTTGAGTTATCCCCCCTTCCAATAAAATAGAGTGACTACCTTGTGATGGCCATAACTCCAATACCCTTTGAGATATATTGATCATACCTGGCACAGTTGTTCACAACGCCGAGACGGTGCGTCATATACAAGAACCACAACTCTGGGTGCCTTGGTTTTTGAGTTATCTCCCCTTCCAATAATATAGAATCACTACCTTGTGATTGCCACATCTCCAATACTCTTTGAGATATATTGTTGGTACTTTGTACAGTTGTACATGAGGTTAAGCAGGTGTGTCACATGCAAGAACCACAACTCTGGGTGCCCTGGTTTTTTAGTTATCTCCCCTGACAATATAACCTTTTGATGGCCATAACTCCAATACCCTTTGAGATATATTGATGGTACTTGGCACAATTGTATACAAGGTTGGGATGGCGCTTCATGCCTAAGAACCACAATTCTGGGTGCTATGATAAATATTTGAGTTATCTACCCTTCCAATATAACAGTATGACCAGCTTGTGATCTCCAACACCCTTTGAGACATATTGATGGTACTTTGTACAGAAATGCATGAGCTTAAGCAGGCATGTCATGCGCAAGAACCACAGTTCTGAGTACCCTGGTGTTTTAGTTATCTCTCCTGAAGTATAATCTTGTGATGGCCATAACTGCAATACTTTTGTGATATATTGCTAGTTTAATTCTGGTGCACTTTCTATTGGTGAACAATCTTCTGAAGGCCATATTGGCTTTTGGTCGGGGGATTTGCCATCTCTTCCGATGGCTATTTTTTTTCTCAAAAACTAGCCACATCATTCTGGAATCCATTTATTGTCACCACAGTTTGTTTTTACTGAGTGCAGGACTCGTAAAATGTATCCCCTACAGTGTGGTTGGGTATGGTGAGCGTGTTGTGTACCTTATGTCACCAAGGCATCCATGTCAGCAAGGCAGCCTCGATATCTCAGTTGTTAGTACATTCGACTTATGAGGTTGTGGGCTCTAATCCGGCCACCGGGGGGTGAGGTGTGTCCTTGGGCAAGACACATAATGCCACTGCCCCACTCCACCAAGGTGTAAATGGGTAGCAGTGGTGTAAAAGTCACTGCCTCTCTCTCATGCATGTGATAACATCCGGAATGAGTGTTCGAGAGCGATTCAAATAAGCTTGAAGCTTTCATCACAATCAAACTAAAATAAATTAGTATAAACTAAACTGACTGTTATTGACTTACAGTTGGGAAAGGCCTGCGTTATATGCAATAGGTAAGGGAAGAGGGGTTGGGAGGGGTGGGGTGGTGTTGCAGGGAAGGTTGTTGTTTTTTCTTCTGTTCTTTAATTTTCCTTTCCTCTTTCACTCCTGTCCCTTCTCTTCTATCTCTTCTACTATCTTTTCTATCTCTTTTCTCCCCCATTCTCATGGAGATGACCCACAAGGGTTGACATGCCTTTAGACCCCAACTCAGTCAATCTGTGTGTCCCAAACTTCACTATTTTTATGCCCCCGCCATTCGAAGAATGGTGGCAAGGGCATATAGCGTTGCCCCTGTCCGTCCCCCGAAACTTAAACGCGGTCAATAACTTCCTTATTAATTGATGGATTTTAAAATGACTCAGCAGAAATGTTAACCATCATGAGACGATGTGTAACGTCCAAAACCCGGGTCCGTACCTCCAAGGTCAAGGTCATACTTAGAGGTCAAAGGTCAAAAAAAAGGGTCCGAAACTAAAACGCAGTTAATAACTTTCTTAATTCTGGATGGATTTTGAAATTACTTTGTAGAAATGTTAACTATCATGAGACAATGTGTCACATGCACAACCTAGGTCCGTACCTCCAAGGTCAAGGTCATACTTAGATGTCAAAGGTCCAAAAAAGGGTCCGAAACTTAAACACCGTTAATAACTTACTTATTTTTGGATTGATTTTGAAATTACTTTGAAGAAATGTTAACCATCATGAGACGATGTGTCACTTGCAAATCCAAATCCATAGCTCCAAGGTCAAGGTCATACTTAGAGGTCAAATGTAAAAAAAAAAGTGGTCAGAAACTTAAACGCAGTCAATATCTGTCTTATCTCTGGATGGATTTTGAAATTACTTGGCAGAAATGTTGGCCATCATGAGACAATCTGCCTCACTCAAAACCAAGTCCTTACCTCCAAGGTCAAGGTCATACTTAGAGGTCAAATGTGAAAAAAGGGTCCAAAACTTAAACACGGTCAATAACTTTCAATGAATGAATACGAACATAGGCATATTTTCAGGCGGGGGCATCCGTGTCCTATGGACGCATTTCTAGTCTTCTTTCTTGGATCCATTCTGTTCAATTAAAAACACATACCATCACTGCCTAGCATATAATTCATATGATTCACAAGATTTTTTTTGATTGAAAAATTAAAAAAATAAAATAAAATAAAAAGCTAAAAGGTTGCCTTTGGAATCAAAAAACACATAAAAGAACGAAAATCAGAGACTTGGTTTTATTGAGTCTCTTCATTCACAGCAATGAAGTATGTAGGATAATTTATTTATTAACGTCTCACCAACTTTACATTTACAACAAAATAACACATGTACAGTTAGCATTAAAATGTAAAAGATTGCCGCTCAGTGAATGAGCTATGAGAGACGATATATGTTTAAAATACGACTGTTTATTCTTGCCCGATATCAGCTCCACATCTTACTGACATATCAGACATTATCTGCAGAACAGAGACAGGGCAAGAAGAAACATTATAACAAACCGCACAAGGCAGATATTAATATTGTATACAACTAGCGAATGAATTAAAACAGAATACCTAGGTAAAATAAGACTATGTCTGTATATATGTACAAATATACATTAACTGTACAACAAGCTACGCCTTTTGTTTAAAATTTGATAACAGGTTTTGGCACTTTCTTTAATTATAGATGGGTCGGATAGAATAAATGATAGTTGTTCATTATCATTTAAACAATAAAAATCATTTAAAATATGTCCTGCTTTACTGAAAAGCTCATTGCGCAAACTGGTGTACTGCGGACAATGAATTAAAATGTGTACCTCATCCTTGTATTGTCATCAGCTCCAGTTGTATTTGGCACTGAAAGGGTTAGCACAAAGTAGTTGTAGCTTTCTAGTAGTAATGCTGTTATGGTTGTGACTTCTTAAATGGTGCAGTCTTATTAATCTCACCCTCATGGTCATTGTTGATCTCCTTAACCCTTATCCTGCTGAATATTCAGTTTAGCCACACCCATTTCTGACTTTGAACCAATCACATTACTTGATGTAATTTATTCCTACAATTTCATAAACTGAATGTCAAACAGTGTAGATCCTGATCAGATGGCTTCTTCAGAAGCCATCTGATCTGGATCAACACTGTTTGCAAAGATAGGGGTTGTCGTGAACAGCAGGATAAGAGTTAACCCTGGTTTAAGCCATTACCATATTTACTCTAAATAATCAGACATCTCAAATCCTTACCATACTTGTTCTAAAATTTGAACAAGTTGCAAACAGAATTAACCATTATGAGATGCCATGTTCTGAGGCATCCCATCTACGTTTACACTGTTTGATCAGGCCTGTCTGTTAGAATGCATATAAAATACAGTAATTTTAGACGGCACTGCCTTTTATGCAAAAGAACAAATGAATGGACACCAACCGCTTTATAACATTTTTCATTATTACATGATTTCGGATATATTTCAGTTTAAAGATGGATCCCAAAAATATATAGTTTATGTTGACAAATGACCATTTTTCTTTATAATCTATACATTTTTGTTTGGATATAACCCATTTGTGAAACTAAGACAGTTTCTGCTAAGGTCACTAACAATATTGTCATGAAGAGGTTGGGGTGTATTGAATTATGAAAAGCAAATACCATTATTGGGGATGATTATTTCTATAAAATATATCTTTATAGATTTCGATGGCAAGTTGATTTGGCAGAATCTTTAATATATTTTCGAGTTAGACCCACCATCAGCCCCTGTGAAAACCATACCCACCATCAGCCTGTGTGAAAACCAGGGTATCCAAAATTAAACTTCACCCTGACAGACTTTTTATACCCCCTCATACGAAGTATGCTATGGGGGTATATAGTTTTCGTCCTGCCATTCATCTGTCTGTCTGTCCATCCGTGTGTCCATCTTTCCAGCCATCCATCCGTTAACATTTTGGTTAAAGTTTTGCGTCAAAAGTTTCTAAGAGATTGTATCTTCTGAACCCTTTGATAGATTTAGTTGATACTTACACTGAATGTACATACTGGTCTAAAGATTTCATTAATGCATGTCCCACCCCCACAGTGACCACAGACTTAGAAATTTTTCATTTGGTTAAAGTTTTATGACAAAGTTTATAGATGCCTGTATGTTCTTAACTCGTAGACAAATTCAGTTGATACTTGCATCAATGTTGCATACCAGTCCAAAGATTTCATGATGTATGTCCCTTCCCCCACCCACGGTGACCTTGTGACGGTCACAGACTTAGAAATTTTACATTTTGTTAAAGTTTTATGACAAAGTTAATAGATGCCTGTATGTTCTAAACTCTAAGACAAATTCATTTGATACTTGCATCGATGTTGCATACCAGTCCAAAGATTTCATTGATGCATACCCTAAACTGCTGCTTCAGTAACATTGATACCCCAACCCCTTCATTAACTTTGATGCCCTCACCCCCATGGTCCATTTAGAAATTTTATGTTTGGTTTAGCTTTTACAAGCACATTTGTAGATTCTTATAGGTTCTTGACTTCTTCATTCATATCACATACAAGCTCGAAAGATATATCAGAGGGTGGCACTGGCCGGGGGTATAAGTGACCCACTGGTCGCTTTCTCTAGTTCTTTCAAAAAGTTACATTGTTTACAAAAGCAAAATCCACCATTATTATTTACTTTACTCAGTCACAATTTTACCTTTTTAACTGTAATATATTGATGTTTTGGAACTTTTTATTTTTATCCTTTTGGATATAGTAAAAAAAAAGTTTTATGCTATCATTTTTTGTGGTCATATTATCTTTAAAAGTTCTGACACTTTTCAATTCGTTTTGCACTATAAACCCCAAAATAGGTAATTGGCAGACAGTGCCTAGATCAGAAGCCACAGGCTGCACTGCCTGATCAGGGCCTACACTGTTTGCAAAAGGTTCAACCATTTTCCAGAAATGTTTAAAGATAACACAGCATGTCACCCCTAAATTTTTAAATGGACTCCTGCTATGTATTAGGAGGATGATTCCATTTGGTACAGAATGGGTTAGGGAGCCTTATATTTTGTAATTATTCATCATGTTTTTATAACAAAGACTTTTGCTGAGGCTTATTTTTAGGACTTATTGGTGCCTGAATATTTATGGTAAAAAAAAACAACATTTCAGTCCGGCCTGTATTTAACAAGAACCTAAAAGATAATCAAAATCTGCTTGCTTAACCCTTGTCTTGCTGTTCACGACAACCCCTACCTTTGCAAACAGTGTAGATCCTGATCAGATGGCTTCTGAAGAAGCCATCTGATCAGGATCTCCACTGTCAGGATCAGATGGCCATCTGATCAGGATCTCCACTGTTTGTCATGCAGTTTGTGAATTGAATGACAATATTGTGTCAAATAATTTGATTGGTGGATAGTCAGAAATTGATGTGGCAGCATTGATTTATTCAGCAGGATAAGGATTAAGCGAAGTGCTTGTGCAATACAGGCAAGTTTTATTGCATTTGCTTTTTGGGAGAACTGTACATACTGTAGTAATCCTAAGTATTGGGACTGACTTGCTTAAGCAAACAGTGCAGTCCCAGATCAGATCAGCGTTAACATTATTTGCCATTCTGTTTGAGCCTTTTGGACTCATTGCAGGCTCGTGAAACAAATTTGTTAAAATTTTACGAGAATTACAGCATGTCCTTAAGGTGTCCGAATTTTAAGGATTTTTACGGTAGGCTTGCTTAAAACAGGCTGCTTGCTTAATGGAGGTGGCTCCTATGACAGGTTTTTGCTTTGGTATATTTGTTGATGGAGACTCACAGAGGCCAGAGAGGGTAGACTCTTTTAGACATTTTTTGTATATCTGCTAATGCTATTTTTATATGCAAAACATCTTCATGTATGTCAAAATATATGTGTAAATAGTTTGTATATTTGTCAGTTATTATGTAGTTTTATTGCCTATCTATTAGGTTATTTCAGCCATATAGTGCTTTAGCAGTTTGTTCATAATAATGTTCTTAACCCTTTTTGTACCAAATTGAATCTTCCTCCTTATATATACCAGGAGTTCATTCCAAAATTTAGGGGTATCAGGTTGTGTTTTCTTCAAAATTTACTTGGAAAATGGCTGAAGTTTTTACAAACAGTGAAGGCCCTGATCAGACGCCGCGTTCTGCGGCATCTGATCTGGGCCTGCACTGTTTGCCCAGGTACCCCTTTAGGGGTTTCTGGTACTGAATAGGTTAATTGAAAATAGAAACATTTTGGACATCAAAATAAATCAAACTGGAGATTGAACCCACAATTCCTGATCAGGGTCAGAGGGTAGAAAACTTTTTTCATGCTTTGTAAATTTGTAAAGCTCCTGAATATAAAAATGCAAACAACTGATTCCAATTTTCCTGCTCAGATCAGCAGAGAATGTTAATTGTCTGCTCATGAATTTTAGAATGCCAACAATTATTGTTTGCATCTTAAAGTTTATGAGCAGGACAAATTTCGTGCGCAAGTGAGTTAAGCATGAAAGAAGCTCCATGACCTCAGACCCTGGAGACTGATGCTGTCGGCTACCCGTGATTAGTTGTACCAAATGGAATCTTCCTCCTTATATATACCAGGAGTCCATTTCAAAATTAAGGGGTGTCAGCTTGTGTTTTCTTCAAAATTTATTTGGAAAATGGCTTATCCATTTGCAAACAGTGTAGGCCCTCATCAGACGCTGCATTCTGTGGCGTCTGATCTGGGCCTGCATTGTTTACCAGGGTACCCGTTTTGCGGTTTCTGGTACAAAAAGTGTTAACCTATTTTGTACCAGAAACCCCAAAAGCGGGTAATTGGCAAACAGTGGAGGCCTGCAGAAAGCAGCGTCTTATCAGGGCCTACACTGTTTGCAAAACATTCAGCCAGTTTCCAAATAGATTTTGAAGAAAACCTAACCTGCCCCCCCCCCCCCTAAATTTTGAAATGGACTCCTGCCATATATAAGGAGGAAGGGTCCACTGGGTACAAAAGGGATAACGGGTCAATCATAGTGTCTACTCATTCATTTTCATATGTAGAATTAGTTGAGCCCCGCCAAGCGAATTTGTGTCTTCGAGCATTCCGTCATGACAAATTTTAACTGCGCATGCCCAGCCATTCAGAGGGGCCAGGGATATGGCTTTCTGTCTGAAGGTTCCTCTTGATTCACTGCTTGTATGAGCGAGCAGCGAAGGTTCTGGCGAGACTGCGCGGATGCGCAGGCTCGCCTGAACCTTCGCTGCTCGCATAGGCGATAAGTACCAAAATCGCTTGACGGGGCCCATATGTAGAATTATTTTATTATGCATTGTATTTTGTTCATTCTAGGTCACTTTTTAAATTCAGTGTCATGACATCATCTCATTATTACTATGGTGCTTTTTGTGCTTTATGCAGTGTAGATTCGTTTAGTGCAGTATAAGTACATGTTCACAAGAATCACTTTATATGGATACACATATGTTTTCTGCCATTTTTGCAAAGAAATCTTCTTTTACTTCCTGATAATGCTTTTCCTCATGAAAACAGGCCTATATAACTTTGATCCCCTTGAACCCCACTTTTAGTTAGTAAAACTGGGGCTTGCAGGGGTATATATTATTTTTCTTATTTCTGCTCAAAAACATAGATTGTCGGTACTCGTTAGAACCGCCTCATCGAGGCGGTTCTATTGAGTATCCACAATCTATGTTTTGAGCAGAAATAAGAAAAATATCAAAACTTTCCATCTGAAAATGTTTATTTTTCGGCGGTAAAATTTACCATGTATTTGTATAGGCGTGTTTTCGTAATGAATCTGAATTTTAACCCTTGTTAGGCTGAAGCATAATAACCCTACCTTTGCAAACTGTAGATCCAGATCAGATGGATGGCTTCATTCTTGGAATGAATACATTATATTATGTCATTTGATTGGTTGATAGTCAGAAATGGGTGTGGCAAAATTTATTCAGCGGAACAAGGTTTGAAACATTTTCCTTCCATCACGTGAACAAGTCCGTGAAATAAACACCCCCTTACACCCCACTTTGTATAGAGAAAACAGGGGTTTATGGGCGTAAACATTATTTTTCTTATTTTTACTCCAAGACATAGGTTGTGGGTACTCGTTAGAACCGCCTCCATGAGGCGGTTCTAACGAGCACCCACAACCTATGTTTGCAGTATAAATAAGGAAAATATCACGGATTTTCACCAGAAGAAGTAGCCATTTTGAAGATGTTTAAAATGCAGTAGGTTGGACGGGTATGTTATCGTAATGTTTACCATACTGTTTGATAGGGACTGCTCTTGCAGAAAAGAATGTCCATGCCTCCTAAGTAAATTATTCCCTTTAATAAAAGACCGAATTTTAAGTTTTTGTCTGTACATTATGAAAACACAAATGCATTGTTAACTTTACCGCCGAAAAAATAAAAAATTTAGGATGAAATCTTAGTTCTGCTCAAAACATAGATTGTGGGTGCTCGTTAGAACCGTCTCATCAAGGCGGTTCTAATGAGTACCCACCATCTATATTTTCAAAATATAGATTGTGGGTTCTCATTAGAACCGCCTCATCAAGGCAGTTCAAATAAGTACCCACCATCTATATTTTAGAGCAGAAATAATAAATATAAAGTTTACCCCTGTAAACCCCAGTTTTATTATATAAAAGTAGGTTCAAGAGGGTCAAAATTATATAGGCGTTTTTTGTGAGGAGTTAAAAAATGCAGTAGTTCTACTTTGACCATGCCATTGCAATGCTTGTGTTGGATCATTTATTTCATGCAGCTTAGAAATATTTTTATCTGAAAATGTTCACCATATACGAGCCCCGCCAAGCGAATTTGTGTCTTCGAGCATTCCGTTATGACAAATTTTAACAGCGCATGCCCAGCCACTCAGAGGGGCCAGGGATATGGCTTTCTGTCTGAAGGTTCCTCTTGATTCACTGCTTGTATGAGCAAGCAGCGAAGGTTCTGGCGAGACTGCGCGGATGCCCAGGCTCGCCTGAACCTTCGCTGCTGGCATAGGCGATAAGTACAAAAATCGCTTGACGGGGCCCATACAGTCAAACTTCAATGACGAAAACATGCTTTGGACTATAAAACTTTGAGATGGGTTGTTGGAGACAATGAGGCGGGTTAATCATAGCAACAGAGCTCGAGCCGAGTTATTAACCTCTTGTAATGCCAATCACAACAATTGTCATCTGCTATGTTGACTGCCGGTTACTTTAAAATTCATTTTTGAAAACAGTACAACCCAGCTCAGACTGATTCTATAGGACCAATCTTATCTGGGTCCACACTGTTTGCCTATGCAAAAACATTTTTAAGATGTTTGCAAGAAGAATGTAGACCCTGATCTGAAGGAGCAGTCTGATCTGGGTCTGCACTGTTTGGTTAGGCTTGTCTGTCCCAATACTTCGTCTCATTGCAGTAAATCACTGTCATCACTGTACCCCCTGCAAACTGTGCAGACTGCAAAAATGTTCCCCAGTGAGCCATTCATATATGAGCTGGCACTTGACAGGACCTGCTATAGGACATGTACAACCAGTAAAGATTCAGATCAATCTCATTATGAAAGCATCCCTATTCTAATATACTGAGAATTTAGCAACAAAAAAAATGAAATTTTCCAATAACAAATTCTGATTTTTTTTTCAAATTTCTGCACTAAATGTACATTGTGGGTACTGATTAGAATGGCCTCAGTGATGCAGTTCTAATGAATACCCACAATCTATGTTTCTGAGTCAAAATATAAACAAATGTATACCCAATAAACCCCATTTTACGATATATAAGTTGGGTTTGAGGGGGCCAAAATTATATAGGCTTGTTTTCATGATGTGTATATCCAGCCACTATCGCAACAGTTGCTATCTATCTCTTTTTGGATAGCACACAGGCTATATAACTAATGTGATCAGCAAAGGTATATGTAGTATATCCACTTTATAATACTGTTCATTATATCAAGTTTTTGGATATTACAAGTTGAGAGATGGATCCCAGAAATACAGTAAAATTCCTATATTAAGACCACATTTGGGACTGTTCAAAAGTGGTCTTTAAGACCACTTTTGAACAGTCCCCAAGGTGGTCTCTTAATAGGAGACACTAAGTGTAGAAAACAGAAAGAGAAAGAAAGACGGAAACCTTAACAAAAAGCTTTTAAAAGCGGATTTAGTCTTAATTTTAGGTGGTCTTACTGTATATATATTTTTCAGAAAAATGATTAAGGGCATATTTCTATACAACCTATAGATGGATATAATGTGGGTTGTTAATATAATGTTATTATCCCCCGCCGAAGGCGGAGGGATATAGTTTTGGCGTTGTCCGTCCGTCCGTCCGTCCGTCCTTCCGTCCCTCCGTCCTTCCGTCCGTCCCTCCGTCCTTCCGTCCGTCCGTCACACTTTTTTTGTCCGGAACCGTTTCTCAGCAACTATTGCATGGAATTAAATGAAACTTGAAATAAATATGTATTATTATGCTGTGGTGATGCACGCGCAATTTTTTTTCGGATTGACTTTTTACATCCAGAGTTATGGCCCCTTGAAATATTGAAATTCTGGATTTTTCGTCGTCTCACTTTGTCCGGAACCGTTTCTCAGCAACTATTGCATGGAATTAAATGAAAATTGAAATAAATATGTATTATTATGCTGCAGTGATGCACTCGCAATTTTTTTTCGGATTGACTTTTTACATCCAGAGTTATGGCCCCTTAAATGATTGAAATTCTGGATTTTTTCGTCATCTCACTTTGTCCGGAACTGTTTCTCAGCAACTATTGCATGGAATTAAATGAAACGTGAAATAAATATATATTATTATGCTGCGGTGATGCACGCGCAATTTTTTTCTGGATTGACTTTTTACATCCAGAGTTATGGCCCCTTAAATGATCGAAATTCTGGATTTTTCGTCGTCTCACTTTGTCCGGAACCGTTTCTCAGCAACTATTGCATGGAATTAAATGAAACTTGAAATAAATATGTATTATTATGCTGTGGTGATGCACGCGCATTTTTTTTCCAGATTTACTTTTTACATCCAGAGTTATGGCCCCTTAAATGATTGAAATTCTGGATTTTTCGTCGTCTCACTTTTTTGTCGGGAACTGTTTCTCAGCAACTATTGCATGGAATTAAATGAAACTTGAAATAAATATGTATTATTATGCTGTGGTGATGCAAGCACAAATTTTTTTCGGATTGACTTTTTACACCCAGAGTTATGGCCCCTTAAATGATTAAAATTCTGGATTTTTTGTCGTCTCACTTTGTCTGGAACCGCTTCTCAGCAACTATTGCATGGAATAAAATGAAACTTGAAATAAATATGTATTATTATGCTGCCGTGATGCACGCGCATTTTTTTTCTCAATTTTGGCCAGATATATTTTCTTGCCATTCTACACGAAAAACCCATTCGGCGGGGGATATCAATTCAACGAATTTGCTTGTTAATCAAGTAATTTCGTATTGTCCCAGTTACAGGTTCGAGGTTTGCTATATTGGCACGAGGC
The DNA here is from genome assembly GCA_963580285.1 of Lucinisca nassula. Classification (NCBI taxonomy): domain Eukaryota; kingdom Metazoa; phylum Mollusca; class Bivalvia; order Lucinida; family Lucinidae; genus Lucinisca; species Lucinisca nassula. The sequence goes on along the minus strand of OY757011.1, from coordinate 144,123,395 downwards.
CGAAGGCCGAGGCCAATACAGCTGACCGAGGACCTGTTACTGGGACAATACGAAATTTTATTAACTGACACCATTAAAAACATGATTTATGATTTTTTAATATTGGTTGACCTTGTGTAATACAGGATAATCAATTAATAATCTAACATAATTTCTATTTTGAACTCCAACATTACTAGGCAAGTGCCTATCAATATGGGCTTGGACCCAATATACATGTATATTGGGTCCAAGGTATGGGGGGTGGGGAACCCCAAAACATGTCATAGACAAACAGTGCAGGCCCAGATCAGATCAGATCAAATTTTAGGAGAATAACAGCAAGGGCTCAAGGTGTCCAAATTTGTTTGATTTTTACGGTACTTATACAATATATTTTTTTTTTAGCAGGTCTTCGCAGTTAGACCATTAACCCATTTTGTACTGAATGAAATATCCCATCCTTTATAAATTTATGCAGGAGTCATTTTCAAAATTTGGGAATGTAATATTGAGTGAACTTATTTAGAAAATGCCTGAAAGTTTGGCAAACAGTGAAGGTCCTGGTTAGATCCTGCAATTTTCAACATCTGATCTGGGCCTGCACAGTTGCCAGTGTTCATTTTCTGGGTTTCCTTTAAAAAACGGGTTAACCCATTTTGTACCAGAAACCCCAAAACAGGTAACTGGCAAACAGTGCAGGCTCAGATCAGACGCGGCGTCTGATCAGGGCCTACACTGTTTGCTAAAAGTAAAGCCCTCTTCCAAACAAATTTTGAAGAAAACACAACCTGACACCCCTTAATTTTGAAATGGACTGCTATATATAAGGAGGAAGATTCCATTTGGTACAAAAAGGGTTAATGTACTCCTGTACTGTTGTGTTTCATAAGACTTTTGTCCCCAACTTTCCTCATCATGAAGCTGATAATAAAGAAGTACAGTTACATATGTATCTAAATCACGTTTGAGCCCAGATATACATGAGCCCGATCATGAGAAAACAGTGTTTGGGTTTGTGACCAGGTGTATTACACAACCAGTCTGCTCAGCTATACAAACTTGCAAGAGTCCAGGGGCCAGTTGTTCAAAGCATTGTTAGCTTAACGAGCTCGTTAGTGGTCAAATTTTTAACTGCTCTAGCAAGTACAACATCTAAAATTTTGTTATTTTTGCTGAAAAAATGTGAGCAGCTTTTGCATTTGCAAAAGCTGCTCACATTTTTTCAGCAAAAATATTAGAATATTTACCATAATAAATGATCAAATTTTTAACGATATGTTAACTAACGACGTCATTAGTTTTGAACAACTGGCCCCTGGAATTTAGATACAGAAACAAGGAAAAATACTGCTCAGACTGCGTCGTTGTGCAGACTAATCTGTTACTTTGTTTTTCACAAATTAACGGCTAAAAAAGATTCTCATATTATGTGGCTCATTACAACAGGAGTTGTATAAGTGATTGTTTAGCCCATTTTAGAAGGGAAACCCTAAAAAACAAAGACATGGGCAAACAGTGCAGGAAAACCCCAATACAACTCATTGACAACAGTGCAGGTCCGAATCTGATGCCAAAAAAAAAACCTTGCATCTTACCAGGGCCTTCTTTGTTTACCAGAAGTTAAGTCAATTTCTAAATAAATTTCCAAAAATAACTGGGCCTCACCTGCTTAACGGATTCCTGCTATTTGTACGGGGGCAGATTTTATTTAGAACAAAACGAGGCAAATTAACCCTTGTCCTGCTGAGCCATCTGATCAGGATCTACATTGTTTGCCATTCAGATTGTGAATTTGTTGCAATAATTTGCATCAAGTAATCTGATTGGTTGATAATCGGTAGTGGGTGTGGCATATATAAATATTCAGCAGGACAAGGGTTAAGATACAAGGAAATGAATCAAGCTTGCCCTTTGGGATAAGTATGGGCACCCAAGGTTATGGTAGGGTCAAGCAATTAGGGGGGTGAGTTTTAGTTTTACGTCCCACCAACAGCTAAGGTCATACGGAGGCGGGACCTCGGTTTAAAGACGCATCCGAAAGTCGAAGCCCGGGATCGATCCTGCGATCCCTGGTTTACAAGGCGAGTAGCGTAACCACTGCACCACGGAGGCTTCAAGCAATTAACATGATACAAATGCTTTATCCCAAGAAAAATGAATTAAGACGTTATTGGTAGAAAGATATGTGTAATTTGGGCAGAAATACATTTTTTTTAAGTAAATTAACAGCTCAGCTAAGAACAGTCTATACTGTATCAAGCTCATCAAAATATGTTTGCTGAAGTCACTGGTGCTAACCCGTGTCCTGCTGAATAAATTAAATTTTACCACACCCATTTCTCAACCATTTCAAATTACTTGGTATAATGTTGTCACTTATTTCGTAAACTTAATGACAAACATTGCACAGCCTGATCAGATGGCTTCTTTAGAAGCCATCTGATCTGGATATGCGCTGTTTGCAAAAAGTAGTGGTTGTTATGATCAGCAAGGCTAGAGTAAAGACAGGCAAATTTAAGTGTGTTAGCCATTTTCAGGAACCAAATGCATGCTTGCTTAAAAGGCTACTCGTTTAATATAGGTGGCCACTACCACAGGTTTTACTCTTTATTATTGTAGAGCCTTGATATTTTTATGCTACTGTTACTGTGTTATCCTTTTTAGCCCCACTGGCTTTGGTAGCATCTGCCCGGTGATCAGTAGGTTGAGGGCTCAATACCTGCTTGATCAGCAACATTCTTTCATGGAGACCATGAAATGTTTTCTTCTCCATTCCCCTGACTCAAAGAGGGCAGTTGTCCTGTTCTGGCGAAAGAATGTGCTCTGTACTTGTTAAGTGCTTGTGTATAAGCTTGCCCGGGGAAAAGCTGACCTTAATTGTGCTGACAGGGATGTTTAAATTTCAGAAGTGAACTCTTTCATCATTGAACTTGCATCATGTCCATTCTTTTAACCCTTATCCCACTGAATAATAACTTTAGCTGCATCCATTTCTTACTTTGAACCAATCAGATTACTTGATATAATATTCATGCAAATTCACAAACTGAATGCCAAACAGTATAGATCCTGATCAGAAGCCATCTGATCTGGATCTACACTGTTTGCAAAGGTAGGGGTTGTCATGAACAGCAGGATAAGGGTTAGATAGGGGTCTCTGACCCAGTCCGTAATCATTAATAGGATGACAAGCAGTGTAGATTCTGATGTGATGACTCATTATAAGCCATCTCATCCAGATACACTGTTTTGTGACAAGCTTCGTAGATCCTGATTAGATAGCTCTTTTTGAGCCCACTCATTTGGATATACACTGTTTGAATAGATATCTATACTGGTCTACAGTGCCGATTTCAGTGAAACTGCAAGTTCTTGTATGTTGTTGCTTTGAAATTCTTCTTATTTTTCATAAAGGGAGTGGATACAACTTCAGGGGAGGCAATTTTTTCCAAAAATATTTTTGTCTCCCTTATCAATAAGGGGTCTTGATTGATTGATTGTTTGGGTTTAACAACACATTAACCCTTGTTGGTCATTCTTTGTTGTCTCCCAGACAGCCAGAGACAGGGAGAAAAGGGACAGAAGAGATTGTAGAAAAGATGGCAGTAAGGGACAGAGGAGAAAGGAAAATGAATGGAAGTGTAAAAATAAAAGAAATAACAACACTCTCCCTCTACCCTTACCTGCAGGCCTTGCCCAACTGTAAGCCAATATCAGCTGGACGCTCCAGTGATGCCAGATACACATCACCTTTGCCTCACCCAATTACCCCAAAATAAGGGGTCTACTTTTAACAGGAAAGAACTTGCTCCTGAGGAAGTCGCTCCTGATGAAGTCTTACCTGTAAAAGTAGACACCCCCACCCTCTGCCCCAACCCCACCACCTTTTTTGGGCTTGCTAAACAAACAGCAAGTTCCAAAAGTTGTCTTTCTTTTAAAAGTTTGTCCTGTGTATCCATTCCCCTGAATTCTTTGAAAATGCTATACAGTTATGACTTGGCTTTCCCTACAATTCTTACTTAACTGTAGCTTTTCATTTGACATTTTATTTGGTTATTTTTGTTGTTTTGTTTTATTTGCAGAAACCAGCATCTTCTGGACTGGTTGTGCTTGAGTGAACATTGGCATGACGTTTGCCTTGACTTTGTGTGTAAACCCTTTCCGGACATACTCTTTTCCTCAAGAACTGACTATTGTATCACTTTTTACACTTTTAGAGTGATTTTTTATCTTGCACTGTTTTGATGTTGTATCACTATTAACCCTTCAACTGCTACATAAATTCCTGGAGCAGACGACAAAGCATCGTTAGCTTAACAAGCTCGTTAGTGATCAGATTGTTAACTGTTCTAGCAAGTACAATATCTAATATAGTGTGATTTTTGCTGAAAATATGGGAGCAGCTTTTGCATTTGCAAAAGCTGCTCTCATTTTTTCAGCAAAAATGTAAGTATATTTGCCAAATTAAATGATCAAAGTTTTAACCATACCTTAACTAACGAGGTCGTTAGTGTTTGAACAACTGGCCCCTGGTTTTTAGCTCACCAGAGCCAAAGGCTCCGGGGGAGCTTATAGGATAGGCAGTTGTCCGTCGTATGTGGTCTGGCGTCACCACTTTTAAACATCTTCTCCTCTGAAGCCACTGGGCCGATTGGGCCCAAATTTCATCTGTAGCATCCTTGGGCTGGGGGATTGAAAGTTTTTTTTTTTTATGAAAATCAGCTATTTTGTTTGGTTGCTATGGCAACTTAGAGTTTCCATAGACTTATAATGGGGAAAATTAAAAAATGGCATTTACTGCCAAGTCATTGCAGATATATTGACAAAACTTTTATAGAAATGTTTCTTGAGTAAACTTCTCTCATCCATATGCTTTTATGCCAACCTGAGGGTTCGCCAGGTTGTGCCGGGGCCATGTCCCACCCCCTCCACATCATAAAAGGACATATACCAGAAACCATTCAGATCTCCACCCCTAGATTATAGATATTCTTGTTCCTTATTCTTACACGCATTCAGTGATACCAACCTCGGGGTCCCCCTCATGCGCTGGGGCCATGGCCCACCCCCTCCACTTCTTACAACGCCCAATATCTCGGAAACCTTACAGATCCCAACCCCATAACCATATATTTTCTTGTTCCTTATGATAAGACACATTTAGTGACACCAATCTAGGGGTCCCCCGAGGTGCACTGGGACCATGCCACACCCACTCCACTTCATAAAAGGCCATTTATCTCAGAAATCATTTAGATCCCCACCCCTAAAACATATATATTCTTGTTCCTTAAGATAAGATGCATTCAGTGACACCAACCTGTGGGTCCCCCGGATGTAGCGGGGCCATGCCCCATCCCTTCCACTTCATAAAAGGTCCAATATTGCTGAAACCTTACAGATCCCCACCCCTAAACCATATATGTTCTTACTCCTTATGATAAGACACATTCAGTGACAGCAACCTAGACATCTGCCGGGGTGTGTCGGGGCTATGCTCCACCCCCTCCACTTCACCACTCAGATCCCCACCCAGTAATTATATATATTGTTGTTCCTTTTCCTTATTATAAGACACAATACTTTCAGTCTCACCAACTTGGGGGTGGGGGTCCACAGGAGCCGTTTCTTTCCCCTCCACTTCATCAAGGGGCCTCGTATAAGACTTTATGATCGGTAGATTAAAATCATATGTTGAAATACATTCCTACCAGTGGAGCTCTGGTGAGCATAGTGGCCCATGGGCCTCTCGTTAAAAAATATTTTTCAAAGTAAACAAGGCTTGACATTACATGTACATGTGAATTGTATGCATGGCAGACAATTCGCATGTAATGTGTGGCTTTATTTTCATTGAAAAAATAAGAAAAATATACATAGAAATTCCGTCTGCTAGTCGTGATTTGCAGTCCCAAGGTTAATTCTTATAATAGTGAAGAAAATTCTGGACCAAAAGACAGTTAATTTTTTAATTTCTTTTTTTATGAGAGGAATTAAGGCTTGACATTACATGAGCAGATGATTCACATGTAAAATAATGCTTTTATATACCCCCCGCATACAAAGTATGCTATGGTATACTCCCGGTATATGAAGTATGCTATGGGGTAATAATGTTTTCGTCTTTCCATTTGTCTGTCCGTGTGTCTGTCTTTCTGTACATGCCCCAGATACATAATGCATTTATGGTCTGTACTTTCCATACTTAATGAGGTTTATTCCGTAAATTTTCAACACCAGAACACCAAACATGCCTGTTTGTGGGGTTAGTGGCTGTACAATGCTACATTATGGGGTTAAAGTCTTCATAGAGTTAATATTGGGAACCCCAGAATGTACGTCTCGTAAGAACGTCCGTCTGTCCATTAACATTTTGGCTAAACTTTTGCGTCAAATTTTCTAAGAGATTATATCTTCTGAACCCTTTGATAGATTTAGTTGATACTTACACTGAAGTAATATACTGGTCTAAAGATTGATGCATGTTCCACCCCTACAGTGACCTTGAGGTCAAGGTCACAGACTTAGAAATTGTACATTTGGTTAAAGTTTTATGACAAAGTTTATAGATGCATGTATGTTCTTAACTCTAAAACAAATTCACTTGATACTTGCATCAAGTTTGCATACCAGTTTTCATTGATGCATAGCCCACGTACCCTACTGCTTCAGTAACATTGATGCCCCCATCACTTCAGCAACTTTGATGCAGTCACTCCCTTTTGCCATTTAGAAATTTAATGTTCGGTTTACCGGTAGCTTTTACAAGCACATTTATAGATTCATATAGCTTCTTGACTTCTTCATTCATATTACATACAAGCGCAAAAGTTATATCAGAGGGTGGCGCTGGCCGGGGGTATACGTGACCCACCGGTCGCTTTCTCTAGTTTAAAATAAATTAAAATGCTGTCTGCCAGTCAAGGGTTAATATATCAGTTTTAGCCCATAGCCATACTGAATATTCCAGTGTATATTACACTTCTTCCAATTTTCATGATTTCAATTTTTCCATGGACTCGGGAGCAGAATTGAAAACAGTATACTGGTAGTTCCTGATCAGCAGGCTTCCAAGAAGCCCGCAATCTGGATTTACAGTCGAAAGTCGATGGCTTGAACCCCTTTGGGGCCATGGAAATTTGTTTGAGACAGCGGTAGTTCGAGCCACTGTTGCATAATTCCAGAAAACATAAGGGGGTATTTTTGGACTTCTTTTTGGTGTTCTGTAACATATATGTATGCTGTGTGTACTCATTAGAATCGCCTCATTGAGGCGATTCTAATGAGTACACACAGCATACATTTGCAAGATAAAAGTCGAAAGTCTCCTTAATTATCCCACACTTATTCTTATGCAGAAGAATTCCCTAGGGACTCAAGAACGGGTTCGGCTTAGCCATGGTAAACGAGCCATCGGTGTTCGAGCCATTGAAGTTCGACTGTATATTGTTTTCAAAACAGGATACATCAGGGTTCAGCATGGTGAGGGTTAAGATATTTAATAGAAAAAAAGCATCTCAAAGTGTCGTCCTTTTATGTCGTCTGCTGCATCTTGGCGATTGTTAAAAAAAATATTTTTGCATACAGTCAAACAGTATGGACCCATATCAGACTGCTCCTCTACTCTTTACAAAAATGACTTTTAAAGTTACCAGCAGACATCAAAGCTGACAACAACTTTATGGGTAAACTCTTATCTTGCTGTTCACAAGAACCCCTATCTTTGGAAACAGTATAGATCCAGTACAGATGGCTTCTGAAGAAGCCTTCTGATCAGGATCTACACTGTTTGGCATTCAGTTGATGAATTTGTAGCAATGAATTACGTCAAGTAATTTGATTGGTTGATAGACAGAAATGGGTGTGGCTTAAATGAATATTCAGCAAGATAAGGGTTAAGAACAATCATGGAAAGAACCTCTTTAAAAAAATATTTATCTTCCTGCTCAGATGGTGCTGGTCTTTGAAGAAAGATCATTTGCTCCTCCCATGAGGGGGGGGGGGGGCTCCATCCTGCTGAATAAATGTAGTCACACTCATTGGTGACCATCAGTCAATCAAATTACTTGATATACTGTTTGTTTGTTTGATTTGAGATTTAACATCCCCATCAACACTGTAAAGGTCATTTTGGAGACGTTGCTTCCAATTTTGTGGGACTTTTACCCGACATTGAGATGAAATGACATCTGAAGCCCTGTCGCCCAATGAAACCAATAGGGTTTATAAGCATGGACGGGTCTTCTTGCACCGCTTTGCCTGGGCAGGCTTAGATCCTCTAAGCAGTTTATCAGTACTCACGTGTGGGTCGGTTTCAGCTCTGCTTGGAAGTATCACGCTGCCCATATATTTCTTCAAGCCCCAATGGGCAGGGGCTGTATTCATCCAGTTCACAAACTACATTACAGCTGCCATTTGATCTGGATCTACACTGTATGCAAAGGTAGGGCTTGTGAATTTAACAATGAAATCTTGCACCTTATGTATAGCAGGAACCCATTTTGACATTTAGAGGTACCAAGCTGAGTTGATTTTAGAAACTGATTTAAAAATAGCTATTTTTGTTTCAAACAGTGAAAGCCAAGATGAGATGCCACTGATCTGTGCCTGCACTATTTACTACCATGCAACCAAAAGTGTTATACCAATAAGACCTTCTCCCTGTCACACATTTGATGCTGTTTGCAATGAAAATTAAAGATGCGCCAAAGCTTTGTTGCAACATGTTGAACTTTTTATCATTTCATTCTGAACAGGTTTTAGAGATGATTGATTTGGATAGAACGATTGCATAGCTAGTCCTTCTCTGTTTTTTAAGCTCTTTCTGTACTCCGAACACTTTTGTTTTATAACAGTATAGGACTTTCAACTTAATTCTGTTTTTAGAATGTAGGCATGTAGGTGTTCTGATCATGGTCTACACTGTTTTCCATTGCACCTGTACCTTTTGGACTCCTTGCAGTATCGGGAAACAAATTTGCTGAACTTTTAGGAGATTTACAGCAAGTCCTCAAGGTGTCAGATTTTAAGGATTTTTATGGTAGGGCACTGTCAAACAGTGCAAGACTTGATCAGATGCAGCTGAAATCTGATCAGGGCCTTCACTGTTTGCAAAAAATTCTGCCATTTTCTAAGTCAAACTCATCCTGACATCCTCAAATTTAAAAATATTCTGGTAGGACAAAGTAGGTTCATTATTTTGGTTTTTCTCTGGTGATAATATGTGTTTTATAATCTAGGAGGAGAGGTCAAATAGTTCATTTTACCCTTCAAATGACAATCACAACAATTGTCATCTGCTTGTAACTATCAGTCATTTTTGCAAACAGTTAGGACCCAGATCAGACTGCTCCTGTAGAAGCAGTCTGATCAGAGCCTTATCCAAAAATATGTTTTTCTATCTGGTATACCCTTTAAAATAGATGTGTGGTCCTCAGTTATACCTCTATTCATCATCTGCCGGAAATTCGCTTCCAATTTAATTAGATTTCAATTTTCTAAACAGGTAATAATCACTGAGGGCCAGACTGGGCTTTAACCCTTTTCTTGCTGTTCACGACAACCCCTATCTTTGCAAACAGTGTAGATCCAGATCAGATGGCTTCTGAAGATCATCTTGTCCTTCTTGTTTAAACTTAGGTTCATGAATAGTGACTTATGAGGAATTTTACTGGAGTTTCAAATTTCTCAACAGGTAACCAGTGGACCACATCTGGATTATGATTTTTAGGTTGGTCAAACTTAAATTCATGAGTAGCTTTATTGCTGCCCTAAACTCAGAATTATGGATTTGATGGTTGCTAGGTCATCAAATGATCTCGCATAGGATCACATAATAATAAAAATTACTTTTTCAAAAGTGAACTTAACCTTTACCACTCTCTGGGCTAATTCAGCAGACAACAAATTGATATTTTTCTTATTTTCCCAGAAAAGAGGAGTTGACATCCCATGCAAATTGTAGGAGACAATTTGCACATGACAAATCCTCTTTTTCTGGGAAAAAATAATAAAATGTTTCAATGTTGTCTGCTGAAAAATACCCAGCACGCAGAGTGTTAATATGTTTGAACTTGTAAGATGTTGCATTATCCTATTATGTATGCTCAGCATCAAAAGAAAGACCCCACCCTTACCTTTCCGCACTTTGCAAGGATAACAGTGGCCTTTCTAGGTGAACACAATGTGAATGTGCTAGCATGGCCAGCATTTTCCCCCCGATTTAATCCCAGTTGAACACTTATGGGATCAGATTCAGCGACATGTATTTGACAGCCGACGTCATATTCTGAACAAGGATTAGTTGATCACAGCTCTTACTGAGGAGTGGTAGGCAATCCCCCAGTTCAGAATCCAGCGGCTTATCAGAACTACGAGGTGATGTCAGTCAGTGCTTAATGTTCATGGGGGACACACTCAATATTAACACTTGTGACGTCTATAATTTTGGCACTTCCCTGTAAAAGTGACGTTACCTTCTGTCTTGACCAATGGATTTTGACAATCAAATCTCACCAACAATTAATTTTACTTTATTAACCCTTATCTTGCCATTCACGACAACCCCTATCTTTGCAAACAGTGTAGATCCAGATCAGGCTGAAGAAGCCATCTGATCAGGCTCTACACTGTTTGGTATTCAGTTTATGAATTTGGTGGCAATAAATTACATCAAGTAATTTGATTGGTTGATAGACAGAAATGGGTGTGGCTTAAATGAATATTCAGCAAGAGAAGGGTTAAAATGGAAATACCAGGTATATGAGTATATTTCATTATTCCCTGATTACCATGTGGGGACTTTCTTTTGATGAGTATAAATGTATTTTGTGTTGTGCTTGGCTGATTAGTTATTACCAGTACCAGTAAGAAGAAACCAACCGTTGTTGGTCAAACAGTTCACACACTGACCATTCTATTGCTCCAGAGCAGTCTGAAAATGTTGATGAGATACATATGTTGCAATAGTGATAACCTATGATGACTATAGTTTTAACCCTTAAACTACCAGTCATTATGCAGACACCATTTTCGAATATTTTTTTAGCTCACTTTTCTTGTTAACATTCTAGAGGCCAGTTTTGGTCCTGTCATCATCAAACTTGCTCAGAATGATCATCTTGACAATTTCTCCGTCACAATTTCTCCGTCGGATTCGAATACGGGTCATGTCGGGTCAAAAATTAGGTCAGTAGGTCAAATCTTAGAAAAACCTTGTGAACACTTTTGGGGCCACAGTTTTGGTTCAATCATCATCAAACTTGCTCGGCATGATCATCATGACAATGTCAAGTTTGAATATGGGGATTGTCAGGTCAAAAAGTAGGTCAAATGTAAACATTCTAAAGGCTGCAATTTGTGTCCAATCATCATCAAAGTTGCCCAATATCTCCGTCAAGTTTTAATATGGGTCATATTTGGTCAAAATGTAGGTCAGTATGTCAGATCATAGAAAAACCTTGTGAACACTTTGGCGGCCACAGTTTTGGTCCGATCATCATCTAACTTGCTCAGTATGATCATCTTGACAATATCTTGGCCAGGTGGGGTATTTTATGAATAGAATGGTAACTTTTCACATGAGAAGTCTGCAAATTGGTTGGTTGATTTGAGGTTTTACGTCCCCGTCAACACTGTAAAGGTCATTTTGGAGATGTTGCTTCCAATTTTGTGGGACTTTTACCCGAAATTGAGATGAAATGACATCTCAAGCCCTGTCGCCCAATGAAACCAATAGGGTTTATTAGCATGGACGATCCGCCTCGCACCGCGGTTCCTGGACAGGCTCCATATTGTGCACCAGGATCTGACCCTCAACATACTGAAGTACAAGTCCTGACCTTCAATGTCCACAAGGTGCCAAGTTAGTGACATCCAAGTCAGCTCTGTATTGTCAAAGGGAATTTTCTTTTGATGCATCATCCTCAAAAAGAATACAATTTTGAAGTTACATGGGTGACCCTCTGACAAAATTGCTAACAATCCTTTCGCTCCAGTGAAAGTGAGAGCCACCAGAACTAAAAATTATAAAAATATTCAGCCCTTAACCCTTGACCTGCTGAATATTTATATATGCCACACCCACTACTGATTATCAACCAATCAGATTACTCGATGTAAATTATTGCACCAAATTCATGAGCTGAATGACAAACAATGCAGATCCTGATCAGATGGCTTTGTCAGAAGCCATCTGATCTGGATCTTCAATTGTTTGGAAAATAAGGCATATCCGGGGTCAGCAGGACAAGGGTTAAAATGGCTTCTACTTCTATATTAGGAGACTGATTTTGAAACAGTTTCACAGAAATGTACCTTGGATCACAGTCAACCAAAATTGCTCAAACCTTACACTCCACCTTATATTACCTACCATTTCATTTGTGCAATAGGGATCAGGAGCGCAATCCAGGACCATTATGGTGCTCTTGTTTCTGGAAAGAAAATAAGGCTTAACATATGTGAATCATCTGCCCAGTAAGATGATTCACATGCACGTTATGTCAAGGCCTGTTTTCTCTGCAAAATTAAAAAAAAAAATTGCCATCTGCTCTGAAAAATTTATAAGGTGCTTTAAGGGTTAATGAAAATTTACAATGATGTATATTTCATTTCAGATCTGATATTAATTATTATAATTTATGTTTTAGCAATACATGTATTTATGTTTTAAGTGTACATTTTCATTTTTTTTTAGCTCACCAGAGCCAAAGGCTCCTGGGGAGCTTTAGTATAGGCAGTGATCTGTTGTCGTCTGCGTCTGTGTCATCTACATTTTCAAATCACATCTCTGAAACTACTTGGCCAATTGAAATCAAAATTACATGTGCAGCCTCCATGGGGAGGGCAGCAAAGGATTCTTCGTAAGAACAGGGTCACGACTAAGATGGCGGCCATGCCCATATATGATATCACACTAAAAGCCTTCAAAAATGTTCTTCTCAGGAACCAAATGACTGATGACCTTGAAACTTGGTATGCAGCATTGGGGACTGAGCCCTACCAAGTTTGTTCAGGTGATGACCTTTGGTTGACCTTTACCTATTTTACTTCAAGGTCTCTTAGGCCTTTGTATGGGAAAGGGGAAATGGTGGATTTTTTTCTGATTCTGTTGTTGTAGTCTTTGACCTCAGAATTGATATTTGCAGCCAGTTGAATGGTGGTTTATCAATTTCAAAGGTCAAGGTCATTTACTTTCCTTTGTCAAGGATGCCTCAGATTCAGTATTTCCATCTTCCTTTCCACTTTAACTTCTGGGATGATTGAAGCCAAATTATATGTAGAGCCACTCCAGGATCAGGCAATGAAAATGTTTATAGGATCAGTCAGATGGCCGCAATGCCTATATATGGTAGAAAACCCTTTGAAAATCCAAAAGGCCATTGACCTTGAAACTTGGTAGGTAGCCTAAGGGGTTTTAGCCCAACCAAATTTGTTCAAATGGTGACCCTTGGTTGACCTCGACCTACTTTATGCCAAGGTCAGATTTGGTCATTTAGCCATTTGTATGGGGAAGAGGCAAAGCAGTGGATTTTTTTTAAGCTATTGTAGTTTATGACATGATTGTTTAATTATGCAATCAGCTGGAAGTATTTTTATGAATATTAAAGATCAAAGTTGTTCACTGAATTTGGTCCCACATCCCCCAAGATTCAGTATTTTTTAATTCTTCATCATTGAATTTGCTGGGCTAATTGAAATGAATTTAATCAGGAGCTTCAATGGGGTTGGGAAAATTTGTTTGTGGGATCTGGGTAACATGACCAAGTCGGCCGTCATGCCCATATTTGGAAAAAAGGCACCAGATTTCAAAACAATTTGGCATCGGTGGATGTCTACTGTACCAGGAAGATTTTCCATGCCACTAAGCTTTGTTGAAAAAGATGGCATCCAGGGTCGGGGGCCAGTTTCTCCCACCTGACCTCTGGTGAGTGTTGTGGCCCATTGGCCACTTGTTTAACTGCCACCTGCCCTTGTCTGTAATAAAGTGCTCAACATGCTGTCAGAAATTACATTTCAGTGTTGAGCCCGGTCATGAGAAAACCAGTCTGGCATCACGAAAATACCCCAATATAATTTTGACCCTCTTGAATCCCACTTTTATTTTGTAAAACTGGGGTTTACAGGGGTAAGCCATATTTTTCTTATTTCTACTCTTAAATATATATATTGTGGGTACTTGTTAGAACCGCCTCATTGAGGCGGTTCTAATGCATACCCACAATCTATATTTTGAGCAGAAATACGAAAAATATCAATTTTTCGTCTAAAAGTTTTGTTTTTTTGGTGGTAAAATTTACAGTGTATTTGTAAAGGCGTGTTTTCATAATTAGGATTTTTTGCCGGGTAAGAAACAAAGCAGCCTGCTCAGATGCTCAGACTAGCAAGAATCTAGGAATTTTAGAGTGGTTGTGCAGGCTGATCTGCCCCTTTGTTGTTTGTAAATGGCAGAATATAAGAATCTTGTATGGGTGTGAGGGGTGGATGAAAAAATCCGTCCCGAGGGACACTGTCCGGCATCATGAGGCTTGCCGAGTGATGCCGGACAGTGATCCCGAGGGACGGATTTTTCTATCCACCCCTCAAACCCATATTGGATTCTTTTTCATGCATACCTTCCATTTCTTAGTGCAGATTCTAATGCTGCAGTCACTTCGGTTACCAACGTCCGCCATATTGTGTTGACACTTCAGGAATTTTTAGTGACATTGATGTGACGTCAACCTTAACGAGGGCGCATACGAGGTCATAATCAACCAGTGCATTTATCTAACATGCGATTATTTTCAATTTTGGGTGGGAACACCGGGGTCAATAATTTCTATCCCAGGCAAAAATCACAGATTTCCTTGTCTGGTGTGCAAGAGAACAGGTTCTCTCATGATGTGGCTCGTGATACTTTTCTTACTTTTGCTCAAAAGAAAAATTTTGGTGCTTGTTAGAACATCCTTGACAAGTGCAGTAAAATTCCTATATTAAGACCACCTTTGGGACTGTTTTTTAGATCACTTTTTAAACAGTCCCAAAGGTGGTCTTGTACCAGAGGACACTGTTTGCAGAAACCCACAGAAAGAATAACTGCAACCTTCTAAATAAGCTTTTAAAAGCAGAATTAGTTTTAATTTAGGTGGTCTTAAAAGCGGAATTTCATTGTATATATACCCAAGTTACATTTTTGGAGCCAAAATAGAGAAACATGCTCTTGTAACCCAACTTTTTCTTATAGTTGTTGTTGCAAGGATGTTCATTGTCTAGGCTTGTAAATGTGAACATGGTGGTCATGTTGTGCTTCTTAATGTAGGCAATGGATGAACCTTGGCTTTTGTAGGTTTAATGCTGTTTCATTGCGTTAATAAGTCGGAATAATGAGCACACTTAAAAAGCCCACAGTACATAGAACTAGTGGGGTTTATAGGGTTACCCTATAATGCTTTATTTTCTTGTTCTTTTCAGAATCATAGATTGTGCATACTTGTTAGAGATGCCTCAGCTCAATGAGGTGGTTCTCAAAGTACCGCCATTCTATGTTTTTGGTTTCACAAGTCAGGGCTAGAAAAATTCACTTGTCCGTTCATATTTACAAGTGCCAAAGGCTGCAGGGCAAGTGAAAATTTGGACTTTGTCTAGTGTAAATTTAGAAATTTTCCATGACTACTTATAAATTTTGCAGTGCAGGGCAAGTGGAAGTTTAAAGATTTTTCGACCGGCAAGTATTGCTTATTTCCAAAACAGAAACATCATTTTATAGGCCATGAAAGCGCACTATGTTATTCTAGTATAAGGTAAGAGGTGGGGGCATTGGCATTTGTGTACTTTGGACAAAGTCATTTCTAGTTTTACATATTTATATGTGTTTTATTTGATACTCATTTGATGCTAATTTATGCATGTTCATTTATTACAAGCATTTAAGATGAAATAAAATATTATTTAAAGCTATGTTGTTTAGTTTCTTGTACTACTGAGTAAACCAGATTTTCTCTTTATTATTGTGTGTGTGTGAATTCGGGTTTAACGTCGCTTTCAATAATTTTTCAGTCATATCACGACAGTGTCTGGTTGCAACAGGGAGCTCAATGCTCACTTTTATAGTGCTGCCTCACTGAAGTATCATGTCCCAGTCACATTATCCTGACACTGGTTCTACCAGTCCTAGCTCTTCCCTGTAAATCTGAGTGCCAAGCGAGGAGCAGCTGGTACAATTTTTAACAACTTTGGTATGTCGCGGCCTGGGATAGAACCCATGACCTCCCGTTCCCCGGAGCGGACACTCTACCGAGCTATCGGGGCCGGTCTCTCTTTATTATTGCAACATGCCTATGTCTTACAGGAGTGGTCTTTTCATATGCAATTTTAACCCATTTTATACCAGAAACCCCAAAATGGGTACCCTTGCAAACAGTGAAGGCCCAGATCAGACGCCGCATTCTGAGGTGTCTTATCAGGGCCTGCACTGTTTGTTTAAAGTTCAGTCATTTTCAAAAAAGACTTTGAAGAAAACACAACTTGACACCCCTAAATTCCATTTGGTACTAAAAGGGTTAATTTATGAAATGAGCCTTCCTAAAATGATCATGAGTGTAAGATTCTGTTTATCATATAACAATATTAAAACCAAGTTGACATTGGCGGCATCAAGACGCTGGTCATATAACTGCATGTGCAATAACACTTGGTTACTGGCGTATACAAGGACTGTTCAAATATGAATGCAAGTAGAACGTTTTCTCATGCACTAATGCGAAAATCACCTGGAAATAAATATCACAGCATAGAAAACATTTTACCTATACGTTGATACCAAACATGTTGAAATCCGTACACTTTAGCCATGTGTATCGTTCAATAAACACTGTCTACTCTTGTATACTAATACAAAACATGGTTGGAAGAAGGTCAGAGAACGCTGTTGAAATACGGTCCTATGTTAAGAATCGTATTCTTGGTATACGGTGCAAAGCCATTTTTGATGAAATATGTTTGGTTTATGGGCATAATGAAATGTCTTTTCCGACAGTTTTTCGTTGGTGTAAGAAATTCAGCTGTGGGCTAGGCTCAACAGAAGATGCACCACATGATCATTGGCCGAAAAGAGCAACATCTACCAAGATGGTTGCTAGAGTGAAAGAAGTAGTTGCTACCGATGCACGATACACCACTAGGCAAATAGCTAGTATGGTTGGCATCTCATTAGGAGCAGCTCATACAATTCTGAAACGGGATTTGAAAATGAGAAAGATCTGTGCTAGATGGATTCCCCATCTGTTGACAGATGAGCAGAAAAAGATGCGTTCAGTGTGCCAAGAAGTTGCTTAAAAAGTTTCCAAATTACAATGCACGGTCTTTCACTAATGTCTTCACAGGTGACGAGACATGGGTTCAATTTTTTGAGCCGAAACGAAAGATCAGAACAAAATATGGGCAACAAAGTATTGCAAAAGACCATGCATTGCAAAGCAGACCATGAGTGTCAAGAAGGTAATGTATGCCATATTCTTTTCAAATCAGGGCCCTGCTGTTCAAGTTGCTGGGCCTAAAGGCAAATCTGTAAATGGGAAGTTTTACAAGAATAAAGTTCTTCGAAAATTGATGAAATATTTCAAAGAACGAAGACCCGCAACTGGCTTGGCCAATGTCAGATTGCTACATGACAATGCGTCATCGCACAAGGCATTCATTGTGCAAGACTATCTGAAGCAAGAAAAGGTTGTTGAACTCCCTCACCCCCCTATTCCCCTGACCTTGCCCCGTGTGACTTTTTTTGTTCCCGCGGCTGAAAAAATACCTTTCTGATCGAAAATTTGTACAGCGCAAACATCTCGGTTCTGCAATATTCCAGTGCCTTCATAGTATACCTCGAAAAGACTACCAAAATGCATTCAATGATTGGATCAGAAGACTGAAAGTTTGTATATCTGTTAAAGGGGAATACTTTGAGGGGACAAAATAAATTTTTCATCGAAATCTATCACGGAATCATTTTTATGTGCTTAGTTGCATTCATATTTGAACAGTCCTCGTAACTTCACTCATGCGTCATGAAGTTACACACCAGTAACCAAGTGTTATTGCACATGCAGTTATATGACTTTTTATGACATGATGTTATCCACTAGTTCACACCAACGTTATATGACAGAGGATCTTAAAGGAGTGGTAATTTCATACAAAATTTATGAAGTGAGCCTTTGACGAGTTCCATAAATTCCATATGAAATGACCACGAGTTTAAGGATTGTCTTGGACAGCGGCGTGCCGTTACATGCCAGTCACCATATTATTCCATGTGTGGTCATATGACTTTTATGACATGACGTTATTCACTTAATAACAGCGACTTTGTATAATAAATATGGAGTATCCATCCGGTTAATATCCATTTGGTTAACAAGTTGGTGTATTAAACACCTGTGAAGACCCCACATTATAGACAGAAATGTGGTTATATATTATTTACCTTATTTCTGCTTAAAAAAAATAGGTTGTCTGATTATTAGTTTGGCTGTTTTCGAAGAAAACGACGA
This sequence comes from Lucinisca nassula, assembly GCA_963580285.1. Classification (NCBI taxonomy): domain Eukaryota; kingdom Metazoa; phylum Mollusca; class Bivalvia; order Lucinida; family Lucinidae; genus Lucinisca; species Lucinisca nassula. The sequence continues at coordinate 144,104,889 of OY757011.1, read as the reverse complement.
GGTATTGTCATAGCTCTGGAGTCGTCGTCGTGCAAAAAACTTTGACATTTTCGTCTGCGTTGTCGTCGTGCTAAAACGTGGACATTTTGTAATATTTCTGTTATTACTCAACGTATTTACTTGAAACTCGGACTTGTTGTTCATTATGAAAAGGGGCTGCAGCAGAGCGTTGGCACCCACATGCGGTGCTCTTGTTTTGATATTGTTGTGTTCAAAACATTTGTACCCATTTTAGGGTAGTTTCAACAAATACTTATGAAATTGTAAGTATGAAGAAAAAATTGACTCAATGCAATAAAATTTGTTAGTGCATATTACAAAATTTAATGGTCTTGGCAAGACAAATCACTTACAAGTTGCAAATCTGTGGTAGATGCACACGGGGCACTACAACAGTTGAATTGGACCGGAACAAGTCCAGTCATACAGTGCCCGCTACTGAGATAACTGAAAATATTTACGGACAATCCTAATTAATTTACTGGGTTTTATTTCTTGTTGTCGATCTGTTGAATTGCAGGAAACCAGCCTAACAAGAACACCTCGTCCACCTTTCAAATGTCTATGTTTTGTAGGACTTGTTCAATGCACTAAAATCAATAGAAATCTAAGCTTTGGGCACTCAAGGTTTATGGGGTGCCCTTGAGCCAGGGCCTGGGATGCCGGGTTTTGGCTCTTGCCTGCAACTTGGGCCATATTAACCCGGCGGTCCAGGCTCTGGTCCTCGGGCAGTCCATAAACCTTTTAAAGTTCTCTCAGGTTAGTATTGCTTAATTAGGTCCCTTGGATGAGGCTTATATGCTCAGCCTGCAGCCTGCCCTTCAAACAAGCACCCCCCTGTCCTGGCAAATGTTAATGTGTGAAAAGAAATGAATGACATAATTACAGTATACTCTCAACCATTTGTGAACATTGATACACTCTTAACCCATTGTATGTGGGAAACCTCTAAAGGGGTACCTTGGCAAACAGTGTAGGCCCAGATCAGACACCGCAGAACGCGGCATCTGATCAGGGCCTACACTGTTTGCAAAAAGTTCAGCTATTTTCCAAATAGTTTTTAAAGAAAACAACCTGACACCCCTAAAATTTGAAATGGACCCCTGCTTTATATAAGGAGAAAGATTCCATTTGGTACAAAAAAGTGTTAATGAACATAGTAAAATTTAAGGATTGTAACGTGAGATGACTACGCTTGCTGTCAGATCCAGACAATCTTATATTGTAACAGTAGGGTGCGGCTAGGGTGCCCAAATGATATTGGCTTACAGTTTGGAAACCTAGGCCTGCTCTCCTTGCAGCAGGGAATGTTGTTATTTCTTCTGTTTCTTCTTCTCTTTCTTTCATTTTTCTCTTTCTTCCTTTTCTCTCTCTTTCATCTCATCTTCTATTTCTATCACTTTACTCCCTTTCCTTTAAACTTGTGAGCAGGACAACTATGGTAACAACCTCTGCAAATCTGGGCAAGACTTTTGCCTCGTTTGTTTATACAGTAAAATTCCTATATTAAGACCCCCTTTGGGACTGTTCAAAAGGGGTCTTTAAGACCACTTTTGAACAGTTTCAAAGGTGGTCCCTGACCAGAGGTCATTGTGTTCAGAATGCATGAAGCAAGAATAACTGCACCCTTCTAAATAAGTTTTTAAAGCAGAATTAGTCTTAATTTTAGGTGGTCTTAATAGTGGAATATCACTATTTTAATTTCACCAGCGTAAGATATTTCATGTTCAACTGAAAAGGTTTCATAACCCTATCTGAGTCTAGTGTCAAAGCATTCAGACTCTGCTTTGGCAAACTTATTCAATTGGAAAACTGAAAAGGTGAATTAGAAACGTGAGAAAACAAATTATCAACTTGCTTCAGTGATAACAACCTCTTTGGTTTTGCCTCAAGAATCTTTATTGGTTATCGCAAACTGACGTCAGTTTACTCGGTTTGACTTGTTCCTTATAATTCTGGACAATTTTATTTCAACAGAGTTCTTTCGCAAGCTACCAGACTAAATTAGTGACTTGTGACATATAAAATACTAAAGCTGTTATTTTTTATAATAAGTGAAGATATACTGGATAGAAACAATTGGTTTGGTTGTTATAGTTTGATAACTCTTTTAATATAATAAACAAAGTTGCTTTTAAATTTAATAAACATCAAATTACACATTCTTTAAAGTCAACCCCAGACTTTTAACTATAAAAATGGTTGGCTCTTGTCTGGGTCATAGGCATGCTAACTTCACACATAATAAAAGCACCAGTTTACCATCACAAATTGATGCTTTGAGAACATTTCAAAGATATTTTGAGACTAATGAAAAATATCTTATACTCTCAACTGCAACACTTCTTCATATGATGAGCCTGGTACTGATTGTAACAACAGCGTACATGTTTGTTCGTCATAAATGCCTGAGGACTGCTGGGCATCTTGTCCACTTAAATCTGTTGCTAAGTGATTCTATGGTATTACTAAGTGATTGGGTCTTGCTGTCTGGTACAGTGACTGGATGTGAGCTTTACTCTATGTCATTTCTCGTTTTTGGATCCTCAAGTATATACACAGCTGTTGTCATCGCTTATGCAAGGTAACTATCTTTAACCTTTAACCCTTATCCCACTGATCACCCTACTTTGCAAACAGTGTAGATCCAGATCTAAAGAAGCCATCTGATCAGGATCTACACTGTTTGCCCCACCCATCAGGGCTTGGATGCTTAGATGTTTTATTTAACCGATTTTGTACTGGAAACCCCAAAACGTGTACCCTGGCAAATAGTGCATTCCCAAATCAGATGCCGCAGAACGCAGTGTCTGATCAGGACCTACACTATAATAAAAAAATTCAGCTATTTTTCAAATGGATTTTAAAGATAACACAACCTGTCACCCCTAAATTTTGAAATGGACTCTTTGCCATATATATGGATGAAGATTCCATGTAGTACAAAAAGGGTTAAAGACGCTCAACCCTAAGAGTGCATATAGCGTCCAATCGGGGCTTGGAGAAGTAGATTTGGCTGCATGATGCTTTCATGCAGAGCTGAAATTGACCACACTGGTACTGGTAAACTGCTTAGGACTAAGCCTGCCACAAAGTTGTGCAAGTCAGACCGCCCAATGCATATTAAACCTCAATTCAAACAAACAAATGTTTTATGAAAGGGTTATCTTTTGGAAGCAAGGAATACACCACAGAACTGAAAAGTATGGAGTGTATAAGTCTTTCTGGACCATACTACCTAGTTTCAGCAAATTAGGCCTCATCAATGACCCTCAAATGTTTTAAAAATTCCACAATGGAATCAGATTCCAAAGGACAAGAAAATAATTGAGCCCCGCCAAGCGAATTTGTGTCTTCGAGCATTCCGTCATGACAAATTTTAACTGCGCATGCCCAGCCATTCAGAGGGGCCAGGGATATGGCTTTCTGTCTGAAGGTTCCTCTTGATTCACTGCTTGTATGAGCGAGCAGCGTAGGTTCTGGCGAGACTGCGTGGATGGGCAGGCTCGCCTGAACCTTCGCTGCTCGCATAGGCAATAAGTACCAAAATTGCTTGACGGGGCCCATATAAACTACACTATGATGAAGGGTATTGTTTGACATTCAGTTTGTGAATTTATAGAAATAAATTAAATCAAGTAAAGTCAGAAATGAATGTGGCTAAATTAATTATTCAGTGGCATAATGCAGGCGTCACACTGTCCCGAAAATGACACCAGATGGCCATACGAATATGGAATTTTGAATTTCGCGCGAAGATCGTTCCGAACATGGTCAACAGCCAATCTTTAGCCGAAGCAAGAACGATGCATGCAGAAGGTCACACGATGGCATCCGAACCACACACGAAGGCAACACGAAGATGTGGATTTTTATCACAAAGTTTACCCGCAGGCCAAACAAAGGCCACACAACGGCTTCACGACGTCGTATTGAGAGTACGATGCGTTCGAAGTAGGTCCCGAAGGCGACATGTGACCTCCCGATGTTATAAAACCTTCGGCCGACCGTTTTAAATTCATTTGATGATCGGAGAGTACACAGTACATTTCAATTCTCTTAAATTTGATTCAACTTAAATCCAATTTATAATGCCACCCAAAGAGAAGACCAGTTTTTCAGAGAGACTTGGTTTATAGGACAGTAAGATCTGCTCATCTTGTTCTCTAAGGTGCATCAAAAGAAGCAATGCTGCTGCCCTTCTTTTTCCTGGTTGTCTCATCATCAAAGTATGCCATTCTGCAGGGACGGAATTGTGAATAATTATGACTGAAGCTTTGGGAGTTACACAAGCCTATGCTCTGCAGAGTTGCTCGTCAGGACTGACTGAGGAAGATGCTCTGAGGTTGGCCTTTTATATGTCTACGTTACCATGACACATGGATATCGCTTGAGCTACTCAAATTCAGCTGTCTTCGTCGACACCGTGGTCCAATCTCAACGTCATCATTCTATAATACGATGGCTACACGACGTCAATGGGAGGGTTTCAAGTAGTCGTATTGCCTTCCTAAGACAATCGGACGACTTCTTGTTTCCCTCGTATTGTCTTCTTGAGACGTAAAATGCCGGAGAGCACCGATGATCACACAAAGAAAAGACGAAGATGACACGATTTGACAAGATGCCCTTACGATGGCCTTACGAAGGGCAAGATGGACAAACGAATTCAACACAAAAATGAACCTTCGCAAGGTCTTCCGGCAATTTTTTGGCATGCCAAAGATTTTGCCGCTGCTCACGAAGTTGCTGCTGGAGCCTCAGAAAATCCACCGGCGATCATACGATGGCTTAAGATGTCCTTATGAATGGCCCGATGTTTTCACGATCAGAGCCGAATTAGAACATTTTCTATATCGTGTTTCCATCTGGTGTCAATTTCGGGACAGTGTGACGCCTGCATAAGAGTTTGGCTGCCAATCACAACATTTGCAGATGTCCTTTTCATTTTTCTTATTTTTCAAAGAAAATAAGGCTTGAAATTACATGAAAATCGTCTGCTGAGCAGACTATTTACATCAAGAGTTGCACATTATTTTCATTGGCAAATAATTGAAAAATTAGAATCGCCAGCAGTTTCTGCTCTAAAAATTTCTGTAAGGATAAAGGTTAAAATATTGATCAGTTTCAAATATTTTTTCTTCTTTTTTAGTAAATTGGCTGCAAGGCTACTTGTATGTCAAGCCTAATTTTCTATAAACATATTGGGTAAAATGGCATTTACAATAATATACATTATTTTGTCTTGAAGCCAAAAACATAGACTGTTGGTACTCATTATACTATCAAGGCAGTTCAAATGAGTACCCAAAATCTATGAAACAGAAATGTGAAAAATACTAAACATTACTCTCAAAATATTAAGTTTTTCAGATTACAAAGAATTCACTATATCACCTGGATCGGCTAACCTCATGCAACTTATTTTACAGTCTTTCATGATTTTCAGATTGCTTTTTTGTACACAGTTTCCTGGAAAAAGCTGTCTTCATGTATCCTTAACCCTTCTCTTGCTGAATATTCAGTTTAGCCACAACCATTTCTGACTTTGAACCAATCAGATCACTTGGTGTAATTTATTCCTACAAATTCATTGATTGAATATCAAACAGTGTAGATCCTGATCAGATGGCTTCTGGATCTACACTGTTTCCAAAGATAGGGATTGTCGTGAACAGCAGGATAAGATAAAGGAAACCAATTATTTCGATTAAGATTAGATACCATTAAAGGACGGGACTTGCTCCTTTTTTGAGATAAGTTTAATTAAACCTGCTAAATTAAATATATTTTTTTAAATTTACATTCTAGGTATGACCAAATGAAGAACAGAGTTAGTCAACAGAGCTGTTTGAACAAGCACCCATTAATTTGGCTGTTTGCTATCTGGATAGCCAGTGTTCTGGCTTCGATATTCCCAATCATTGGCAAAGCACAACAGGTTTTTAAGTCTGCTAGCAAGATATCGGGTAACATGTGCTTCTTTACAACTGGTATTGCATATCAGAGAAATCAACAGCCAATCACATTTCTGCTTCTAGTTATACTTGCCCCAGCAGTGATAATGTCTTTTTGTTACATCAGGATTTATCAGAACGTACGCCGGGCAAGAATAACAAGATGGCTGAACCAAGCTGCACATTTGTACAATACACATACAAGAATAATTAAAGGACATCCAAGAAGAGCCAATATAATATCCACCAAGCAAATGACTTCACAATATCATATTCCACCAAACACCATCAGTGAGCGAGAGAAACATATTATAATCAAGGGACTATTTTCTGTGGCGTCACAACTTCTGTTTTGGGTACCATTTGGAATAACTTGGCTCTTGAATACTGGCTCTGGATTCCAGAAAGAGCTTGTCCTGCAGCAGATATACATAATGGTACTGGCAAAATTTTCTGTTATCACCAATATCTTGCACTATATCAGCTTTAATGTGAAATTCAGGAAACTCTATGTGAAAAGTATCATCCATCCACTGAAGAAGATTTGCTGCTGCAATGTTCCCATAACACCGATCCATGGCGATATCAGCAACATTAGCCAATCCAATGTACCTCATAGAATGAGCACAAACTCTGGGCAGGCAGATTTGTCAGACAAAAGGGTACCTTCAGCTCTTTTCACCCTTCGACCCATTACAGAGGCTGGCTCTATGGCAAGCTCACATAATTCTAGTCGTGAAGGAAAAGCCTGTCAGGGTGGCATCAGAAGAAGAGCTGTATCTTTAGCCCTTCCAACTAGGCCTTGCAAACAATTTCGTAGCGGATCTGGTGTTGTGTTTCCTGCACAGATTTCCAGCTGAATATCAATCTGCAAGCACTCAACATTCTGGAAAATGGATACACTTGAGCGGAGGCAACTATTAAAAAAATGTATCTATCTCTGTTGACAAAAAGAGTGTCTACTCTTAAAGTTAAGCCAACCAGAAAAGAGGTCTTCTCTTTAAGGAAAGAATCTTAAAGAGAAGGCCTATTTTCTGGTGGGCCTGGCCAGATTACAGGAGGCAAACAACCTCATGTCCCATTAGTTGTCTCCCTTGTAGAAACCGATGGCAACATGCCAGGTGTATACATCTCCCTTAACTGTTGAAGAATGTTTCTGATGTTCCTGTTTTGATTGAATGTTTTGTACATAATGTGATGCAAATGATTAAGTGTATATGAACTAGCAAATACTGGGTACAAATATGAACAGGCAAATACCAAGTCACAATATATAGTAAAATTCCTATATTAAGACCACCTTTGGAACTGTTCAAAAGAAGTCTTGAAGACCACTTTTGAACAGTTCCAAAGGTGGACTCTTACCACAGGACATGGTATGCAGAAAACACAAAGAAACAATAACTGTAACCTGATAAATAATCTTTTTGAAACAGAAGAAATCTTAATTTTAGGTCTTCTTAATAGCGGAATTTTACTGTATATGGAGGGCGGGTGGGTGAGGAAAAAGGTGTCATGTGTCTTGTGTCACTGGAGTGTCCAGCTGATATTGGCATGCAGTTAGGCAAGGCCTGCTGTCCATGCAGCCAGCAGTGGTGGAGGGTGTGTTTAATTCTGTTTCTGTACTTCCATTCATTTTTCTCTTTCTCCATCCCTAGCTTTCATTTCCTCTGCTATCTCCTTTTTCTCTTTTCTCCCTTTTGTCTCCCTCCCTTTCTCTGGGAGATGAGACAAAATGACAGACATGGGCTGATGTGTCGTTAAACTTCAAATAAACACAACATATATATGATCTAGCAAATACCAGGTGCAATAATGAAAAAGAAAATACCAGGTGCATGTATGAACCAGGCTTCATGATCAGTAGCTAAAATAATGGTGTACTGAATGAAATCTTACATCTTAGAATGGGAGTCCATTTCGAATTTTTGGGTTAAATATTTAAGAAATTTAGCTAGACTATTGTTGAAAACTTTGCAAACAGTGCAGGCCTTGAGCAGATTCCACATTCTGCAGCATCTGATCTGGATCTGCACTATTTGCCAGTTACCCTTTATGGGGTTTACTGTTTCAGACTGGCATTACAAAAACACGCCTATACAAATACATTACAAATTTATCCGCCGAAAAACGAATATTTTAAGATGAAAAATTGCTACATTTTTCTTATTCCTGCCCAAAATATGGATTGTGGGTACTCGTAAGAGTGAGTGAGTGTTTGATTTTTACTTCCCACCAACAGCTAAGGTAATACGGAGATGGGACCTCAGTTTAAAGACTCATCCGAAAGTCTGGAGAAGCCCGGGCTCGATCCTGCGATCCCTGGTTTACAAGGCAAGTAGCGTAACCACTACACCACGGAGGCTTCGGGTACTCGTTAGAACCGCCTAATCAAGGCGGTTCTAACGAGTACCCACAACCTATATTTTAGAGCAGAAATAAGAAAAATACGGTTTACCCCTGTAAACCCCACTTGTCCTACATAAAAGTGGGGTTCAAGGGGGTCAAAATTATATAGGTGTGTTTTCGTGATGATTAAAGCCAGATCGTAGGTGAAATTATACAAAACACAAACTGTTGATGCATTTTCATATACAGCTCTAGGAAAAGGACAGATAACTTGTGGAGCTTATTACATAAATAGGGGATATTTACTACCAAAAATATTTCCAGGGTGCTGAAAACTCGGATGTTTTCAACACAATAAAATAATTTTGTTAATTACTGAAAAAAGGTTAATTTTCTTTTTATTTCAAGTGACTTTGGCCATTAAAAAGTTATTTTTCACAATGTGTAAATATCATATCTTTTCACAATTGGAAATATCATTGTTATATGTTTCAGATACATGCATTGATTAAAAGTTTTGACATACAATGTTGTCGTTATTTAGTGGATTATGCATGCCTTTATAATTTTGACCCCTTTAAATCCCACTTTTTGTAGTAAAACTGGGTTTACAGGGGTAAACATTTTTCTTATTTCTGCTCAAAAACATAGATTGTGGGTACTCTTTAGAACTGCCTTGCCAAGGCAGTTCTAAAGAGCACCCACAATCTATATTTTGAGCAGAAATATGAAAATTATCATAATTTTTTATCTGAAAATTTTCAATTTTTTGGTGGTAAAATTTTCAATATGTTTGAATAGGTGAGTTTTCCTAATTCATAAAAAATGAAAGTTTCTGGCATGTAACACCATGAACCAATTCATGATCATTGCAACAGGTAAGGTTGGTATTTTGTGATAACTGAAGAATAGTTTTAGTGAATTCTCCAAATAAGGAAAACTAGCCTTCATTTATCACAAAATACGCACCATATCTTTTGCTATGATGATTCCATCTGTAATAGCCCTTTACTTTCTACTGAATTTCTTTCTCTTTGGAACTTCTGAAGCAATAAAGTAGCTCAGTCGGATGCACGTCTGAATGGTGATCAGGACATGGATTCGATACCTGCCAGGGTCCGCAACATTCTTTCGTGGAGATTGATCATGAAAGCTTTTCTATGGCTCCCTTCCGCTGATTCAATAAGGGCAGTTGTCAGTTTCTGGTGAAAGAATGTGCACTGAACTGGTTAACCACTTATGTATAAGCCTGCCCAGGATAAGTGTGGATAGGTAAACTGACCGGCTCAAAAATGACCTAAATAGTGTTGACTGGGCCATTAAACTTTTACCTGACACTGAGATAAAATGATATCTTAATCCAATGAAACCAATAAGGTTTATATGCAAGGACGGTCTGACTCGCATCACTTTGCCTGGGCAGGCTTAGACTTTCTAAGCTGTTTACCAGTTCTCATGTGTTGCCCGTTTCAGCTCTGCATGGAAGCATCATGCAGCCCAATCTATTTCTCCAAGTCCTAATGGGCGGGAGCCAACTGAAAATGTTGATATTTTTTTTATTTCCAGCTTATCCAAATAAAGACTGTGAGTGCTCTTTAGAACTGCCTCGGCACAATCATGCACAATCTATGCTTTTGAGCAAAAATTAGGAAAATGAATACTCCCGTAAACCCCACTTTTCTTTATAGAAAGTGGGGTTTATATGGGTCTTCATTTCTTAGACTTGTTACCCTGATGGTAAATTGGATCACCTTTTGGAATTGATAGAATATAAATTCATAAATAAATCTAGTACCATAAAAATCCTTAAAATTCAGACACCTTGAGGACTTGCTGTAATTCATGCCCAGCACATGGGAGGTTATGTAAGGCAGGTAGTAAATGCAATCATTTTGCAGCAGAATGTAGGTCAAGTTTAGTATCATTGTTTGTAATGGCTGATTATTGGTAAACTAGGAAACTTTACTCTTTCCCATTAGTACACTAGACATTTCAGTGTTCATGTTGTACAGTCAATCATCTTTTGGGTAGACTTTTTTATCATTCAACCAAAACAGAGCTTCCTGCCTGCTATTGTCCACATGAATATCAATGACAATGTACAACATCCAGACACCAGCTCTGTTCTGCTGTATCTGATCAGGGTCTATACTGCTTGCTAATGTCACTTTTCACAAGTCCAGATTTTACTATTTACACAGTGCACTGACATCACAAGGAGACTAGCACTGCTATTAATAACTGGAACTTGGATTTTGAAAATGGTCGGTGATAGTCACGTGGACAATAGCAAGTGGGAAGCTTCTGTAGTTAGAAATTTTCGGTCGGTTGATAATTAATCGACCCAAATAAGGCATCTGATCAGGATTTACAATGTTTGCTTAGAGTATAGGCATTTAATGGTAAAACGAAATGGTCTAAGTCCATTCTACATGTACCAATCTACATTCAAAGACCATCAACCCACCAATGTTGTCAGTGCTTTGACCTATAACTGATTTTATAGCAAGCATTACATGAGAAACCACTGTAAGAGATAGAACTGTCAGGGGATCTGACAATATGCCAGCTTTAGTGCATTTTACTGAAAGAGGGATAGAATGTGTGTGACCTCCTGATCAGTCAGAAAACCCTCTGTCTCTTATATGATATAAATCATCATAATTGCATGGTAAACCATGATTGGGGCATTTTATAGTTCCTGAGAAATATTTGACAACATTGTAACATTGACCAATATGGAGAGAAAGAACATAAGAACACATGAACAAATAAGCAGCGAAAGCCTGTTGTCTTTTACATAATATAGGTCAGCATCATGGCATAATAAACAGAGTTTGAACTTTCTAGCTTTTACAATTTCTAAGATTTTGGCAAAAAAAACACACTGGATAGGGAGAGAAAGAAGAATGAAAGATCAGCTGAACATGTAAGCCGATAATACTCAATGTCTCTTAACACAATACAAGTCGTCATATAATTTGCATATTCTGCCAAGTTTCAGGATTCTAGCTTTTAAGGAAATCTTTAACAAGTGAGTGTTTGATTTTTACATCATCTAAGGTCATACAGAGACAGGACCTAGGCTTAAAGACTCATCCGAAAGTCTGGAGAAGCCCGGGGATCGATCCAGCCAGTATGTGAGTACTTCAGCAGGTGTAGCTGATGCTACCACTGAGGATATATGGAACAGCATCAAGACCGGTCTGCTCAAGACAACTGAAGAGGTGTGTGGCACAATTCGGCCCCACCCCTGGCGTTGCGAAGCCTGGTGGTGGAATGAGGATGTTAATAAAGCCATTGCAGTCAAGCGGCAAGCCTTTAAAGCATGGAAGACTGGTAAGGGCACTCCTGCATCATATCTTGCAGCCAAACGCATAGCCTGACGTGCGGTGCACTATGCTCGCCAAGAAGCTGATAAGGAGATCTACAAGAATATTGACCCTAAGTCCTCAGAAGTATCCCACCTTGCTAACCAGATGAGAAGAGAGAATGCCGATGTTGTGTGTGTGAATTCGGGTTTAAAGTCGCTTTCAACATTTTTTCAGTCATATCACGACGGTGTCTGGTTGCAACAGGGAGCTCAATGCTCACTTTTATAGTGCTGCCTCACTGAAGTATCATGACCCAGACACATTACATGATACCACATCATCATCAACAGATTTTTTATTAACGTGCAGGTACAGGGGCAGCGTCCACATAAGTTGGCCCCCTTCCAGGTAGCTGGCTTGCTGCATGCATGGCAGATCTTACACCAGATCTCCAGGCTTGTCTATCATGAGGGTCGATAGCAGAGAGCTTCCATTCTCTGCAATCTCTTTCTGTTAGCTGCTTCCAGGTCATCTTGTGCCTTCCTGCCCCCCGCTTTCCACCTACCTGTATGTCACAGGCAGTCTTGACTGCACCGTTGGAGCGTTCCACATGTCCATACCAGCGAAGTCTTCTCTCTTTCAGGATGAGGTCCAGGCCCTCAATGCCAAGACGCTCAAGTAACTCACTGGACCTGATGGTGACAGTGTCCTGTGGCTTGACATTGCAGATTTGTCTGATCATTGCCCTGTCATTTCACTGTAGACGTTGGAGGTTTGGCTTTGTCAATGGCCATGTCTCACTGGCATTGAGCATTGCGCTCCGCACACAAGAGCTATATACACGGCCACGTGTCTTGAACGAGAGTTGGTGGGAAGAGAGAACTGGTAGCAACTCCTTGAATTCTTTCAGGCTGTTTTCACATGTGATGTAGTTGAAAGGTCGCAACCACCCACTGCAGAGAGCATATCACCTAGGTAGCAGTAGGAAGCTACAACCTCCAGCTTGTCGGATCCGACTTGGACTTCCCTCTGTGGTCTGCCATCTAAGGTTGGCACCGTGTACACCTGTAATCAGGGTCCTCTATCAAGCGTTTGAGCCCAATGCATTTCTTGTGCACCCAGAACTTGCAGTCATTACAAAAGATACTGTTGCTGCCCACTCCAGTGCGACATACAGCGCATGGGAACTGGCCTGTACTCTGCAAGAGGTCCAGACCTGTACCACAGATCATGATCTTTGTCTTTCCTGCATTCACTCTCAGCCCTTTCGCCTCCATTGCGTCTTTCCAAGTTAAGAGCCTCCTGACACATTCCTCAAGGGATTCAGCTATGATGACAAGGTCATCAGCATACAGGTCCTCCCAGGGGACTCCATAGCGGAACTCGCATGACAAGGCTTCAAGCACAATGATGAAAAGCAGTGGGCTGAGAACAGAGCCTTGATGAACACCCACCTTCAACTCGAATTCTTCACTGTAACCATTACCAACGCGGACACGGCTCCGAGCATTAGCATACATCCCTTGGACCAGTTTCACAATCCACTCGTCAACTCCAAGTTTTCTTAGTGCCCACCAGATGAATTTCCTAGGCACTCGATCAAATGCCTTCTCCAGGTCTACAAAAGCCATGTAGAGTCTCCTGTTGGCCGCCAGATACTTCTCTTGCAGCTGCCGTACAACAAAAAATTGCATCTGTTGTGCCTCTTCCTGGGACGAAGCCAAACTGGGAATCGTCGATGGACACCAACTGCCTAATGAGGGCATCCACCATCCTCTCTAGGACTTTCATGACCTGTTCTGTCAGCTTGAGACCACGGTAGTTGCCCCGTTCCAATGCATCGCCCTTGCCCTTGTAGAGTCAGATAATGAAACTCTGTTCCCAGTCAGAGGGTACCTTCCCATCACGGATGATTGCAGCTGCAAGGTCGTGGATCATCGAGGCACCCGCATCACCTGCAGCTCTTATCATCTCCACCACTATGCCAGAGGGACCCGGTGCTTTGCCAGTCTTCATCTGAGAGATAGCCTTCTTAACCATATCAATAGTGATTGGGATGGGTGGCCCTTCCACTGGTGGTTCATCAGACAGGTGGTCTGGGTCCCAGTCGAACTCAACATTGAGTAGCCTTTGGTAGTGTTCTAACCAGGCCCTCTGCTTTGAGTCTTCATTCATTGACATCTCCTCTGCATCATTCTTTACTGGTTTGTCACCTACAACATCCGCATTCTCTCTTCTCATCTGGTTAGCTAGGCAGTATACTTCTGAGGACTTAGGGTCAATATTCTTGTAGATCTCCTCAGCTTCTTGGCGAGCATGGTGCACCGCTCGTCTGGCTATGCGTTTGGCTGCAAGATATGATGCAGGGGTGCCCTTACCAGTCTTCCAAGCTTTAAAGGCTTGCCGCTTGGCTGCAATGACCTTATTAACATCCTCATTCCACCACCAGGTTTCGCGACGCCAGCGGTGGGGCCGAGTTGTGCCACATACCTCTTCAGTTGTCTTGAGCAGACCAGTCTTGATGCTGTTCCATATATCCTCAGTGGTCGCATCTGCTACACCGGCTGAAGCACTCACATGCTGGCTGAAAACCTCCTGGAACACACCCAGTCACATTATCCTGACCCTGGGTTGACCAGTCCTAGCTCTACCCCGTAAATCTGAGTGCCAAGCGAGGAGCAGCTAGTACCATTTTTAACGACTTTGGTATGTCGTGGCCCGGGATCGAACCCGTGACCTCCTGTTCCCCGGAGCGGACACTCTACCAACTGAGCTATCGGGGCCGGTACCCGATGTTGTAGGTGACAAACCAGTAAAGAATGATGCAGGGGAGATGTCAATGAGTGAAGACTCAAAGCAGAGGCCCTGGTTAGAACACTACCAAAGGCTCCTCAATGTTGAGTTTGAATGGGACCCAGACCATTTGTCTGATGAACCACCAGTGGAAGGGCCACTCATCCCAATCACTACAGATATGGTTAAGAAGGCCATCTCTCAGATAAAGACTGGCAAAGCACCACGCCCTTTAGGCTTAGTGGTGGAGATGATAAGAGCTGCAGGTGATGCGGGTGCCTCAATGATCCGCGACCTTGCAGCTGCAATCATCTGTGATGGAAAGGTACCCACTGACTGGGAACAGAGTTTCATTGTCTGTCTCTACAAGGGCAAGGGCGATGCATTGGAATGGGGCAACTACCGTGGTCTCAAGCTGACAGAACAGGTCATGAAAGTCCTGGAGAGGATTGTGGATGGCCTCATTAGGCAGTTTGTGTCCATCAACGATTCCCAGTTTCGCTTCATCCCAGGAAGAGGCACGACAGCTGCAATTTTTGTTGTACGGCAGCTGCAAGAGAAGGCCAACAGGTGACTCTACATGGCTTTTGTAGACCTGGAGAAGGCATTTGATCGAGTGCCTCGGAATGTATCTGGTGGGCACTAAGAAAACTTGGAGTGGATGAGTGGATTGTGCTACTGGTCCAAGGGATATATGCTAATGTTCGGAGCCATGTCCGTGTTGGTGATGGTTACCGTGAAGAATACGAAGTGAAGGTAGGTGTTCATCAAGGCCCACTGCTTTTCATCATTGTGCTTGAAGCCTGTCATGCGAGTTCTACTCTGGAGTCCCCTGGGAGGACCTGTCTGCTGATGACCTTGTCATCATAGCTGAATCCCTTGAGCAATGTGTCAGGAGGCTCTTAACTTGGAAAGACGCAATGGAGGCGAAAGGGCTGAGAGTGAATGCAGGAAAGACAAAGATCATGATCTGTGGTTCAGGTCTGGACCTCCTGCAGAGGATAGGCCAGTTTCCATGCGCTGTATGTCGCACTGGAGTGGGCAGCAACAGTATATTTTGTAATGGCTGCAAGTTCTGGGTGCACAAGAAATGTAGTGGGCTCAAGCGCTTGATAGAGGACCCTGATTACAGGTGTACATGGTACCAAGGAACTGCATGACCCTTAGATGGCAGACCACAGAGGGAAGTCCAAGTCGGATCCGACAAGTTGGAGGTTTAGCTTCATTTTGCTACATAGGTGATATGCTCTCAGCAGCGGGTGGTTGCGACCTTTCAACTACATCACATGTGAAAACAGACTGGAAGAAATTCCAGGAGTTGCTACCAGTCCTCTCTTTCCGCCACCTCTCGTTCAAGACATGTGGCTGTGTGTACAACTCTTGTGTGCAGAGCGCAATGCTCCATGCCAGTGAGAAATGGCCATTGACAAAGCCAAACCTCCTATGTCTTCAGCGGAATGACAGGGCAACGATCAGACAGATCTGCAATGTCAAGCCACAGGACACTGTCACCATCAGGTCCAGCGAGTTACATGAGCATCTTGGCATTGAGGACCTGGACCTCATCCTGAAAGAGAGAAGGCTCTGCTGGTATGGACATGTGGAACGCTCCAACGGTGCAGTCAAGACTGCCTGTGACATACAGTTGGTGGAAAGCGGGGGCCTTGAAGGCCCAAGATGACCTGGAAGCAAATGACAGAAAGAGATTGCAGAGAATGGAAGCTCTCTGCTATAGATCCTCATGATAGACAGGCCTGGAGATCTGATGTAAGATCTGCCATGCATGCAGCAAGCCAGCTACCTGAAAGGGGGGCCCACTTATGTGGATGTTGCCCCTGTACCAGCATGTTAATAAAAAATCTATTGATGATGATGATGATATTTCAAGTAATTTTCGCATTATTATGTCAAAATTTCGAGATCCTAAGTCGAAATTTCAAGAAATTACAAGATGGTAAGTGGAAATTTTGAGATCCAAGTTACTATGTTTAAATTAAGAGATTCTAAGTAGTAAGGTTTAGTTATTATATTGAAATTTCGAGATCATGAATCAAATTTTGATATAGTAGGTCAAAGTGTTGAGATACTAAGTCAAAATTTCGAGACAGTATCGAGATACTAAGTGAAAATTTTGAGTTAGTAAGTCAAAATTTCGAGATACTAAGAACAAATTTCAAGATACCTAGCAAAAGAAATAAAAGTATACTTGGCTCTAATGCTCTTCCATAAATGCCTTTTCTCTGTAACCAAAGGTTCTTCAGAGAGATAATTATTTTCTTCAAAAAGCAGAACATAATTAGAATAAAGCTGATTAAATATCAACATTTTAGTATTCACTGAAAGCTTGAGAAAAATGCATATACAGCAAAATTCCTGGATTCAGACCACCTTTGGGTCCAAAAATGGTCTTTAAGACCACTTTTAGACAATCCAAAATGTGGTATTGTATGCCAGGATACTGGATGAAGAAACAAGAAAGACAAACTAACTGAAACTCTAAAGTTTGTGTTTTAGAGACGATTTAGGTGTCAGGTGTATCCATTCCCCTTATGTTGTAGGTAAGGTATAGTACATGTTGTAGGTAAAGTAGAGAATCTTGATCACAAATCCTTCTCCTCAACATTGAGCACTACTTGTTTATGAAATCCCAGCTCAGCCAGTGTCTTCTCCCTCAAATCCGTGAGATTCTGACGTGGATATGATGTTGATAGTGTGTAGCCAATCTGATGAAATCCTTCCGTAGTCATGTAATCCAAAACATTCTGAAAAACACATACCAAATCTGGGCCTAGCTGTTCACAGCCATGTCAATAGTTGTTAACCCTTGTCCTGCTGCATAAATTAATTTAGCCACACTCATTAACATTTCAACCAATCAAATTACTTGATGTAATTTATTCATTCAAATTCACAAACTGAAGGACAAATCGAGGCTTTAGCGCGAAACTATTCTAAGTGACATTTTTGGTGAAAAACACTTTTTTCCATAGTTTGATGGTATTTTACATTTTACAACATGTGTACAAATTTCACCATTGTGCACTAACAAATTGCTGAGAAAAACACATATTTGTCCAACTACTTTATCTGCATTTTATGATTTCAGTCAGTGCGAAACTAGTGCATCTGTTCGTTTAACCCTTAAATTCCAGTATTTTAAACAAGCACTGTATACCTAATCAGACGCCATGCTATGCCGTGTTATGTGGCATCTGATTAGATATCTACTGTTTGCCAATGCCCCAGAACATGAGCCCAGTCCATGTTTTACTTTTAAAATGCTCTGACTTCACAAGGAGGCGACTAGCACTGCAATAAAATAGAGAAAGTGACCAGTGGGTCACGTATACCCCCGGCCAGCGCCATACTCTGATAAACAGCAAGAACTACAAAGGGAAATAACTCTAAAAGGCCTGACCCCTTGGCCCTTATTTTCTTTCCCACAATACAAGTAGTCATACTGATCATGTGTGCAAAATTTCAAGTTTCTATGTGAAGCAGTTCCTGAGATATCTTTGACACAAAATAATTGTTTACGGACACACAGACAGACAGACAGACGGAAAAGACAAAAACTATATACCCCCATTGCATACTTCGTATGCCGGGGGTATAATAACTGGTACCTGGATTTTGTCAGTGACAGTCACATGGACAATGGCAGGAGGGAAGCTTCTGTAGTTAGTAATTTTGGGTCAATTGATAAGCCAATGTCCCAGTACACTAGCTCAGTCCAGATTTTACTTTTTTCACGGCACCCTGACAACACATGGAGAAGACTAGCACTGATGCATGTATAAATAACCGGCTGCTGGGTAGTGACAATAGCAGGCGGTTAGTTACTCTGCTCTATAATGTAGACTTTTCAGCTTCATCCTAGGCCCTTCTGTATACTTGATATACTAAATAGGACCAGCACAACAGATTCATCTTTCTGCATTTACAATATTTCATGGATAATGCTGAAGAGCATTTGCAAAACAAGCGTTAAAATATTTTGCACACTCACGTTAACTGCCTTCTTACTGTATGTCCATAAGACTCTGGCAAGCAGTACATAAAATATATAGACTTTTGTTAAACTTGCAAAAAAATAACATAAATCAGAAACCCCTTAAATTGAAATGGAACTGTACAAAGTTATTAGATGAAGACCCTATTTGTCACTCCCCTGGCAAGATTAAACTGAAGCAAAGTCTGCCAGACAGACAAACCAATCATGAGTTCAGATGCCATACATACCTCTCTGTGTATTTACTGGCCCCCTCCCATTGGGGCTTATAGAAATAGATTGGGCTGCATGGTGCTTCAACGCCAAGCTGAAGCCAACTGCACATGAGTACCGGTACTCGTAAACCGTTTAGTTGGTCTAAGCCTGCCCAGGCAAAGTGGTGCAAATCGGACCCTGCATAATGGTCTGTTTGGGTGGTATAGGGCTTGAGATTGCATTTTATCTAAATGTGGGGTAAAAGTCCCACAAAATTGGAAGCAGTTAACATCTCTAAAATGACCTAAATAGTGTTGACGGGGACATAAACCATCAATTCAAACAAACTTCTGACAACAAAAATCACAGGCAGAGGTTTTGTGTGTATTGTAATGACACAGAACCTGTAGTTAATGGATAACTGCTTTATTTAATAAACATTGAGCCAGTGAAATTCCTGTGGCTTGTATAAGCATGGCTGGGTGGTGTTGGGGTGGGGGGTGGGGGGCAAACTATGGATTTTCCAATCTATATATAGCCCACAAGTTTATGTTCCATAGTGTCCGTTAGTCACCTGATAAGATCCATCAATGGGCTCCTTCCTGCTTATTTCAGCTGCATCCGGAAAATGGTGATTCCAGAGAACACACAACTTTAATCCTGTAGTTGCCAATCACAAAAATTGTTGTCTGCTTTGTTGTCTGCTGGATACTTTAAAAGTTATTGTTGCAGACAATGTGGACCAAGATCAGACAGCTATCCCAGGAGCAGTTTGATCTGCACCCACTATGTTTGCGTACATGCAAAAGATAGGTGTGAAAAGTTGGCAAGAATATTAAGTAGACAACATAAACAGACAACATTTTCAGATGCAGTTTTTTCTTGGCATCTTAAGGGTTAATTAGACAGCACTGATTGGTTGAAGGTCCTGAACTGAAACTTATAAATAGAAGTGAAGGCAAACATGAAATGACAAGACCCTTATAGAAATATCAATAGCAGAAAGCCAAAAGGACAGTTACTTTCCCACAAAATGGCCAATTGGCTATCCAAAACCCCCTAAAAATATAAGCGATATACATATTCAAAGACGAACTATAACAAAAATAAATCACACCAGAAGAACTGCATTGGAATGGTAAGTGGGCTTAAATTGATTTTATGCGACCACAATCCTCACCCTTACTTCCTTCACTATTTAAACAAATAATTTGTTCAGTCTGCATGAAGGCTTCCTAACTCATCAATGCAACATCTCTGAGAACACAAAAATCAAACAACCACAAAGCTGAAACAACGATGAGGACTCCAAGAAATGACTGAAATGTTGGAGCAAAAGAAAACCAATAGTTAGACTCGAAAAGGCCCGACCAGAGACCCTTATTTTAAGCAAACAGTGTAGCTTCTTACCAGACGCCGAGTTCTGCGGCATCTGGTCTGGGTCCATTCTGTTTGCCAAGCCCAATCAGATTCTATTGATAACCCTCTTATGCAACACTCTGACCTAAAATTGATAAGAATAGTGTAACTATTTTCTATTAATAATCTGGGTTTCCGCAAATAAGTGATAGTCACATGGACTCCAGCACTGAAAGAGATTTTGTGCTTAGTAACTTTGGGTCAATTGATAAACAACTGACTCAGTTATGGAGATCACAATTACAGTTGCACCCACTGAATTTTGGCTCTTGCTCATAACATCCTGTGTCAATGTGGTGTACAACTGTACCAAGCATCATCAATGTTTTAAAGGGTGTTAGTGCTTTGGGGACCCCAAGGCTATTCTGGCAGGGGAGATAATTAACAGAATGCGGCACTTACAGCTAGCAATCTGCTTGTGACATGCCTTCTCAAACTTGTGTACAACTATACCAAGTACCACCAATATATATTTCAAAGGTTGTTGCAGTTATGACCCTTACATGTACAATGTTATACTGAATCTCAAGACCATGGCACATAGAGTTGTGGTTCTTGCTCATGACACACCTTCTTAACATCATGTAAAACTGTACTCAGTATCATCAACTAACTAAAATACAATTGCACCCAAAGTGGTGTTTTTGGCACATGACATGCCTTCTTATCTACTAAGAACCACCATTACCAATCAAAGGGATTGAAGTTATAGTTACCACAAGATACTATTGCCAAGGTAACAGTATTGCCAAGGTAACAGACTAAAAAATGATGACAGCCAGAGTTTGGTTCTGGCTAATGATATGCCTTCTTAACCTTGAGTATAATCTTACCAAGTGCCATCAATATATCTCAAAGTATGTGGAAGCTATGGTGAACACCAGGTTATGTTGTCATGGGAGATAACTAAAATATTATGGCATATGGAGTTCTGGTTCTTGCACATTTTGCATGCCTTCTCCTCCTCGTCAACTTTTGTACCATGTGACATCATCATACTTCAGATGGGGTTACTCGTACAAAGGACACCAGAGTTGTGGTTCCTGCACATGATATGTCTACCATGGTATAGAACCTTGATTATTATCTCGAAATTATAGATATAGTTTGTTTGATTTGAGGTTTAACATCCCCATCAACAACGTAAAGGTCATTTTGGAGACTTTGCTTCCAATTTTGTGGGACTTTTACCCGACAATGAGATGAAATGACTTCTCAAAGCCCTACCGCCCAATTAAACCAATAGTGTTTATAAGCATGGACGGTCAGACTCGCACTGCTTTGCCTGGGCAGACTTAGCGTCTAACCAGTACTCTTGTGCAGGTCGGTTTCAGCTCTGCGTGGAAGCATCATGCAGCCCATCTATTTCTTCAAGCCCGGGTGGGCGGGGGCCGAAATTATAGATAGATAAAGGGATAAGAATAACTGATATCCAGGCTTCCTAATAAAATCTTATACTTAAACTTCATTTTTTATGCAAGAGAAGTAAAATGAAAGGGCATTTTCTCCCTTAATTCAAAATGATCATCAATGGTTGATATGTCTTTAACAACTCTCAGTCATTCTATGGTATAATTGTAAATTTGATGTGATAATAAAAACTATTTTTTAAGTTTCTGCTGAAACAAATAATTACATCATAATTATAAATTCACTTTCTACTTAATGCAATACTCTTTTGGCTTCAAACTGCTTCAAAACCAGCTTTTTCCATAAGATAGACTAGTTTCGCACTAAACATTAAGGCCGTAAATGTTCAATTTCAGCGCGTAACTAGTCAATGTGATGATTTTTTTTATTTTTCAGATATTTTCAATAAAAACAGTCCACAATGTTTACAATACACATTTTAAACTCAAACACTCTTTCAGAATTGTTATAGAAGACAAAGCAATAAAGAATTTCAGTTTTTTCCTTCTCCTGTAAAATTATGAAAAAGGCAGATAGAATAGTTTCGCACTAAAGCCTCGAAATGGTGTAGATCCTGATCAGATGGCTTCTTCAGAAGCCATCTGATCTGGATCTACACTGTTTGCAAAAACAGGGGCAGGATAAGGGTTAAAATGTTAAAAGAGTTAAGCACATACAACATGTAATATATACTTGTATTTGTGCTGAAAAAAAATGAGAGTAGCTTTCCCAATGCATAGTTTCAGCATAAATATCATTAGCTTAACGACATCACTAGTGGTCAAAAGTCTAGTATGTATAATATGTAATAAACATGTCTGTGCTGAAGGAAAAATGAGAGTAGCTTTTGCAACAGCTATTCACATTTTTTTTCAGCATAAATATCAGTGTATTTGTGTGAGTGATTAATTGGAAGTTTTGGCATACTGTAACCATCACGAAAACACACAAATAGAATTTGGACCCCCCATGAACCCCAGTTTTATATAGTACAAGAGGGCCCAATGGCCCTATATCGCTCACCTGTGTACCAGAAAATCATTAGTGTAGGAGACCACTTGACATTGCTACATACTAAATATCAAAGCGCAGGCAAAGCGGTGTTCATGCTTATAAACCCTATTGGTTTCATTGGACAACAAGGCTTGAGATGTAATTTCATCTCAATGTTGGGTAAAAGTCCCACAAAATTGGAAGAGACATCTCCAAAATGACCTATAGATGAGTTTAGGACGCCACCGGTCGCTAAGGAAATGCTATCACACGATTCAGTATTTTTGCGCATGTGCAGTTTTGTGTGGCAAAAAACAATCGTTGTTCAGACTGATCCGATAGCAGTCATTAATTTCTTTGAATTCTTTAAATAGAGCGTAATGTAAAGGTGACGTATGTCTTGTCTCACTGTGGCGTCCAGCTGATATTGGCTGACAATTGGGTAAGACCTGCTGTCCTTGCAGCATGTAAGGGTAGAGGGTAGTGCTCTTACTCCTTCTGTTTCTACACTTTCGTTCATTTTCATCTTTCTCCTCTGTCCTTTACTTAAACCTACGATCTCTTCTATATTTTTCTCCCTTTCTCTGGGAGATGAGACAAAATTACCCACAGGGGTTGACGTGTCGTTAAACCCAAAACTAATCAACTGACAATGGTCGCGTCATGTTGCGCTAATCGCAAGATAAACGATGCGACAGTGAAGCTGAATCAAAGGATTACCACCCTGACGGATCATGTGGGTGATAAAGATCAATCGTTTACAACCAGTAACAGGGTTGTTTGATTATTGAAATTCATCGTCCCCGCAACCCCCGCTTCAAGAAAAAGATGGGCTGGATGATGCTTCCATGCGGAGCTGAAACCAACGCACACGATTACTGGTAAACCAATTAGAGGAACTAAGCCAGCCCAGAAAAAACGGTGCAAATCGGACTGTCCATGCTTATAAACCCTACTGGTGTCATTGGGCGACAGGGCTTGAGATGTCATTTCATCTCAATATCGGGTAAAAGTCCCACAGAATTGGAAGCAACGTCTCCAAAATGACCTATACAGTGTTGATGGGGACGTTAAATCTCAAATGAAACAAAGAAACAAATCACCGTCTCTGTCAACACAATTTGCGTCATTTCTGAGACTTTGCTTCCTATACCCACATTGAGATTAAATAACATCTCAAGCTCTGCCGCCAAATAAAAATGTGGTTTATAGTGGTTTACGGTCAGTTTTAGCTCTGCAAATCCAGGGCCTCTCGTATACCTTACAAACACTCTACCGACTGTGATACCGAGCCACACCTTCGGCCTTTTACATCCCCACCCCCCTGCCTAATGAGATTCGTTCCGAATCTCTAAGTGCTATCCAGTCTGGCTATGGGACTTTCATGTTCAGGTTTTTCAAAGTACCGCTTCTGAAACTCTGCCAGTAATGTTTTTGCTTAACTGCTATTTTCTTCTTTTTTCCTTGCAAGTCAAGTTAGGTCAAAGATTTATTCAGGGTCCCCTAACTCAGGGTATGAGAATTAAACAAGCATTCATTTAAAACATACAGCAAAATTCAAGTGGTGAACAACAAATAGCATGTACATGTATAATGGAATAGTAAAATAACCTACATGTATAAGAACAGAGAATTCGGACCTTCGGACATGGTATCTGCTAAGCACTGTTGTGATTCAAAAGATTGTGAACTGCAGTTTTTTTGTTTGATTTGAGGTTTAACGACTGTAAAAGTCATTTTGGAGACGTTGCTTCCCATTTGGTGGGACTTTTACCCGACATTGAGATGAAATGACATCTCAAGCCCTGTCGCCCAATGAAACCAATAGGGTTTATAAGCATGGACTGTCCGACTCGCACCACTTTGCCTGGGCAGACTTAGATCCTCTAAGCGGTTTACCAGTACTCGTTGGGTCGGGTTCAGCTCTGCGTGGAAGCATCATGCAGCCCATCTCTTTCTTCAAGCTCCGATGGGCGGGGGCCACTGAACTGCAGTATAAAAGTCTATGAATGTTGTGGATGAAATGACAAACACTATGCTTAAAAAATCTTAGTTTTCCTTAGTTTACTGAACACACACGCGTTTTGCCCCACAAGACAGCGCATGCGCAGCGTAACTAAGGAAGTTATCAGCCTAAACTCATCTATACAGTGTTGACAGGGATGTAAAACCTCAAATCAAACAAAATCTGTGCCTTATGGTTTTGGAGAAGAAGATTTTTTTGGAGTTTTTTCCAGTATAAGTCTATAGGAGCTAATGAGCCCTGGGGCTTGGCCAATTTTGACCCAAAGGGCATGGTTGGCAGGATTTATGTAGGCGACCATTTTGTGTTGCTATATACTAAATATATAAGGTCTGTTGTACTTCATGGTTTCAAAGATGTTTGAAGCTTTTTTCCATTATAAGTTTGTTGGTGTTAAGGGGCCACAGGATTTGGCCAATTTATGTAGCTGGCTATTTTTTGTTGCTAGATACTAAATATCGAAGTTCTGTACTTCACAGTTTCTGAGAAGAAGATTTTTGAAGCTTTTTTCCATTATGTGTCTATGGGAGCTTAGGGGCCCCGGGGTATGGCCCATTTGGACCCCAGGGGCATGATTATCAGGAAATATGTAGGTGACCACTTGCCGTTGCTACATGCTAAATATCTAAGCTCTGGGCCCTGTGGTTTCAGAGAAGAAGATTTTTGAAGCTTTTTTTCCATTATGAGTCTATGGGAGCTAAGGTGGTCCCAGGGTGTGGCCCATTTGGACCCCAGGGACATAATTGACAGGATTTATGTATGTGACCACTTGTCATTGCCACATGCTAAATATCTAAGCTCTGGGCCCTGTGGTTTCAGAGAAGAAGATTTTTGAAGCTTTTTTCAAATACAGTGAAATTCCGCTATTAAGACCACTTTGCAGACTTCTAAAAAGTGGTCTTAATAGCGGGGTGGTCCTAATAATGGAATTGCTGAATAAAATATTTTTGCCAAGACTGTTTTAAATTCATTTTCATGTGCATTATGCCGCTTCTTATTAGAGGGTACATGTATTTAGTAATTCTTTCTATCTTTAACTTTACTGATCCTCAGTTTAACTTTAAAGTTCTAATTTCCCTTTTAAATACAGACAATAAAAATCCCATTAGTGATAACAGTATGAACTTAATGTTGCTTTATACCATATTCAATTGTTCCAAAATCACCTTCTTAAATATCTAAAGAAAACAGTGCTGCAGATTACCAAAATCATTAAAACTACATGTATATAGTCAATTAGCCTTGCCAGTGGCATACTCATAACACTTTTTGTTAAAACAACAGGCAGATTAGTACAGGTAACCTACTGTTTTTCACACCTTTAGGGATATGTGTGAACTATAAACTCATTACCAAGAGGTGTTGTAATGGTGAAGAACCAAGCATAAAGTGGCCTGAGAGATACAAATTAACTTGGTCTGACCAAAAAGTGGTCTCAATAGCGAACAGTAATGACAAATTTGGTCTTTTGAAAGCGGTCTTAATACGGAATAGCGGGGTGGTCTCTTTATCGGAATTAATTGCAATTAACTATATAGGAAATAATTTGGGTCTGGCAAAAATCGGTCTTATTAGCGGAGTGGTCCTAATATAGGGGTGGTCTTTAAAGACACATTTTTTTCTCTATATAAAAGGGGTGGCCTGTTACATAATCTCCAATAATCAAGTCCTTCAGACCATAGTGCACATCAAAGGCTTATCTTATCTAAGTGATTATGAGGTGATTATGAGCAGAGACTCTCTGAGAGATATGTTTGAAAGGGGGCTCTATAAGGGGAACTTGTGTGATGGTATATTTTTACTGAGATTGTTTCCAACAAAATATTGTTTTTAATTACTTCTTTTTTATTTTTATTTTTAAAAAAAGTAAAGGACAACCTCTGACAGTCATTGTTTCATTGACTCAAATCTGAAAAGAAGTAAACTTAATGAATTGATTAATTCTAGATTATGTTTGTTCGTTTGATTTGAGGTTTAACATCCCGAACAACACTGTATAGGTCATTTTGGAGATGTTGCTTTCAATTTTTAGGGACTTCTACGCGACACTGAGATGAAATGACATTTCAAGCCCTGTCGCCCAATAAAACCAATAGGGTTTATAAGCATGGGCGGTCCGACTTGCACCGCGATTTAATCATTCAATGAACATTTATTTATTTGGGGTTTGGAGGGGTATACATTATTTTTCTTATTTCTACTCAAAAACATAAATTGTCCTCATTAGAATCCCCTTGCAGAGGAGCTTTTTTACGAGTACTCACAATGTAAAAATATTGTATAGTAAACCTGGGGTTTAGAGGGGAAACCTTATTTTTTAATTTCTACTCAAAAACATGAATTGTGGCTTCTTCCTAGAAGCACCTTACCGATGCGGTTCTAATAGGTACCCACAATATATGTTTTGAACACAAATTGTGGGTTCTCATTAGAAGCGCCTCCATGAGGCGGTTCTAACAAGTACCCACAATATATGTTTGAGCCGAAAATTAAATATATCAAGGCTGTTATCATTTTTGGACGTAAAATTTAACCAAGATATTTCAATAGGCATGTTTTAGAAATGATTATCAATAATGGTGACTAAAAATAAAATATATAAAAAAACAGCATACATTCCATTAATATCAAAACCAGGACATAGTTATCAAACAAGTAAATAAATAGATGTGGATTGCCTCTAGGTAACTGATTACCCTCTCTTGGTCCCGTACCTGTATGACCGTCAGAATTCCCCAAATGTATCTTATCTGAAAACTGATTTCTTCAATAACTGGTCATTAGGGTGTTATGCAATCAAAAAATGTGTCTTTAAGTGGAATTCTACTGTATGAGTCTATGGGAGCTAAAGGGCCCGGGGCGTGTCCCATTTGGACCCCAGGGGCATGATTGGCAGGATTTATGTAGGTGACCACTTGCCATTGCTACATGCTAAATATCAAAGCTCTGGGCCCTGTGGTTTCAGAGAAGAAGATTTTTTAAGCTTTTTTTCCATTATGAGTCTATAGGAGCTAAGGGGCCCCGGGGCATGGCCCATTTGGACCCCAGGGGCATGATTGGCAGGAATTATGTAGGTGACCACTTGCCATTGCTACATGCTAAGTATCTAAGCTCTGGGTCCTGTGGTTTCAGAGAAGAAGATTTTTTAAGCTTTTTTCCATTATGGGTCTATGGGAGCAAAGGGGCCCCGGGGAGTGGCCCATTTGGAACCCAGGGGCATGAATTGGCAGGAATTATGTAGGTGACCAATTGCCCTTGCTACATGGTAAATATCTAAGATCTGGGCTCTGTGGTTTCAGAGAAGAAGATTTTTGAAGCTTTTTTTTTTCCATTATGGGTCTATGGGAGCTAAGGGGCCCCGTGGCGTGGCCCATTTGGACCCCAGGGGCATGATTGGCGGACTTATGTAGGTGACCACTTGCCGTTGATATATGCTAAATATCTCAGCTCTGGGCCCCGTGGTTTCAGAGAAGAAGCTTGTTGGAGCTTTTTTCCATTATGAGTCTATAGGAGCTAAGGAGCCCCGGGGCGTGGCCCTTTTGGACCCCAGGGCATGATAGGCAGGAATTATGTAGGTGACCGCTTGCCCTGTGGTTTCAGAGAAGAAGATTTTTTAAGCTTTTTTAGCTCACCTGAGCCGAAGGCTCATGTGAGGTATCAGTATGCCAATGATCCAGCGTCCGTTCACATTTTCAACTAAGTATATCTTTAAAGCCAGTTGGCCAATCATGATTAAATTTCATGAGAAGCATTATCAGGTTGGGGGAAAAGATGCATTATGTTTTGGGGCAGATCAGATGGAAACTCTTGTTGCATTCATAACGAGTTTGGTGTAAAACAGACCATCCATTATGAAACAATGGCTAGTTGAAGTTGCTGTCAGGTGCAACACTGTGAAAATCGGCGAAATTCACAAATTCCTTAGTGGTAAAGGGTTAAACAATCCCATCAAGACCAGCAGGGTCCAAGCCCACTACTGGATAAAGGTAAATTAACTGAGGACACCACTGAACAGTGTAAAGTACATAATAGGCAGTTTCAGTCGGTTTTCACCCTGAAATCTCCGCTTAGCTTATCACGATTATCTCAGATGAAACTTCTGGATCTTGTTGATTAAGGACAGGTAAACTCTGAGTCAGTATCTCAAAACCTCTTGAACAGTAACCGGATCATGCCCGACTTTAAGATATCCATTAACGGTATTTTGAAACTTTTAAACAATTTGAAACCAGGTAAGGCAACCGGCACAGATGGCATACGTCTCATTCTGCTGAAGAAGCTCAGGGTGGAACTAGCCCCTATAATCAAGGTAATTTTTGAAAGATCATTACAGACAGGCAAACTCCCAGCAGACTGGTGTGATGCTAATACAACACCGACTTACAAGAAAGGTGATAGGTCACTGGGAGCTAATTACCGCCCAATTTCTCTGACATGCATTCTGTGAAAGGTCCTGGAACACATCATAGCATCTAATATTGTTACACACCTGGATGAGCGGGTCTCATGTATGAACTCCAGCATGGCTTCTATGAGAGATGAGAGGCGGTCATGTGAGACCCAGCTCATCATGTTGGTAGAGGACCTTGCCCGGAGTGCAAGTAAGGGAAAATAGACAGTCCTTATCTTGTTAGATTTCTCAAAGGCTTTTGACAAGGTCAACCGCTCTAAACTCATCTGGAAACTAACAACTATGACATATGTTCAAATGTACTGAATTGGATTGCTGTCTTCCTTGGTGATCTCTCACATCGAGTCGTTGTTGCCGGCGAGGGATCAGACTCTGTCCCAGTGACATCTGGAGTCCCTCAAGGGTTGGTCCTGGGACAGATACTGTTCCTCGTCTACATCAGTGACCTGCCTGATAATATTACATCACAGGTGCGCCATTTTGGAGATGATACTGCTATGTACCTCACCATGGAGGGCGGCACTGAAAGTTCTGTGCTGCAACAAGCTTTGGATAGACTGTCTATGTGGGAGATTGCCTGGGACATGGAGTTTAACCCCTCAAAATGTCAGGTAGTACAGGTGACAGGCTCCAGGAATCCCATTAGTGCTAGTTACAGACTGCATGGGGAAATTCTGGAGTCTGTCAGCTGTGCTAAATATATGGAGGTCAACATCACCAGTACCCTGTCCTGGGGCTCACAATCATGTGGACAGGATATCCAATACTTCAAACAAAATCTTGGATTCGTAAAGAGGAATGTCAAAACAAAGATGTCCCGAATGAGAGAGGCCGCCTAGAACACTCTTGTGTGGCCGCAGCTAGAATATGCTGCTGCCATTTGGGACCCTCATACTAAGGTGAAGATCGAGCAAATTGAGAAGGTCCAACTGGACCACCTGTAACTTTGATCGAACAGCAAGTGTCTTGGCTATGCTTGAAACTTTGGGTTGGCGAACTCTTGAACAGAGACGTGCTGATGCATGTCTGTTCTACAAGGTAATCAACATGTCGCAGTACCTTTCCCTGATTATGTCAAACCTAATCCCCACACGTCCCATCGCGCCCATTCTCAGACCTTTCAGCAAATTCACAATGGGAAGGATTTTTATAAATATTCCTTTTTCCCACTGGCAATTGTTCAGTGGAATGCCAATCCAGAAACCGCTGTCACCGCGCCAAGCAATTAGCAAGTTGCAGCATGTCAAGCCCTAAGATCCCAAGTATAGTGTGTTTTTGACCTGATTTTAGCTATTCTAATCTATTATTAACCTATCATCTTTCATCTCCTTCACTATCCCACTATTGTCACTCACTGACATGCTTTTACCTTTTCCTATTAACATACTTGGATTGCTCGACAGCGCAACATGCCAAGCATGTCCTCCCGGGCATATGACATTATGTCAAGATAGATATAGTTCAAACAAATTGACCTGAGACTGGTGAACTCTATTAACATAACTTCACACCCGACTGAATGCATATATTTTTCTTCCTCGTTTTCCGAAGATGGCAATATTGCTATACAATACATAAAGGTCGGTAAATGGGTCGTTATTCACGGGATGCCGAAAATTCACGAGAAGTTTACGAAAGCCGACCTACTAGGCGATCACATTGAGTAATTTATTCCTTGCCAAAAGGTCAGTCTCATGTCAAATTGTTCGCACTATAGACAGATAGAGCATAAAGTATTAAATTCAGTTTATTTGTCTATTCTAACATTTATGTTTTCAATAGTTTCCCATCTTTTATTGAAATGCTGTTGATGATGACATAACCTGCGGTTTCTAAACATTTCAATTTATTCAATATCATTATGATTGTTTCTTTTGGCGGATCACCTCTTGCATGTTTGTTGATAAGGGGGTGCGGATCTGAAAGAAACTTTAATCTGTGATATATGGCCTTTTAAGAAGTGGAGGGGTGGGGGCATGGCCCCAGCACACCCCGAGCATCCCTAAGGTTGATGTGACTGTATGTGTCTTACCGTAAGGAATAAGAATATATATGGTTTAGGGTGGGGATCTGAACTGTTCTGAGATATATGGCCTTTTATATAGTTAAGGGCAGGGGCATGGGTCTGGGGCACCCTGGGGGACCCCAAGGTTGGTGCCACTGAATGTGTCTTATCATAAGGAACATGAATATATATTGTTTAGGGGTGGGGCTCTGAACAGCTTCTCATGTCCATTTATGAAGTGGAGGGGAGGGGCATGGCTGCGGCACTCCTTGGAAGACCCCAGGCTGGCGTCACTGAATGTGTCTTATCATAAGGAACAAGAATATATATGGTTTATAGGTGGGAATCTGATGAATTAATGATATGAGATATATGGTCTTTAATGAAGTGTGCGTGTGTGTGTGTGTGTGTGGGGGGGGTGCATGGCCCCGGCGCACTCCGGGAGACCCCCAGGTTGGAATCTCAGAATCAGTATTATCATAAACAATAAGAATATATACAGTTTAGAGATGAGATCTGAAAGGTGTTTTATGAAGTGGAGGGGTGGGGGTAATTCCCCGGTGCACCAAGGGGATTCCTTTGAAAGCCTCTTGCATTTTGATATCCTCTAATTTTTTAGAAAAATCAATATTTTTTTTTTTATTGAGCAGTCATTGAGAACTCGGACAAAATTTGGGCAGATTTTTGCATGCCCCCAGGGGACATTTTGGGTCCGCTGTTTTGAATATTGAAACCCTCATGCACAAGGAGCAGTGGGCATGAAAGCATATGGCTGACAGAAGATTATACAAGAAACATTTCTATAAAAGTTTTGTCAAAGTACCTGCAATGACTTGGCAGTAATTGCCATTTTTCAATTTTCCCAATTATGTCTATGGAAATCGCCTTCCCACAACCTATGTCATGGAGCAGAAATAAGAAAAATAATTTGTACCCCCATAAACACCAATTTTTTCTCCCTATAAAGTGGGGCTTAGGGAGGTTTTAATTTCATGGGCTTTTTAATATGGTGACAAACCTGAACAGTAGCTAACTCTGGAAAACGTCTCCTATGTTCAGTGTGTATTGGAGTCCTCAACACAACAACAACACAGTTGGGGTCAGTTTCATCTGGCTCCTCTGGTAGTACTATAACCTGGAATAATAACAGTAGTACATCACAACCTCTTTATATCACCATTGTTTGTGTCCAATGCAGAAAAGTGTTACTTAACCCATTTTGTACCAGAAACCCCAAAACGGGTACGCTGGCAAACGATGAAGGCCCAGATCAGACGCCGCAGAATGCGGCGTCTGATCAGGGCCTCTACTGTTTGCTAAAAGTTCAGTCATTTTCAAAATAAATTTTGAAGAAAACACAACCTGACACCCCTAAATTTTTAAATAGACTCCTGCTGTTTATAAGGAGCAAGATTCCATTTGGTACTAAAAGGGTTAAACAACTGGTATACCAAAACAATAATTCTGCTGAGGCCATGTTGTGCCTATGGAAGCCAAGTCTGCATCTACTGGGCCTGACAAGCCCTAGTTTCAGCAACTTGCCAACAGCATATTGGAAATAAAATTCACTTGTCCACGCAAAATTTGGACCTATCCCAAGCAAGTACCGTAAAAATCCTAAAAATTCAGACACCTTAAGGACTTGGCATAGTTCTCCTAAAATTTTAACAAATTTGTTTTATGGTCCAGCAAGGAGCCCAAAAGGTGCAGACGGAATGGCAAACAGTGTAGACCCTGATCAGACTGCTCCTGAAGGAGCAGTCTGATCTGGGTCTGCACTGTTTGCTAAGGCCTATCTGTCCCAATACTTAAGATCATTATGGAAGGCAGTACATAAATTTTGTCAGGCCCAGTTCTAGATACAAGTGTGTTCTGAACAAATGGACTTGAGCACTAAGGGCAGTTGTTAATACACCACATCCTCTTTATAACACTATTAATGGGGTCCAAAGCAGAAACCGTGTTACTTAAACAACCGTGTTATATCCAAACAAAAATGTGTAGATAATATAGAAAAATGACCATTTATGGTCATTTTTCTATATAATCTACACATTTTTGGGATCTATCTTGAAACCGTGTTATATCCAAACTGTGTTATAATGAACCGTGTTATAATGAGGTTGTGGTGTACCTATGGTTGATAATTTGTCATCACCCTAACAAGTCCGTGAAATGAACCACCCACTTACACCCCACTGTATGTAGAGAAAGCAGCGGTTTATGGGGGTATACATTATTTTCCTTATTTGGTTTAAACAATATTTATTTCACTTCAATATACAATTTGACAAGCATAATACAAGCAAATGTGAACATGATTTGACAGAAAGCACTGTGGCTTATATGGGTCATCTCCTGAAATTTTGCATCAACCCTAATGTTCAGGTCTGTTTTCCTTTTCTCTATTTTCCTTATTTCTGCTCCTAAACATAGGTTGTGAGTACTTGTTAGAACCGCCGTTCTAACAACCGCCGTTCTAACGAGCACCCACAACCTATGTTTTGAGTATAAATAAGGATGTTATAACAAATTTTCATCAGAAAATTGACCGTTTTGGACATGTAAACTAGAAATGCGTCCATAGGACACGGATGCCCCCGCCTGATAAGGAAGTTATTGGCTGCGTTTAAGTTTCGGACGCACGGACGGACGCACGGACGTCCGCACGTTCTTACAGATGGACACTTGTTGGGTACCGCCATGTTAAATTCCCATTAACAAATACCCAACAAGCAACAAAGTACCCAACAGGCTACTGGCTACTTATCTTGGACAACAACGGAATAAACGGCAAGTACCCAACTTGTGTCTACCCAACATGTGCCCACGGATGCGCTCGAATGGACGGACGGACGGACGGGGGCAACGCTATATGCCCTTCCCACCATTCTTCGAATGGCGGGGGCATAAAAATTGCACTATGATGCACGGGTGTGTTATCGTAATGGTCATTTCACTAAGTAAGTGACTCATGAAGCATAGGTCAAGGTCAAATATGGATATTTGCATTTAAGTTCCATCTGTAGATGCAAGTCTGTAGCAAGTGTCAGTAGAGAAACAGACCTGAACATTAGGGTTGATGCAAAATTTCACGTAGTCAGTGAACCATTAAATGTTGGCCAAAGTCAAATATAGATGCTAAATTGTACAAAGTTGCCATCCCCGGGTGCAAGTCTGTACCAATTAAGTATCATTAATGAAGCTCTAATACTTCTTGAGAAATAAGCTCTAACAGTTCTTGAGAAATAGACTTGAAGTCAATTTCTCAAAAACTGCTAGAACTTCATTATACTTGGTACAGCTGGGGATGGCAACTTTAATACAAGCATCCAAATGTTGATAGCTGGAAGAACAAACAACGAAAAAACTTATGACTGGAAAACTGGATCTGTGTACCAGTATCATGCAATGCTAAAAGACACACCAACAAAAATGTATAGATTATTCATAAATAACCACTTTTCTTGATGGAAGATACATTTTTGAGATTCATCTACAAACTTGTGTTTTGGAGGCTAATAAATAGCTCACTTAAGCCTCTTTCAAGATATATGTAAATTCACTTACCGTAATGATCTTAACCCTTATCTTGCTGAATATTCATCTCAGCCACACCCATTTCATTATATCAACCAATCAAATTACTTGATGTAATTTATTGCTACAAATTCGTAAACTGAATGCCAAACAGTGTAGATCCTGATCAGATGGCTTCTTCAGAAGCCATCTGATCTGGCTCTACAATGTTTCCAAAGATAGGGGTTGTCGTGAACAGCAAGATAAGGGTTAAGTATTGGGACAGACAGGCCTTAGCAAACAGTAAAGACCCAGATCAGTCTGCGCCTACACTGTTTGCCATTCCAACTGCACCTTTTGGACCCCTTGCTTTATCAAGAAACAAATTTGATAAATTTTAGGAGAATTACAGCAAGTCCTCAAGTTGTACAATTTTTTAGGATTTTTACAGTACATGTATATTAAAATAGAACTCGAGGCAATGATCAGGAACTGATAATATTAACCCACAGCTCCCATAAGAGAAACCAAACGGAAAGAAACACAAACATAAAACAACAGACCCTAATGGAAACACCAATAGCGGAAAGCCAAAAGGACAGTTACTTTCCCGCAAAATGGCCAATAGGCTATCCAAAATAAAATAATATAAGAGACACAAACACCCAAAGACAAACCATAAGCCAGTCATTAATCAGACGTAGCTGAAAACCAAAGTACCCAGAGAAAAACTGCCCAAACTTCTGAAATCTGAGTGAGGCTTGAATCCACAAAGGCATTATTAACGTCATTTCAAGGTAACAGGGAAGTAATAACCAACTGAACATTAAATTATTCCCACTAGAGTTATGTCAGCTTGATACCTACAATGGGATGACAAGTCATCCCATATGGGTCATTTTGTGTTGTCTCCCAGAGAAATGGCGAAAAGAGATTGAAGTGACAGTAGAGAAGATAAAAGAGAAGGCACAGGGGAGCAAGAGGAAAATGAATAAAAGTGAAGAAACAGAAGAAATAACAATCTTTCTCCTGTTCCCTTACCTGCTGCATGGACAGCAAGCCTTGCCAAACTAAGCCAATATCAACTGTATACCCTGATGATGTAAGATACCCAACACCTTCTCACTTCATCAAAATACCCCCTCTAACCAAGAAAACACTGTAACAAATAGGCCAGATCATGACAAAAGGGTATTAATCACATAGATGCCCAGCAAATGCCTGGGCACAAGCACAGTCCAGAGCCTTTAAAGCCAAGTCTCTCCAGAGCCCTTGCTGTTTGCAGACATGTACAGAAGACCTGTCAGAAGCCATGTGTCTTTCTGAACCTTTTACCTTATATACCCTAAATATCCATATTTACTCTAAATATTCAGACACCTAAAATCCTTGCCATACTTGTTCTAGAGCGCGCAGTCGATGGCAAGCCATCGCAAATCCCCACGTTTTCTCCACAGTAGGTCAAAATTTGACCTTTTGACCCCTCCCCAGGGCCCCTGGGGGCGGGGACAAAAAAAAATGTGCTCTTGCGCAAGCCATTCATGTAAGCAACTCGCATACCAAATTTGGTTGAATTCCGGCTTACGGTTTAGGAGGAGATAGCCGGACAGACAGACGGACAGACGGAGGCAATAACAATATCCCCACTTTTTCGTTGAAAAACGTGGGGATAACAAGTACAACTTACTACCCAATGTTGAGTCCAGAAATAGATGGATGAGTGGCCAACTGTGTAGACCCTGATGAGATGCCATGCTCTAAGGTGTCGCATCAGGGTCTGCACTGTTTGCTCAGGCCTATATGTCCGAAAGCATTCATCAAATATGTTATAGTAAATAAATCCGAGTATGCTTACAGCCCTTTCTCATATTACGGTATCTTGTATGAGAAAGGTCAGCTCAAATTATGATGGAGGAAACACTAAATAAAGTACACCACAATCTATAATATATGTTCATTATAACACAGTTTTGGGTATAACAGGGTTTAAAGGTGGATCTCAAAAATGTACAGGTTATAACGAAAAATGACCACATAAATGGTCATTTTTTTTACCATAAATGGTCATTTTTCTATATAATCTATACAATTTTGTTAAGGTATAACACCATTGTTCTTTAATTAATCCATTTTGTACCAGAAAATTGGTAAACAGGGCCGGCCCAAATTAGATGCCACAGAATACTGCATCTGATCAGGACCTACACTGTTTGCAAAATAGTTCTGCCATTTTCCGAATAAATTTTGAAGAAAGCACAGCCTGACACCCCTAAATTTTTTAAACAGACTCCTGCTATATATTAGGTGGAAGATTCCATTTGGTACAAAATGGGTTAACTAACATTGTTCTGGCTTTGGACCCCAACAATAGTGCTATTAACCCACTATATACTAGTGGACTCTTTCATTGTTATATGTTGAACAAGTCCATTTGTCATACAAGGGGTGTCAGGCCTATTTTTTGTTTTTATTCTATTTTTGATGGAAAATTCTGTTAACAAAATTTAAAAGTGCAGGCCCTGATCAGACCCCGCATTCTGGGCCTGCACTGTTTGCCAAGGTACCCCTTTAGGAGTTTCCCGCATACAATAGGTTAAGGACGTCTAGAGGAGACATTGAGGTGGCTAATCACACCAGAAATTGTGTGTCTAGCCCACATAATTAACCCATTTAGCACCCGAAAAACCCCAAAAGGGTACCTTGGCAAACAGTGCAGGCCCAGATGAGACGCCGCAGAATGCGGCGTCTCATCAGGGCCTACACTATTTGCAGGAAGCTCAGCCATTTTCCAAATCAATTTTGAAGATACCACAACCTGACACCCCTAAATTAAGAAATGGACTCCGGCTATATATAAAGAGGAGTGAGTGAGTGAGTTTTAGTTTTACGTCCCACCATTAGCTAAGGTCATACGGAGACAGGACCTCGGTTTAAAGACTCATCCGAAAGTCTGGAGAAGCCCGGGATCGATCCTGCGATCCCTGGTTTGCAAGGCGAGTAGCGTAACCACTGCACCACGGAGGCTTCTATATATAAAGAGGAAGATTCCATTTTGTACAAAAAGGGTTAAATGCTGGCACAAGCATATTGCAAGAAAAAAGTGTTTGGAGGGTTCTACATTTACCATATGTAGATGTATTTGGACGGAAAGGCCTGAGAAAATGGAGTTTACCCAGATATACTGCAGAACGCTATATCTCTAGGGTCTACATTGTCTGCCATTCATTAAGGTATTTTTATACAGATCACTGGAAAGTAAATTTTACTTGTTCAAATTTTAGAATTTACTTGTTCAAATTTTAGAATGTACTTGTTCAAATTTTAGAACAAGTATGGTAAGTAGAAGTCTCCGAAAATTTCAGGTAAATACGGTATATCACTGATACAGTGAGCATAACATCACGGCGACAGTACGAGACTACATGTCCTTCTGAATTTGCAATTAAAAAAACAAAAATAACATATGTCACAACACACAGTTTCATACACAAACCAATTAATATTAAAGGTGTAATTTCAAAAGAACTTAAATGCTTGATACAGCAGCTGGTCACCGATTTCTTCATCACAAGAATTTACAGTATATAAGAAAATCATTGGGACTGATGGAAGTAGGAAAGTCATTTTATAACAGCATTAACCATCCCCAGCTCCCTCCCAGGCTCTTCCCCATTGCCATAGCAATAGATAAGGTGGTATTTTGTGATAATTTAAGGATAGGTTTATATGTGAAAATAAAGAAAACTAGGTTGTGGGTATTCATTAGAACCGCCTCATTGGCGATTCTAATGAATAACCACAGCATATGTTTTTATGGTGAATTTACAAAAACTATCCTTCAGTAATCACAAAATACCAACCTTATCTGTTGCTATGCATGGCAATCAAATGAGCCCCGCCAAGCGAATTTGTGTCTTCGAGCATTCCGTCATGACAAATTTTAACTGCGCATGCCCAGCCATTCAGAGCTGCCAGGAATATGGCTCTCTGTCACAAGGTTCCTCTTGATTCACTGCTTGTAAGAGCGAGCAGCGAAGGTTCTGGCGAGACTGCGCGGATGCGCAGGCTCGCCTGAACCTTCGCTGCTCGCATAGGTGATAAGTACCAAAATCGCTTGACAGGGCCCAAATAATGAATCCAACAGCCTAAAGAACCACTGGGCCTGTCTGAGCATCATCAGCTGTCATTAACCCTTGTCCTGCTGGATAAATTAATTTTGTCACACCCATTTCTGCCTATCAACCAATCAGATTACTTGATATGATGTATTCAATCAAATCTACCAACTGAATGATCCTGAACCTGATCAGATGGCTTCACTGTCCGCCAAGGTAGGAGTTATTGTGTTAAGCAGGACATGATATACACTGCTCAAAACAATTAAAGGAGCAAACTTTTAAGCCTGTATAACATCTCCGCTTGGCAATTTTCAAACTCAAGGAAAGGCACTATTTTAAAGTGACATCTCTTAACAATGTTCATGCAAATGTAAAGAAGCAAGGTTAGTGTGCAAAGCATGAATACCCTATAAACTGGCTGAAATTCAGTATGGGGTGATCTGTTCAAAGTTTGAGTTTGGGTCAGAAACAATCATTTCAATCCTTTGGTTATACGTTATTTTGGGCTTCATATGGTGTTAGGTGGTTCTTGGAAGAAGGTGAGGTCGCTCAAGCTGTCGCTTTACTTGATAGTGGGTACACCCAAAGGATCGTTGCAGAATGCTTTGATGTATCAAGAAGTGTTGTTGCCAGGCTATGGAGATGCTACCAGGAGACAAGCGAGTTTACTAGGCAAGAAGGGCAAGGCTGACTACGCATGAAGTCAAAAATAGCCATCGGAAGAGATGGCAAATCCCCCGACCAAAAGCCAATATGGCCTTCAGAAGAGTGTTCACCAATAGAAAGTGCACCAGAATTAAACCAGCAAGATATCACAAAAGTATTGCAGTTTTGGCCATCACAAGATTATACTGTCAGGGGAGATAACTAAAAAACCAGGGCACTCAGAAAAGTGGTTCTTGCACATGACATGCCTGCTTAAGCTCATGTATTTCTGTACAAAGTACCATCAATATGTCTCAAAAGGTATTGGAGATATGGTGATCACAAGCTGGTGTTACTGTTATATTGGAAGGGTAGATAACTCAAATACCACAGCACCAACAGTTGGGTTCTTGCACATGACATCCCTTCTTTATCTTGTATACAATTGTGCCTAGTTCCTTCAATATATCTCAAAGGATGTTGGAGTTATGGCCATCACAAGGTTATATTGCAAGGGGAGATAACTAAAAAAAAACAGAGCACCCAGAGTTGTAATTCTTGAGCATGACACACCTGCTTAACTTCATGTACATCTGCATCAACTACCACAAATATGTCTCAAAGGGTATTGTAGGTACGATGATCACAAGGTTGTCATACTGTTATATTGGAAGGGGAGATAACTCAAATATCATGGCACCCAGAGTTGTGGTTCTTAGGCATGAAGCGCCATCTCAACGTTGTATACAATTGTGTCAAGTACCATCAATATATCTCAAAGGGTATTGGAGTTATGGCCATCACAAGGTTATATTGTCAGGGGAGATAATTAAAGAACCAGGGCACCCAGAGTTGGGGTTCTTGCACGTGACACACCTGCTTAACCCCATGTACAACTGTACCAAGTATCATCAATATATCTCAAAGAGTGTTGGAGATGTGGCCATCACAAGCTAGTGAGTCTATATTATTGGAAGGGGAGATAACTAAAAAACCATGGCACCCAGAGTTGTGGTTCTTGTGCATGACACACCGTCTCTGCCTTGTGAACAACTGTGCCAGGTATCATCAATATATCTTAAAGGGTATTGGAATTATGGCCATCACAAGGTTGTCACTCTATTTTATTGGAAGGGGAGAAAACTCCAAAACCATGACAACAAGAGTTGTGCTACTTGTGCATGACACGCCGTCTCAGCCTTGTGAACAACTGTGCCATGTACCATCAATATATCTCAAAGGGTATTGGTTTTATGGCCATCACAAAGTAGTCATTCTATTTTATTAAAAGGGGAGATAACTAAAAAAGTATGGCATCCAGAGTTCTGGTTCTTGTGCATGACACGCCGTCTCAGCCTTGTGAACAATTGTGCCAAGAACCATCAATGCATCTCAAAGGGAATAGGAGTTATGGCCATCACAAGGTTGTCACTCTATTTTATTGGAAGGGGAGATAACTCCAAAACAATGGCAACCACAGTTGTGGTACTTGTGCATGACACGCCGT
This sequence comes from Lucinisca nassula, assembly GCA_963580285.1. Lineage (NCBI taxonomy): Eukaryota > Metazoa > Mollusca > Bivalvia > Lucinida > Lucinidae > Lucinisca > Lucinisca nassula. The sequence continues at coordinate 144,064,219 of OY757011.1, read as the reverse complement.
CTCAGCCTTGTGAACAACTGTGCCAGGTACCATCAATATATCTCAAAGGGTATTGGAGTTATGGCCATCACAAAGTAGTCATTCTATTTTATTAAAAGGGGAGATAACTAAAAAAGTATGGTATCCAGAGTTCTGGTACTTGTGCATGACACGCCGTCTCGGCCTTGTGAACAATTGTGCCAATAACCATCAATGAATCTCAAAGGGTATAGGAGTTATGGCCATCACAAGGTTGCGTCGACGGAGGGACAGACGGATGGACGCCAGGCTGATCGCTATATCCCCCGAACCTATTCGGTCGGGGGATAAAAAGGGAAGATCAATATCTTCGAAATCTAGCGCTACGAAATCGGCAGTACATGCTCGGACGGCTACAAATCGATTTCCAGCATGCAATTGGTAAAAGGATATCCGATCAAACAATACATAACAGGTTACATGAAGGTGATCTGAGGGCCAGACGTCTGGCAAGAGGCTCTATTCTCACCAGGCAACATTGTGCACGGCAATATGAGTTTGCCCAAGAACATCAGAACTGGCGATTGCAAGACTGGCGTACAGTTCTGTTCACAGATGAAAGCAGATTTCACCCGAGTGCATGTGAATGAAGTGTTCGAGTCTGGAGCCGACCCGGAGATCGATACAAGGACTGCAACATTGTGGAAACAGACAGATATGGAGTGGGGTCGGTGATGGTATGGGGTGGAATTTCTTATGAAGGCCGAACGGACTTGTAGGTGATAAACGGAAGTACTATGACTACATCAGGTATCAAGATGAAATTCTAGATCCTACTGTGAGGCCTTTTGCTGGGGCAATCGGTGACAATTTCATTCTAATGCAGGATAATGCGCCCCCCATACTGCTAGAGTGTGCATGGATTACCTTAATTGTTAGACTATTGAAGTAATGGACTGGCCGGCACGTTCTCCTGACTTAAACCCAATAGAACCTGTGTGGGACATTCTTTACAGACATATCTCTCAGCGGGATCCTCCACCAATGACTATTCAAGAACACACAAACATCCTTATACATGAGTGGAAAACATTAGCTTTACAAACTGTTCAAAATTTGGTTCGTAGCATGCATCAGCGATGCCAGGAGTGTTGTGCTGCTTGTGGTGTTCATACACATTACTGACAGGAAAAAGTGACTGATTTGGGCATGTCTATGACATTTGAAATAATCTGACATAAAGATGGCTATTTCTCAAACATTTATGCAAATTCTTCCTTAACAGGTTACAGGCCGTTATTTGTGAACTGGTTGCCAATGCTTGCCATTAACACGTTACAGATAAAGTTATTCATCTTTCTGAAACTTTGTTTCATCAACATTATCCAACATCTTTATACTATGGGGAAATATTGTTTGCTCCTTTAATTGTTTTGAGCAGTGTAGTTTGTCTGTTATTACTGGCAATGACCAATCTTAATCACATGCAAGAAATGCTAGAGTTTGTGTGTTCTAAGATGGCTGATGAGACCAATTCTAGCTCTGAACCGTCTGTTGCAGACAGATTTTAGAGAAAGACAGCTTTGTTGGTGATGCCTTAGCTCTGGGTTTGCGCTGTGCACATTTCTGATCGGCTTCGCTGATTCTTTTTGCCTCTTATACATATATAAACATCGAGTAGTAAGTTGTACTTGTTCAAATTTCAGAAGTATGGTAAGGAGCTGAGGTGCACAAATATATATTGTAAAAATCCTAAAAATTTCGGACACTTAAGGACTTTCTGTAATTCTAAAATTTTAACAATTTCATGAAGATGTAGATGAAATACCAAACAGTGTAGACCCTGATCAGACTGCTCCCTTAGTCTGATGTGGGTCTTCACTCTTTGCATAGGCCTATCTGTCCCAATACTTAGGATCAAGACGGTAGGGTAAATAAGGTAAAATGGTTTAAAGTATATAATAATTTTAACCCTATCAATAGAAAAGCTGTCTTTCGGGTTGGCAATCAGGTAAAACACAAACCAGTCTGATCAGCTACACAGATTCATAAGTATCTTGAATTTGTTTTATATGGAAATGAAAAGTATCGTATTAGCCAAGCCACAAACATAGTGATCAGACTGCACAGATAAGCAGGTTTCTTATGATATGGCTCTTTTCATGTTACAGGTCATAATCTTTTAACATGGAAGATTTTAAATCTAGTGGAAAGTTTTGTCATCACTGTCAGTTTAAAAAGATGCAGACTGGCCACATGACAAAGCAAAAAAGACCTTATGATAACATACTCTGTGGTAATTAGACCAAACGCTTTACTATGTGGCTCACCAATACTTTTTCAAGAAATATTTGACACAGGACTAGCTGTAATTCTCCTAAAATTTTAACAAGTTTGTTACATGACCCAACAAGGAGTCAAAAAGTGTTGACAGAATGACTAACAGTGTAGCCCCTGATCAGACTTCCAGATAAGAGGGGTACTTCTAATGAGTACCCCAACATATGTTTTCATGCAGAAATAAGGACAAGAGGGCCATGATGGCCCTGGATCGCTCACCTGATCCAGAGGATAACAAGTGGGCCCCTGGGAGAGCCCGAGGCCATTTTTGACCCCAGGGCTATAATTTGAACAATCTTGGTAGAAATCCACAAGACGAAGCTTCATACCAAATATCAAAGACCATAGCCTTCTGCTTCCAGGCAAGAAGAGTTTCAAAGGTTTTCATTGCCTTCACTTCTATTTCCAAATAGAAGTCTATGTAAAACAAGTGGGCCCCGGGGTTGGCCCACTTTTGGCCCAAGGGCTATAATTTGAACAATTTTGGTAGAGGTCCGCGACATGAAGCTTCATACCAAATATCAAAGACCTTGGCCTTCTGGTTTCAGACAAGAACATTTTTCAATGGTTTTCCCTATATAAATCTATGTAAAACCAGTGGGCACCAGGGAAGGCCCATTTTTGCCGCCCCAGGGCTATAATATGAACAATCTTGGTAGAGGTCTATCAGACAAAGCTTCATACCAAATATCAAAGACCTGAGCGTTCTGTTTTCAGACAAGATAATTTTGAAGGTTTTCCCTATGTAAGTCTATATAAAACCAGTGGGTCCTGGGGCAGAGCCATTTTTGGCCCCAGAACTATAATCGATCAATCTTGGTCAAGGTCCACTGGACAAAGCATCATACCAAATATCAAAGAACTGATACAAGAAGATTTATTATGAGTTTTCCCATATAAGTCAGTGTAAAACCAAAGGGTGCCATGACGGGGGCATTTTTGACCCTAGGGCTATAATTTAAATGATCTTGATAGAGGTTCTTTAGCTGAAGCTTCATACCAAATATCAAAGAGCTGGGCCTTGGGGTTTCAGAGAAGAAGATTTTTCCAATATAAGTGTATGTAAAGCCAAAGGCACACAGGGCAGGGTCATTTTTGGCCCTAGGGCTCTAATTTGAACAATTTTGATAGAGGTCCACTAGATGAAGCTTCACACCAAATATCAATGACCTGGGTCTTGCGGTTTCAGAGAAGATTTTTAAAAAGCTTCCTTATATAAGTCAATGTAAAACCAAAAGGCCATGGGGCGGGGGCATTTTTGGACCAAGGGCTTTAATTTGAACATTCTTGGTAGAGGTCCACTAGATGAAGCGACACAACAAATATCAAAGACCTGGGCCTTGCAGTTTCAGAGTAGAAGATTTTTTAAAATTTTCCCTATATAAGTAAAACCAAAGGGCCTGGGCGGGGGCATTATTGGCCCAAAGCCTATATAATAATTTGAACAATATTGATAGAGGTCCACCAGATGATGCTTCACACCAAATATCAAAGACCTGGGACAAGAAGATTTTTTTAATTTTTCCTACACCTGTGGACACAAAAGCGTTCAAACTCCTGTGAAATAACTTTCAATGAATCTCTTTGCATCAAGTTTATGTCATTCATCAAAGAATTCTAAAACTAGATCAAGCAATTGATTGGTCTCATTTTGGCAAACAATTTCTGATTGACATTTGAGATGTATTTTGTCTGGACCGTGCAGGTGTCGGCATTGAAATGTACACCACCTTGTGTTTGAATTTATTTCTGTTTGGTAGTTGACTGATAGGATGTTAGAATATATTGAATGATGTTTCACGACAAAATGAAATGAAGCTCAAAGTTTGAACGGTTTTGTGTCCACAGGTGTATTAAAGTGAATGTAATTTGAATGGCCCCAAGGCGGGGTCATTTTTCACCCCAAGGGCTATGATTTGAACAATCTTGGTAGAGGTCCACTAGATGAAGCTACACACCAAATATCAAAGACCTGGGCCTTGCGGTTTCGGAGAAGAAGATTCTTATAAAGATTTTTCCTGTATAAAATAGAAGTGAAGGCAATGATCAGGAATTGATACAATCAATCCACAGCTCCCATCAGAGACTCCAAAGGGAAAGACACACAAACATGAAACAAGAGACCCTAATGGAAACTAAAACAGCGGAAAGCCAAAAAGACAGTTATTTTCCCACAAAATGGCCATTAGGCTATCCAAAATAAAATAGCACAAGCAACACAAACACCCAAAGACAAACCTGCATAACAAAAATAAACCACGACAGAAGAACTGCCTTGGAACGGTCAGCGGAAACGAATTCCCCTGGTTAAGCCTATGTACAACCAAAGGGCCCCAAGGTGGGGGCTTTTTTTGGCCTAGGCCTATAATTTGAACAATCTTGATAGAGGTCCACTAGATGAAGCTTCACACCAAATATCAATGACCTGGGCCTTGCGGTTTCAGAGAAGAAGATTTTTAAAGCTTTTCCCTATATAAGTCTATGTAAAATCAAAGGGCCCTGGGGCGGGGGGACTTTTTACTCAAGGGCTATAATTTGAACAATCTTGGTAGAGGTTCACTAGATGAAACTTCATACCATATATCAAAGATCTGGGCCTTGTGGTCTCCCCGATAAAAAGATTTTTCCAATATATAAACCTATGAAAAACCAAAGGGCCCCCGGTACTGGGGTGGGGCATTTTTAGTCCTTGGGCTACAATTTGAACAATCTTGATAGAGGTTCACTAGATGAAGCTTCACATCAAATATCAAAGACCTGGGTCTTGCGGTTTCAGAGAAGAAGATTTTAAAAGATTTTCCCTATATAAGCCTATGTAAAACCAAAGGCCCCCGGGGGAGGGTAATTTCTGGCCCCAGGGCTATAATTTACACAATCTTGGTAGAGGTCCACTAGATGAAGCTTCATACCAAATATCAAAGACCTGGGTCGCGCGGTTTCAGAGAAGATTTTTTAAGTTTTCAGTAAAAAAAATCTATTTTTAGCTCCTGTGACCTACATGTGCAATGGACCGGAATCATTTAAACAACTTTGAAAGGGGACCATCCAAGAATTAATCCTGTGAAGTTTGGTCAAAATCCGATCAGTGGTTTAGGAGATGTCATTTGAAGAAAAAGTTTACAGACACACGCACACACAGCTTACGACGGACAAAAAGTGATCCCAAAAGCTCACCTCGTCACTATGTGACAGGTGAGCTAAAACTATCAGAACTTTTCAGATGAAAAAAGCACCCTATCTGGAGCAATGATTTGCTTAGGCCTGACTGTCCCAACACTAAGGATCACAGTGTAACAATTTTGAAGTCTACTTAATTGAAATACTGCTAAAAGAAACAGTGCAATTTTTTTGCATCTCCAAAATGGCTACTTGTCTGATGAGTATCCATGATTTTTTTTCCTATTTTTACTGCAAACATAGGCTGTGGGTGATTGTTAGAACCGCCTCATGAGGGGGTTCTAGAGAGTACCCAGAACCTATGTCTTGGGAGCAGACAAGTAAGACAAGAGGGCCCAGAGGGCCCTGAATCGCTCACCTGAGAATCAGTGTCTCTAGTACATTCTTGGCCCAAGGGCTATACTAGGTGAAGCTTCATACCAAATATCAAAGACATGAGCTTTGTGGTTTCAGAGAAGATTTTTGAATATTTTCCTTATATAAGCCTATGAAAAACCAAAGGGCCCTGGGGATGGGGGCATTTTTGGCCCCAGGGCTATAATTTGAAAAATCTTGGTAGAGGTCCACTAGATGAAGCTTCACACCAAATATCAAAGATCTGAGCCTTGCGGTTTCAGAGGAGAAGATTTTTAAAGATTTTCCCTGTATAAGCCTATGTAAAACCAAAGGCCCCTGGGGCGGGGGCATTTTTGGCCCCAGAGCTATAATTTGAACAATCTTGGAAGACGTCCACTAGATGAAGCTTGACACCAAATATCAAAGATCTGAGCCTTGTGGTTTCAGAGATGAAGATTTTTAAAGATTTTCCCTGTATAAGCCTATGTAAAACCAAAGGCCCCTGGGGTGGGGGCATTTTTGGCCACAGGGCTATTATTTGAACAATCTTGGTAGAAGTCCACAAGGTGAAGCTTCACACCAAATATCAAAGACCTTGGCCTTGCAGTTTCAGAGAAGAAGATTTCAAAGATTTTCCCTATATAAGCCTATGTAAAACCAAAGGCCCCCGGGCTGGGGGCATTTTTAGCCCCAGGGCTATAATTTGAAAAATCTTGGTAGAGGTCCACTAGATGAAGCTTCACACCAAATATCAAAGATCTGAGCTTTGCCGTTTCAGAGAAGAAGATTTTTTTAAGATTTTCCCTGTATAAGCCTATGTAAAACCAAAGGCCCCCGTGGCAGGGGCATTTTGGCCCTAGGGCTAAAATTTGAACAATCTTGGTAGAGGTCCACTAGGTGAAGCTTCACACCAAATATCAAAGACCTGAGCCTTGTGGTTTCAGAGAAGAAGATTTTTAAAGATTTTCCCAATATAAGCCTATGTAAACCCAAAGGCCCCCGGGGCGGGGGCATTTCTGGCCAAAGGGCCATAATTTGAAGAATCTTGGTAGAGGTCCACTAGATGAAGCTTCATACCAAATATCGAAGACCTGGGCCTTTTGGTTTCAGAGAAGAAGATTTTTAAAGGTTTTATTTTAAAAATCTATTTTTAGCTCCTGTGACCTAGATGTGCAATTGACTGAAACCATTTGAACAACTTTGAAAGGGGACCACCTAAGGATCATTCCTGTGAAGTTTGGTTAAAATCCAGTCAGTGGTTAAGGAGGAGTTGTCATTTGAAGAAAAAGTTTATGCACGCACACACGCACAACGGACAAAAAGTGATCCCAAAAGCTTACCTCGTAACTACGTGACAGGTGAGCTAAAAATGATGAATACCCCATAAATCCCAGTTTTCGCTGAATCTGGCCCGCACACTAGTACTGGTAAACCGCTTAGAGGATCTAAGCCTGTCCAGGAACTGCGGTACGAGGCCATGCTAATAAACCCTAATGGTTTCATTGGGCGGCAGGGCTTGAGATGTCATTTCATCTCAATGTCGGGTAAAAGTCCCACAATATTGCAAGCAACGTCTCCAAAATGACCTTCACAGTGTTGACAGGGACGTTAAACCTCAAATCAAGCAAAACAAAAACTAAAAACTTAGTTAGGTTGGAAAAATTCGGCCCCAATTTTCCATAAACAGAACTTGGCTTTCTCATTATTTTTATGATCAAATCAATATGGTTGCAGCTGTGAAAAATGTCTACAGAAGAAGTGTCCCTTTTCTGGGGCGCTACACCTTAAGGTCAACTAAGGACAAAGTGCATCAGTATCAAATTTACTCAAACACATGAAAAAGATATGATTATCACAATGTAAATTTAAATTATCTCATCAAAAGAAAAAGCCTGACCACACAAAAAATTACACTTTCACCTAAAAGTTTCACAATATTTTTTTGTTGTTGTTGTTCAGAGTGCACTCTTTGGCACTATTTTGCTGAATCAGTTTCTTTAAGTGTTTCAAAGAATACTGGAAGAACATGGCCCTGTCAAAAAAAATGTGTGAGTCTCGGACATGACATTGTGTGCCCAGCTAAGACTCATTTGTGCAGGCTGGTCTGAGTTTTGCTGTGATCAATATGATTTATGTTCGACATGATATTTCCTGTATTTGAAGGGTTGATTTAGAAGATGAAAATTTTGAAAGCATGTGGTTTGAAATTTCTCAAAAAAAAAACAGCAGATCATTTTTAGTTGGACATATTTACAGAAATCCAACATCAACAGTTGCCTGGAATGAAACATTTGATAACCAGATCAAAAAGGCTATCGAGGAAGAAAAAGAGCTTTTCATCTAAGGAGATTTAAATCGCGATTTGCTGAATATGCAAATCAAAACTCCTTGGCTAGAATATATGAATACTCATGGGCTCATACAGCATGTTAATGAACCAACTCGTATAGTTCCCAATAGCAGTGAAACCTTAATTGACCACATTTATTCTAACTTTTCAGAAAATATTTTCAGAAAATATTCAGCATGTTGATGTACCTAACATAGGTCTAAGTGAGCATTACCCTGTGTTCTTTACTCGCAAAACGAACTTTACTCAACCAAAGGGGACCCATCATACTATAAAATATAGGTCCTTCAAAAATTTTAATGAAACAAAATTCATCGAAGATTTAAAATTGGTACCCTGGGACATCATTAAAGTTTTTGACAATGTTGATGATGCTTTGGAGGCAAGGTGGTATTCCTTGTTTAAAGATGTAGTAGTCAAGCATGTTCCCTTGAAGCAACATAGGGTAAAAAAAATCAATCAGCCAGACTGGTTAACCCCCGAAATTATTGATGGCATTAAAATGAGAGATAGGCATAAATCATTGAGCAATGATGATCAATACAAAATTTAGAGAAATAAAGTTGTCAGCTTAATCAGACACTCTAAGAAAGCACACTACCAAACTTTAATTGAAGAAGGTAAAAACCAGCCTTGCACTATATGGAAAATATTCAATCAATTAGGTGCAGGTAAACAAAAATCAGATGATTCATCTAATGTTAATTCAATTAAAATAGGGAGTATGGACATGAACAATCCCATAGGTGTTGCAAATGCCTTAAATAATTATTTTGTCACCACAGCTGAAGATGTCAAAGAGCCTATCAAGCCATCAGACCATGAAAAACCTAGCGAATTCTGTGGTCGTAAAATTCCAAATGAAGTTAAATTTGAAATGCCCCTTTTAAGTAACGATAAAGTGCTAAAATATCTAAATGGATTGGATGTAAATAAATTAACTGGAACAGATGAAATAGGTCCAAGGTTACTGAAAAACGCATCCCCTTCCATTTCTGAAAGTTTAACGTACATATGCAATTTAAGTATTCAAAAGGGTGTCTTTCCCGAGAAATGGAAGGAAGCAAAAGTGAAACCTCTACATAAGGGAGGTCCTTCTAATGAGCCAAATAACTTTCGTCCAATATCCATTCTGCCCATTCTTTCTAAACTCTTTGAATAGCATGTTCAAGAAACACTGATGGTTTTTCTTGTAAAGTATGACTTACTTTATAATGCACAGTCTGGATTTAGAACTAATCATTCCTGTGAAACAGCTCTAATTAACATGGTAGAAAAATGGCTAAGGGCTCTTGACAAATGAGAAATATTTGGTGCCGTCCTTGAGGACTTCCGCAAAGCTTTTGATCTTGTTGATCATAATATCTTATTGAATAAATTGAAACTGTACAACTTTAACCAAACATCATTAAATTGGTTCAAATCATATTTAACATATAGGCCTCAAAATGTGTCTTTCAATTATCTATTATTGGATGAAAGGTATCTTAAACATGGAGTACCTCAAGGCTCTATTTTAGGACCACTCTTATTTCTCCTTTTTATAAAAGAGCTCCCTTTATATACTGATGTCAGTACTGATCTTTATGCAGACAATGCCACAATATATGAAGCTAAAGGAAATTGAAATCAAATTACAGAAGGCTCTGTCAAATACAGCAGAATGGTATGAACAAAATTGTATGGTAATTAACTTTGATAAGACAAAAGCAATGTTAATAACTACAAGACAATGGAGAAACAGGTTTGAGAAAGATATAAGTATAAACTTCAATGGCATCTAATGAGAAAGTCCTAGGAGTACATATTGACAATAATCTCTTATGGGGGGATCACATCAGCAAAGTTGAAAAAAAAAAAAATGTCTACTAATATATGGCTACTCTCAAAAATTAGGTGCTATTAATCTTTAGAACTTAGACTTATGTTCTATAAGGGTTATATCCAACCTCATTTGGATTATGCAAACACTGTTTGGGGAAGCACAGCAGAATCTAGTATATCAAAATTTGAAAGGCTTCAAAAGAGGGCATGTAGATTAATTTTGGGTTACAACATAGACAGTATTTACCAGTCAATGTGTGATCTGAAAATAATGACATTATCTGAAAGGGTATTCTTTAGGAAAGCTAAATTTATGTTTAAAGTTTCTAATGCTATGACACCTGAATATATCAATGACCTTTTTTTCAAGGCGCCAGCAAATTAATCTTGATGGTACAGAAATGCACAATGACATATTCACTTGATCAATGGCAGCTGATAATGTGTGATTTTTATATATGCATGTTGAGCTTTTGATCATTAATTTTGCGCTTTTTATCCCCCCCACCCCTCCCCCCACCATTTTGAGAATGGTGGAAGGGAGGGGGTATATAGTGTTACCCATCCTTCCGGCCACAACCGAGACTAATAAGAGGCCTATCACAATGGGCCTACATACCTTTTCATTTTAGGCCCTTTGGGGGTCAGGATCCAATCAAAATCGACTCACTTACCTTTTTCGTTTTAGGCTGTTTTGACTGAGGAATATTCTTTATTTCTGTAGTTGGCAACTGTCTTAGTTCTGCAGCTTCACGACCAACAACCTCATGATCTTTACTTGATCTCCCATCTTCCTGACAAAAATATATAGTATTATTAACCCTTGTCCTGCTGAATGTTCATATATGCCACACCCACTACTGATTATCAACCAATCAGATTACTTGATGCAAATTATTGCAACAAATTCACAATCTGAATGGCAAACAATGTAGATCCTGATCAGATGGCTTCGTCAGAAGCCATCTGATCTGGATCTACATTGTTTCAAAGATAAGGCATATCCGGGATTAGCAGGACAAGGGTTAAGACCACCTTAGAGAATGTGCAGAGGTGATCTTATTACTGGAGTTGTCATAATACAGACAGGAGGGCTGTTCCAAAATTAATGTCAGTGTAGTTTTATTTTGCACCAGACATGTAATGCATGCTCAAAACCACCTTATGAGCACAAAAGAGTAATATAGGTGAATGTCTTGCTCACAACTTCACTGACGTTTGCACAGAGTACATTTCCTTGTGGCGTATTCATTACACTATACCAAAGAAAACTAAATGAGTCGATTGACCATTGTATACCAGTGGACTCTTCCACTGCTGTATGTTGGACAACTCTATTTGTGGTATAAGGGGTGTCAGGCCCATTTTTTCATTTTTATTCTATTTTTGACAGAAAATTCTGTTAGCAAATAGTGCAGGCCCCGATCAGATGCTGCATTCTGTGGCGTCTGATCTGGGACTGCACTGTTTGACAAGGTACCAAATATCAAAGGCCTGGGCCTTCTGGTTTCAAGCAAGAAGATTCTTAAAGGTTTCCCCTATGTAAGTCAATGTAAAATATGTGGACCCCTGGGCAGGGTCATTTTAGTCTCAGGGCTATAACTTGAACAATCTTGGCAGAAGTCCACTAGTGGAAGCTGTGAACCAAATATCTCAAAGGCCTGGGCTTTCTGGTTTCAGTCAGAATTATTTTTCCCTATATAAGTCTATGTAAAACAAGTGGGCTTCTGTGCAGGGCCTTTTTTTGGCCCCAGGGCTATAAATTGAACAACACTAGATCCACTAGACGAAGCTGTGTACAAAATATCAAAGGCCTGGGTCTTTCAACGGTTTTCCCTAAATAAGTCCATGTAAAACTAGAGGGTGAACAAGGTTTTTCATGCAATTTGATGTTGCGACCGACTTTTGACCCAACATGACAAATGTTCGAACCTGACCCTGATATTGTCAAGACAAACATTCCAGTTATTCATGCCATGAAGATTGAAGCAAACTTATGGTCTCTAAAGAGTGAGCAAGGTTTTAAATAAAACTGACCTAGTGCCCTATTTTTTTTATCTGACTTATTTTTACCATATTCAAAGTGGACCCTGATATCATCAAGGCAAATGTTCTGGTAAAATTTCATGAATATTGAAGCAAAATTATGGCCTGTAGAGGGTGGACAATATTTTAACACAATTTTACCTGGTGACCGAATATTTGATCCGACATGAAGCATATTCAAACCTGACCCAGATATTTTCAAGGAAAACATTCCGGTAAAGTTTCATGAAGATTGAAGCAAACTTATGGACTATGGAGGGTGAAAATGGTGTTAAAGAATCTTGACTTAGTGACCTAGTTTCAAACCTGACATGACCTATATTCAAATCTGACCTAGATATCATAATGACAAACATTCTGGTAAAGTTTCATGAAGACTGAACCAAAATTATGGCCTCTAAAGGGTAAACAAGGTTATAACACAATTTCACTTAGTGACCTAGTTTTTGATCCAATATGACCCCTATTTGAATTCAACCGAGATATCATCAAGGCAAACATTCTGGTAAAGTTTCATGAAGGTTAAAGAAAAAATTCCCCTCTAAAGGGTGAATGTTTTAACCCAATTTGACTTAGTGTCCTAGTTTTTGACCTGACTTGACCCATATTCAAACTTGACCTTGATATCATCAAGACAAACATTTTGGTGAAGTTTCATGAAGATTGAAGCAAAATTGTGACCTCCAGAGGGTGAACAAGATTTTAACGCAATTTGACCTAGTGACCTAGTTTTTGACTCAACATGGCCCAGGTATCATTAAGGCAAACATTCTGCTAAAGTTTCATGAAGATTGAAGCAAAACAGTGGGCTCTAGAGGGTGAACAAGGTTTTAAAGAAATTTGATGTAATTACCTAGTTTTTGACCTGACATGACCATAATAGAACTTTACGTTGATATCATCAAGGCAAACATTCAGGTAAAGTTTCATGAAGATTGAAGCAAAATAATGGCTTCTAGAGGGTGAACAAGGTTTAAAAAAAAATGACCCAGTGACCTAGTTTTTAACCAGACATGACCCATATTAAAACTTGATGTTGATATCATCAAGGCAAACCTTCTGGTAAAGTTTCATGAAGACAGAATCAAAATTGTGACCTCTAGAGGGTGAACAAGGTAAATGTTGACAACGGATGATGCGGGTACGATGGACACAGGGTAATCACATAGATGCAAGTGCAAAAATAGACTGAAATCCATAAAATTAAGACACCCAAGATAAATACGGATGACATGCTAAGATGTAAGTATGTGAGTGAGTGTTTGAGTTTTCGTCTCACCAACAGCTAAGGTCATACAGAGACGGGACCTCAGTTTTAAGACTCATCCAAAAGTCTGGAAAAGCCCGGGATCGATCCTGCGATCACTGGTTTACAAGGCGAGTAGCATAACCACTACACCACAGAGGCTTGCTTCTAAGATGTAAGTATGTACTAATTCTAAAGCACTTGCATATGAAATGTGACATCTGATTGGATATCTTCAAAATTTTGAGGCAGTATTATTCTGAGATATACTGTCGGAAACCAAATGTCATTTCATTACATCAGTTTCAGTGGCTGGCATTTGCTTTTACGCAGCTCATAGCAGTTGCCTCTGAGTGCAAATGATAAAATTTATTAACCCTTATCTTGCTAAATATTCAGTTTAGCCACACCCATTTCTGACTTTGAACCAATCAGATTACTTGATGTAATTTATTCCTACAAATTCATAAACTGAATGCCAAACAGTGTAGATCCTGATCAGATGGCTTCTTCAGAAGCCATCTGATCTGGATCTACACTGTTTGCAAAGATAGGGGTTGTTGTGAACAGCATGGTAAGGGTTAACACAACAAATGCATTAGAACTGGGATAACATTATTAAAATTGTCCTTTGGGGAGGAAAACTGTTGGAGTGGTTCATGTAAGAGAGTCTAAGCCTGCCCAGTAACAAGCCTGCCCAGTAACAGTGAAGGTAACTGACTATACATGACCTTAACTGTTACCTGGGCCATAAAACCACAACAAACAAACTATGCATTATTACTTTTTGATTCATTTTTATTTATTTTCAAAGAAATTTATTTCAAGCTCTAATGCAAGTGTCAATTTACTTCACCTTTACTGCTGTACAATATTTTTCTTTCCAAATAATCTTTGAACTTTTAATTTATATATGTATTTGATAGTGAATGGAAAATTTATGATTTATAGCCTACTGACTTTCAATTACTTTCATATACCTTTTTCAGCATGCTATAAATCAAAGTACTGAAAGTACTAGGTGATGGGCAAATAGTTCTCGACTTTTTTTTTTAGCATCCCTTTGCACAGGCGCCAAAACCCGAGACCTATCCGATTTAAGAAATACGAGGACTGTTCAAATATGAATGCAACTAAGCACATAAAAATGATTCCGTGATAGATTTCGATGAAAAATTTATTTTGTTCCCTCAAAGAATTCCCCTTTAACAGATATACAAACTTTCAGTCTTCTGATCCAATCATTGAATGCATTTTGGTTGTCTTTTCGAGGTATACTATGAAGGCACTGGAATATTGCAGAACCGAGGTGTTTGCGCTGTACAAATTTTCGACCAGAAAGGTATTTTTTCAGCTGCGGGAACAAAAAAAGTCACACAGGGCAAGGTCAGGGGAATACTGGGGGTGAGGGAGTTCAACAACCTTTTCCTGCTTCAGATATTCTTGCACAATGAACACCTTGTGCGATGACGCATTGTCATGTAGCAATCTGACATTGGCCAAACCAGTTGCGGGTCTTCGTTCTTTGAAATATTTCTTCAATTTTCGAAGAACTTTATTCTTGTAAAACTTCGCATTTACAGATTTGCCTTTAGGCACAGCAACCTGAATAGCAGGGCCCTGATTTGAAAAGAATATAGCATACATTACCTTCTTGACGCTCATTGTCCGCTTTGCAATGCATGGTCTTTTGCAATACTTTGTTGCCCATATTTTGTTCTGAATCTTTCGTTTTGGCTCAAAAAAGTGAACCCATGTCTCGTCACCTGTGACGACATTAGTGTAAGACCGTGCATTGTAATTTGGAAACTTTTAAGCAACTTCTTGGCGCACTGAACGCGTGTCTTTTTCTGCTCATCTGTCAACAGATGGGGAATCCATCTAGCACAGATCTCTCTCATTTTCAAATCCCGTTTCAGACTTGTATGAGCTGCTCCTAATGAGATGCCAACCATACTAGCTATTTGCGTAGTGGTGTATCGTGCATGGGTAGCAACTATTTCTTTCACTCTAGCAACCATCTTGGCAGATGTTGCTCTTTTTGGCTGACGATCATATGGTGCATCTTCTGTTGAGCCTAGCCCACAGCTGAATTTCTTACACCAACGAAAAACTGTCGGAAAAGACATTTCATTATGCCAATAAACTGATCATATTTCATCAAAAATGTCTTTGCAACGTATACCAAGATTACAACGATTCTTAATATTGGACTGTATTTCAACGGCGTACTCTGACCTTCTTCCAACCATGTTTTGTATTAGTATATAAGAGTAGACAGTGTTTATCGGACGATATACATGGCTAAAGTGCACGAATTTTAACAGGTTTGGTATCAATGTATAGGTAAAATGTTTTTCTACGCTGTGATATTTATTTCCAGGTGATATTCGCATTCCAGCATGAGAAAACGTTCTATATTTGATCAGTCCTCATAGTTCAACTCTAGCAGTCATTGTTGAGTGTGGAGGTCAGTTGTCAAGTAAGTCAGAGGATCTGACTATAGCTCCATTGCAGCACTTTTAGAGGAGAAAGACCCATAGTGTTATTTGCTTTTTTTTTTAATTTCATGCTTACCAGGTACATCACTGTAGGACAAGGTAACATGGCATAGCTTCAAGGGTTATGGGCCTTTGGTCACTGTCCTGCCATAACACCTTTCTTACTTTAGAGACCAAGTGTGGTAAAAGTTTCATCAAGGTAGGACCACAAAGAGTAAAGCTATTGAACAAAATGAATTTATTGAACAAAATGTATTTTAATTTTTTGAAAACCTACCAAGGAACATAACTAAAAGAGTTATAGACCCTTGGCCCCTATTCCGGTATACACAATACAGCCAGTCATTAACTATGATTAAACAAACTTTCAGCTTTCCAGCTTTCATAGTTCCTGAAAAATTTGATACGAAATTTCAAGAATGGCAAAATTTGAAAACCTATCAAGGGACATAACTCAACAAGTTATGGACCCTTGACCTCTATTCCGGTATACGAAACATCCAGCCGTTGTCCATGGTTATATGAACTTTCAGCTTTCTAGCTCTCATAGTTCCTGAAAAATCTGTTGCGAAACTTTTCAAGAATGGCAAAATTGAAAACCTACCAATAGACAGAACTCCAAGAGTTATTTGCCCTTGGCAACTTTTCTTCTACTACACCTTCCTTACCTTAGCCCTTCTCTTGCTGAATATTCAGTTAAGCCACACCCATTCCTGACTTTGAACCAATCAGATTACTTGATGTAATTTATTCTTACAAATTCATAAACAGAATGTCAAACAGTGTAGATCCTGATCAGATGGCTTCTTCAGAAGCCATCTGATCTGGATCTACACTGTTTCCAAAGATAGGGGTTGTCGTGAACAGCAAGATAAGGGTTAGAGACTAAGTGTGGTATAAGGTTCACTGAAGTAGGACCACAACCAAAAGCTACCAAGCAAAATGCAAGTTATTTAACAAAATGTATTTTAACCAAGGAATATAACTCCAAGAGTTATGGACCCTTGGCCCCTTTTCCAGTATAAACAATACATCCAGTCATTGTCTATGTTCATACAAACTTTCAGCTTTCATAGTTCTTGAGAAATCTGATATAAAAATTTAAAAGAATGACAAAATTTTAAAGCCTATCAAGGGACATAACTCAAAGAGTTATGGATCCTTGACCGCTTTTCCAATAAACATGACAATTCCAGACTTTGTCTATGTTTATATGAACTTTCAGCTTTCTAGCTTTCATATTTCCTGAAAAATCTGTTACAAAAATTTTCAAGATCAAGAATGGCAAAATTTGAAAACCTGTCAAGGGACATAACTCAAAGAGTCATGAACCTTTGACCCCTATTCCTATGTACACAATACATCCAGTCATTGTCGATGTTTACACCAAATTTCAGCTTTCTAGTTTTCATACCTTCTGAGAAATCTGTTATGAAAATTTTCAAGAATGGCAAAATTTGAAAACCTACAAAGGGACATAACTCCAAGAGTTATGGGCCCTTGGCTAATCTTCTGCCAGTACACCTTCCTCACCTTGGAGACCAAGTGTAGTATGAGTTTCATTGAAGTATGACCAAATATAAAAGTTATTTTGCAAAACGTATCTTTAAATTTTGAAAACCTACCAAGGAACGTAACTCCAGGAGTAATGGGCCCTTGGCCATTTTTCGGCAACTACACCATACTTACCTTAGAGACCACATGTAGTATAAGTTTCATTGAAGTAGGACCAAAAAAGCAAAATACCTTTAATTTTGCAGTCATGGAATGACAGAATAATAACATGGCAAATCAAGTATAGCCCCACTTTTTCAAAGCCAGGCTATAAAAGTCACAAGTGCATGGTGCAAACTATGATTGGTCTACTTACAACTGATCGACAAACTGTTTAATATTTATTGCTCAACAAATAACACCCTGGAGCTGATCTGTTTTGATTCTAACGCACTAAAAATTGACAATAATTGTATTGTTTCATCAAATTCTCCAAACCTTTGGCCATAGTTAGATGAAACTATACTATATAAAACTGGGGTAATTGGTGTCAAAATTATTCAGGCTTGTTATCGTGATGATCAAAGTTATCATCTCATTGGTTATACAAAAGACAGGTATTCAGTCAAGTGGCAAAGTTGGATAACAGAGCAGTCATGAATAAATTTCGGTCATGCATTACAAGACATTCTTGCACACCAGACAAGGAAATCCGTGATTTTACCCTGGGATAGAAATTTATGTTCTGACCCTGGTGTTCCGACCCCAAATCGAATATAATCGTGTGTTTTATAAATGCACTGGTTGATTACAACTTCACGCGCGGCGTCGTCATGCGTGACGTCACTAAACATTCCTGTTCTGTCATCACAAAATGGCGGACATCGGTAACCGAAGTGACAGAAGCATTAAAATTCGGAATAGAAATGGAAGCTATGCAAGAAAAAGAATCCTATATGGGTGTGAGGGGTGGATAGAAAAATCCGTCCCTCGGGATCACTGTCCGGCATCACTCGGCAAGCCTTGTGATGCCGGACAGTGACCCTCGGGACGGATTTTTCGATCCACCCCTCACACCCATATAAGATTCTTATATTATGACACAGCTTCTGCCATACATCTAATACTGTACACTCTTCCAAATAAACCACTTTGTTTTTATTACCCTTAAGATGCCAGTCACAACAACTGTCATCAGCATTGCTGTCCACTGGCTACTTTATAAAATAAAAGATCATTGTTGCAAGCAGCGTGGGCCAGGACCAGTCTGATCAGGGTCTGTACTGTTTGCCTGAATGATAAAGGACTTTTTAACCCTTATCTTGCTGTTCACGACAACCCCTATCTTTGGAAACAGTGTAGATCCAGATCAGATGGCTTCTCAAGAAGCCATCTGATCAGGATCTACACTGTTTGGTATTCAGTTTATGAATTTGTAGCAATAAATTACATCAAGTACTTTGATTGGTTGATAGACAGAAATGGGTGTGGCTTAAATGAATATTCAGCAAGATAAGGGTTAAAATTTTACAAGAAGCAGCAGCAGATGACATTAACCCTTGTCCTGCTGAATATTCATATTTGCCACACCCACTAACGATTATCAACCAATCAGATTACTTGATGCAAATTATTACAACAAATTCACAACCTGAATGACAAACAATGTAGATCCTGATCAGATGGCTTCTTCAGAAGCCATTTGATCTGGATCTACATTGTTTCAAAGAAAAGACATATCCGGGTTCAGCAGGACAAGGGTTAACAGACATTTTCAGGTGAGTATATTTAGTATAAAACAACGTTTTGTGGTCCCCTTCATAAATCCTGACCCTAGGGGTCATTAATTATCTCCCATGGACTTATAATAAAATCTTCTTCTCTGAAACCATGAGGCCTAGAACATACATATTTCGTTTGTAACAATGTTCCGTGGTGTCCTGCATGAATCCTATCAACCACACCCCTGGGACCAGGGCTCGAGAAACTGAAGAATCCAAATCAGTCCAGCCAGATTTCGCCAAAAAAATACGGAAATTGCCGATCGGTGTCAGTAATTTCCGTAAACTCAATTGGCGATTTTCAATTTCAAAATGTGTTATTAGCGTAACGAATGACATACCAATGTTGCTCTTACACTTGTCAACGGATATGAGCACCAGTATCTCGATTATAAACAGCAATTATTGCTCACATCGTTCAGATTTCATCTACTTTCATTTTCTACGCCAGATTTCATCTACTTTCATTTTCCCAATATCCGGGTCACTCAGAACCTGAAGACCGCTAAAGGGAAACAACCGACGTGGGACAGTAAAACACCAGTTCGATGGTCACTATATTTTTCCCCCTATTTAAAACCTTTAGAATATTTCTCTTATTTCACGCATTTTATTTTGCCCAAATTGCTTTGTTTACAAATGGCGACAACGTGCAGCAACGTGGTCGGAAAATGATGTCATACGGTTTCCGTTTACACAATACACATTAATGCAGTCAAGGACACACACCTGTTTTAAGTGATTGATTTTAATAGAGCGAATTTCTAAAAAAAAAAAATCGTTTTGAACGGGTTAAAAAATCGGTAAACATTTCCTTTCTCTCGAAACAAAACATGGCTGAACGAGAGTCATTGAAAAGCTTACATGGCCGAACCATGTTTAAAAGAATATAAATACATATTTCACGATTACACAAGCCTGAAACAAATCGCTTTGTCTGCAAATGACGTGGTTTATGTTATTGGTTTCAATGGAGCGTATTCTTAAATAAAAATATCGTTTAGAATGGGTGAAATAAGGCATTTTCCCTCGAAGGCATAACACGCAATGTCAGACATGACAGTTGTGTATTGAAAATTGCGCCCTGTGAAAAAAAAAATTATATTCAAATACCGGTTCTATAGTAAGCCATAAATTAATGACTTGTCTAAACAAACTAGTGTATGTCCTGCATTTAATGACCTTATTTTCACACCTTGCCAGCTTGCCGATAATGCCTCAGGCCAGTTTTCACGGATTAATAATTTTGACACACAGGTCAAATTGCGCTGCGATAAGATCAAAGAACCCGACGTGGACTTGTCCAATTTTCACCTAGTTAGATAATGAACCAGTCTAACACCTTGTGCTGCAGGGGTTTGGAGTACATGCTTGGATTATCAGTGGCAAATGGTCAGCTTGTTTTTACAACATAATGATTTAGCGAAAATTTTCGAACCGATTTTTTTAAAATGTTATAGAGTTCTGAAGTCAAAATCGGTTTATGGAGGCCAAATTCTGTCCAGAACCGGGAAACCGGCATTTTCTCGAGCCCTGCCTGGGACCCAAATTGGCCACAGCTTGGGGGACCTACCGTATTCGCCCTAATTACCGCACCGTGCGCTTAGTTTTTTCAAAATAGTGTCATAAAATCATGGTGAAAAATCTACCTAATTAGCGCACACTTGATACGAAAACAACAGCTTCCAAGATGATGCTTACTGATATTTAATGGGACGGAAAAAGATACTTAAGCATTGCCTTCACTGTTGGAACAAATAATGTTAAGTTTTTATAGATTTTCTATGAGAGCTTCAAGGGGAGATTACTGTAAAGTGTGCGCTTATGCATTTCCTTTTCAAAAATAGCTTTGGTGTGCGCTTATAGGAGCATGTGCGGTAATTAGGGCGAATACGGTATATTAATACAGAGCAAAACAGCAGAAAAGTAAATATGGGGATGGGGGTGCAAGGGTGGTGTCATTTGTTGATCTAGATCTATCTAGCTAAAAGGCCTGATATCTCTCTATTCCCACCCATAAACTATATTTATTTGTGTTCCTTTTTATGGTAAAACATATCCAATGTCATCAGCACAAACTATCAGGTTTGAAGTCAAATCTGTGAAGTAATGCCACACAAGCTGGACAATAATATGCGTTATTCCATTTGTTTCTATCTGATATAGTTTTTGTTTGTTTGATTTGAGGTTTAATGTCCCCATCAACACTATTTAAGTCATTTTGGAGACCTTGCTTCCAATTTTGTGGGACTTTTACCTGACACTCAGATGAAATGACATCTCAATCCCTGCTGCCCAATGAAACCCACACCACTTTACCCGGGCAGGCTTAGACCATCTAAGCAGTTTACCAGTACTCATGTGCAGTCGGTTTCAGCTCTGTGTGGAAGCAGCATGTAGCCCAGTCTATTTCTCCAAGCCCTAATGGGCAGGGGCAAATCTGATATAGTACACAAGATAAAATATATCTGACATGGACAGGAAAACCTTAGCATGATAAGCTGATGGGGCATTTCAACAACAATGCCAATTAACCCTTGTCCTGCTGAATATTTAAATATGTCACACCCACTACTGATTATCAGCCAATCAGATTACTTGATGCAAATTATTGCAACAAATTCATTAACTGGATGGCAAACAATGAAGATCCTGATCAGATGGCTTCTTCAGAAGCCATCTGATCTGGATCTACATTGTTTCAAAGATAAGGCACATCTGGGCTCAGCAGGACAAGTATTAAGGTTAACTCGACTGAACTTCTGAATCAAATTCTAAAGCAGATAATAATCTATATCTCATTTCTGAGAGAGAAAGGCTTGACATTACATGTGAATCATCTGCTCTGCAGACAATTCACATGTAATGAAAAGCCTTATTTTATCTGAAAAATAAGAAATTAATTCTTTTATGTCATCTACTACTTGTGATTAGAGCTGGAAGTTTTACATGTCTACAATAGGTGAGATTAGAGCTTTGAAGTTTTACATGTCTACAATAGGTGAGATTAGAGCTTTGAAGTTTTACATGTCTACAATAGGTGTGATTAGAGCTTGCAGTTTTACATGTCTACAATAGGTGAGATAAGAGCTTTGAAGTTTTACATGTCTACAATGAGTGTGATTAGAGCTTGAAGTTTTACTTTTTCTACAATAGGTGTGATAAGAGCTTTGAAGTTTTACATGTCTATAATAGGTGTGATTAGAGCTTTGGTGGGCAACCGTAATGAACAGATAGACCTAAGCAAACAGTGCAGACCCAGATCAGACTGCTCCATCAGGGCCTACACTGTTTGCCATTCCGTCTGCACATTTAAGTCTCCTTGCTAGATCATTAAACAAATTTGTTAAAATTTTAGAAGAATTACAGCAAATCCTCAAGATGTCCACACTTTTAGGATTTTTACAGTACATGTCTACAATAGGCCTTTAACCCCATGACCATCAGATGATGATCACATTGGGTCAAACAGCTAATTTCTTCATACATCACTTCACAAATCTTAGTGCAGACATCAATATTTTTTAAATTATTTTTAGACTAAATAAGGCTTGAAATCATTGAGGTTTGGGATCATTGAGTTCATTTGGTATCATTTTGAAAATAGAGTTCTGCTTAAGCCGATGCTAGAGGGTGTGCTGGTGTTGCACATTTCAGTACTGGTCATGAGCAGACTCAATAAAACTGAGTCCGCTATTTTCTTTTATTTGAAGTATTCCTTGCTTCCAAATGATCTAACTTCAGAACTTATTGACATTGCATATAAATCTTCTGTCCAGCATGTATAATGTTAAGCCTTATTTTCTCTGAAAAATATGAATAAAATATTTGAAAATGAAGTATGGAAATGTCTTGATTCTCAATGTAAGTTATATCTACCAGAAGGGACTAAATAATTTCCCAATGTCTTCTTTCATTTATATCAAAATGTATTATGCTTGAGATAAATTACAATACCAAAACAATTTTTCCAAAAATCTATCCACATTTGTGAATTTAATTCATTTCATCACAAAAACACACCTGTATAATTTTGTCCCCCTTTAACCCCACTTTTATATAGTAAATCTGGGGTTTCCGGGGGTAAACCTTATTTTCTTATTTCTGCTCTGAAATATAGACTGTGGGTACTCGTTAGAACTGCCTCGATGAGGCGGATCTAACGAGTGCCCATTTTCTATATTTCGAGCAGAAATAAGAACAAGAGGGCCCAATGGCCCTATATCGCTCACCTGTGTACAAGAAAATCATAAGTGTAGGAGACCACTTGACATTGCTACATACTAAATATCTGAGCTCTGGGCCTTGAAGATTTTTGATTTTTTTTTCCCGTATAAGTGCATAGGTCAATTTTGACCCAAAGGGCATGGTTGGCAGGATTTATGTAGGCAACCATTTTATGTTGCTATATACTAAATATCTAAGGTCCGTACTTCATGGTTTCAGAGAAGAAGATTTTTAAAGTTTTTTTTTTCCATTATAAGTTTATTGGAGTTAAGAAGCCACAGGATTTGGCCAATTTGAACCCCAGGGGCAAGACTCAGGCAGGATTCATGCAGGCAACAACTCCATGTTGCTACATGCTAAATACCTGAGCTCTGGGCCTTATGGTTTCACAGAAGAATATTTTTCAAGTTTTTTTTTTTCCATTTTAAGTTTTTTTCCATTATAAGTCCATCCATGGTAGCTAATGGGCGATGGGTGTGGCCAATTCTGCAGGATTTATGTAGGTGACCTGGGCCCTGTGGTTTCAGAGAAGAAGATTTTTGAAGCTTTTTTCCATTAGGAGTCTATGGGAGCTAAGGGGCCCCAGGGCATGGCCCATTTGGACCCCAGGGCATGATTGGCAGGATTTATGTACGTGACCACTTACCGTTGCTACATGCTAAATATCTAAGCTCTGTGTTTTCAGATAAGAAGATTTTTGAAGCTTTTTCTCCATTAGGAGTCCATGGGAGCTAAGGGGCCCCGGGGCGTAGCTCATTTGGACCCCAGGGGCATGATTGGCAGGATTTATGTAGGTGACCACTTGCCGTTGCTACCTGCTAAATATCTAAGCTCTGGGTCCTGTGGTTTCAGGAGAAGATTTTTG
This sequence comes from Lucinisca nassula, assembly GCA_963580285.1. NCBI lineage: Eukaryota > Metazoa > Mollusca > Bivalvia > Lucinida > Lucinidae > Lucinisca > Lucinisca nassula. The sequence goes on along the minus strand of OY757011.1, from coordinate 144,040,074 downwards.
AAGCTTTTTCCCATTAGGAGTCTATGGGAGCTAAAGGGCCTCGGGGCGTGGCCAATTTGGACCCCAGGGGCATGATTGGCAGGATTTATGTAGTTGACCACTTGCCGTTGCTTCATGCTAAATATCTAAGCTCTGGGCCCTGTGGTTTCAGAGGAGAAGATTTTTTAAGCTTTTTTCCATAAAGAGTCAATGGGAGCTAAGGGGCCCCGGGGCGTGGCCCATTTGGACCCCAGGGGCATGATTGGCAGGATTTATGTAGGTGACCACTTGCCGTTGCAATATGCTATATGTCTAAGCTCTGGGCCCTGTGGTTTCAGAGAAGAAGATTTCTGAAGCTTTTTTTTCCATTAGGAGTCTATGGGAACTAAAAGGCCCCAGGGCGTGGCCCATTTGGACCCAAGGGGCATGATTGGCAGGATTTATGTAGATGACCACTTGCCGTTGCTACATGCTAAATATCAGAGCTCTTGGCCCTGCTGTTTCAGAGAAGAAGATTTTCGAAGCTTTTTTCCATTAGGAGTCTATGGGAGCTAAGGGGCCCCGGGGCGTGGACCATTTGGACCCCAGGGGCATGATTATCAGGAAATATGTAGGTGATCACTTGTCGTTGCTACTCTGGGCCCTGTGGTTTCAGAGAAGAAACTTTTTGGAGCTTTTTTTCCATTATGAGTCTATAGGAACTAAGGGGCCCTAGGGCGTGGCCTGTTTGGACCCCAGGGGCATGATTGGCAGGAATTTTGTAGGTGACCACTTGCTGTTGCTACATGCTAAATATCAGAGCTCTGGGCCCTGCTGTTTCAGAGAAGAAGATTTTCGAAGCTTTTTTCCATTAGGAGTCTATGGGAGCTAAGGGGCCCCGGGGCGTGGACCATTTGGACCCCCAGGGGCATGATTATCAGGAAATATGTAGGTGATCACTTGTCGTTGCTACTCTGGGCCCTGTGGTTTCAGAAAAGAAGATTTTTGAAGCTTTTTTTCAATTATGAGTCTATGGGAGCGAAAGGGCCCCAGGGCGTGGCCCATTTGAAACCCAGGGGCATGATTGGCAGGAATTATGTAGGTGACCACTGGCTGTTGCTACATGCTAAATATCTAAGCTCTGGGCCCTGTGGTTTCAGAGAAGAAGATTTTTTAAATTTTTCCCATTACCGGTATAAGTCTATGGAAGCTATATGTTGTCATAGCAACCAGAATTCCAAACTGATCAGCCCAAAAACCTTATGCAGCCTTTCCCCCTACCTGATGATGCTTCACATGAAATTTGATCAAGATTGGCCATGTGGTATTAGAGATATACTTATTTGAAATGGTTTACGAATGCACGCACGGACGGACGCACGCACGGACGATGGAGGATGGACAAAAAGTGATCACAAAAGCTCACCTTGTCACTACGTGACAGGTGAGCTAAAATATCACAATTTTTCATCTTAAAATTTTCATTTTTTCAGCGATAAAGGTGGCAATGTATTTGTATAGGCGTGTTTGCGTAATGATGTTTTATTTTTCGTATGCTGACATCATTCAGTATGACAACAATCCAACATAAGATGAAATGTCTGTACTTAACATGTTTTCAGTCATTGGTTTTGGTGTAGCAATATCTTTTTTTTTTTGTTTATATTTTACAGCCTTTTCAAGATAATTTCACTTCTTTTCAACCGCAATTGTATCAGAGGTGGGTGAAAACTGGAGTACCCAAGGAATCTGCTGCAATATGCTGAAACAATATGCTGAAACAATATGATCTGCTCCACATCATGGTGTAACTATATATCAAGTTTAAATCTGATCGACTGTAAACTGTAGAAGTTAGCCATAAAAAAAAGTTTATGGACAGAAAGACGGACATATACCATAACCTTTAACATAATACATGTACATCCGTTTTTCAAATGGACATATAAAAAACAAGACATGTAGTGTAAAGCCTTATTTCACCTGAAAAATAAGAAATAAAAAAATCTTCGAAAATGTCATCTGCTATTATTGCTTAGTGTTTAAAGGGTTGATGCTTTAAGGAAGCACAATGAGAGTACAAAATATAAAGTCATTCAAGTCAAAATCTTATTATCACAATTATGTAATAACGTCCTACATACTGTCCAAACAACATTTATATAGGTCTAAATTGTGAACTTAATCTGTAATCCGAGATTATAAAAATAGAACAACATGGATTCACAAAATTTTAACTCTTGACTGCTGAACTAGATATGCGCTACCTTTGCAAACAGTGAAGATCCTGATCAGATGGCTTGAGAAGCCATCTAATCAGGACCTACACTGTTTCCCTATCATTTGGAGTGGGGAGGGATGGTTTTGTTTGATTTGAAGTTTCAACACCTTTAGCTGTATAGGTCATTTTCATTTTGGAGACAATGCTTCCAATTTGTGGGACTTTTACCCAACATTGAGATAAAATGACATCTCAAGCCCTGTCACCCAATGAAACCAATAAGGGGGTGTGGAGGTGGAGTTCGGACACCATTAGGACTTACTACTGTATTATACCTATTTACCGCACTGTCCGCTTAGTTTTTTCAAAATTGTATGAAAATATTGTGGTGAAAAATCTACCCTAATAAGCGAACACTCAATACGAAAAAAAGCTTCCAATATGATTATTTTTATAGAGTTGAATTTCAGCATAGGGGTTCACCACATATACATAAGATTGTCTGGGTCAAAGATGCAGCAAAACTCAATATGAATTTGTTGGGAGGTTACTGTAAAGTGTGCGCTTGTGTATTTTTTCCAGAAAAAAAGCTTGGGTGTGCGCTTATAGGAGCATGTGCTGTAAATAGGTCGAATACGGTATATCATCATCATCATCATCAACAGATTTTTGATTAACATGCAGGTACAGGGGAAACATCCACAAAAGTGGGCCCCCTTCCAGGTAGCTAGCTTGCTGCATGTATGGCAGATCTTACACCAGATCTCCAGGCTTGTCTATCATCAGGATCGATAGCAGAGAGCTTCCATTCTCTGCAATCTCTTTCTGTCAGCTGCTTCCAGGTCATGTTGGGCCTTCCAGGCCCCTGCTTTCCACCTACATGTATGTCACAGGCAGTCTTGACTGCACGGTTGGAGCATTCCACATGTCCATACCAGCGGAGCCTTCTCTCTTTCAGGATGCTATCCTGTCAGGTGAGTCTTGCTTTTATTACAAAATTTGTACATTTGATTGCTTTGGTTGTACAAGATTATTTTGCTTATTTTCGAGCCTATCATTAATCAGGTGGGTGAAAACTGGGATACCCAGAGAAAAAGCACCTGACCCTCTGTTGCAGAACTTGATGTCTCGCATGTAACCCAAGCAAGGCTCCAACAACAGAGATTAAAGACCTCATGATTAAGAGTCAGTGCTCATGTATAATTACAGTCGAACTTTAATGGCTCAAACACCTTTGGGACCTCCAAAATCTGTTCAAGACAGGGGTAGTTCGAGCCACTGAGGTGACTGCCAGGCGCCATAACGAGATACTTTTAGACATCTTTTCGGTGTTCTATAAAGAAAATGTATGCTTTGTGTACCGGTACTCATTAGAATCGCCTCGAGGCGATTCTAATGAGTACACACAGCATATATTTGCAAGATAAAAGACTAAAATCTCCTTAATCAACCCCCACTATTTCCCTAGGGGCTCAAGAACGGGTTCGACACATCCATGGTAAAGGAGCCATCGGTCCCATCGAAATTCTACTGTAATTGACTGTGTTGGGGTTCAGCCCTTATCCTGTTTTGTTTGTTTGATTTGAGGTTTAACATCCCAGTCAACAGTATTTAGGTCAGTTTGGAGATGTTGCTTCCAATTTTGTTGGACTTTTACCCAACAATGAGATGAAACTTTGTGATGCGCTTTTAGGACAGCTAACACGCTTGTTCAATTTCGTTTACTGTGCCTACAACTGAATAAAAACCGGACTACATTTTGTGCGGGCTCATATTTCTGTGACGGTCAAAGCCGGAAGAAAGCCCAAACTACTTTTAAACAGACTCTGTCATTAAAAATGAATGAAAGTAAGAAAGAACTAGAAATGGTGTTCGTAAAACACAATGCCCCCAACCATATGCTTGCTCCTAAATGCCCAATTGTCCAAGGGCCATAACCAAAGAAAATTTTTCAGAGTTTTTTTGAAAGTTTCTCAAGTCATGTACTAGCCTGTCAAGTTTCTAGGCAACAAGTGAAACATTATTTTCCATGAGGAATCCATATATGTAATTTCAAAACCCTAGCATACATGGTTATAAAGTTAATTGCTATGCCTCACAAAGTATATATAGGTACAAAGTACAAATACCCAAAGTGACAAAGGGCCATAACTCATAAAGTATTTTTTGGAATGAAGTCAAAAGTTAATCAGGTCATCTACTCATCACCACCAATTTATTCATCAACTTTCAAGGCTGTAGCTCTAATAATTTTTGAGATATTTTGCTGATAAGATTTTATCAAAAAAATTTCAAAGGGCAACTGACAAAGAGACAAAAATATGTGTCACTTAATTTTCCATGAGGAATCTATTTATGTAATTTCAAAACCCTAGCATACACGGTTATAAAGTAATGCTATGCATCTCAAAGCATATAGAGGTACAATGTAAAAATACCCAAAGTGACAAAGGGCCATAACTCATTAAGTATTTTTCGGAATTTAGTCAAAAGTTAATCAGGTCATCTACTCATCACCACCAATCTATTCACCAACTTTCAAGGCTCTTCATTTTTTTGACATTTTACAAGGCACCCAAAATGTTTTGAGCGACCAATGTTCACTCTTGCAAATAAAATGGTTATTTTGTTTATTATCCCCACGCTTTTTGAAGAAAAAGTGGGGATATTGTAATTGTCTTCGTCGTCCGTACGTCCGTCCGTCCGTCTTACCGGACAAGTCCTCCCACACTTTTACAGCTAGAAACTTAAAACTTTGGGAACTGACAGGTCTTTGGTCTGAGGAGTGCAGGACACTTTCGGAATTTTGATCCTACCCCTAGGGGCCAGGCCAGGGGGTGGGATGCCCCGGGGGTAAAAAATTAAAGATTCCAGAACCTGGTCGTGTGACATATCAAACCGAACGGCATAATGAGTAGAATACATAACAATCAAAATTTGACCCCTAGGGTCAGGTTTGAGGTCACCAGATGTTAAAAACTTGGATTTTCACCCCCATAACCCCCTTTTTAACGATTACCGGATAACTCCTCCTACGCCGTTTCAGACAGAAACATGAAACTTTGGGAAATGATAGGTCTTTGGTCTGAGGAGTGCATGACACTTTCGGAATTTTGATCCTACTCCTAGGGGCCAGGCCAGGGGGTGGGGTGCCCCGGGGGTAAAAAATCAAAGTTTCCAGAACCTGGTTGTGTGACATATCAAATCGAATGGCATAATGAGTAGAATACATAACAATCAAAATTTGATCCCTAGGGTCAGGTTTGGGGTCACCAGAGGTCAAAAACTTGGATTTTCACCCCCATAACCCCATTTTTAATGATTACCGGATAACTCCTCCTACGCCCTTTCAGATAGAAACATGTAATTTTGGGAACTGATAGGTCTTTGGTCCGAGGAGTGCATGACACTTTCAGAATTTCGATCCTACCCCTAGGGGCCAGGCCAGGGGGTGGGGTGCCCTGGGGGTAAAAAATCAAAGTTTTCAGAACCTGATCATGTGACATATCAAATCGAATGGCATAATGAGTAGAAAACATAACAATCAAAATTTGACTCCTAGGGTCACGTTTGAGGTCACCAGAGGTCAAAAACTTGGATTTTCACCCCCATAACCCCCTTTTTAATGATTACCGAATAACTCCTCCTACGCTGTTTCAGATAGAAACATGAAACTTTGGGAACTGATAGGTCTTTGGTCTGAGGAGTGCATGACACTTTCGGAGTTTTGATATTAAAATTGGGTGGGAGTTGCAATTGAGAACTTATATAGTGGCGTATCTTTAAAAAAGCGTGGGGATATGCGATGGCGTGCCATCGACTGCGCGATTCTAGTGAATCTATGAAAACGTCAAACATTAGCAAAATCACTCAAAGTATTGATCAAATATCCATTTTAGCATAAGCATGTTCAGTTTTTAATAAGATTTGATTAAGTTCTGTGGTAAAATGAATCATTGTATATGACTTGTAAAGCGACCTTTAAAACTAAGTAACATATATTCAGGCAGTACACAGTTTCATACATTTCACCCTTGCTAAAAATCCACATTTTTAAGCTAGGTGGGTAAGCAAGCACTTTCTTATTTAATGGGTGCTTTGTCTGGTTAAAAATTGAAATTTGTTGGTGGTGGGGTTCAATTTAATTTTTTTTTTGGTGGTGGGTATTTGAAAACAAGAGGGCCCAGAGGGCCCTGAATCACTCACCTGAGAATCAGTGTCTCTAGTACATTCTTGGCCCAAGGGCTTTACTAGCTGAAGCTTCATACCAAATATCAAAGACCTGAGCCTTGTGGTTTCAGAGATGAAGATTTTTAAATATTTTCCCAATATAAGCCTATGAAAAACCGAAGGGCCCTGGGGATGGGGGCATTTTTGGCCCCATGGCTATAATTTGAACATTCTTGGTAGAGGTCCACTAGATGAAGCTTCACACCAAATATCAAAGCTCTGAGCCTTGCGGTTTCAGAGAGGAAGATTTTTAAAGATTTTCCCTGTATAAGCCTATATAAAACCAAAGGCCCCTGGGACGGGGGCATTTTTGACCCCAGGGCTATAATTTGAACAATCTTGGTAGAGGTCCACTAACTGAAGCTTCACACAAAATATCAAAGACCTGGGCCTTGCAGTTTCAGAGAAGAAGGCTTTAAAGATTTTCCCTCATACCTGTGATATCTCCCGGATCATGCGGGAGGCTCCCGCATTTGAAGCATACCTCCCGCTCTCCCGTCCGGGAGACAGAATCTCCCGCATTTGCAATTTTCCTGTCCCCGATTTTTTCCAGAGCTACCATTTGCGGTAAGCGGTAATAGACTTAAAATTTTCACACCTGAAGGCAATTAACAAATAAGCAGGAGAATATCTCGGACACTTAACGGTAAACATCAACCTTGAAAAGCCGATAATCCTTTGTTCTGTCTCAGCTGACTGCACAGAATAAACATGATCTGGCTGCCAGTAAATCTTACATAAGCTGACGTAATTTACTAACGGTTATCTTTTACGAGAGAGGTGCATCTGCACTCCAGTCCTGTGACTGACGAAAAACTCTAAAATCTAAGAAATGATTGATCACATGTTCTGTTTATTTATCCTTTCATCCCTCATTAAAACTGACTGATTTAATGTTGACTGGTGTGTAGTAAAAAAAGAATTGTTTATATACCCCTAATGGACGCATAAATGTAAGACAGACATGGTCTCAAAAAGCTAACTGGGAATTGAAAAATATACATAAATGAGCAGTGTCACAATAGAAGCTGTAGTTTCTGATATTTACATCCAGAGAGGACACAGATCAACCTGCCCACATGTGATAAGTTTAACTTTATTGGTCACCTGTACGATTCTAGGGAAGCTATGTAATTTGATTGGTTGATTGATAAATAATCGACCTGAAACAGACATACCTAAACAGTGGACACCCAGATCTCTGAACACAGATCAGAGTCTTCACTGTTTGCAAGTAATTCAAAAGGTAAAGTGATGCCAGTTTCCACAAAAAGTTGATTTTGGACCAGCAGCTGTGAGCTTAATATATTGTAGTGCTTAATTGTTGCAATCTCACAGGCTGGTAGCAGCGGCAGTCATCCCATTCTATCAGTGTGTGCTTATTTTAGGAGTCCTATTACCATAGACCATGAGAGATATCTTGACAGCCAAAATTTTTGGATTGTAACAATCCAACTTGAACTCGTCAGTCCTAGGAGTAACTCAGTAGTACAGACACTGTACAGTGTATGGTGACAGTTGTGTTCTATTTTACTTACATTTAGCTTAGATTTAAATTGAAATTGTGTTTATTTTCCCATTTTTTTATCAGTGTTTGTTCCTTTTATATCAATCACCAATATGTCTTTTATTTTCACATTTCATGTAATGTTAGAAGTTTTGATTTTGAAAGTGAAAAATAGTTATTATTTACCAATCAATAACGAGTATTTATTAAAAGTCATGAAATCAACAGCAGATTTTCTAATAGGGAAATTGCTCCCCTTGAGTAAGCTTTTTACAAGTACTGTATTTAAAAAGATTTGTGGCAGGGAACTTCATGTCAGTGAAATCTATAATTTGTGTGCAATTATTGGCTCACCTGACCGAAGGCCATGGTGAGCTTTTGTGACTGTGAGATGTCCGGCGTTGTCGTCCGTCGCGCGTCGTCCGTGCGTAAACTTTTCTTGTGAACACACCAGAGGTCACAGTTTTGGCCAATCATCTTCAGAATGATCATCTTGACAATATCTCTGTCATGTTTGAATATGGATCATGTTGGGTCAAAAAGTAGGTCAGTAGGTCAAATCATAGAAAAACCTTGTGAACACTCTAGAGGCCACAGTTTTAGTCTGATCATCATCAAACTTGCTAAGAATGACCATCTTGACAATATCTAAGTCAGTTTCGAAAATGGGTCATGTTGGGTCAAAAAGTAGGTCAGTAGGTCAGATCATTGAACAACCTTGTGAACACAATAGAGCCCACAGTTTTGGTCCAATCGTCATTAATCTGAATGATCATCTTGTTTGAATATGGATCATGTTGGGTCAAAAAGTAGGTCAAATTGTAGAAAAACCTTGTCAACACACTAGAGGCCACATCTTTAATCTAAGTCAAGTTTGGCAAGAAGTAGGTCAGTAGATGAAAATCATTAAAAAAAACCTTGTGGACACACTAGAGGCTACAGTTTTGGTCCAAACATCTTCAAACTTGCTCAGAATGATCTTCTGGACAATATCACTGTTAAGTTCGAATATGGGTCATGTTGGGTGAAAATGTAGGTCAGTAGGTCAAATCATAGAAAAATGTTCTGAACACACTAGAGGCCACCACAATTTCAGTCGGATTATCATCAAACTTGCTCAGAATGATCATCTTGACAATATCTTTATCAAGTTTAAAAATCAAAAAGTAGATCATTATGTTATTTTGTCATAACCGTTGGTCCGTTTAAGATAGAGCCCTCATATTTGGCATGTAGGTTCCTTGTGACAAGGGCTTCCACTCATACAAAAATGACCTGTAACCTTGACATGTTGCCTTCTTTATCATCACTTTTGAACCCTTTGAGATAGTGCCTTCATATTTGGTATGTTTGTTCTGTGTGACAAGGACTTCCTGCCCATTCAAAAAATTTGACCTGTGACCTTGACCTTTGACCTACTTAATCAGAACTTTTGAACTATTTGGGATAGAGCCTTCACATTTGGCATGTATGTTCCTTCTGACAAGGGCCTCCCACCTATACACATAATTTTACCTGCGACCTTGACTTTTGACCTACTTCACCATAACTTTTGAGCCATTTGAGATAGAGCCTTCATATTTGGCATGAAGGCTCCTTGTGACAAGGGCTTCCCACACATACAAAATTTTTGACCTGTGACCTTGACCATTTTTGTCATAACTTTTGAACCATTTAACATAGAGCCTTCATAATTTGCATATAGGTTTCTTGTGACAAGGTCTTCCCACTCATGCAAAAAAATTTGACCTTGACCTGTGACCTACTTAATCATAACTTTTGAACCATTTGAGATAGAGTCTTCATATTTGGCATGTATATTCCTTGTGAGAGGGGCTTCACACTCATACAAAAAGTTTGACCTTGACCTACTTGACCTGTGACCTACTTAATCATAACTTTTGAACCATTTGAGATAGATCCTTCATATTTGGCATGTACGCTCCTTCTGACAAGGCACCGTACTATATATAACCTACCATTTCATTTCTTCAGTGTGGATCAGGTGTGTGATCTAGGGCATCATTATATCAAGGTTTAGATGTAACAAAATTTACATTTTAACCAAATAAAAAGACTCAGCATTTTTTTCCCTGGGATTCTCACTAATTTTTTGGGGCCAACCTGAACAATTGTTATAAAATGGTATTAATTTCAGCATGGACTGCTTTACCTATACATGTATTTCTGAACAGAGTGTTCTGAGAAAGGCCAAAAAAGTTGCCTGCACTGACAATATGAAGGAGTGTAAATAGTGCTAGAAGTAATGCTTAACACTGAAGAGAACTTTGTGCTTTGGGTCTGTTCAGTAGCAGTAAAACCCAGCACTGGATAAAGAGGAGGACTGGAAACATTTTAGGATATCTTTTCTAATCAAGAATTTCTACACTAAAGCATGTTGCAGGTACTTTCAACAATCAGGTGATTCTGACAAATACCCACAACTTCAAATCACATCAATGGACTTGCGGTTACAGCATTGTTTGTAAATAACCTACAACTTGCTATTTTGAAATTAAACTTGACAAAATATGTTCCTATCATTTTAATTAAGTAGTTCCAGTTCCTTTGTACATCTAAACCATAAAAAATGACAAGAAAAAAACACTTAAACATGCCGTCAGAAAATCTCCCTCATTGGGACCCCAATCTCCCTCATCTGAGAAGCAAATCTCCCTCATGGTCAACATAAAATTATCACAGGTATGTTCCCTATCTAAGCCTATGTAAAACCAAAGGCCCCCGGGGCGGGGGCATTTTTAGCCCCAGGGCAATAATTTGAACAATCTTGGTAGACGTCCACTAGATGAAGCTTCACATCAAATATCAAAGATCTGAGCCGTGCGGTTTCAGAGAAGAAGATTTTTAAAGATTTTCCCTGTATAAGCCTATGTAAAACCAAAGGCCCCTGGGGCGGGGGCATTTTTGGCCCTAGGGCTATAATTTGAACAATCTTGGTAGAGGTTCACTAGGTGAAGCTTCACACCAAATATCAAAGACCTGGGCCTTGTGGTTTTAGTGAAGAATATTTTTTAAGATTTTCCCTATATAAGCCTATGTAAACCCAAAGGCCCCCGGAGTGGGGGATTTCTGGCCCAAGGGCCATAATTTGAACAATCTTGGTAGAGGTCCACTAGATGAGGCTTCATACCAAATATCGAAGACCTGGGCCTTTCGGTTTCAGAGAAGAAGATTTTTAAAGATTTTCCCTGTAAAAGCCTATGTAATATCAAAGGCCCCCGGGGCTGGGGCATTTTCGGCCCAAGGTCTATAATTTGAACAATCTTGGTAGAGGTCCTCTAGGTGAAGCTTCACACCAAATATCAAAAACCTGGGCCTTGTGGTGCCAGAGAAGCAGACTTTTAAAGATTTCCCCTTTATAAGCCTATGTAAACCCAAAGTCCCCTGGGGCGGGGGAATTTTTGGCCCTAGGGCTATAATTTGAACAATCTTGGTAGAGGTCCACTAGATGAAGCTTCACACCAAATATCAAAGATCTGAGCCGTGCGGGTTCAGAGAAGAAGATTTTTAAAGATTTTCCCTGTATAAACCTATGTAAAACCAAAGGCCCCAGGGGCAGGGGATTTTTGGCCCCAGGGCTATAATTTGAACAATCTTGGTAGAGATCCACTAGGTCAGGCTTCACACCAAATATCAAAGACCTGAACCTTGTGGTTTCAGAGAAGAAGATTTTTAAAGATTTTCCCTATCTAAGCTTATGTAAAACCAAAGGCCCCCGGGGCGGGGGCATTTCTGGCCCAAGGTACCAAATATCAAAGACCTGGGCCTTTCGGTTTCAGAGAAGAAGATTTTTAAAGAATTTCCCTGTATAAGCCTATGTTAAACCAAAGGCGCCCGGGGCGGGGGCATTTTTTGGCCCTAGGGCTATAATTTGAACAATCTTGGTAGACGTCCACTAGATGAAGCTTCACATCAAATATCAAAGATCTGAGCCGTGCGGTTTCAGAGAAGAAGATTTTTAAAGATTTTCCCTGTATAAGCCTATGTAAAACCAAAGGCCCCTGGGGCGGGGGCATTTTTGGCCCTAGGGCTATAATGTGAACAATCTTGGTTGTGGTCCACTAGGTGAAGCTTCACACCAAATATCAAAGACCTGGGCCTTGTGGTTTTAGTGAAGAATATCTTTAAAGATTTTCCCTATATAAGCCTATGTAAACCCAAAGGCCCCCGGAGTGGGGGATTTCTGGCCCAAGGGCCATAATTTGAACAATCTTGGTAGAGGTCCACTAGATGAGGCTTCATACCAAATATCGAAGACCTGGGCCTTTCGGTTTCAGAGAAGAAGATTTTTAAAGATTTTCCCTGTAAAAGCCTATGTAATATCAAAGGCCCCCGGGGCTGGGGCATTTTCGGCCCAAGGTCTATAATTTGAACAATCTTGGTAGAGGTCCTCTAGGTGAAGCTTCACATCAAATATCAAAAACCTGGGCCTTGTGGTGTCAGAGAAGCAGACTTTTAAAGATTTCCCCTTTATAAGCCTATGTAAACCCAAAGTCCCCTGGGGCGGGGGAATTTTTGGCCCTAGGGCTATAATTTGAACAATCTTGGTAGAGGTCCACTAGATGAAGCTTCACACCAAATATCAAACATCTGAGCCGTGCGGGTTCAGAGAAGAAGATTTTTAAAGATTTTCCCTATATAAACCTATGTAAAACCAAAGGCCCCAGGGGCAGGGGATTTTTGGCCCCAGGGCTATAATTTGAACAATCTTGGTAGAGATCCACTAGGTCAGGCTTCACACCAAATATCAAAGACCTGGGCCTTGTGGTTTCAGAGAAGAAGATTTTTAAAGATTTTCCCTATCTAAGCTTATGTAAAACCAAAGGCCCCCGGGGCGGGGGCATTTCTGGCCCAAGGTACCAAATATCAAAGACCTGGGCCTTTCGGTTTCAGAGAAGAAGATTTTTAAAGATTTTCCCTGTATAAGCCTATGTAAAACCAAAGGCGCCCGGGGCGGGGGCATTTTTTGGCCCTAGGGCTATAATTTGAACAATCTTGGTAGAGGTCCACTAGGTGAAGCTTCACACCAAATATCAAAGACCTGGGCCTTGTGGTTTCAGAGAAGAAGATTTTTAAAGATTTTCCCTATATAAGCCTATGTAAAACCAAAGGCCCCCGGGGCGGGGGCAGTTCTCGCCCGAGGGCCATAATTTGAACAATATTGGTAGAGGTCCACTAGATGAAGCTTCAAACCAAATATCAAAGACCTGGGCCTTGTGGTTTCAGAGAAGAAGATTTTTTAAGTTTTCATTTTAAAAATCTATTTTTAGCTCCTGTGACCTAGATGTGCAATGGACCGGAACCATTCGAACAACTTTGAAAGGGGGCAACCTAAGGATCATTCCTGTGAAGTTTGGTTAAAATCCAATCAGTGGTTTAGGAGGAGATGTCATTTGAAGAAAAAGTTTACGCACGCACACACACGCATGACGGAAGATGGACAAAAAGTGATCCCAAAAGCTCACCTCGTCACTACATGACAGGTGAGCTAAAAAGTATCATCCATCCCCACCCCTATATGGTTAATTCTGGAGAAGCCCTTAGCATTTTTAGGAACAAAAAAAATCTCACTCTTTCAAATTTTTCCTAAAGTTCCCGTGAGCCAAATACTAAACAAGAGGCTCAATGAGCCTAAACCGCTCACCTGAGGAACTTAAGTTTTAACAATTCACAGACTTGACTACTAAATCTGCTAATAGAATCCAGCCCATTAACCCTTACAGGATATACGTCATCATTATTGCATTGCATTCCAAGTTTGAGACTTCTAGCTTCTATAGTTCCTGAGAAATCTTTGACGAAAATTTAACATTGGTCAAAATGGAGAGAAAGAAGAATGAAAGAACAGATGAACAAATAAGCTGAGAAAGCCCAATGTCTCTTACACAAAATAAGTCATCATTATTCTATTGAATACCAAATTTGATGCTTCTAGCTTTTATAGTTCCTGAGAAATCTTTGATTAAAAATTTAACATTGGTCTATTATCTCTATATGGAGAGAAAGAAGAATGAAGGAACAAATGAACCAGACTAGCTCCAAAACCTAATGCAGCCTTTCCGCTTGCCCAATGGTGCTACACATAAAATTTAAACAAGATTGGTCGACTGCCTTCTGAGATATGCTTCATTGAAAGTGTGGACGACGGATGAACGGACGACAGACGGCGGACTCCGGAGCCTTGGTATACTATCAGCTCACTGGAGCCTTTGGCTCAGGTGAGCTAAAAATTCAAGTCACTTTTTCTGTCACAACATTTTCCCTTCGTTAAGTCTATGGGCAAATTTTTTGGACTCTCAAGGTCACGTAACTCCGAGGTCAATATTACGATTCGGCCCAAAATCGAACTTAACCGAGATTTTATGCCTGTCCTCGTAACCTGCAAGTTTGAAGCTGATATGAATAAAAATAAAGTTGCTATCGTGGTCACAACGTATTTTTTATGCTCAAGGGCAGGTAACTCCAAGGCAAATATTCCGATTCGGCCCAAAATCGAACTTAACCAAGATTTTATGTCTGTCCTCGTTACCTGCAAGTTTGAAGCTGATCTGAAAAAATTCAAGTCGCTATCGAAGTCGCAACATTTTCCCTACGTTAAGTCTATGGGCAAATTTTTTGTCGCTCAAGGTCACGTAACTCCGAGGTCAATATTCCGATTCGGCCCAAAATTGAACTTAACCGAGATTTTATGCCTGTCCTCGTTACCTGCAAGTTTGAAGCTGATATGAATAAAATAAAGTTGCTATCGTGGTCACAACGTATTTTTTTATGCTCAAGGGCAGGTAACTCCAAGGCAAATAATCCGATTCAGCCCAAAATCGAACTTAACCGAGATTTTATGTCTGTCCTCGTTACCTGCAAGTTTGAAGCTGATCTGAAAAAAATTCAAGTCGCTATCCTAGTCACAACATTTTCCCTATGTAAAGTCTATGGGCAAATTTTTTGTCGCTCAAGGTCATGTAACTCCGAGGTCAATATTTCGATTCGAACTAAACTGAGATTTTATGCCTGTCCACGTTACCTGCAAGTTTGAAGCTGATCTGAATAAAAATAAAGTTGCTATCGTGGTCACAACATATTTTTTCATGCTCAAGGGCAGGTAACTCCAAGGCAAATAATCCGATTCGGCCCAAAATCTAAAGTAACCGAGATTTTTGGTCTGTCCTCGTTACCTGCAAGTTTGAAGCTGATCTGAAAAAAATTCAAGTTGCTATCGTAGTCACAACATTTTCCCTATGTTAAGTCTATGGGCAAATTTTTTGTCGCTCAAGGTCACGTAACTCCGAGGTCAATATTCCGATTCGGCCCAAAATCGAACTTAACTGGGATTTTATGCCTGTCCTCGTTACCTGCAAGTTTGAAGCTGATCTGAATAAAAAATAAAGTTGCTATCGTGGTCACAACGTATTTTTTCATGCTCAAGGGCAGGTAACTCCAAGGCAAATAATCCGATTCGGCCCAAAATCGAACTTAACCGTGATTTTATGTCTGTCCTCGTTACCTGCAAGTTTGAAGCTGATCTGAAAAAAATTCTAGTCGCCATCGTAGTCACAACATTATCCCTATGTTAAGTCTATGGGCAAATTTTTTGTCGCTCAAGGTCACGTAACTCCGAGGTCAATATTCCGATTCGGCCCAAAATTGAACTTAACTGAGATTTTATGCCTGTCCTTATTATCTGCAAGAATGAAGTCGATCAGAAAAAAATTGACGGAGCTAGAGTGATGACAAGCTTTTTCCTATGTTAAGTCTATGGAAGCTATATGTTGCCATGGTAACCACAGTTCCACTCAGATCTGCATGAAAACCTTATGCAGTCTTTCCACTTGCCCAATAATGTTACACATGAAATTTGATCAAAGTCGGCCAAGTAGTCTTCAAGATATACATTTTTGAAATTCACATTAACCCTTATGCAAAAATGCACAAGGGCAGGTAACTCCTAAGTGTATGATCCGATTCTGCCAATTATCGGACTTGACCGAGATTTCATGGCTGTGCTGGTTATCTGTAAGAATGAAGCCAATCCGAACAAAATTGAAGCAGCTACAGTGATGACAACATTTTCCCCATGTTAAGTCGATAGGCAATTTTTCGGGCGCTCAAGGGGACGTAACTCTTGAATGAATTATCTGGTTCGGCCCAAAATCGAACTTGACCGAGATTTTATGCCTGTACTGGTTATCTGCAAGAATGAAGTCGATCAGAAAAAAATTGACGGAGCTAGAGTGATGACAAGCTTTTTCCTATGTGAAGTCTATAGGAGCTAGATGTTGCCATGGCAACCAGAGTTCCACTCAGATCTGCCTGAAAACCTAATGAAGCCTTTCCACTTGCCCAATAATGCGACACATGAAATTTGATCAAAGTTGGCCAAGTAGTCTTTAAGATATACATTTTTGAAATTCCCATTAACCCTAATGCAAAAACACACAAGGGCAGGTAACTCCTAAGTGAATGATCCGATTCTGCCAGTCATCGAACTTGACCGAGATTTCATGGCTGTGCTGGTTATCTGCAAGAATAAAGCCAATCTGAAAATAATTGAAGCAGCTACGGTGATGACAACATTCTCCCCATGTTAAGTCAATAGGCAATTTTTTCAACGCTCAAGGGCACGTAACTCCTGAGTGAATAATCCGATTCAGCCCAAAATCGAACTTGATCGAGATTTCATGCCTGTCCTCGTTATCTGCAAGAATGAAGAGGATCAGAAAAAAATTGACGGAGCTAGAGTGATGACAAACTTTTTCCTATGTTAAGTCTATGGGAGCTATTTGTTGCCATGGCAACCAGAGTTCCAATCCGAACTGCCCGAAAACAGTATGCAGCCTTTCCCCCTACCTGATAATGCTTCACATGAAATTTGATCAAGATTGGCCCACTGGTTCCGGAGATATACTTCTTTGAAAGTGTGGACGACGGACGACGACGACGGACGCCGGCTCGTGGTATACTAATACCTCACATGAGCCTTCGGCTCAGGTGAGCTAAAAAGAGGGTGAAAAATGGTTCGTCGTGCGCAGTCTCACTCTTTGGATTTTCTCAAAGTTGGCAGGTATGCATTCTGTTCTGTAAAACATAACTTAGATATAACACTTATAACATCTCTACTAATCTCCATTAAAAAATTTCAAATGCGTTTTCACTTACCCCTCCTACAGGCAGACCTTTGCCTTTCCAAGCTGGTCCCAGAAAACGAAGGAACTCTTCTTCTTTCTTTGCTTTCTTAGCTTCTTCCCGGGGAACCAGCACTCTCTCTTTATAGTTTTCCCTCTACAATGTGTAGAGGTGAAAAGCATCACGAAAACATGTCAATATAATTCTGACTCCCTTGAACCCCACTTTTATATAGTAAAACTGGGGTTTACAGGGGTAAACCTTATTTTCTTATTTCTACTCTAAAATATAGATTGTGGGTACTCATTAGAATTAACCACCTCATAGAAACCTTATTTTTCTTATTTCTGCTCTGAAATATACATTGTGGGTACTTGTTAGAACTACCTCAATGAGGCGGTTTTAACAAGTACCCACAATGTATATTTTGAGCAGAAATAAGAAAAATATCAAGATCACTGGCAGTAAACATTCAAATTGACCTCCACCGGTGGTCAATTGAAAACAATTTGACTTATATATGGAGGTCAATTTTAATGTTTCCTGTTATTTTATTTGTGGAAGGTCGCAGGTAAGATTATTCTTGGAGAATGGAGAATGTTATTCTATCAGTTTTTTGCACCTGTATGTTCATACCAAGAGTTATTGAAAGGTTTTCAGTCGTTTTGTCGCAATCATTTTTGTTCCGCACTCTCAGTGGTGAAATCGAAAGTAGAAAGTCAGCAAACACAGGTGAATTTGCTCTGATTGTCCGATGACAAGCTTCCAGTGAGCAATTATTGTTCCAGTCAAATACGGTGATACCATATCTGCTTCCGAGACATACTTTTATAAATCTACACGTTTTCCCTACAATGTTCAGGCCATTTTTGCATCGGAAGTCAATTTGAAAATGAGGTGGTCAATTTGACTAATGGGTAATACAATGGAAAATGATTTTTGAATGAAAATCATGAAATATGGTTCTTTATGTCGTTTTGGGGTCATGTTTAGTATGAAGTCATTGGGTCCGTTTTCTTGAGAGAGTGACCGCCAGTGTACTCAAACTTCACATTCTCTTAACAAATAGCCTCTTCGGAAACAGTTGATCAGAAGCAAACTAGAGCTGTCAGAGGATCTGACTATAGCCCCGCTTCAGCGCTGTCAGAGAAGAAAGTTATTTAAGCTGCAGAGAAAACAGTTATGAACAAGAAATAACTGTTGAAAATTTTACATTATCTGGAAAAACTCGAGTTGTGAGCCCTTGTCCCTCATTTCAATGAGCATGATACATTACCAGAATGTCCATGTTTATACTAAATTTCATCTTCCATTTTTCAATGTTCAAAGGGTAATAACTCCTAAAGTAGGCAAATCAGAGTCAGGGTTCCTGCGCTCTGCACATTGTCTCATGGTGCTTTACACTTGTGTGAAGTGTCATGAAAATATCTCAAATGGTTTGTGAGTTATGGAGCCGACACAGTCAAAATTGCCTTTTTAAATGTTCAAAGGGCAATAACTCCTAAAGTAGGCAAACCAGAGTTATGGTTCCTGCACTCTGCACATCATCTCAAGGTGCTTTTCATTTATTTGAAGTTTCATGAAAATATCAGAAACGGTTATGGAGCGGACATAGTTAAAATTGCCATTTTTTAATATTCAAAAGCCTATAACTGAAAAAGTAGACAATCCAGAGTTTGGGTTCCTGCGCTCTGCACACGTAATATGGTGCTTTACATTTGTGTGAAGTTTCATAAAATTATCTCAAACGGTTTTTGAGTTATCGAGCAAAGACGGCTAAAATTGATATTTTTCAATATTCAAAGGGAAATAACTCAAAAATTAGGCAATCCAGAGTTATGGTTCCTGCACTCTGCACACCATCTCATGGTGTTTAATGTTTGTGTGAAGTTTCATGAAATTATGTGAATGGGTTTTAAAGTTATGGAGCGGACACGAAAATTGTTAACAGACACAGACAGACACACAGACAGACACACAGAAAATACGAAAACCAGAGTTATGGTTCTTGCGCTCTGCACATTGTCTCATAGTGCTTAACATTTGTGTGAAGTTTCATGAAATTATCTCAAACGGTTTTCGAGTTATGAAGCAGACACTGTTAAAATTGCCATTTTTCAATGTTCAAAGGGCAATAACTCCAAAAATAAGCAATGCAGAGTTATGGTTCCTGCGCTCTGCACATCGTCTCATAGTGCTTAACATTTGTGTGAAGTTTCCTAAAAATATCTCAAACGGTTTTCGAGTTATGAAGCGGACACAATTAAAATTGCCATTTTTCAATGTTCAAAGGGCAATAACTCCAAAAGTAGGCAATCCACAGTTATAATTCCTTCGCTCTGCACATTGTCTTATGGTGTTGAACATTTGTGTGAAGTTTCATGAAAATATGTTAAGCAGATACAAAGTTATGGAGCCAACACAAATTAACGGAATCACGGAATTACGGAATTACGGAAAATGTTCAAAGGGCAATAACTCCAAAAGTAGGCAATCCACAGTTATAATTCCTTCGCTCTGCACATTGTCTTATGGTGTTTAACATTTGTGTGAAGTTTCATGAAAATATGTTGAGCAGATACAAAGTTATGGAGCCAACACAAATTAACGGAATCACGGAATGACAGAAGGACATGGCAAATCCAATATAGCCCCACTTTTTCAAAGCGGGGCTATAACAAGGCGCACATTATCATCCGTGCTAATCTTAATCTTTTTTAACTTTCTTCAGAGATTCATCACTATGGGTGAAACATGGGTCCATCATTTTACTCCAGAGGCTACACACCAATCGAAACAATGGAAACACTCTGGCTCACCCCGCCAAAGAAGGCAAAGACTGTACCATCAGCTGGGAAGCTTCTGGCCTCGGTTTTCAGGGATGCAGATGGTATTATGCTGATAGATTATGTCCAAAAAATCAATGGCACATATTATGCTTCACAACTGACGCAGTTACGGGAAAATATTAAACTTAAGCGCCGCCTAATGCTCACTAAAGGTGTGTTGTTCCATTAGGACAGTGCTCCTGTTCACAATCTGTCATATGAATTCTACAGAGTGGAGTTTGAAGCAAAAAATTCGTGAAAAATTTAGATCAAGGTCAGGATATATCTGGTTATACAAAAAATGCTCTATCTGATGCCAGACGCCAACACACTACAGCATTTCACTCTTTGACTCCACCACAGAGAATACACAGAGGCACTGTAAATATATTTTTATGCATTGGAGTCATGGAGCCGAATCTTAGAAAAGATATCGGAATGGAGTATAGAATCAAATTTTGGTGAAAAAGTTAGGCTACGCCTATTGCATAGGATCGGTTTATACATGTACATGTACTGCTGCGGCTCCAAAATTTGACCCCAGCCTCCACTTAATCTCTCCATTGCATGACTCTACTCCATGACTCCAGAAGCATTGTCCTAATGGAATAACACACCTTAAGTGAGCTTTCCCGTAGCTGCGTCAGAAGTGAAGCATAGCTTGTGTCATTCATTGTTTGTCCCTTTTAGAGATAATCTATCAGCAGAAAACCATCTGCATCCCTGAAAACCGAGGCCATAACCTGCCCAGCTGATGGAATAGTCTTTTCCTTCTTCGGCGGGGTGAGCCAGTGTGCTTCCATTGTTTCGATTGTTGTTTGGCCTCTGGAGTAAAATTATGGACCCATGTTTCGACCCTTAGTGACGAATCTCTGAAGAAAGTTAAAAAGATTAAGATTGGCAAGTGATTATATGCGCCTGGTGTGCTTCTGATCAACTGTTTCTGACAAGGCTATTTGTAAAGAGAATGTGAAGTTTGAGTACACTGGCAGCCTGAATTTGGCTGTCACTCTTTCCAGAAAACGGATCTTTATACTTAAACATAACCCCAAAACCACAAAAAGAATCATATTGCATGATTTTCATTCAAAATAATCTCCATTAGTCAAATTGACCACCTCATGGTCAAATGACCTCGATGCAAAAAATGGCCTGAACATTGTAGGGAAAAAGTGTAGATTTTTAAAAGAAGTGTTGGGAGCAGATATGATATCGCCGTATCTGACTGCAACAATAATTGCTTACTGGAAGCTTGTCATTGGACAATCAGAGCAAATTCACCTGTGTTTGCTGACTTTCTACTTTCGATTTCACCACTGAGCGGTGCGGGACAAAAATGATTGCGACGAAACGACTGAAAACTTTTCAATAACACTTGGTATGAACATGCAGGTGCAAAAAAACTGATAGAATAACATTCTCCAATTTTTAAGATATGCTTTAGATCAAGAATAATCTTACCTGCGACCTTCCTGCAATCCACGAATACCAATAACAGGAAACGTTCAAATTGACTTCCTGATATAAGTCGAATTGTTTTCAATTGACCACCGGCGGAGGTCAATTTGAATGTTTACTGCCCGTGAAGTACCCACAATCTGT
Source organism: Lucinisca nassula (assembly GCA_963580285.1). Taxonomy (NCBI): domain Eukaryota; kingdom Metazoa; phylum Mollusca; class Bivalvia; order Lucinida; family Lucinidae; genus Lucinisca; species Lucinisca nassula. Next base: position 144,018,587 of record OY757011.1, on the reverse strand, counting down.
ATTTCAGAGCAGAAATAAGGAAGATATCACAATTTTTCATTTTAAAATTTTCGTTTTTTTTTTTAAAGTTTACAATGTATTTTTGTATAGCCTTGTTTTCATAATGGGTTTTACTATTATCCATTCCATAAGAGTAATGGATACAGCTACAAGGGATGGGGCAACTCCTTACTTAATCCTTATCATTAAAGACTTATCTTACCCATATATCTTCAGAAAGATGTTGTAAGAACACCTACATCTCTATAAAACACTGTTCATTATAAGACAGTTTTGGATAAAAGAGTTTAAAAGACGGATAAAAAATGTATAGATTATACAGAATGGTCATTTTTCTATATAATCTATACTTTTTTCTATATAATCTATACTCTTTTGTTTGAATATAGCATGGTTGTTTAACATGGTTTCTGTTTTGAACAATGATGTTTATACAAAGAGGATGGAAACTCCTCATGAGGTATCTCTATAAATTACCTTCAACAATAGCAGCACTGAGTGAAAATGAGCCCTAGGACCCTGCAAAGACTCTGATCAGTATTTTCAATGGGCTCTGTATGAAAAGCCCTTACCCAAAACCTATGGAAGACTGTGTTTTGAGTGGGTGTACAAGTTCATTTTTGTCTCCCTGTGAATACAATACGAAAACACGCCTATACTAATACATGTTAAATTTTTCCGCCGAAAAATAAAAAATTTTCAGATGAAAAATTGTAATATTTTTCTTATTTCTGCTCAAAATATAGATTGTGGATACTCGTTCTAACGAGTACCACAATCTGTATTTTAGAGCAGAAATTAGAAAAAAAAAAAGGTTTACCCCTGTAAACCCCAGTACATTTCTTTCTTTGGCCTATTTCTGAAGATGAAAAATAATGTTTGTTTTTTTTTTCTTATTGGATTATGGGTGCATGTTAGAACTGCCTCAGTGAAAAAGTTAATCTTACAAGTATTATGCATACACTATATTGTGGGATAAAAAAATATGAAAATAATGTACACCATTCCACAGTCTTCACCCTTTCCTGAAAGCTTGGGTTTTTCCAGGGGGTTAATATGTGATGTGTATATAAATATTTGTTACTTAATGGTTTTCAGGAACAATAGCCTTTTGAACACAAAACGAAATTTGCTCAGAAAATGACATTCAAAATTCCTTTTCAATTCAAAGAAAATTACACTTAACATTAAATATGAATCGTCTATGACAAGAATTCTGCCAAAGGCTATGTCCATAGCAACAGATAAGGTTGGTATTTTGTGACAATTGAAGGATAGTTTTCCTTATTTCGCCATATCAACCTATGTTGTGGGTACTCATAGAACCGACTCGATGAGGCAGTTCTAATGAATACCCACAACATAGGTTTTTAGTGCGAATTGACAAAAACTATCCGTCAGTATCACAAAATACTTACCTTACCTGTCGCTATGTATGTCCCGTCCATATGGACTTGAACCCTTGGGTTGAAGCAATGGCTGAAGCAAATCTTGATGGACTGACACATGAATGATGTTTGTTTGATTTGATGTTAAATGCCCCCGTCAACACTGTAAAGGTCATTTTGGAGATGTTGCTCCCAATTTTGTGGGACTTTAACCCGAAATTGAGATGAAATGACTTCTCAAGCCCTGTCGCCCAATGAAACCAATAGGGTTTATTAGCATGGACGGTCCGCCTCACACTGAGATTCCTGGACAGGCTTAGATCCTCTGAGCAGTTTAACGGTACTAGTGTGCTGGCCGGATTCAGCTCTGCATGGAAGCATCATGCAGCCCATATATTTCTTCAAACCCCTATGCGGGGGCCGACACATGAATGAATGGAAAAACAAACTAATGGACATAAAAACGTACTCCTATATCACACAATGCTTCAAACAGGTGCAAAAAAATGACATCTATAACAGTTTAACCCATTTTGTACCAGAAACCCCAGCAAACAGTGCAGGCCCAGATCTTTCTGCGGCGTCTGATCAGGGCCTACACTGTTTGCTAAAAGTTTAGCCATTTTCCTAATGAATTTTGAAGAAAACACAACCTAACACCCCTAAATATTGAAATGGACTCATTGTTTATATAAAAAGCAAGATTCCATTTGGTACAGAAAGGGTTAATATTTCATATCCCTACCTGTTTATTAAACTCTTGCTGACAAACCTCCCTAGAAGATTTAGTCTTGACTTCATATTTACTTTCAACCTCTGAAATCACAAGGCAAAATACATTACATTAAATTATTCATATAAACCATGAAAATCCCACTTTATATGTGGAAAACTTTTCAGGGGAATACATCGATTGACATATTTTTGTTACAAACAAAAATAGTGGGTACTTGTTAGAACTGCCTCAGTAAGGCAATTCTAACAAGAAGGGCAGTTCTAACAAGAACCAACATTTGGAACAAAAATAAGACCCCCCATGCCCCACCCTCGCCAAAAAAAACAAAAAAAAAACAAACTTCAAATCAACAGACATTAAAGACGCAATATCTCACACAGGTAAGCTGACCAATATCACCGATTCCCTTACAAAAAGGCCATATCTACACTTCCATTCATTTTCCTCTTTCTCCTCTGTCCATCACTTTCATTTCCTCTTACTATCTCTTCTGTCTCTTTTCTCCTTTTCTCTGGGAGATGACACAAAATGACACACAAGGGTTGACATTAAAGCTGGCTTATCGGAGCTGAAAAGACAATCGATTATCAATCAGGTCATTGCGATCGATAATCGATTAGTAATCGCTATGTTTTTTTGTCATAATTTTACCTGTCTGAGCATGTCTCTTACCATATGTTGTACTTTATTATATGTACATGTATATTTGAACAGACAGGCCTGAGCAAACAGTGTAGACCCAGATGAGCATCTCATCAGGATCTGCACTGTTTGCCACTCATCAAGCTATTTTAGGCATAACTTTGGTTAGTAAATTGTACCTGTCAAGTAATCGATTACAAGCAAATCAGAAATGATAATCATTTTTCTGGAATTTATCGATTGATTAATCGATTATACGATTAATCGTATCAGCCTTAGTTGACATGTTGTTAAACACAAATCAATCAATCAATCATATCTAGAGTCAGTAAAGGTAACATCACATAGGTGATTCATGATAATTTTAGCTGGCCAATGTTAATACCATAAAAATCCTAAAAATCGGGACACCTTGAGGACTTGCTGTAATTCTCCTAAAATTTTAACAAATTTGTTTCACAATCCAGCAAGGAGTCCAAGAAGTGGAGATGGAACGGCAAACAGTATAGACCCTAATCATACTGCTTCTGGGTCTGGACTGTTTGCTGTCCCAATACTTCGGATCAATATGGTAGTATATAGCACAGGCAAAAAAGGGAAATATTTTAACCCTTAACCAATTTTGTAACAGGAACCCCAAAACAGCTATTTGGCAATCAGTGCATGCCCAGATCAGATGCTGCAGAATAGGCATCTGATCAGTGATCAGGACCTACCCTGTATGAAAAAAAAAATTCATCTATTTTACAAATAAATTTTGAAGTAAACAGGAACTGTCACCCCTAAATTTTGAAATGAATTCCTGCTATATATAAAGAGGAAGATTCCACTTGGTACAAAAAGGGTTAAGGGCAATGGTTATAACTGTTACTGTTCTCATTAATGCTATCTGAATCCCTCTGAAAAGGTAATCTCCTTTCGTTTTATGAGCAGTCCTTATAGGTTAACCCTACCATGCTGAACCCGGAAATATCCTTTTTGAAAACAGTATAGATCCAGATCAGCTGGCTTCTCACAAGCCAGCTGATCAGGATCTATACTGTTTTCCATACCGGATAAAATTGATATAACACAACACTAATGGCTTAATATAGGAGAGGAGTGTAATGCATTGAAATATTCAGCATGGTAAGGGTTAAGACAGACAAAAATATTTTTGTAAAGATTTACCACACCACTGCATATTTTCTAAAAATATTTTTTCAAAATTTTTGATATTGTCCTTCTTGATAATATGACAGTGGTATTAGTTTCAGGAAAATAAAGTCTAGATTTTTGTTTTGTTCACCAGAAACATTCACATTCTTTTGCCAGAAACTAACAACTGCCCATATCAAATCAGCAGAAGGGACAGTATGACCATCGCAAAGATTTCATGATCAATCTCCTTGAAAGAATGTTGCCGGCCCTGCAGGTATTGAACCTGCGACCTGATCACCAGTCAGATGTGCAGCCAACTAAGCACCTGAGGTTGGCAAACAAAGTCTAGTCAATCCAAAGTTATTTATAACCCTTGAGACCTTGTAGACCAATACAGATTTTGTTTGTTTGATTGAATTGAGGTTTTAAGTCCCTTTTAACACTATTTGCCGGTAAGTCATTTTGGAGATGTTGCTTCCAATTTTGTGGGACTTTTATCCACCATTGGGATAAAATGATGAACCCAATGAAACCAATAGTGTTTATATATATACATGAACCATCCCACTCGCACCAATTTGCTTGTCTAAGCGGTTCACCAGTACTCACATTAACAGTAGTCATATTCAGTCGCTTTCAGCTCTGCATGGTTTGTTTGATTTGAGATTTAACATCCCCTCAACACTGTATAGCTAATTTTGGAGACGTTGCTTCCAATTTTGTGGGACTTTTACCCAACATAGAGATGAAATGACATCTCAAAACCTGTCGCCCAATGAAACCAATAGGGTTTAAAAGCATGGACTGTCTGACTCGCAGCGTTTTGTCTGGGCAGGCTTAGATCCTCTAAGCGGTTTACCAGCTATTTCTTCAAGCCCCGGTGGGCTGAGGCAGGCAGCTCTGCATGGAAGCACCATGCATCCCAATCTATTTCTCCAAGCCCTGATGGGCGGGGCCTAGACCAATACAGATACAAATGCAAACAGTGTAGATCCTGACAAGATGGCTTTAAATAACTATTAAATAAGCTGTCTCATCACTACTTACACTGTCTGCCATTCTACCAAGGATTTTGACTATAACTTGTATTGCCAAGAATGTGTTTATCCAAATGCAAGGTTAAGAAATCCATAGATGCAAGGGTTATACCACAGATTTATAAGTATCAGGACAGAAAGGCCTAAGCAAAGAGTGCAGACCCAGATCAGATTGCTCCTCAAGGAGCAGCCTGATCAGGGTCTACACTGTTTGTCATTCCGTTTGCACCTTTTGGTTTCCTTGCTGGATCGTGAAACAAATTTATTAAAAATTTTTTGAGTTCTGTTACAGCAAGTTCTCAAGATGACCGAACTTTTAGGATTCTTACGGTAATCATGACCATGCCACACTGAATCGTCTATGCACCTTATTAAATGTATGATGTATTCAGACAGATAAGCCTGAGCAAACAGCGTAAACCTGAGGAGAAGGCACAGAATGTGGCATCTCACCATAGTCTACTCTGTTTGCCACTCAAACAGCTATTTTTAGGCACAATGTTAGGTTGTCAATTGTAGGTACTTGTTCAAATTTTAGAACAAGTACAGTAAGGCAATTAGGTGTCTCCAGTAGCCACTGATTCTTTTCTTCTTTTTTTTTTTTCAGGTAGACTGGGCAGAGCCAAAATTTGAACACATCAGCCCATGACAATTTTATTTTTCATTTCAATTGCCTGACTCCTCATCTGTGACAACAAATGTGGCCTGGTTTAACCCTTGTCCTGCTGAATATTCATATATGCCACACCCACTACCGATTATCAACCAATCAGATTACTTGATGCAAATTATTGCATCAAATTCACAATCTGAATGGCAAACAATGTAGATCCTGATCAGATGGCTTCTTCAGAAGCCATCTGATCTGGATCTACATTGTTTCAAAGATAAGGCATATCCAGGATTAGCAGGACAAGGGTTAAGCTTGTAGGCCTTAACATGGAAAATATAACAATTTGGCAATGAACACAAGAACCGAGAGCAGATTAGAATAGAATAGAATAGAATTGGACTGAAATAAAACAGAACACAATAGGGGCCCTGACCAAGCATACATGATATTAATGTATACAAATGTTCAACAAGTCCTATGGAATGGATCAGTTTTGAGTAATTATTCAAATACCGTATTCGCCCTAATTACGGCAACGTGCACTTTGTTTTTTCAAAATTGTGTCAACAAATCGTGGTGAAAAATCAACCTATTAAGCGCACACAAATCATTCGGGTAACTGTATTGGCAGGTGAACTGTCTTGTTCCCCGCTACACTGTTGAAGAAATAACGGTAAGTTTTTATAGATTTCCCGTGAAAGCTTCAATGGGAGGTTTCTGTAAGGTGTGCACTTATGCATATTTTTTCAAAAATAGCTTTGGTGTGCGCTTATAGGAACATGTGCGGTAATTAGGGCAAATACGGTACATAATTTTGAGAGTATTGGTGGGTCAATTTGTCCCTGAGTGTAGTTTGGGAAAAAGGGCCTGAACAGGGGACTTTGACCATTCATGTAACCCTTAACTTAAATTCCAGTATCTTAAGCAAATAGTGTAGACGCTGATCAAATGCTACTATTGCCATTTTCTGTGACATCTGATCACTGTTTGCTAAGCGCAAAGCCAGGGCACAGGAGTCATCAATGGATCCTGTCACAGGCAATAAAGCAAAATGTGATCATTAAAATAAGACACGTTAAATGCAGTAAATGGTGTTATGGCTCAAAAACTCCTGAAACTTTCTTATACTGCTTCAAACATGAGAACTACCTCAATGAGGCAGCTTGGTATAAACAATGTCAATGTTCTGAAAAAAACAACAACAGCAGTTCTAATGAATATATATAGACAATGTTCTGAAAAAATAATGTACCGTAATGATCCTAAGTATTTGGACATATACGAGGGTACCACCCCCGCCCATCGGGGCTTTGAGAAATAGATTGGGCTGCACGATGCTTCCACGCAGAGCTGATACCGACCGCACATTAGTACTGGTAATCCGCTTAGAAGGTCTAAGCCTGCCCAGGAAAACTGCTGCGAGTCTGCCTGTCCATGCTTAATAACCCTATTGGTTTCATTGGGTGGCAGGGATTGAGATGTCATTTCATCTCAATGTCGGGTAAAAGTCACACAAAATTGGAAGCAACGTCTCCAAAAATGAACTAAATAGTGTTGGCGGGGACGTTAAACTTCAAATCAAACAAACAAAACATATACGAGGGCTGATTGATATGTTGTGAGCCTCATATAGACAGATTTGAATTTTGTCGGACATATTGTATTATTTTTCAACATAATCCCCTTTAGTATCTATACACTTTTGCCAGTGGTGTTTAAGGGCCTCAATGCTACTTTGATCTTGGTTGTTCAGAAAGTCATCCACTGCATATATGACATCATCATTGGACTGAAACTGGGTGCCTGACATAGCCGTTTTTAGTTTTGGAAATAAATGAGTCTGAAGGAGCGAGATTAGGTGAATAGGGCAGATGCTCATTCAATTTAAAGCCACAATCGTGAATGGCAGCCATAGCAATTACAGACATGTGAACAGGAACATTGTCCTGATGGAACAACACCTTTAGTGAGCTTTTGGCGGTGCTTCCCGTAACTGTGTCAGAAGTGAAGGATAGTAATAATCGACTTTATTATTTATAGAGGGTAAACACATTTAGTAAACACTAATCTTCCATGTGGCCCTCTAAAAACAAGAAAGGTCTATAAACATACAAGCATATTTACAAAGTGACAAACCACACCCCCTGACACACACACACAATAATACTGTCTAACAGACTCACAAGTAGTTATGATACATGTACAAAAAGATACAAACCAAATCCAAAATGTGTAAGTTTAACAACACAATGAAGAAAACAAAAAAAAAAAAAAAACATTATAGTAATATTAGGTCAAGTAATATTAGGTCATGTTATGTAACTTAAGCAATATACAAATGTACAACATATCCAAGGAAACAATATCACTGTTTCAACCATTTAATGAAATGATTATGAAAAGTGCTCACTGAATTAAGATCTTTAAGTTCAGAAGGTAGACTGTTCCATATGATTGGTCCAGAGTATATGATACTTTGTTTAAATATTTCCTTTTTAGGTCGAGGTGGAATAAAGTATGAAGAAACTGCAGATCTTAAGAGTGGCATATCTTGATCATAATTTCTCTGATCAAACATTTCATTAATATATGGAGGTGTTTCAGATTTTTTCACTTTAAACATAAACTTTGATTTTCTTAGAAATAGCCTTTCGAACACAGTAAGTATCTTTAAATCTGTCATGCTTTGGAATACATTATCAACATTATAATCTAATATTATCTTACATGCACGCTTCTGAAGTCGAAATATTCTCTCTAAATTCATTTGAGATGTTCCACCCCAGACCAGATTACAATAATCAATGTGGGGTTGAATGTAAGTTTTATAGAACTGAGTTCTTTGTTCTATATTAAGGTATTCTTTAATTCTTGTCAGAAGCCATAAATTCGATGAAACCTTTTTGCAGAGTTGGTCTATATGACCAGACCAGGATAAGTTATTATCAACAGTAACACCAAGTATTTTATCTTTATTTATACTGTTTAGTTCTATGTTATTCAAATTCAGAAAAATATTGTGAATATCCAGAATGGCTCTTTTTTGATGGGTTGTAACCAACATCAGCTTTGTCTTAGATGTATTTATAACCATACCATTAGCTTTACACCAGTTAGAAAGGTTGTTCAGAGCAGCTTGTAATTTGCTTTCGATTGTTGACCGTGAAATCCCCATTTCGTAGATCGTTGTATCATCAGCATACATATCAGTATATACAGGATGCGTATAAAGGGGTAGATCATTAATGAATAATAGGAACATGAGTGGCCCTAGAATTGAGCCTTGAGGAACTCCATTAATTATCACTTCATCATCTGAGACTACATTATTGACACTTACTCTTTGCTTGCGATTAAGCAGATATGAGGAAAACCAGGACATAGTTTTATCAGACAGTTTATAAAGTTTTAACTTTTTTTAGCAAAATGTCATGATCTACAAGATCAAAAGCTTTTTTAAAATCTATCATTACAACTCCAACCATAAAACCATCATTAATTGCATCAAGCCATTTACTTATCAGTCCTGCTAATGCCGTCTCACAGGAGTATGATGGTCTAAAACCTGACTGCATTTTATGCAATAAATTATGGTTGATGAGGAAATCCATTAATGAATCATGTACATGTTTTTCAATAATTTTGGATAGGACAGGAAGTACTGATATTGGTCTGAAGTTATTTACATCATCCTATGGACCATTTTTGTGAAGTGGTGCTACTTTTCCAACTTTCCATTTATCTGGAAAAGTAGAATTTATTATACTCATGTTACAGATATGAGAAATACTATCAACAATATAAGGCGCTGCCATTTTGATAAGCCGTGGCCCAATCTGATCACATCCTGTGGCTTTAGCAACATCAATATTACTAAGGTATTTCAAAACTTTCTCTTTAGAAATTACAGGAATTTCAAACTGTACATCCTTAGGAACTCTACTATTACAAAATGTATAAAGTTTATCAAAATTACTGGATGTTACAGGCTCTTTTAGCTTTGAAGCGATTGTGACAAAAAATCTGTTGAACTGATTTGCGATTTCACAGCTGTCATCAATATGGTTGTCAGCAACCTTTAAACAAGGGATGCTATTATTATTGTTCTTTTTATTAATTCCAATTTCCTTAAATAACTTCCAAACACTTCCTGGCTTATTATTATTTTCATTTATCAAGGCTGAATATTGGGCTTTCTTAGACTGTTTTATAAGAGATGTTACTTTATTGCGCCAAATTTTATATTGATCCTCTTTATTTAATGATTTATACCTGTCCCTGGTTTTAATAGCATCAATAATCTCAGGAGTTATCCATTTAGGCTGCTGTTTATGCTTAACCCTGTGCGACTTAAGTGGTAGATGTTTGTCAACAATTGACAAAAATAAGTTTGACCATTCTTCTAGTATATCATTTGTGTCATCAAAGACTTTGATTACATCCCATGGAGCAGACTGCAAGTCAGACATAAAATTCTGTTCATTGAAATTTTTATAGGATCTATATCTTATTGTATGATGGGAGGATTTTGGCAATGACAAATTGGTTTTACGAGTAAGAAATATAGGGAAGTGGTCACTTAAACCTATTTGAGGGACATTTATAGAGCTTATATTTGCTTCTATATTGCAATAAATATGATCAATAAGAGTTCCTGAGAAAGATGTTTTCCTAGTAGCCTGGCTTACCTTCTGAATAAGACCGAAGGGTTCCAAATATTCTAGCCAAGGTTTTCTTATCTGTTCATTTAACAAGTCTCTGTTAAAGTCACCTAACAAATAAAATTCTTTTTGAGTTTCTAGTACCTTATCAAGAAAAATTTCAAAATTTTCATTCCATCTGATGGTTTCATTAGGATGTCTATATAGCATACCAACAAGGTAGCTTTTTGAATTTTTAGGAAATATCTCTAGTAATAAACATTCAATTTCATCCCTCTCAATATCATAGCACCTTTCAGCTTTCACACCATCTTTCACATAGACTATGATACCGCCACCTTCTTCACTCCGTTCATTAGAGATAATTCTGTCTCTTCGAAAAAACTGGTAATTGTCAATATTAAAGTAATTGTCTAGATGACACCTTTTCAGTTTCGTCTCACTCAGCCCTAAAATCTGAATGTCATTGTTTGAATTATTTAACATAAGGTCAATCTGGTCATACTTGTTCTGTATACCTTGTACATTTAAATGTCCAATTTTAAAACCCTTACTGCTTAATTGTAAATCAAGAGAACTTTGGGCACACATGGAAGAACATAAAATATCATCATGCACATTGTTGTCATGCACTTTGCTAGTTGAAATATGATCATGCACATTATTTTGAATTGTAGCATTTGCATACAGTGAAATGTCTCCAACATTTTGGTCAAAGAGGGTAGACATATCATAGACAGGATCTATGTCTGCTGTTGAGAGGGCTGCACAGTCATCCTGTACAATTTGTTCAGCACACTTAATTGAACAGCTCAAATCATAACACTCACAGTTAGCGCAATTACAAATACTACATATATTCGCCAGTGAATTATATTTATTCACTGACAGAAAGGAATCAGACTGAATCACATAATTTGGGGCATATTTGCCTGTGTCCTAGAAGTTCCAACAAACTGAATCTTTATGACCATAAAATTTACATATGTAGCACTGTAGTTGAGTTTTATGGTGGCACTGGTAAGTTTTATGATTGCTTAATCCACATTTGAAGCATCTCTCACTTTCACCTGCATGATTCATGTCATTGTTTCTGTGACTTTTTCTTGATGAGAAAGCACGGGGCATGCTGTCTTTCCATGGCGTAGGTTGAGTTGTTCTCTCGGTCTGGCTAGATGATGCCAGGTAGGCACACTGTTTGAAATTTTCCACAATATCTATGTGTTGATTTATACAGCCCAGAAGTCCTCGTGTACCCGAAGACGATAAGTGAACATTGTCTCTGGGCTTATAAAAATGAGACTTCAGCTGATGATGCTGGTTGAAGAAGGTAAAATTTATGTCAATAAAAATACCTCCATGAGTCTCACTCTGCCTTTTTATTATTTCATTGATGTAATCAACGCAAGTGTCCCCACGTGGACATACACTACATAAGTAGATAGTGATATCTGAGTTTTTACTTTTGATTCTATTCACAAGCTGTTCATATTTTTCTTCAATATACTCCATGTCTCTGTTTTGTGAAGCATCATTGCCAGCAACATAAACAATTATATTTTGGAAATTGTTTAAGTCATAAATTTGTATTTTTTCCAGTAGAATATCCACAGTAGCCCCAGGGAAAGGCTGGCACTCAACCTTGTTTTTCAGACCTTTACGATTTATTCCTGAGAGAACTGAGTCTCCAATCAGCAGCGTCTTTGATGTTGACTCCTTGTTATTTATTCTAGTAGTCCCAGATTTGTCCCCCTTATCATTGGAATTTTCATTCGGCTTCCCTGATTTTGGCTGCGACTTCCCATTTGCTTCTGACTTGTTGTTTTTGTCTTTCCTATTTTGTGATTTTTTCCGTGGCTTCCCCTTTTGGTTTGAGGGCAATTCATTTGCCCTGAGTGCTTCACTATAACTTCTGCTTCCAGGCATTATGTTGGAATTAAGCACTGTGTCATTGACAGTTATTGGGTTTGTTTGATTTTCTGCACTTAAATTAATACTTAGATGTTTTTGGGCTGCCTCATTTCTCTGAACTGTTTCTGCTTTTTCAATAAGCTGGCTCATAAGTTCGGTAATTTTATTTATCTGTCCTTGTAGATTTTTCGTAATATCCCACAGTACGTTTAATTGTCTGTTAACATCTTTCATTGTTAGCTGATTTGTCTGCATCTCAGACTCTTCCAGCGTTTTTCCAAAGTCTATAGGGGACAGAGGAAGAGTTATGCGTGGTTGGTGCCTTGTTTCCATAGGTGTTGAGCTCTGGAAAGTTTGCCCAACTTCATTATTCATTGCAAATGTCCGAAAAAGTCCCAATGATAACCTCAGAAATACAGTTTCTCGCCAAATATAGTTTCCTGGTCCAGTTAGAATGATAGACGAGTCTGACTTTTTACAAGTGATTGTACACTTTTTCCCTTGCAAGTGGGTATGGTAAACTGGGTTGTCCTTATTAGGGGAACTTGAATGTAATTCTTTATCAAGGGAATTAATGAACTGGTTGTACAATCCTTTTGTTGAAAACATGATATTAACCTGATTGTAGGTGGGTATGACATGATAAAGGATTCCATTGAATTTGTCATTTATATGTTGTTCCCTCTCAATAGCTTCACCATTTGTTATGAATTCAGAGAATCCAGAACAATCGTCCATGCTATTTTTTGAAAGGTCTCTTTCTCAAACAGCTTTGCAATTTTTATCTTCATGATGTTGAAACGGGCTGGATTGATACTTGTTCTCATTGTCTTTGTCAACTGCCTGATTGTGTGTAAGAGGTTTTGGAATAACAGAACCCTGAGGCAACCAAAGACAGCTTGGTATTGACACAAGGCTGGATTCGTCACAAATGGGATTTTGTACAGACTCTGCATTAATTACAGAGTTTTCCATTTCCACAGTTTGTTCTTCCATTGTCCTATGAGCAGGATGTCTCACAGAACTGTATACACAATATCTTCAGAACTCATGTCTACAGTATTCTCCATGTTTGATGACTTCTTAAAAGACTGGTCATTATGAATACCACATAATATGGCCTTTGATTCTTCAGGATAAGAATTGGATGCACTCCATTATAATGAAGATTAATTAACTCCCTGGACATTAATAAACCACTACACTGACTCTGAACATCAAAGACCAAAACTATCCTAGAATTGAAATTTCATGGTACTGCTATTAACACAGGAAATCTCCCAGCATTGAAGAAATTAGGACACAGATAGCCTTTGTTAGAAATTCCAACTTTTATCCAAAATAAATTCTGATTTATTATTAATAATTTCAATTATTTTCACTTTTTTAACATGAAGATCACATTTTTAGAAAACACTTTTTAAGCACTTTAATCTGATATTAAACATCAAAATTTAATCCAGTTTTGAATAGGAATATTCCATGAACTTTGCAGAGCTAAGAAAACATGTCTTGACTCCTTGACCACTATGACTTTGTTATATATGGAAGAATAAGATCAATCAATTGCTTGATCCAGTTTTAGAATTCTTTCGTATGTCATTGATTGTTTGTCCCTTTTGGAGATAATCTATCAGCAGAATACCATCTGCATCTAAGAAAACCGAGGCCATAACCTTCCCAGCCAATGGAACAGTCTTTGTCTTCTTTGGCGGGGTGAGCCAGGGTGCTTCCATTGTTTGAGTGTTGTTTGACCTCTGGGATAAAGTGATGGACCCATGTTTCATCCATAGTGACAAGTCTCTGAAGAAAGTTGGCAGGATCTTCTTCAAAAAGGTTAAGATTAGCATGCGATAGTGTGTGCCTGGTGTGGTTCTGATCAACAGTCAGAACCAGCTCACTCTAACATACAATGCCTTAACTCAATATAAAACCAGTGGGCACTGTGGCAGGTTCATTTTTGGCACAATGGGGCTATAGAAATTTAATTGTTTGGGACAGAGGATGGCCACTAGATGAAGCTTCAATCCAAATACCAAAGACTTGGGCCTTCTGGTTTCAGAAAGAAGATTTTTAAATGTTTTCCCTGTATACATGTAGGTCTATGTAAAACCGGTATGCCCCAGGGTGGGCCATTTTTGGCCCCAGGGCTATAATTTGAATTATCTTGATAGGGATCCCCTACATAAAGCTTCATGCAAAATATCAAAGATCTGGACCTTGTGGTTTTAGAGAAGAAGATTTTTAAAGGTTTTCCATATATGTCTATGCAAAACGGGGTCCACCTTTGGCCCCAGGGCTATAATTTTAACAACCATAGTAGAAGTCCACCAGATGAAGCTTTATACCAAATGTCAAAAGATCTGGGACTTCTGGTTACAGAGGAGAAGATTTTTAAAGCGTTTCCCTATGTAAGTCTATGTAAAACCAGTGGGCCCCGGAGAGGGGCCATTTTTTGCCCCAGGGCTATAATATGAACTAGAGCGCGCAGTCGATGGCAAGCCATGGCAAATCCCCACGTTTTCTCCACAGTAGGTCAAAATTTGACCTTTTGACCCCTCCCCAGGGCCCCTGGGGGCGGGGACAAAAAAAATGTGCTCTTGCGCAAGCCATTCATGTAAGCAACTCGCATACCAAATTTGGTTGAATTCCGGCTAACGGTTTAGGAGGAGATAGCCGGACAGACAGACGGACAGACGGACGGACGGAGGCGATAACAATATCCCCACTTTTCGTTGAAAAACGTGGGGAAAATAATCACCTTTGTAGAGGTCCTTTAGATGAAGCTTCGTTCCAAATATCAAAGACCTGGGCCTTCTGGTTTCAGACAAGAAGATTTTTAAAGTTTTTCCTGTATAAGTCCATACATGTGATATTTTCTTGGACCCAAATAGGGAGATTTTGATTTTCAGATAGGGAGATTGGGGTCCCAAATCGGGAGATTTTTCCGCGGTAAAAAGTGATGTTATTTTTGGTTAAAATTTACCTCTGAAGCACTTTTTCACCCATAACATGCCAACACGACAATTGTTGTCTGCTTTGTCATCTGCATTAAAAATCTTTTTTGAAAACAGTGTGGGCCCAGATCAGACTGCAGAGCATTCTGATGACGGTCCAAACTGTTTGCCTTTCTGCAAAAATATGTTATAAAAGCTTGGAAAAAGAAAGCAGCAGACGACAAACTTCAATTTTGTATTTTAATATAGAGACAATTTCTCGGAAGAACGATCAAAGAACAAGCATTGACCAATAGATCGGTGTTAAATACCCACCTAGCACCTGGCAGAAAAAAACAACATTCAGAATACCCGCATAGCAAAAAATTACTCAAACGCTTACACCCCTTCTCTTATCATCCCCAAAACGTGCCTCGGAACTTATTCGGAACTAATAAGCATGCATGATTTTTATTGATTTAACTTGGGGGCATATTTTTTCATAAAAGATCCATTAAAAACACGGCAAAAATATTTTTTCTCGCAAGCTAAAAATGAAACAGGTTTGAATAGAAAATTTCACCCTGCAAAACTCCGGTTCTATGTTTATTAATAAATGAAAAACTACATACAGATGCCTAGAAAATACCAGCGTCTGCTCTGCTCTGTTTTGGCGGGAAAAATATTTAGCGCCATCACCTGTCAAAGGCCAAAAAGCATGCACGAATTTTCATTGGTGTCACGTGGGGCATATTTCTTTCTTCCGTTAAAAACGGCAAAAATATTTTTCTCGGGTTTAAATAGAAAATGTCACTAAGTAATTACCCAGTTCTATGATTAATAAAAGAATAACGGTTTACAGACGCGTAGAAAAAAACAGCCTCTGCTTTGCTCAGTTTTGGCGGGAATAATATTTAGCGTCTACACGTGTCAATTACAAAGGGATTAAACAAGCTATAACTGGTATATCTTGACTAGTTTTCACACCTTGTCACATTGTTAATTGTCGGCTTATCAATAAGGCCCGCCTCGGGTGTAAACGGTTTAATAGCGTTGGCAACTTGAGCAAATCGGTGATCAGTAATAAATGTATGCAAACATCACATTTCTTCCTTATTGAATTTCTCGCTTTTTATCACATTGATTGCGGCTTGTTTGCGGGTTGCATTTTATTAATTGTATTTACCGGTACGTTCTTTTCATATTGCGATATTATACTTGTGCAGGTGTGTATTGCAATTTACGTGCATACCGCCTAGCGTAAATGCACTGACGGTTAACCGCATAGGTATTTTACACTGGTTAACACTAAATTGGTCGGTCGGCGAAAAACTACTATAGGAAAATTGTCGTGTCG
Organism: Lucinisca nassula; assembly: GCA_963580285.1. Taxonomy (NCBI): domain Eukaryota; kingdom Metazoa; phylum Mollusca; class Bivalvia; order Lucinida; family Lucinidae; genus Lucinisca; species Lucinisca nassula. Next base: position 144,002,166 of record OY757011.1, on the reverse strand, counting down.
TGAGATTAGGGCCGTCGGACGGGAGACCGGGAGATGGGGTTCGAAATCGGGATAGCCCGACGAAATCGGGAGATATCACATGTAAAACCAGTGGGCCCCAGGGCGGGGGCATCTATGGCCCAAGGGATATAATTTGAACAATCTTGGTCGAGGTCCACTAGATACAACTTCATACCAAACATCAAAAACCTGGGCCTTCTGGATTCAGACAAGAAGATTTTTAAAGGTTTCCCCTATTTTTAAAGGTTTCCCCTATGTAAAACCAGTGGGCCCCGGCATGGGGACATTTTTGGCCCCAGGGCTATAATTGAACAATCTTGGTAGAGGTCCACTAAATGAAGCTTCATACCAAATATCAAAGATCTGGGTGTTTCAGAGAAGAAGATATCTTTAAGTTTTCAGTAAAAAAAATCTTTTTTGGCCTCTGTGACCTAGATGTGCTATGGACTGGAACCATTTGAACAAGTTTGAAAGGGGACCACCTAAAGATCATTCCTGTGAAGTTTGGTCAAAATCCGACCATTGGTTTAGGGGAGGAATTGTCGCTTGAAGAAATTTTTTACCAACGCATGGATGCACGCATATACAACAGACGATGGACAAAAAAGTGATCCCAAAAGCTCGGGTCGTCAATACGTGGCAGCCTGACAGGTGAGCTAAAAATTTCACAAATATTTTCAAAATTTAACAAGGCCATTTACTCATCATTCCCAATCAGCCTGTCAAGTTTCAAGGTAATAGGCTAAACAGGTTTTTAGGTGTCTTGCTTACAAGGTTCAAATGCCGAAATTTTCAGAGCCACTACTCATGCTACTCAAGAAAAAAAAAAAATCAGGCCCCAATTGTTCAAAACTAATGCCGTCGTTAGCTAACGTATTGTTAAAACTTTGATCATTCAATATGATGAAAATACTAATATTTTTGCTGAAAAAATATGAGCAGCAATTTGCAAAAGCTGCTCACATTTTTTCAGCAAAAATAACAAAATTTTAGGTTGTGTACTTGCTAGAACAGTTAACAAAATGACCACTAACGAGCTCATTAAGCTAACAATGCTTTGAACAACTGGACCGAGATTTTTTTTAAAATGTTAATCAGGTCATCCACTCGGCATTCCCAATCAGCCTGTCAAGTTCCTCAGCAATATCTTAAACAGAAGTCTAAATATCTTGCTTTGAAGGTTAAAACATCACGTGAACAGGTCTGTGAAATGAGTACCCTCCTGAACCCCAATTTATATAGAGAAAACTGGGGTTTGCGGGGTTATACATTAATTTTCTTATTTCTGCTCCAAGACATAGGTTGTGGGTACTCATTAGAACTGCCTGAATGAGGCGGTTCTAACGAGCACCCAAAACCTATGTTTGCAGTACAAATAAGTAAAATATCACAAATTATTTTCATCAGAAAAGTATCCAAAATTTAATCAGGTCATCTTCACATTGGTTCCAAACAGCCTGCAAAATTTCAAAAGCCTAGCCCAAGGGGCTCTTGAGATATTTTGCTTACAAGCTTTTCCTATGCAAAAATGCCTAAGTCTGCAAAGGGCCATAACTCTGCAACAAGAGCTTTGACAGAAAAGAAAAAAAAAAAAAAAAAAAACACGGATCAGCTATTTTTTCATAGGCAATCCCCATATGAAATTTCAGAACCCTGGCATATATGGTTTCTAAGATATGATACATCCTATAGTGTGTGATGGATGGACAGACGGATGGATGGACATTCTCACGAACCTACATTTAGGTGGCTAGGCGTCGGCATATTGACTACTTATCATCATCATCATCATCAGATTTTTCATTAACGTGCAGGTACAGGGGCAACATCCACATGAGTGGGCCCCCTTCCAGGTAGCTAGCTGGCTTGCTGCATGCATGGCAGATCTTACACCAGATCCCCAGGCTTGTCTATCATGATGATCGATAGCAGAGAGCTTCCATTCTCTGCAATCTCTTTCTATCAGCTGCTTCCAGGTTATCTTGGGCCTTCCAGGCCCCGCTTTCCCCCTACCTGTATGTCACAGGTAGCCATGACTGCACTGTTGGAGCGTTCCACTTGCTTCCAGGTTATCTTGGGCTTTCCAGGCCCCGCTTTCCCCTACCTGTATGTCACAGGTAGTCATGACTGCACTGTTGGAGCGTTCCACTTGTCCATACCAGGGGAGCCTTCTCTCATTCAGGATGAGGTCCAGGTCCTCAATGCCAAGACCCTCAAGTAGCTAACTGGACCGATGGTGACAGTGTCCTGTTGCTAGACATTGCAGATCTGTCTCATCATTGCCCTGTCATGCCGCTGAAGAAGTTGGAAGGTTGGCTGTAAACAGGGCCATGTGTCTTGAACAAGAGATAGCGGGATTCCCGCCTCTAGATATGCCATGGATATTGGCGGAATCCGTGGAATTAACGGAATTAATTCCACTGAGTATTTGGACGGAATTTTTTAGTAAATCTGTGGCTTCTCCAGACTTTCGGATGAGTCTTTAAACCGAGGTCCCGTCTCCGTATGACCTAGCTGTTGGTGGGACGTAAAACTAAAACTCACTCACTCACTCTTTATATATATTTGGGTTTTGAGGGTTGTTGACTTCACAGACTTTTTATCATGATATCTAAGTTTTCATATATGAAACTTGGTTACAAATTACCCATAAGTTTCTGAGGAAAAAGTTTACAGTTTTCACATTTGAATGATCATGTGCTTAGGTCAAGACCTTAAATACTTATGCACATGTTGCATGTACTCATTTAGCTATCTGCATCTACCAATTTACAGATCACAGCCTGCAAGACCTGATGTTTGAAAAACACAGAGCCTATGTGACCAAATTTGACCTTGACATAAAATAGATCAAGGTATCTCTGTCCAAAAACCAAGAACCTTTACAATAGTATATGTTATTCAACTTTAAAACTTGCTTATAATCTACAGAAATGGTGAAAGTGACCACCAACCTTATGTTCGAACAACTAAGATCTGTCATGGCATTTCCATGCACTACATATATGTCTTTTAGAATATTCTATTTACGTGTAAAACACAAAATAATAGCACATGTATGTCTATTCCATTATTTAAATTCACAATTATGTCTTATACTGGCTGTCTGCTTCCTTATAGATGCTATATAGGACAAAATTTTTGGTTCCAAAGCAATAAAGAGATTTCTTATAACAGATAACATCTTGTATCTATGACAACAAATTCTGCTGGGAGTTGGTTATATAATCTATGATCTCATCTGGTCTTGAAATTTCCAAGCCTGCAATTGGCTATTTTATTTTGCCATCATTTTTCTGCTTTCAGAATTAACTAAGTTCAACTTTCCGCGACGCCTACTTCATAAATCTGCGGAAAGCTGTCACTGATTTCCTTGTTTCCGTAGAAAGTTATTGGATTCCGCGGACATCAATGGTAAAGAAAAAGATAGAGAAACTGCCACCTGCTAATTCCATGGAATTCCACAGAAAATCAGCCTGTTTTTGAAAATTCCACAGAATTCTATAGAAATCCATGGCTCCCGCGGAAATCAAGAAATGGCATCGCATTTTTAGAGATGGGTCTAAGAGAGAACTGGTAGCAACTTCTTGAATATCTTCTCGGCTGTCTTCACACATGATGTTGTTGAAAGCTCGCAACCACCTGCTGCTGAGAGCATATCACCTAGGAAGCAAAAGGAAGCTACAACCTCCAGCTTGTCGGTTCCAACTTGGACTTCCCTCTGTGATCTGCCATCTAAGGGGCGTGCAGTTCCTTGGCACCGTGTACACCTGTAATCAAGGTCCTCTATCAAGCGCTTGAGCCCACCGCATTTCTTGTGCACCCAGAATTTACAGTCATTACAAAAGATACTGTTGCTGCCCACTCAAGTGCGACATACAGCGCATGGGAACTGGCCTGTACTCTGCAGGAGGTCCAGACCTGTACCAGAGATCATGATCTTTGTTTTTCCTCAATTCTCTCTCAGCACTTTCGCCTCCATTGCTTCTTTCCAAGTTAAGAGCCTCCCGACACATTCCTCAAGGGATTCAGCTATAATGAAAAGGTCATCAGCATACAGGTCATCCCAGGGGACTCCAGAGCAGAATTCGCATGACAAGGCTTCAAACACAATGATGAAAAGCAGTGGGCTGAGAACAGGGCCTTGATGAACACCCACCTTCACTTCTAACTCTTCATTGTAATTATCACCAACACGGACATGGCTCTGAGCATTAGCATACATCCCTTGCTTGGACCAGTCGCACAATCCACTCGTCCACTCCAAGTTTTCTTTGTGCCCACCAGATGATTTTCTGAGGCACTCAATAAAATGCCTTCTCCAGGTCTACAAAAGCCATGTACAGTCGCTTGTTGGCCGCCAGATACTTCTCTTGCAGCTGCAAGCAGCAAATTCTCTTAAGCGGCAAGCCATGTAAAGGCAAATTTTTGCCACTTAAGTACCAAAATTAGGGAATTAATATGGATGGACTCAGGAATGACTACTTAAGTGTCAAAATGTCTAAATCTTTTGTCCCCTAAATGTCATTTTGTTAGTGCGGACAGACTGACAAAGCAGCCCAATCTGAGCATTTTCATTTTGCAGTCATGGAATTATGGAATGAAGGAATCACGGAATGACAGAGTCACAGAGTCCCAGAAGGACATTTTAAATGCATCCATTGTAGCCCCACTTTTTCAAAGCAGGGCTATAATTAAAGATTCCTTTATCTACCCCTAGTATACTCTAGTTACAACGGCCTACGCCCATCAGGGCTTCAGGGATATAGACTAAGCATTTGCTTTAGGCGCCCAGATTGCCTTAAATCCAAATTTTACAGTAAGTTAATAGGCATTTTTATTCGAAACTTAGGCACCCAGGCCAAAACTTAGGCGTCTTGGGCGACTGGGCACCTGTTAGTCTGCATCCCTGGGCTTGAAGAAATATATGGGCTGCATGATGCTTCCAAGCAGAGCTGAATCCGACCCACACACCAGCACTGGTAAACCGCTTAGAGGATCTAAGCCTGCCCAGGCAAAGTGGTGTGAGTGTCGGACCATCCATACTTATAAACCTTATTGTTTTTATTCGGCGACAGGGCTTGAGATGTCATTTTATCTCAATGTCGGATAAAAGTCCGACCAAATTGGAAGCAACGTCTCCAAAATTACCTTTACAGTGTTGACGGGGATGTTAAACCTCAAATAAAACAAACTCTAGTTACAAGTAAGAAACCACCTTGGGACTTTTCAAAAGTGGTCTTGAAGACCACTTTTGAACATTCCTAAAGGTGGTCTTAACATGGGAAGTTTACTGTACCTTTATCACTATGCGTCTGTGGTTTTTCTCGCCTGGATTGTACTATTCTCATTATTCTTGTGATGATGAACTGCAGTGCAAACACTGAAAGGGTCCCAATGAATGCGGTTTTCAGGCCTGCCTGCAGAAATGTGCCAAAATCTGAAAGAAAGTAAGATTGCCCTGAGTAGATTAACAAATCACTCATACAGCTATGTGAGATTTTTTTTTATTTTCAGTTTAACCCTTAGCCCGCTGTTCACAACAACCCCTACTTTTGCAAACAGTGTAGCTTCATATCAGATGGCTTCTGAAGAAGCGATCTGATCAGGATCTACACTGTTCGACTTTCAGTTGGTGAATTTGTAAGAATAAGTTACATCAAGTTATCTGATTGGTTAAAAGTCAGAGTTGGGTGTGGCTAAATTAACTAGTCAGTGGGATAAGGGTTAATGGCCCAGTCAATATTATTTTGGTCATGTAGTCAGTCAGATTAACTTAATCAAACATACTTACTTGGCAAGCTTCATGGCTCTAGATAAGGTGAGTAATGAGGATAATTAAACCATTGTATACTCTTGGACTCTTCCATTGTTATATGTTGGACAAGTTTAAGAGAAGATTTTTACCAAATATCGGCATGGTGGCCAAATTTGACATGTGAGCCAGTTCTTATAAACAAATGTTTCTTCCCCCTCCCCACAGAGGCTCCACATGTAATTTAGTTTCAACTGGCCTAGAGTTTCGAAGGAGTGTAGAAAGACAACGAACAATGGCACTGTCTATTCTATAAGCTCTCCATAGAGCCTTCTTCTCTGGCGAGCTAAAAATTAGGTGGGGCAGGATTTGGCCTTATCAAAGCATGGGAAAGCTATGGAGTACACAAGCTCCTCATGAGTCAACCTACAAAGCAAATGGTCCCTTTGTATTGAAAGCTGATGAAGAGGATTTGGCAATATGCCTAATCCATCCAGACCCTCTTGCCTCATCAGATTTTTTCAGACATCATTGGATCATGGGACAACCCCTCAAGGCGCCCCCGACCATCCGGGCTTGAAGAAATAGATGTGCTGCATGATGCTTCCTCGCAGAGCTATGCATTACACATCCACAGTCTGTGACCAGGGTTAGCCAGGGGCATATTATCCAGCTGCTTAGCAAGTTCAACATTGTGCTGCTAGAAGTGTCAACAATTATCCTAACTACACACTTAGTTATGTAGAAAGTGGCTATACTGGTTCAAGTACTTTTTCATGTGTATAAAATCATACACAGTATTGGTATAAAAACAAAGAAGGCTTATCACATAGCTGCCAGAGGTCACACCTTCAAGCTCCATGAAAGCAGACCAAGTCTTAACAGTCTTGCAAACACCTTCAGTGACCAGTGTGGTAAATTTGTAGGACTAGCTTCCTCTGTTACATGCTTGAAAGCTTACAGTGGTTTCTATTGTATGGTGAGTTTATGGAAAACAGTGGAACTAAATTACAGGAAGAATAGAGATGCATAGCAGGATAACAAACAACTCTTTAGCAAGCCAGTGACAGCCAGTCCAGAGACCAGTTACTGTTTTTCCAGCAAAAAAAAAAGTTTTGAATCCAGATTGGGAGGTCGCAAGTTCGATCCCTGGTCATGTTATATACCACAGGCGTAAAATATTGCACTAGAAGCTTCCTTGGCTGACGCTTGCATTATCAGGGATAGTCTTAGGAAGATTTGTTTGTTTGTTTGATTTAGGGTTTAACATCCCCGTCAACTCTATTAAGGTCATTTTAGAGACGCTGCTTCCAATTTTGTGGGACTTTTATCAGACATTGAGATGAAATGACATCTCAAGCCCTGTGGCCCAGTGAAACCAAAAGGGTTTATATGAAGGGAAGGTCCTACTCACACACCCTTTGCCTGGGCAGGCTTAGAACTTCTAAGCGGTTTACCAGTACTCATGTGTGTGGTTGGATTCAGCTCTGCATGGAAGCACCTTGCAATGTCTCAATGGGCAGGGGCAAAGTCTTAGGAAGATAAATGAAGGCAGGTAATTATTTGTAAAAGGATACTTTGCTTGTCAAATAAAAGCTTTACAGAGCTTATGTTAATTGTTTTTAATGTGATGTTAAATAAAGGTTCTTAAGTAACCTTAAACTTTTAAAGTTCCCCCTTTTTCCCTTGTAGCCAAGGAATGGATTGGAACTTCCACCGACTAAGCCAACCACAATCTTTCTTTCTTTACTGTGATTGGTCACACGTAACTATTTTTTTATTATAAATTTACTCCAGGTTCGCAGGTATATATATATATAGTAAGCAAGTAATTATGGTACTCTTCATATAGTTAACGTACTGTTCTTCAGGACCATCCACTTTCATGTAAGTATGGTATTCATCCCTACAAATGTGGCCAGTGGAGTAGGTTTGGACATCAAAATTTTATCCCAACTGCTTGGATCAAACCTGTGTCTAGCATGAGATATCATGCTCCACAATCCACAAGTCAGAACTGTTACTGATCAAATGACATACAAGAGTTACTTGGCATCAGCAACAGAGAACATACCAGAGTACATTGTGAGATGCCAAGTTCTAAAATGGAAGGTCAGGTTTATTTTTTCTTCAGGTACTCTGGTTTTCGCCCACCTCTGATTAACTATTGGCTCAAAAAAATCATCATCAACGGATTTTTTATTAACATGCAGGTACAGGGGCAATGTCCACATAAGTGGGCCCCCTTCCAGGTAGCTGGCTTGCTGCACGCATGGCAGATCTTACACCAGATCTCCAGGCTTGTCTATCATGACAATCGATAGCAGAGAGCTTCCATTCTCTGCAATCTCTTTTTGTCAGCTGCTTCCAAGTCATCTTGGGCCTTCCAGGTCCCCACATTCCACCTACCTGTATGTCACAGGCAGTCTTGACTGCACCATCGGAGCGTTCCACATGTCCATACCAGCGAAGCCTTCTCTCTTTCAGGATGAGGTCCAGGTCCTCAATGCCAAGACGCTCAAGTAACTCACTGGACCTGATGTTGACAGCATCCTGTGATCTGTCTGATCATTGCCCTGTCATTCCGCTGAAGAAGTTGGAGGTATGCCTTTGTCAATGGCATGGAGCATTGCGCTCCGCACACAAGAGCTGTACACACGGCCATGTGTCTTGAATAAGAGGTGGTGGGAAGAGACAACTGGTAGCAACTCCTTGAATTTCTTCCAGGCTGTTTTCACAAGTGATGTGGTTGAAAGGTCGCAACCACCCGCTGCTGAGAGCTTATCACCTGGGTAGCAAAAGGAAGCTACAACCTCCAGCTTGTCGGATCTGGCTTGGACTTTCCTCTGTGGTCTGCCATCTAAGGGTTATGCAGTTCCTTGGCACCGTGTACATCTGTAATCAGGGTCCTCTATCAAGCGCTTGAGCCCACTGCATTTCTTGTGCACCCAGAACTTGCAGCCATTACAAAAGATACTGTTGCTGCCCACCAACACGGACATGGCTCTGAGCATTAGCATACATCCCTTGGACCAGTGGCACAATCCACTCGTCCACCAGATGACTTTCCGAGGCACTCAATCAAATGCCTTCTCCAGGTCTACAAAAGCCATGTAGAGTCTCCTGTTGGCCGCCAGATACTTCTCTTGCAGCTGCCTTACAACAAAAATTGCGTCTGTTGCAAGTGAAAATAATCTTGAAATGGCCATAAAAAAATCCCCACAAAAACATCGGTGCCACAGGAAGATTCATATCTGCCCCAACACTCTCAATGATTTGCCCCCGCGCTGCATGATGCTTCCATGCAGAGCTGAAACTGACCACACGCGAGTACTGGTAAACCACTTAGAAAGACTAAGCATGTCCAGGCAAAGTGAAGCGAGTCAGACCGTCCGATGCATATAAGCCTTGTGGTTTCATTTGGCGACTGGGTTTGAGATGTCATTTCATCTCAATGTTTGATAAAAGTCCCACAAAATTGGAAGCGTCTCCAAAATGACCTAAATAGTGTTGATGGGGATGTCAAACCTCAACTCAAACAAACAAAATCAGCACTCTGACCACTATTCTGTCATCTTTGAGAAGTTAAAATTCAGCAGAGAAAAAGAAAAAACTACATTGGAGGCGAAGAATTGGGAAAGGTTTCAGGTGAATCTGTTGACGTGGTGAAATCTCAATTCCAGTACGAAGATTATGGGGCCGAACATAAGCGTCATTTCAAAAGTAGGGGCGGTAAATAAATATTACTGTGTAACTGCTTTGTACTTTTAATTTACCGATTTGAAAACAGCAAACGAAGGCAAGCCCAGTGCTGACAACTAAAAGTATACAGAATTCTATCCCGGTGAAGTACGACATTTTATTTAGTTCGGCGAACTGTAACCTTCGAACTCCCGCGCAGCTGTCACAAGAATATCCCATTCATCTCAGGTAGTCATGTTTTTTGTTCTTAATTGATAAACAAGTAATCCTGAATATTTACCTAATTTTTAATAAGTTATCACAAATTTTAATTATGTTTCGTCTTACTAAATAGTTTTAACTGTTAATATAAAAAGATAATAATTTAGGTGCGGGTGTAATTAGAATTTAAACCCCGTACACGCAGTGGAGAGATCTTGACGAATCATAAATGGCTAAAAATATCACGTGCGCCTAAGCTTATAAATACGGGAAATTCTCCTTGCTCTGCCTCTTTTCCACATATCTTGTGCAGGGTGAGGACCTCGCAAAATGTCGGAAAAGCTTGTGAACGGTTCAGTGAATGGGAATGGCAATCATTACCAAGAAATTCACCATCATTACGCAGAAGAGTGCAGCCAAGACGACATCGGAACATTTTTGTTTACGTCGGAATCTGTAGGAGAAGGACATCCAGGTATAAAATCCAATTGCCGCGAGGATTGTTAATTTATGTTCCCACCGTTAGAGTCACGTGGTTTTGTTTACATTTTGTTCTGATTACAGTACTGTTTTTCAGGTGGATTATTCACGCGCGGACAGAAAGGAATCCATATAGATCTACTCTAAAAAGTTTTCCAGCCAATTATTCTAGATATCTCAGTGAGGACAATGCATGTTTTACCACACTTTATGGGTCGTTGGATCCACAAACTATAAAAGCTCTTCCAAAGGGACCAGTTTCAAGTAAAGGTCATTTTGGAGCCATTGCTTCCAATTTTGTGGGACTTTTAACCGAAATTGAGACGAAATGACATCTCAAGCCCTATTGCCCAATGAAACCAATAGGGTTTTATAAGCACAGACGGTCTGACTCACACCACTGCCTGGGCAGGCTTAGATCCTCTTAGCGGTTTACCAGTGCTCGTGTGTGGGTCGGATTCAGCTCTGCGTGGAAGCATCGTGTTACCCATATATTTCTTCAAGCCCTGATGGGCGGGGGCCGTTCAAGCTTTCAGAGAGGAAAATCTGCTATCCTATTATAATATATATATATGAATATTATTATAGAATAGTTTATCTTTCTTCGCTAAAAGCTTGAAACTGGTCCCTGCGGTAGCTGTCGGTTACTGCAGAGGCACCTGAATGCCACTGATGCGAGAGGCCCCCGGTTTAATCCCCGGTGATGTTTCTGTGTCCTAATGTCATCATTTGCAGGGATGAATGTCCAAAAAGTGCAGTAGTTCAGGTCTGGGCTACAGGGAGAATCTCCCCCTGTGCAGGTTAAAGGGTGACAGGGCTTGAGATGTCGTTTCATGTCATGTCATTAAATGTGGGGTTAAAGTACCACAGAATTGGAAGCAACGTCTCCAAAATGACCTATACAGTGTTGACAGGGACGTTAGTCAATACATTGTGGGTGAGGAGTCAATGTTCGAACAAACATTTGAAGAAGTACAGTTTACTACCCCACTCACCACACACACATATACACACAAATCTAGATGTGCAGACTTGATGAGACTCCCATCTGGGTCTACACTGATCCATGGTGGGAGTGAAAAAGAAACAGCATACTGTTGCAGACTTGCCTACGAAGTTACGATTCGGTCATAAGGCTTACTATTTTGAATTTTCATGCCCAAATTACGACCCCGGTCGAATTCTCTACCTTTTTGGCTGTTTTTAAAAAAAAAAACGGTAAATCTGCGCGATCATTCCGGTTTGGTTCGGGTAAGCACTCGTTTACATCAGAACAAGACAATAGTTGTCGTTTCTTGCTTACTCTTGCTGCGAAATTAAATTAAATCAGGGCTTCAGTTAGATGGACGTTCGGCGTATATTACATCCTGAAATCGCTTCCGGCGCCCAAATTAAACATCAAAGGCATCCCGCGGACTTTTGAAAATTTCCCTGTACGGCCAAAAATCATGAGACGCCCCAACCTGCGCATATAAACCTGACCACTTTTAGTGGCTTGTAAAAAGTTTGCTCCGCCTTCTTATCTGAAACCCCTTTGTGTGTTTATTGAATACTGAGGACGTTCCAGGTAAATTATATTGGCAGCCAGAATCACGTGCGGCGGCACATGGCCTTTGATCGTCATCAGTGTGTGAAAAACGTTTCGAGGTGATTGCTCGATGTTTGCATATAATTAAACAGATTAGCAGTTGAGCCATTGACGAGAAGTGTATTTTTAATCTTTTAAATTTGTTACTTTTTTAAATTAAAGAGGGTCTGGTAGTGAGATTACCATTGGCGATGCAAAGTTTGACGGAAGGTACGCATTTTGTTTTACTAAATAGCAGGTGTTCATGGAGTGTTTATGAGGTGTAATGACGAAAAGTTATAAAATCCCAAAATGTTGCCGCGTTTTGACGTCTCGAAAATATGTAAAGGCTGACGAATGTGACTGTGCAGGTCCGTCAAGAGGCAGAGCTGCATTCTGATCGGTTTCATATCGATGAACAGCCCCCCCCCCCCCAAAAAAAGAAAAACAAAATACCTCTGACTTGTCTAAGTCTGCTCCAATTGACCAAAGTTGCACATGTTTTAGTCTGTTTGTTTGTCTGAAGCAGGTTGAGTGGTAGTTTTGCAAAGTCTGTCAGAAAAGGAGCAAGTGTACTTTTCTTGATTTCTTTTTAATACATATATGACAATATGAATATATATTCCTGGTGTATGAATGTCATTTGACGTGTCACCAGTAACAATTCTGATTCTGATGACAATGGATTATTCCACCTAAAGTGTTTGGAGTGGTCCATTTCCGAGTAAATGGGTGTCAGGTTTGTTTTATTTATGTTAAGTTCTACAAATTTAGCAAAGAGTGTAGACAGATCAGACACTGTGTTCTGCGGCGTCTGATTTGTGTCTACACTGGTTGCCATTGATCCCAAAATGGGCCACTATGCATATATGCGATTTTTTTTATTCACATTTTATTTTGGGGGGGGTGGGGGGTTGTAAAATTTATACAGGTCAATCAAAAATATTTTTATTTTTGTATGAACTCTTCTACAGTGTACTGACCGCATGTATGTCAGTCATGTGTAGTTTTAACTTGATAATACTGGCTGAAAACAGAACTTTTCTTCTTTGTTATGGAGTTTAACGGCACAGTCAACACTGTATTAGGTCATTTTTGAGCCGGTCAGTTTACCTATCCACACTTTACTAGCCATCTAAAAGTACATGTATATACAGGGGAATAAAAAAGCAAACGAGAGATTCATTGATTAAATGATATATATTTCTTCACCAAAACAATACTATGATCCGCAAACACATTGCTTCAAAAGTTGGGACTTCCTGAAGTTTCCAGTGGGACTTCCAGATTTCAAGGGTAGGAAGTCTGGGACTTCATGAATTTGGGAGTTGATGGAAGCACGGTTAAATTTCATTGGCTAATGATAGAGAAGCAATCAAGTCACAGTTCATTTAACAAATTCGAATAGGTATGATCGGCAAGATGGATGCCTTTGCAAAGGAAAAAAAACAACAGGAGGAAAAAAAGAAAAGCAGAATCGGCTGATTCATTGCAGTCAAAGAAAAAAAAAAGAGCGGCAATGGGCTTATATTGACCTCGCATCGGATACCTTAAAACCCTTACGAATATAATTTGAATCTTACAATTTTTTTTATGGGATCTTACTATTTTGTCTCAGGGGGTAGGCAAGTCTGCTGTTGGATCATGCTCCATTGGTACCATTTGCAGGGAGTGAATGAATGGATTTGGACTTGGTACCTTTTTTTTTTTTTTTTTTTTCAAGAAAATTGACAATTTTTGAAAATTTGTTGATGGCAGCTAGGGCCTGACAGGTCATATAAGGTTTATGTACCTGTGGAGGAAGAGCCAATTTCTAGCAGACAACCAAGACATTATTCGGGTATTTTTGGCCCAATATATTGATGGTCCCTAAAAATGGGCCAAGGGCCCATTTCCCATTTGTTTTCCTTGAAATCTGGAAGTCCCACTGGAAACTTCAGGAAGTCCCAACTTTTGAAGCAACGTGTTTGCGGATCATAGTATTGTTTTGATGAAGAAATATATATCATTTAATCAATGAATCTCTCGTTTGCTTTTTTATTCACCTGTATATACATGTACTTTTAAATGGCTAGTAAAGTGTGAATAGGTAAACTGACCGGCTCAAAAATGACCTAATACAGTGTTGACTGTGCCGTTAAACTCCATAACAAAGAAGCAAAGTTGTGTTTTCAGCCAGTATTATCAAGTTAAAACTACACATGACTGTGACATACATGCTGTCAGTACACTGCAGAAGAGTGCATACAAAAAGAAAAATATTTTTGCTTGACCTGTATAAATTTTACGGGGCTTGAAGAATATATGGGCTGCATGATGCGTCCACGCAGAGCTGATTCTGACCTGCACAGGAGTACTGGTAAGCCGCTTAGAGGATCTAAGCCTGCCCAGGCAAAGATGTGCGCAAGAGTCGGACCGTCCATGCTTATAAACCCTATTGGTTTCATTGGGCAACAGGGCTTGAGATGTCATTTCATCTCAGTGTCGGCTAGGGATGGGTATTGTCAGAATTTTCGTATCACGATATATCGCGATACGGTTACTGCGTATCACGATACGTATCACGATATATTATGTAGCAATCTGAAACACACTGGTAATTGGAAAACCACAATATATATGGAAAAGAGAAGGGAGTTTTCATGGGTAAATATCATTTAACCTACTTACAAAACAAAGGTACTTAAAAGAATTGTCCCAATGTTATGAGGGGATACTATCTGAAAGTGCTATTAAATGTTGTATTAGATTGATGGCCTCAGTCATATTATTTGTGACTGTCATCTTTTGCAACCTGAAATGATGCTAGATATCGGTAGTTGGCCATGGTAAAGTTTGTTTTGGTTTTCACTCTATTGCACAATCTTGTAAATGCTGGGCAGCTTACACTAAAGTGACGTATACAACAACAACAGCCGTGTGATTCACCGAAATCCTAGCTCGGCCTACAGTAAAAATTCGGATATAAGACGAGGATTTTTCCCTCCAAAATGACCCCGTCTTTTAGCCGAGGTCATGGACTGCAGGCTTTTTTCAGGCAATGTCCGGCGAAGACCAGACATACAGAAAAAGCCGATCAGTGATTTTTGAATTGATATAAATCGCCGCCCACAAACCACCGCTACCATTTTTCTGCATGCGATCGGTAAATTTCGTTATCCGACGCTAGCACCCCCATACGTGATTAATGTCATTGTGTGTATCTCTTTCATAAAAATGTTTGGAACAGGTAAAAAACCTTTTCTCGATAGCTAAACGGTTGTGAATAGAGGTGGATAGAAAACCAGCGCTTTGCACAGCTCCCGAATTATCCCCAAAGGCTGCACATAATCCTCGCGAGAGGGTGCTGCAGGATATATAGATAGATAGATAGATAGATAGATAAAGGCTCCGTGTCAATAAACAACAGCGTTCAACTTTTCCCGTCCAGCGTCTGCTATTTGGCGCCAAAACATAACCATTCATGAGATCATAGAAAAGTCCATTTTTATTATGCAAATATCTACCGTTAGATATAGCTAATTGTCTGAGGAGCGATTAAATCATTTTCACATTGATTGTGGATTAAATTTTGTGATTGGAGGATAAACGCCAATTAGAATCATAACGACCATATTTTCACACCTTATCGACACGCACCGCAGGGTAGCAATTTTATGACAGAGATTAACAATAGTGTCATACTTGAACCGTAATAAATACACAGATGCAGGGACGTGGAAATACCAATTTTTTTCACTTGTCCACGGACAAGTCAGACCAAAAATTCTACTTGTCCGCAGATTTTTTCACTTGTCCGGATTTTCAAAATAAACTCTACATTTAACTTCCATATTCTTTATTTATGTCATTGAAGCAAAGAAACATAATGTCATGACTTATAGCAACTGGCAACAAACTAATTTTCAAAAAATACTGCAAACACAAACTGTATCTTGACCATGTCTCTCTTATAGCAATATGCTAATCATTATGATTGATGTACATTAAACAGCACTGGGCGGATGGGTTCTCAGCCATTGCTTTCAGTTTCTCCTTGGCAATTTCCTCTCCACCAAGAGATTGAACAAGTTCGTTTAACATTGGTTGAATAGTTTCAGACTCAGGAATAGATTGGCTTGAGGTTGAAGGAATAGGCTCATTTGTGACGGTAGCTGATTTTATTGGCTGCTTGTGACAAATGTGCCTATTTCCAGACTTAAGCCATTCTTCTACTGAGGGCAAGGGATCAAAAGTATTAGTATTGAAGTCTGGACCACATACAACAATACGCATTTGACTCTGGAGATTGTTCTGTGTCAGGCGAGTTCTTAGGGGATTTTTAACCAGATTCATGTTAGAAAACAGCCTCTCACATGCAGCTGTTGAAGGTGAGATGGTAAACTTGCACTGAAGCAAAATACATATGTTCTTGTCATCTCGTTTCTTTGGTTCAGTTGCGCTAGTTCTGACAACGAATTTATCCATGTTTCCCGCAAAGTGTCAAAATTGTTTACATTTCCGGTTCCTATTTGCCTAGTTACCGTGTGTAATTTCGCGGTTGGTTGAAACAGCGAAATACCCCAAACTACCTAGCCTCAATAAAACGCAGTTTTTACGTTTATGAATGCCAACGGTTACAAAAATTAGATATAAAAAAGAAATTAATTGTAATTAACAATTTCATGTCAGTTACGCTCACGGAAGCACATAAACTAAAAAAATATTGCTCTGGAAAGTTTTTGGTGTTGGGGGTGTTTTGGGGTGGTAGCGCTGTTTCAGCCGACCGCAAAATCACGCGAGTTTGACCTCAAAAGTGTTGACCAATCAGAAGACACATAACAATGCTAAATTTAGACGCGAAAGTTCGATGGTTTTTCCGAAAGATATTTGTGCAACAAAACATTTGCGAGCTACCATTTATCAATTAAAACAGAATTTATCGGCAAATTTCTCTCCATGATATTGAAACCTCGGCATTACTGAAAATTTCGGCCGAAATTTCTACTTGACCGCGGACGAGCGAACTGAAAAAACGTGCTTGTCCGCCGGCAAAAAGTCCCGAGTCGGACGTAGGATTTCCACACCCCTGAGATGGTTTGTCTCTGAATTGACAGTGCAGCAATTATTGCGATTTACTTACTGGTCTAGTTTTACCGTATTTAAGGACTCACAAAGACTGACAGACTGAGCTGTATTTACCGATCAGTTATGAAAGAAAATATGAAAAATTGATAAAAAAAAAGAAAATATCGGTATTGGCGGACCGTATTGTGATACGATTTTTTCTGAACTGTATCACGATATACCGATAATATCGCACATCACTAGTGTCGGGTAAAAGTCCCACAAAATTGGAAGCAACGTCTCCAAAATGACCTTTACAGTGTTGACGGGGATGTTAAACCTCAAATCAAACAAACAAATCCATGAAAAAATAAACATTTTGATGGGCCTTTTGGAAAAACTGATGGGCCCAAGAATCCTTAATACACATCTTTCAGGGAAATTAACATCAAATTTGAATAGCTTATATAGGGGGCCCAAACAAAATCAGATTCAGTCTATAACTAAAAAAGTTTGTCATAAAATGACTAGGGGTGGGGATCCCAGAAATATCCCTGCATTAATGGGGGGGGGGGTAATGCCACAGGCATTGATAATTACCATTATTATAGGCAACACACCTTTTAATCTTCCAACATACTGCCAATTATTAGCGGGATGACATTTAACCCTTCTCTTGATGAATCTTTATTTAAGCCACACCCATTTCTGTCTATAAACCAATCAAATTACTTGATGTAATTAATTGCTACAAATTCATAAACTGAATGCCAAACAGTGTTGATCCTGGTCAGATGGCTTCTTCAGAAGCCATCTGATCTGGATCTACAGTTTACAAAGATAGGGGTTGTCGTGAGTAGCATAAGAGTTAAGAAGTAGGCAAATATGAATTGTGTGATCCTGAGTTTGTATTTACGTGTAATTTAGTTGGTTAAACAGTTTAACACTCCGTTAGAAAACTAGACACCTATATATTGCACCTTTGCAAGCACCACAAAATCTTCAAAACACAATTGTTTGGCCCCCGTCCATTGGGGCTTGAAGAAATAAATGGGCTGCATGATGCTTCCACGCAGAGCTGAAACTGACCGTACAGGAGTACTGGTAAACTGCTCAAGAGGATCTAAGCCTGCACAGGCAAAGCGGTGCGAGTTGCACCGTCCATGCTTATAAACCCTATTAGTTTCATGGGTGACAGGGCTTGAGATGTCATTCATCACAATGTGGGGTAAAAGTCCCACAAAATTGGATTTGATTGGTCTGTTGTGGACGATCTCCATGGGAGCGATCATTTTCCGATAGTAATTGAAGAAATTGCATCGACCCATGAGGATCGTCACCCCAGATGGAATTTGAATAAAGCAAATTGGGAAAAGTTTAATCAATTATGTGATGAAAAACTCGACCCTGAACTTTTTAAAACTGCAAGTGATATACAAGATTTTACTGATGAATTGATTGATATTGCTGAAAAATGTATTCCTAAATCCTCGACTTTTTCAAAAAGAAACAAACCTTGGTTTAATGATGAAGTTAAAACTTCAATCAATAAAAGAAAATCTGCATTACGAAAATTCAATAAACAACCAACAAAAAAAAATCTTATCCATGCCAAACATATGCGAGCGAAAGCTCGCAAAACAATAAAATCGGCCAAAAAAGCATCTTGGCAGCAATACTTCTCCAAACTGAATACCAGAACACCAACTAAGAAAATATGGGACATGATTCGAAAAATTAGTGGCAAAAACAAATCAAATAAACATGTCCATATCAAATCGAACGGAAATATATGTTCAACGGCTAAAGACATTTCCAATGCCTTGGGGGAAAATTTTCAGAAAAACTCCTCTAGCTTAAATTATTCAGAAAATTTCCAAAATATTAAACAAGAGAAAAAGAATTTAAATTTTTCCTCATTAAATCATGAAAAATATAATTTACCTTTCACTACTAAAGAATTATTAGACGCTCTCCATAAATCTCATGATACTGCTGTTGGTCCTGACGACATACACTATCAAATTTTAAAACATTTACCCAACAAGGCATTGGAAACATTATTAAATATTCTGAATGATATTTGGATCACTGGAAAATTCCCTGAAAACTGGAGAAAAGCTACCATTATTCCTATTCCGAAACCTAATAAAGATGACTTGGAAATATGGCATCATGAAAGATTTACACAACTTTGGCCTTAAAGGCCGATTGCCACTTTTTGTTCAAAATTTTTTGTCCGAGCGAACATTTAATGTTCGCATAGGAAATACATTATCGGACACATTTGATCAAGAACAAGGTGTACCACAAGGTAGTATTTTATCACCAACCTTGTTCAGCATAAAAATTAATAATATAGTTAAATGTGTAAAAGACCCAGATTGTTCGCTTTTTGTTGACGCTTTTGGAATTTTTAGCTCACCAGAGCCGAAGGCTGCAGGGGAGCTTATAGGATAGGCATTTGTCCGTCTGCGTCGTCGTCAACACTTTCAAACAACATCTCCTCTGAAACCACTGGGTCGATTGGGTCCAAATTTTATCTGTAGCATGCTTGGGTTGGGGGATTAAAAGTTTGTGTTTTTTATGAAAATCGGCTTTTCAGTTTGGTTGCTATAGCAACTTAGAGCTCCCATAGACTTATAATGGGGAAAATTGAAAAATGGCATTAACTGCCAAGCCTTTGCAGATATTGGAACAAAACTTTCATAGAAATGTTCCTTAAGCAATCTAGTATCTACCATATGATTTTAGGCCTACTGCTCAATTTTAATGGTTGCCATGGAAACCAAAATGCAAAAAAAATAGAAAAAAAATACTTAAAAAATCATCTCCTCAGAAACCGTATGCTCTATGAGGCTGAAAGTTTATGGAAATATTCACCATATTTGCCTTTACAGGTTTTGTGTTTTTTATGAAATTCGTCTCTTTAGTTTGGTTGCTATGGCAACTTAGATTTTCCATAGACTTATAATGGGGAAAATTGAAAAATGGCATTAACTACAAAGCCTTTGCAGATATTTTGACAAAACTTTCATAGAAATGTTCCTTTAGTAAACTTCTCTCAGCCATATGCTTTTATGTCAACCTGGGGGTCCAGTAGGTTGTGCCGGGGCCATGCCCCGCCCCCAGTACTTCATAAAATGACCTATATCTCAGAAACCTTACAGATCCCCACCCCTAAACCATATATATTCTTGTTCCTATTGATAAGACGCATTCAGTGACACCAACCTGGAGGTCCTCCGGGATGTGCCGAGGCCATGCCCCACCCCCTCCACTTCATAAAAGGCCCAATATCTCGGAAACCATTCAGATCCCCACCCCTGAACCCTATATACTCTTGTTCCTTATGATAAGACGCATTCAGTGACATCAAACTGGGGGTCCCCCGGGATGCGCCGGGGCCATGTCCCGCCCCTCCATAAAAGGCCCAATATCTCGGAAACCTTACAGATCCCCACCCCTAAACCATATATATTCTTGCTCCTTATGATAAGACGCATTCATTGACCCCAAATTGGGGGTCTTCCGGGGTGCGCCAGAGCCATGCCCCACCCCTTCACTTCACAAAAGGCCATATATCTCAGAAACTGTTCAGATCCCCACCCCTAAACCATATATGTTCTTGTTCATTATGATGAGACACATTCAGTGACACCAACCTGGTGGTCCCCAGGGATGTGCTGGGGCCATGCCCCACCCCCTCCATTTCATAATATCACAATATCTCGGAAACCTTACAGATCCCCACCCCTAAACCATATATATTCTTGTTCCTTATGATAAGACACTTTCATTGACACCAACCTGGGGGTCTCCCTGGGCCTTGCCCCACCCCTGCACTTCACAAAAGGCCTTATATCTCAGAAACTGTTCAGAGCCCCACCCCTAAACCATATATATTCATCTTCCTTATGATAAGGCACATTCATTGACACCAGCTTGTGAGTCCCCGGGGCATGCCCGGGCCTTGCTCCACCGCTTGACTTCATTAAAAGCCACATATCTCAGAAATAGTTCAGATCCCCACCCCTAAACCATATATATTCTTGTTCCTTATGATAAGACTCATTCAGTCACACCAACTTGGGGTTCTCTTTGTGCTGAGGCAATGTGCCCCGCCCTTCCACTTCATAAAAGGCCATATATTTCAGAAACCATTCAAATCCCCACCCCATATTCATATATGTTCTTGTTCCTTATTATTAGCACACCTACTGTAGGGGTGTCCGCAGGGGCCAGTCCTCTCCTTTATCACTTCATGAAAGGATATCTTGGAAACCGTTCAGATTCCCACCCCTAAACCATATATATACTTGGTCCTTATGATGAGACACATTTAGGGACAACAATCTTGGGCTTTCCTGGGAACGACAGGGCATGCTCCAACCCCTCCACTTTTATCTCCAGCCATGCAGATCCCCACTGCTAAACCATATATATTCTTGTTCTTTGTGGTAAGACACATTTAGTGATACCAACCAGGGCTCCATTGGGTCCATGCCCCACCCCCTCTACTTCATAAAAGGCCTAATGTTTCATATACTGAGTCCACATTGATGCTCATTTGGATATGGGGGTTCATTTGGCAGATTAAAATGATATCATGTTAAAATACATGGCTGCAATTTGGCAGTGCCCACCTGAGCTCTGGTGAGCATAGTGGCCCATGGGCCTCTTGTTTATCGTTCCAAAAATATGGAAACCATTGAATTTAAACTCCAAAGGTGTTTAAATAATATAGAAACTTGGGCAACAGAAAATGGTTTTAAATTTTCTAAAACAAAAACTCAGTGTGTTCATTTCTGCCAAATTCGAAAGTTGCATTTAGATCCAGTTTTAACAATATACGGCAGTCCAATTCCAGTCGTCACTGAGGCGAAGTTTTTGGGTCTTTTATTTGATAGCAAATTGTCTTTTATTCCTCATATCAAAGCTTTGAAAGCTAAATGTTTAAAAGCTCTTGATATTCTTAAAGTCCTGTCCAGTTCCGACTGGGGAGATCGCACTGTTCTTTTAAATCTTTATAGATCTTTAATTCGTTCCAAATTGGACTATGGTTCCATAGTCTATGGATCTGCTAGGAAATCTTATTTAAAATCTTTGGATACTATACATCATCAAGGTTTACGTTTAGCACTAGGTGCCTTTCGCACTTCACCCGTTGATAGTCTCTATGCTGAATCTAATGAACCATCACTTTATGTTAGAAGAGAAAAATTGTCTCTTCAATATGCTACCAAATTAGCTGCAAATCCACGCAATTCAGCATATGAATGCGTTTTTAACCCGAATTATGAAAGATTTTATGAAAATAAACCCTCCGCTATTAAACCTCTTGGCCTAAGAATACGACCTTTACTTAAAGAGGCCAATATTAATGTCCAAAATATTCAATCATTTTCATTTCCATCGAAAGAACCATGGACATTAACTAATCCAAAGATAGTATTAGATTTACATAAAATATTCAATCATTTTCATTTCCATCGAAAGAACCATGGACATTAACTAATCCAAAGATTTTATTAGATTTACATAAAAATAAGAAATCTGAAGTTGATTCACATATTTTTAAAAATGAATTTTTAGAAATTAAATCACATTTTAAAAATCACATTTCCATTTACACTGACGGTTCGAAACAAGATGAGAAAGTTGCTTGTTCTGTCGTTAATCCGAATTTCACTGATAGCATTAGACTACCCGATAATAGCTCTATTTTTACCGCTGAAGCAAAAGCAATTGATATCGCACTCTATCACATTCGAGATCAACCTGAAAGACATTTCATCATTTATTCTGATTCCCTTTCTGTACTAAAAGCTCTGAAAGATCAACAGCACAGAAACCCCTTGATTCAACAAATTTTAAGAAAATACCACTATCTTTCCGCCTCAAAGGAGATCATATTCTGCTGGCTTCCCAGTCATGTAAATATCCGTGGTAATGAGATCAGCATTATCGTTAGCTATTATCAATTTAAAAATTCCTTCTTCAGATTTAAAATCGAACATAAACCTATATATAAAAAATAAATGCCAATCAATTTGGGAAAAAGAAACTAATAATAAATTAAATAAAATTCAACCAAATTTTCATACCAAATGTACTTTTTTGAATTATAATAGGAAAGACCAGACTAAACTCACAAGATGCCGTATTGGACACACACGACTCACTCATTCCTACATATTAAAAAACGAACAAGCACCTTTCTGTATATCTTGTAACGAACCGTTTACAGTTGAACACTTTCTCATTTCATGTGTAGAATTTCATCATATACGCTCAAAATATTTTAATGTTACAACAATGAAAGATCTTTTTAACGACATACCATCTTATCAATTAATCAATTTTCTTAAAGAAATCAGACTTTTTAACAAACTGTAATCATTAATATTTTAACTTTTAAACTTCAATAACAATATCTAATTATTTTTAGACGCTATATGCCCTATTAGAGTTGAGCGTCTTTAAACAAAATATCCATCCATTCATCCCACAAAATTGGAAGCAACATCTCCAAAATGACCTATAAAGTGTTGACACGAACATTAAAGCCCAAATCAAACAAATCAAAACACTATTGTTGAAAATCCCTGCGGTATATGTTCAACGCCAGGCATCCCAAGCTTTTGGGATGAACCTCCCTCCATACATGTATGACCTGCCTAGTTGGGGTAATGTAAACCTAGTCAAACAAATATTTAGAGATGACCCCTATTGACATGGACACAAAAGTTCTTTAACATGAGTTAACTCCCTTAGTGTATCTGTTCCAGTTAACCCTTAAGATGCCGAGAATTTTTTATGCCCCCGCCATTCGAAGAATGGTGGAAAGGGCATATAGCGTTGCCCCTGTCCATGCGTCCGAAACTTAAATGCGGTGAATAACTTCCGTATTTCTTTATGGATTTTAGAATTACTCGGCAGAAATGTTAACCATCATGAGACGACATGTCACGTGCAAAACCCAGGTCCGTACCTCCAAGGTCAAGGTCGTACTTACAGGTCAAAGGTCCAAAACTCAAACACAGTCAATAACTTATTTATTTCTTGATGGATTTTGAAATTACTTTGAAGAAATGTAAACCATCATGAGACGATGTCACATGCAAACCCAGATCCGTACCAAGGGCTTGAAGAAATATATGGGCTGCATGATGCTTCCACGCAGAGCTGAATCCGGCCCGCACACTAGTACTGGTAAACCACTTAGAGGATTTAAGCCTGTCCAGGAACCGCGTTGCGAGTCGGACCGTCCATGCTAATAAACCCTGTTGGTTTCATTGGGTGACAGGGCTTGAGATGTCATTTCATCTCAATGTCTGGTAAAAGTCCCACAAAATTGGAAGCAACGTCTCCAAAATGACCTTTACAGTATTGATGATGTTAAACCTCAATTAAACAAACAAAACCTCCAAGGTCAAGGTCATACTTAGAGGTCGAAGGTAAAAAAAAATGGTCCGAAACTTATGCACTAGTCATTTGAAACCACTGCCCTGCACCCCCCTATGGGGATAGCAGGGCTAATGTGCGGGGTAGTTAGCCTCTGTGTTCCCCCCAGTGCCGGGTTAATGCGGGGGTTTTGATATTATGCAAATATACCCCCAGTGGAATGAACTATTATAAACAGCGGGGCTTTGACCTTCTGGAGGTCCCCCACAGTGCAGGGCTTCTAGCAGGGCTGTGAAAAGTGAAAAGACATTGTCCCCGCTATCCCTGTAGGTGGGGGGGGGGGGGGTGGGCAGTGGTTACAAATGACTAGTGCATTAAACGCAGTCAATTACTTTATCTCTGGATGGATTTTGAAATAACTTGGCAGAAATGTTGGCCATCATGAGACAATCTGCGTCACACAAAACCAAGGTCCTTATCTCCAAGGTCAAGGTCATACTTAGAGGTCAAATGTGAAAAAAAGGTCCAAAACTTAAACATGGTTAATAACTTTCTATAGATGAATATGAATACATGTATAGACATATTTTCAGACGTGGGGCATTTGTGTCCTATGGACGCATTTCTAGTTGCAAATGTTTTAAAAAATATTTTCGGTTTCATGCAAACAGTGTGGCCCTAAATTAGACTGCTCCATTTTATGTGTTAATTGTTCTCTTATTGCTGGTCTGAATCTGTGTTTCTGATCTGTTTCAGATAAGATCTGTGATCAAGTCAGTGATGCCATTCTCGATGCCCATCTCAAACAAGATCCACATGCCAAAGTAGCCTGTGAGTCCGTGTCCAAGACTGGTATGATCCTCTGCTGTGGAGAAATCTCATCAAATGCCAAAATCGACTATCAGACTGTCATCAGAAACACTATCAAACAGATTGGCTATGATGACTCGAGCAAAGGTATTGCACTTTCCCCCTTTTGACAGGTTTGTGCCCTGTATCCCACAAAGTAGGTGTTTCTAAAAGGTGGAAGCCAGGATCTGAAGCCCCTTTCCTAGCAGCTGTAACATATAAGGGGAAAGTGAATTGAAGTCTGTACAATAACATTTTGTATCCTTGATTAGACTGGTCTCCATAGCCTAGTGGAAGGCAGCATTTGATCTCTCACTGCAGTGGGTTTGAGTCACTGTATGCTATTGATGTTTCCATTCAGATTTATGTTTCTGTCCCTTTGGTGTCTCTGATGGGAGCTGTGGGTTAATATCATTGCCTTCACTTCTATTTGAAGTCTTGCTTGGGTCATAATGCAGGGATACAGATTAAGCATTTTGCTTAAGGCGCCCAGACTACCATAAATCCAAATTTTACAGTAAATTAATAAGCTTTTTATTCGAAACTTAGGTGCCCTGGCCAAAATTTAGTCCCCTTGGGCCCCTGTATCCCTGTAATGTAAGGTGTGAAGTTCTGCAACAGAAGGTCTAGTGGTTTTTCACTGGTTATAGCTTGGTATTTATAGGTCAAATGATCTTGAAATCGCAATAAAGCACGAATAACACAATACATGTACTTGATTCAGGGAAGAATGTTGAAAAAAAAAATTGACACACTTTGTGGATTTAACCCTTATCTTGCTGAATATTCATTTAAGCCACACCCATTTCTGTCTATCAACAAATGAAATTACTTGATGTAATTTATTCCTACAAATTCATAAAATGAATGTCAAACCGTGTAAATCCTGATCAGATGGCTTCTTCGGAAGCCATCGGATTCTGATCTGGATCTACACTTTGCAAAGATAGGGGTTGTCGTGAACAGCAAGATAAGGGTTAATTGTACATATACCGTACATGTTTAATTTGTTTTTCTTTTCTAATATAATGAATCCTTTCACACAAACTTTTTTAACTAACTTTGTCATAGCCTACAACATCATTCAATTTGAGCTAGGACATAACAATTATACAAAGATGGTTTTTGGCACATACAAAGTTTTTGCTTTTTGCATACAACATTGAAAAACGGAAAACTGCATACATGCAGTCTGATCATTGACTGGGACTGTATGGCTGCTGATCTGTCAATGGAGTAACAAAGTAGCTCCAGTTAATGAGTAAAAAGGGCAGACAGTAGGACTGGCTAATCAGAGCTGAAAAGATAATCGATTATCAGTCATGTTATTGCGATAGATAATCAATTAGTAATCGCTGATGTTTTTGTCATATGTTTACATGTCTGGCTTTCTGTCTGAACATGACTCTTACCATATGTTGCACTTTACCATATGTACATTTGAACAGGCAGGCATGAGCAAACAGTAGTGGTCGGAATCGGAAGAATTTTCATGATCGATCATCGGAAGATGTAAGTGACCAATGATCGATCATTAATCGATCAAATATAAAATTATCAGGCGGAATGAATGTGATAATATACCGATCCGAAAGACGATGCACTTTGTGATATTCATCCCTGCAAATGATGCCAGTTGAGCATGTTAAATTGTTAAGACACCAAAATTTTATTACTGCTGCCGGGGATCGAACCCAGGACCTCTAGCACTAACTGCTGACCTATCATGCATCAGAGGCAAGTGCACTAACCACTGGCCTATCAAGGATACTGATTTCCAGTTGAACCTTGGTCTGCCTAATAGAGGCGTGGGATTGTGTTTTCAAAAGCAAGTCGCTGATGATTTTCATGATATTTTTGACGATTTACCTACCATTGAAGGCATATGATTTTGAGCAGTGACGGCAAATGGCTCTGCTCATGTCCAGTGTTGCTTTGGACACTGGACCGTCGCTCTTTTTGTGGAAGCCGAAGTGTTTCCACGCTATAGATCTACTTTTTCCACCCGGAAAATCGAAAAGCGTCGTTTTGGCAGCCATTTTCCGGAAGCAGTTGCAGTAATAAAACCGAAAGGACCGAAACAAACCGCAACGTCCAAATCCCGTTAAAAGCCGGAACCGAGTAATCGAGTACGGAAAAAAGTACCGATCATCAACTCGGAAGTCAGAAAACGAGCAATGCTTGACGAACTCGATTAATCGGCCGACCACTAGCAAACAGTGTAGACCCAGATATGACGCCGCGTATTGCGGCGTCTCATCAGCGTCTACACTATTTGCCACGCATCCAGGTGTTTTAAACATGTTTGGGTAGTAAATTGTACCTATCAAGTAATTGATTAAAGGCAAATCAGAAATGATGATCATTTTTAGCTAACCTGTCACGTAGTGACGAGGTGAACTTTTGGGATCACTTTTTGTCCGTTGCCGTTGTGCGTGCGTGTGTGCGTAAACTTTTTCTTCAAATGACATCTAAACCGCTGATTGGATTTTAACCAAACTTCACAGGAATGATCCTTAGGTGGTCCCCTTTCAAAGTTGTTCAAATGGTTCCTGTCCATTGCACATCTAGGTCACAGGAGCTAAAAATAGATTTTTAAAATGAAAACTTTAAAAATCTTCTTCTCTGAAACCGAAAGGCCCAGGTCTGCGATATTTGGTATGAAGCTTCATCTAGTGGACCTCTACCAAGATTGTTCAAATTATGGCCCTTTGGCCAGAAATGCCCCCACCCTGGGAGCCTTTGGTTTTACATAGGCTTATATAGGGAAAATCTTTAAAAATCTTCTTCTCTGAAACCACAAGGCCCAGGTCTTTGATATTTGGTGTGAAGCTTCAGGGAAAATCTTTAAAAATCTTCTTCTCTGAAACCACAAGGCCCAGGTCTTTGATATTTGGTGTGAAGCTTCACCTAGTGGACCCAGGTTATTTTCTGCCTGTTCAGCAGGACCTCAGCATAGCCTCAAATTTTCCCAATTTCACCATATACCCCCCCCCCCCCCCCCCCAAAAAAAAAAAATGAATAAATAAAAGCCACATCAAAAGGAAACAGAGAAACCAATACTTAACATCAGAGGTTCATATGAAAATTCACCACAATGAAGGTATTTCATAATTCAGAAGACTATCATGAGCAAAACTTCATCATGCTCAGTGTTATTGATAAGCTTTTGCCCGAGGAGTACTGTTACTCCTTCAACCAAAGACATAGGCGTATCCTGTGATTCTTTGAGAGTATCGGTACTCCTAAATTCGAAACTAGGGTCGTATCTTCATGTCATCACAGACTGATTCATAGGATGGCTGCTAAGTGCACTTATATTAATTTCAGACGTGGCAATGGCCATATGTAAAAGACGCTAAACACATATTCTATCATCGTAACATACCGATATACATTTTCATGTTAATAAGCTGGCGGACAGCAAAATGATAAATTACTTTTTCTTCTAAAGAATGTAAATCCAGCCAATGTGGTCGTATTCTTCGCATGTGTCTTTGGAATTTCCCAGACGCTATTGAAGGCTCGTTTTGATCAGACTGTGCAGGCTGGTCGGAGTCTTCAGCTGTCAAACAGATCATACTGTCATCAAAACGTTTTCAAACCCATGTTTTGTGTCTGCAGCGGCCTTAAGTGCTACGCATTCAAAGGCGAGGGAAAATCTTCACTAATTGTAGCAACTGCATGCGATTGGTAAAAGGCGAGAAATTCAGCGCCCAGCAAAAATACAATAAAACGTGCGACAAGTGAAGACTCAGATCAGCAAGCGCATCTGTGAAAGCTAATCAGTCCGTCCCAGTTGCTGTGTTTGCGTTCTTTTATGATGCGCTGCCAGTCATTCTGCTTAATGTTGAAAGACGCCGGCGAGACATCTTAGGGTGTTAATTTAATCGGCTACTTGAGAGATAGCGGTAAATAAGCATGCACTGCATACTGACCTTATCACCTGTGATTCACATTTAGATATATGAGTACCCAAGTATTACAGGTTAATCCTGTCATTGTGACTCAATAAATATAATTTTGGTCAAATGTATATGGAACACGGCGGTGCAGCGGTGGTTCTATCTCAGATGTGCATTGACGACAATGTTAGCACAAGCTACACTGACCAGCAGAATGAGTCACCACAGTTAGCTCTCTGACACTGAATATGCCATTGAGCTATTTTAGTAACCTTGGCTCAAGTTGAAAAAGCCATGCATTTGATTTTTTTTCTTGCGTTTTTCCGGAGAAACTTGGTCAGGTTCTCCACAAACTTAACTTTAAATCGTCTGCGCGTCTGTTTTGATATTTAATTCCTAACTACATGACAATGTGAATCTGTAGATCTGTCCAACCCATTTTTTTTTCTCGAAGATGACACTCCGTCGAAGTCAATGTGGTTGCCTAACAATATTCAGGATCGTATTTTTATGCACGCTTGTAATATAGTTACTGTTCATGCTTCAGGCGTTGATAATAAAGTTAATAATGCGGCGGCTTTCCCTTAGATAATAAATACCGTTATGTAATCACGCATCAATAATCGGTTTCCTAATCATGTTGATAGTTGTCATAACTTGAGGCAGATTAAATATAAGCTCAATATATGATCGCCAAAAGGTAAGGTTGAAGGGTTTCAGCGTAATTAAAACAAATGCCATCATTCATGAATGGATGAATTTCGAATCGTTCTTGAAGATTGGAACAGTTTTTGTTGAAGACTATGATGCGGTGAAAATTACCGCGATTTCGATTGCTTTTTGTCAGGCCTCACGTTTATTTTTTGTTTTTGTTTTTCCATTGCCGATACGACTGCAATGGAACGACCTTGGCGTATCGCCAATTTGACAGTCGTATTTGGTACGACTGTTTCTTCATTTCTAGTCGTATTTGCTCGATTTTAGAGTCGTATTTACGACGATACGACCCTTATCAATTACTCTGCATGCTGGCATTTCTCTGTTGAAATTGTTTTCCCAATTTTGGTATTTTGTCCGTAATTTTTTGCCAATTTCGCCCAGGGGCCTTTTCCCAAAATACCTGGATAAAGCCCTGGGACCTCCACCAAGATTGTCCAAATTATAGCCCTAGGGCCAAAAATGCCCCCGCCATGAGGGCCTTTGGTTTTACATAGGCTTATACAGGGAAAATCTTTTAAAATCTTCTTCTCTGAAACAGCAAGGCTCAGATCTTTGATAGTCTCGCCAACAGCTAAGGTCATATGGAGACAGGACCTCGTTTTAAAGACTCATCCAAAAGTCTGGAGAAGAAATAACAACTGAAACCGACTGCTTATGAACAGGTTAACTGGACACTTGTCATCATCAACTTAACCTTTTTTGTACCGGAACCCCCAAAACGGGTAGTTGGCAAACAAGTGCAGGCCCAGGTCAGATGCTGCAGAGCGCAGTGTCTGATCAGGACCTGCATTGTTCGCAAAATTTTGGGCCAACTTCCAAATGTTTGTTTTTTTTTTTTTTAGCTCACCTGGGCCGAAGGCTCCAGGGGAGCTTATAGTATAGTGGGTCCTCCGTCGTCCGTCCGTCCGTCGTCCGTCCACACTTTTGAGCAGCTATGTCTCTGTATCCTGCAGGCTGATCTCAATCATTTCTCATCTATAGCATGCCTCTGGTGGGGCATTGATGACATAAACTTTTTTTTAAATTGCTCTAAAACTTTGGTTCCTATGGCAACCACAAGGTCCCATAGACTTACTATGGGAAAATGCTTGTCATCACCGTAGCGCCTTCAGTTTTGATCGGATCTTTCTGAAACTTACATGTAAGGTGACTGGGGATAAAAACTCGGATGAGTTCGAAAACCGGCCAAGTTGGCCCATTTATCATAGAGTTACGTCCTTCTGATTGCTGAAAATGCCCATTTTCGACCTTGTCATCACCGTAGCCCCTTCAGTTTTGATCGGATCTTTCTTAAACTTATATGTAATGTGGCTGGGGATAAAACCTCGGATGAGTTCGAAAACCGGCCAAGTCTGCCGATTTGTCATAGAGTTACGTCCCTTTGATTGCTGAAAATGTCAATTTTTGACATTGTCATCACCGTAGCCCCTTTAGTTTTGATCGGATCTTTCTGAAACTTATATGTAAGTGGGCTGTGGATAAAATCTCGGATGAGTTCGAAAACCGACCAAATTGGCCCTTTTATCGTAGAGTAACGTCCCTTTGATTGCTGAAAATGCTGATTTTTGACCTTGTCATCACTGTAGCCCTTTCAGTTTTGATCGAATCTTTCTGAAACTTATATGTAAAGTGGCTGGGGATAAAATCTCGGATGAGTTCGAAAACCAGCCAAGTCGGTCCATTTATCATAGAGTAACGTCCCTTTGATTGCTGAAAAGCCGATTTTTGACCTTGTCATCACCGTAGCCCTTTCAGTTTTGATCGGATCTTTCTGAAACTTATATGCAAGGTGGCTGGGGATAAAGCCTCGGATGAGATCGCATACCGGCAAAGGTGGCCTATTTATCATAGAGTTAGGTCCCTTTGATTGCTGAAAATGTTGATTTTTGACCTTGTCAACACTGTATAGCCCCTTCAGTTTTGATCGGATCTTTCTGAAACTTATATGTAAGGTGGCTGGGGATGAAACCTCGGATGAGTTCGAAAACCGGCCAAGTTGCCCCATTAACTATATAGTTATGTCCCTTTGATGGCTGAAAATGTCGATTTTTAGCTCACCTGTCACGTAGTGACAAGGTGAGCTTTTGTGATCACTTTTCGTCCGTCGTCCGTCGTCAGTGCGTGCGTGCGTGTGTGCGTGTGTGTGTGCGTGTGTGCGTAAACAATTTCTTCAAACGACATCTCCTCCTAAACCACTGATCGGATTTTGACCAAACTTCACAGGAATGATCCTTAGGTGGTCCCTTTTCAAAGTTGTTCAAATGGTTCCGGTCTGTTGCACATCTGGGTCACAGGAGCCAAAAATAGATTTTTTCACCGAAAACTTAAAAAATCTTCTTCTCTGAAACCACAAGGCCCAGGTCTTTGATATTTGGTGTGAAGCTTCACCTAGTGGACCTCTACCAAGATTGTTCAAATTATAGCTCTAGGGCCAAAAATGCCCCCGCCCCGGGGGCCTTTGGTTTTACATAGGCTTATACAGGGAAAATCTTTAAAAATCTTCTTCTCTGAAACCAAAAGGCCCAGGTCTTTGATATTTGGTATGAAGCTTCATCTAGTGGACCTCTACCAAGATTGTTCAAATTATGGCCCTTGGGCCAGAAATGCCCCCGCCCCGGGGGCCTTTGGGTTTACATAGGCTTATATAGGGAAAATCTTTAAAAATCTTCTTCTCTGAAACCACACGGCCCAGGTCTTTGATATTTGGTGTGAAGCTTCACCTAGTGGACCTCTACCAAGATTGTTCAAATTATAGCTCTAGGGCCAAAAATGCCCCTGCCCAGGGGGCCTTTGGTTTTACATAGGCTTATACAGGGAAAATCTTTAAAAATCTTCTTCTCTGAAACCAAAAGGCCCAGGTCTTTGATATTTGGTATGAAGCTTCATCTAGTGGACCTCTACCAAGATTGTTCAAATTATGGCCCTTGGGCCAGAAATGCCCCCTCCCCGGGGGCCTTTGTGTTTACATAGGCTTATATAGGGAAAATCTTTAAAAATCTTCTTCTGAAACCACAAGGCCCAGGTCTTTGATATTTGGTGTGAAGCTTCACCTAGTGAACCTCTACCAAGATTGTACAAATTATAGACCTAGGGCCAAAAATGCCCCCGCCCTGGGGGCCTTTGGTTTTACATAGGCTTATACAGGGAAAATCTTTAAAAATCTTCTTCTCTGAAACCCCAAGGCCTAGATCTTTGATATTTGATGTTAAGCTTCATCTTGTGGACCTCTACGAAGATTGTTCAAACTATAGCCCTAGGGTCAAAAATGTCCCCGCCCCGGGGCCTTTGTGTTTTCAAAGGCTTATATAGGGAAAATCTTTAAAAATCTTCTTCTCTGAAACCACAAGGCCCAGGTCTTTGATATTTGGTGTGAAGCTTCATCTAGCCCACCTCTACCAAGATTGTTCAAATTATGGCCCCTGGACCTGAAATGCCCCCGCCCCGGGGGCCTTTGGGTTTACACAGGCTTATATAGGGAAAATCTTTAAAATTCTTTTTCTCTAAAACCACATGGCCCAAGTCTTTGATATTTGGTATGAAGCTTCACCTAGTGGATCTCTACCAAGATTGTTCAAATTATAGCCCTAGGGCCAAAAAGCCCCCGCCCCGGGGGCCTTTGGTTTTACATAGGCTTAGACAGGGAAAATCTTTAAAAATCTTCTTCTCTGAAACCACAAGGCCCAGGTCTTTGATATTTGGTGTGAAGCTTCATCTAGTGGACCTCTACCAAGATTGTTCAAATTATAGCCCTGGGGCTAAAAATGTCCCCGCCCCGGGCGCCTTTGGTTTTAAATAGGCTTATACAGGGAAAATCTTTAAAAATCTTCTTCTCTGAAACCGCAAGGCTCTGAATTTAATATTTGGTGTGAAGCTTCATCTAGTGGACCTCTACCAAGATTGTTCAAATTATAGCCCTGGGGCCAAAAATGCCCCCATCCCCGGGGCCCTTTGGTTTTTTATAGGCTTTTATAGGGAAAATATTTAAAAAACTTCTTCTCTGAAACCACAAGGCTCAGGTCTTTGATATTTAGTATGAAGCTTCAACTAGTTATAGTCCTTAGGCTAAGAATGTTCTAGAGACACTTATTCTCAGGTGAGCGATTCAGGGCCCTCTGGGCCCTCTTGTTTACCTTGTCATCACCGTAGCCCCTTCAGTTTTGATCAAATCTTTCTGAAACCTATATGTAAGGTGACTGGAGATAAAACTTAGGATTAGTTTGAATACCGGCCAAGTTGGCCCATTTGTCATTGATTTACGTCCCTTTGATTGCTGAAAATGTCGATTTTTGACCTTGTCATCACCATAGCCCCTTCAGTTTTGATCGGATCTTTCTGAAACTTATATGTAAAGTGGCTGCGGATAAAATCTTGGATGAGTTCGAAAACAGGACAAGTCAGCCCATTTATCATAGAGTTATGTCCCTTTGATGGCTGAAAATGTTGATTTTTGACCTTGTCATTACCATAGCCCCTTCAGTTTTGATCAGATTTTTCTGAAACCTCTATGTAAGGTGGCTGGGGATGAAACCTCGGATGAGTTCGAAAACTGGCCAAGTCGGCTCATTTATTTTAGAGTAATATCCCTTTGATTGCTAAAAATGCCAAATTTTGACCTTGTCATCACCGTAGCCCCTTCAGTTTTGATCGGCTCTTTCTGAAACTTATATGTGAGTTGGCTGGGAATAAAATCTTGGATGAGTTTGAATACTGGCCAAGTCTGATCAGATCTTTCTGAAACTTACATGTAAGGTGGCTGGGAATAAAACCTCAGGTGAGTTCGAATACCGGCCAAGTCGGCACATTTATCATAGAGTGACGTGCCTTCGATTGCTGAAAATGCCTATTTTCGACATTGTCATCACTGCTGCCCCTTTAGTTTTGAACGGATCTTCATGAAACTTACAAACAAGGAAGTCAGGCAGAAAGCTTGGAGGAGTTTGAAAACTCTTGTTTTTGAACTTGTCATCACCATAGCCACTTCAGTTTAGATCGGATCTTCTTAGCAAGTCAGGAATAAAAGCTTGAATGAGTTTGAAAACCGGTGAGGTCAGCCTGTTTATCATTGAGTTACATTCTACTTGATTTTCAGAAAATGCTTACCCTGTCATCACCATGTCCTCCCATAAAGCCTTCAGTAAAGGTTGGCACTTCCTTAAACTTTGAATCTGTTAGCTCAGGTGAGCGATACAGGACCAAGCTAGCTCTTGTTTTTTTAAGAAACACATTCTGACGTCCCTAAACTTTGAAATAGACTCCAGCTATATAGGAGGAAGATTCAATTTGGTATAAAAAAGGGTTAATGTAGGTTTAGCTTTTTGCCTGCACCATAATGTGACATTTTGGTCATGCAGACAGCCATAGCATGTGCATGAAGTTTAAACTCTCAAGAATCATTGCAGCAATAAGATTTAAAAATCTTTGGAGATTTGGCATCAAGATTTTATCAACCTATACAGGGTATATGACATCATACATGTACTTCATCAGTACAATATGCAATATACCCTGTTTGCCAATGTTTTTGCACTGGAAGAAATGAAGAGGAGAAAATTATGGTCTCTAAACAGGTATTTTTCACATGTAAACTTTTTCTGTGAGTCCAAAATTCCAAATAGCACTGATGGCCTCCACACATCAGGGCTTGAAGAGATGGGCTGCATGATGCTTCCACGCAAAGCTGAAACCGACCGCACTACTGCATATTTTTGGACTATACGGCCATTGGAATTATGGACTCTCAGATATAGATATAATACATGATTGTAACCATTATGTATTATGCACATGGTGGTAGGGCTTATGTTCATTCTGCTTTCAAAGTTTATTTACCAGTTTGCACTTTGAGTTTGTAATTTACTAATTATGTTTGCTTTCACATTCACTTTTAGTTTCATCTGTCATAATTGCTTTGAAGAATGGGACTGCATTGTCTGGGCTACAATATAACTGTAGATCCAGATAAGACTGAAAGACAAATACAAGTCGTTGGATGCAAAAACTCAATTTAAATATCCTGCATACTGACACAGAATATAGCCTTCTCTTTAACCCTCTATACACTGCTGAAAATTCAAGAATTGATGGCACTCAGTTTGTCTTTCTTTTACTGTTTTTCAACAAATTAAAACTTATTTCTTGTGAATCTTCTTGCCATTGGAAAATTCCGATACAGTGTCAAGTATACATTTTTGCTTGTTGGAGCTGTCTGATCAGGGTCTGTGCTGTTTGCTGTTCAGTAGTGATAAGCCAATTAGCTGAGCATTGTTCATTTTGGAGGTTCTGACGCCAAGATTGGTACCATACACAATAATTTGGTTTCACATTTTATCCAGTGGTATTTCTGGTTAGTTCTGGTCAATATGGCTACATAAGACATTTTTAATCCCCAGCCATGAAGCGGAGCGGGGATTATAGGAATGGCCTTCGTCTGTCCATCTGTCTGTCCGTAACACTTTCTTGTCCGCTCCATATCTCCTGAACCCTTTGATAGATTTTTATTAAACTTTGGTCAGTTATTCGTCTCAGTGAGCTGATGTGCAGAACTCATAAATGAACCATGCAAACTCAAGGTCAAGGTCACAGTTGAAGGTCAAGAGTTTGAAACTTTGAATTTTGTGTCCTTTCCATATCTCCTCGAGCCTTGGAAGTATTTTCATTAAACTTTGGTCAAATATTCTTTTCAGTGAGCTGATGTGCAGAACCCATAAATGAACCATGCCAACACAAGGTCAAGGTCACATTTGAAGGTCACTAGTTTGAAACTCGTGACCTTCACCTGTGAGCTTGACCTTGAGTTGGCATGGTTTATTTATGCAGATGGGCTGCATGATGCTTCCACGCAGAGCTGAAACCGACTGCACACAAGTACTGGTAAATCACTTAGATGATCTAAGCCTGCCCAGGCAAAGCGGTGAGAGTCAGACTGGCCATGCTTAGTAACCCTATTGGTTTCATTGAGCAACAGGGCTTGAGATGTCATTTCAACTCAATGTCGGATAAAAGTCCCACAAAATTGGAAGCATCATCATCATCATCAACGGATTTTTGATTAACGTGCAGGTACAGGGGCAGCGTCCACATAAGTGGGCCCCCTTCCAGGTAGCTGGCTTGCTGCACGCATGGCAGATCTTACACCAGATCTCCAGGCTTGTCTATCATGAGGATCGATAGCAGAGAGCTTCCATTCTCTGCAATCTCTTTCTGTTAGCTGCTTCCAAGTCATCTTGGGCCTTCCTGGTCCCCGCTTTCCACCTACCTGTATGTCACAGGCAGTCTTGACTGCACCGTTGGAGCGTTCCACATGTCCATGCCAGCGAAGTCTTCTCTCTTTCAGGATGAGGTCCAGGTCCTCAATGCCAAGACGTTCAAGTAACTCACTGGACCTGATGGTGACAGTGTCCTGTGGCTTGACATTGCAGATCTGTCTGATCATTGCCCTGTCATTTCGCTGTAGACGTTGGAGGTTTGGCTTTGTCAATGGCCATGTCTCACTGGCATGGAGCATTGCGCTCCGCACACAAGAGCTATACACACGGCCACGTGTCTTGAACGAGAGGTGGCGGGAAGAGAGAACTGGTAGCAACTCCTTGAATTTCTTCCAGGCTGTTTTCACACGTGATGTAGTTGCAAGGTCGCAACCACCTGCTGCAGAGAGCATATCACCTAGGTAGCAGAAGGAAGCTACAACCTCCAGCTTGTTGGATCCGACTTGGACTTCCCTCTGTGGTCTGCCATCTAAGGGGCGTGCAGTTCCTTGGCAACGTGTACACCTGTAATCAGGGTCCTCTTTCAAGCGTTTGAGCCCACTGCATTTCTTGTGCACCCAGAACTTGCAGCCATTACAAAAGATACTGTTGCTGCCCACTCCAGTGCGACATACAGCGCATGGGAACTGGCCTGTACTCTGCAAGAGGTCCAGACCTGTACCACAGATCATGATCTTTGTCTTTCCTGCATTCACTCTCAGCCCTTTCGCCTCCATTGCGTCTTTCCAAGTTAAGAGCCTCCTGACACATTCCTCAAGGGATTCAGCTATGATGACAAGGTCATCAGCATACAGGTCCTCCCAGGGGACTCCAGAGCGGAACTCGCATGACAAGGCTTCAAGCACAATGATGAAAAGCAGTGGGCTGAGAACAGAGCCTTGATGAACACCCACCTTCACCTCGAATTCTTCACTGTAACCATCACCAACGCGGACACGGCTCCGAGCATTAGCATACATCCCTTGGACCAGTTTCACAATCCACTCGTCCACTCCAAGTTTTCTTAGTGCCCACCAGATGACTTTCCTAGGCACTCGATCAAATGCCTTCTCCAGGTCTACAAAAGCCATGTAGAGTCTCCTGTTGGCCGCCAGATACTTCTCTTGCAGCTGCCGTACAACAAAAATTGCATCTGTTGTGCCTCTTCCTGGGACGAAGCCAAACTGGGAATCGTCGATGGACAACAACTGCCTGATGAGGCCATCCACAATCCTCTCCAGGACTTTCATGACCTGTTCTGAACGTCTCCAAAATGGAGTATACGGTGTTGGCGTGGACATTAAACCTCAAATCAAACAAACATGAAAATTCTACTTATTCTGACCAGTACTGTTCATCCAGCATTGCCATAGTAGTATCATACTTCTAGATGGCAGTATCACAGGATTTTTTTAACCCATAAATTGCCAGTCCCGACTATTTTCGTCTGCTTGGCCGTCTGCCGGTTACCATAAGTCTTTTTGTTTTTTATGCCCCCGGAATCTAAGAGATTCGGGGGCATATAGTTTTTGGTCTGTCCGTCTGTTTGTCCGTTTGTCTGTTTGTCCGTCTGCAAAAACTTTAACATTGGGCATAACTTTTGAATGGTAGTAGATAGAGCTTTCATATTTCACATGTGTATACCTTATCACAAGACCTTTCCAGTGGTACCATAATTTTTTATCTCGTGACCTTGAACTTGACCTTTGACCTATTTTTTTCAAAATTTTTAAAAACATTAACATTGGCGCTGTCCGGGGGCATCAGTGTTTCACAAACACATCTTGTTTGTTTTTTTTTTGCAGACAATGTGGACCCAGACTGCAGTCTGATCTGTGTCCACACTGCTTGCAAAAATATTTTTAAAAGTTTGCAAAAAAAAAAAAAAAAAAAAAAATTAGCCGACAACATTTTGCAGATGTACTTTTTCTTGGCATCTTGAGGGTTAATGCTAAATATTTGGATTTCAAAGTCATAGAAATCTGCATTAGCAAACAGTGTAGACCCTGATCAGGTACTATAGCACTGTTTTCCACAGAACAAAAGTATTTGTCAATGTGGCCAAAATATATTAGTACAGTGTAGTTTATGTTACTATGGGGTTGTTAAAGTGTCTGAATTTTTAGGGGAAAAACTGTTCATTAACAATTTATCAAAGTGGAACAGTCCCATTCTTTGAGCAATTATTGCCAAAGGAAGTGAAAACGTGTTCATTTTTAGCATTTCTGCTGTTTCAGAAGTGGGAAAAGAATTTCTGCTTAAGGATACACTACACCTTAAAAGCTATTTGGGTATTTTTAAATGGCATTTTCTCCTGTTACTTGGTGTATTTTCATAATTTGTATATATCAAATTTAAGTTAAGTATTTATCAGGCTTCTTGTTTGTTACTACATGAACAATATTTTTGACATAATTTTACCTTTTTATCTAGCAGCTCAAAAGGTCACTTTCTTAGAAAGCCATCAACACGATATGCCCTTTGAAAATGGTTCAGGATTTCTTTCAAAACTTCTGGAAAGATACATATATAAAAAATTTAATTTTCTGCACCAAAATTAATTGGACACACTAAACAAAAGCATCATTTATTCAGAAACTACCTTTGATACCAAAAAAGCTGTGATATACAGTATTTTTCAAGCCCAGTCTTCGGCCCCCGCCCATCGGGGCTTGAAGAAATAGGTGGGCTGCATGATGCTTCCATGCAGAGCTGAAACTGACCGCAAAAGAACTGGTAAACCGCTTATAGGATCTAAGCCTGCCCAGGCAAAGCTGTGCGAGTCGGACCGT
Source organism: Lucinisca nassula (assembly GCA_963580285.1). Taxonomy (NCBI): domain Eukaryota; kingdom Metazoa; phylum Mollusca; class Bivalvia; order Lucinida; family Lucinidae; genus Lucinisca; species Lucinisca nassula. The sequence continues at coordinate 143,962,498 of OY757011.1, read as the reverse complement.
CCATGCTTATAAACCCTATTTGTTTCATAGGGCGACAGGGCTTGAGATGTCATTTCATGTCAGTGTCGGGTAAAATCCCACAAAACTGGAAGCGGTGTCTCCAAAATGACCTATACAGTGTTGACAGGGACGTTAAACCTCAGATCAAACAATCAAGGAACCGGAATGACAAACATAATTTTATTTGGCCAATAAATAATGGAGATGAATCTCTTTAACAGTGTGATGATAACCAAAATTCAACTTTTCAGGGAGGCAAAAAATTGGTCTTAAGGAACAAAAGCTGTTTTTTTTTTCTACATGAGAGGAGTGCCCTCCCTAATCTTTACTCCGGACAAATAAGTGATGCGGATTCTTAATTTGCATTGTTGATGGATTTCAGTAAACAGAATTTGAGAAAATCAAGCAAAAATGAAATTCTTTCAGACCTGTTTAGTGTTCTGCAGTTATAACCATTTTGTAAAATGACCCTACTTTATCAGCGGATCATTATTCCGGGAGAGATAAGAAGATAATATAATAATTTCCATGCCAATATTGTTCTATTTTACAAAGAACAACTCCACACACAGGGCAGTTAGAGACAATAGTCACAATACCTGTGAAAATTTTTTATGGCCATTGAATGTTGTGTTTAAATTGATAGCAAAACAATACCCGCTATTTACAATTAAAATTTCATATTGCTTCAAATGATTACATTGTCAATGAAAATGCACTTTGGAAATAATCACTAAATTTGTTTAATCATAGTGTAGTCTATCCTTAAATTATTGAATATAAACAACAACAAAAAAAAAGAATAAGTTAGAAAAATAGAATTAAAAAAAAAGAACAAAAAAAAAAAAAAATCCTTTTCGGTAACTTTCTCCTCGGACTTGGTATTGATGGGTCCGAGCTTTCTCACACAGTGGGTATTTCTCACCTTTGTGTAAACACAGCTGAAAATGAGCACTGAGAACAAGTATATACTATGTAATACCCTCTGATTTTTCAAGAGTGACTATCACTGACATATAAGGCAGAAAATATATAAGCCCTGCCCTTGTTTGGGCTTTAATCTCTAAGTTTATCAGCACTATTCGTGTTTTGTTGCTTCAGGATTTGATTACAAGACATGCAATGTATTGATAGCCTTAGAAGAACAAAGTCCTGATATTGCACAGGGTGTTCATGTCGAGAGAGACGAGGACGATATTGGTGCAGGAGACCAGGTAGGGCTTTTGTGGAGTACAGGCTATCATACTAGTGCATGAGATCCGGTAAATTTATGGCATGTGTCTATGAGATAGGTAAATTCCAGGACTACATGGAAATTCTAGTGCTTTGTTATGAATAAGATCAGGTAATTTTGTTATATCGTTTCCATAGAAACAGATATGGTAGGTGTTTGGTGATAACTGAATGATAGCTTTTGTCAGTGCTCCATGAAATCCATGAGGATTGGCATCAGTGATTTACTTAATTCTTCTTTTCATTCTCAGAAAATACCGTAATGATCCTAAGTATTGGGACAGGCAGACCTAAGCAAATAGTGGAGACCCAGATCAGACTGCACCTGAAGGAACCATCTGATTGAGGTCTACACTGGTTGCCATTCCGTTGGCACCTTTTGGACTCCTTACCAGGACGTGAATTAACCCTTATATTGCTGAATATTCATTTAAGCCACACCCATTTCTGTCCATGCTTATTAACCCTATTGGTTTCATTGGGCGGCGGGGATTGAAATGTCATTTCATCTCAATGCCGGGTAAAAGTTGCACAAAATTGGAAGCAACGTCTCTAAAATGACCTTTACTGTGTTGATGGGGACGTTAAACAACTATTTGACTGATGAAGATGTCTGTTTACACTTTGCTTTATAGTGCAAACGAACATCTTCAACATGCCATCAGCACAGTGTGAGCGCCGTGCACGCAGTGTTTGTGCCGTGTAAGCACAGTGGATGTGCCATTAGAGCACATACAATCGCCATCAAGAACGCCGCAGGTCGCTGTAAGGACGCCATGACAGGTCCATGATCACGAAATAAAGCCCATATTTCTTGTGGTGTCCTGGCGTTCTGGGAAATTAAACATCGCCGTTCCATCGCAGTGGAAACGTGGCATAGTGTGATGCGCATTACATCAGTTTCTGTTTATACCATATTAACATTATACATTACCAGCTTCATTTTGTTACTGGCTTTGCTTGTATATTTTCATATTATTTTGAGTTAATTGTCACATAATATATGGATTGTGTATATGCATGCATGCACTATTTTAGTTTTGTAATTTGTAGAGGATCTTAGATGGTTGCTCATGTATTATTGAATTTATTAAACGAGTTGAGGAAAAGGGATAAAAAGCAAGGCTTCGCCGAGCATTTTATGCTTTTCTCACAGAGTTTAATAAATTCAGTAATATATGAGCACGAATCAAGATTCTATTTATCATATGACATTTAAAACAAATTTAATTCACAATTTTTTAAACAAAAATGTCAATTTTCCCAATTTGTAAACGCAACGTCTTCAATGACGTTGTACATGTAACATTACTGGGCATAATCGTGGATAACCGAATTTTTTACATGACATAACATTCTCGGACGCGACGTCATATGATAAACGTGTTTTTCCGTTATTGCTTAAGTTGTAAGCCTTGCATTTGGAAAGTCTTTTCTATTTAGCTCATGTATTTGAAATTATTTTAACTCTAACCATGCTGATAGGGGATGTATATATATTTTTGTTAAATAATATAGATTCAGATCAACTGGCCTTTGAGAAGCCAGCTGATCAGGATCTATACTGTTTTCTATTCAGCTTCTGAATCAGTGGTAAAAATTGAAATCCTGCATTACAAATGGCCGAAAATTAGGGAGGAGTGTAGCATATTGAAATATTTATCATGGTCAGGGCTAAGTTAGTCTGATACTAGTTACCAAACCTTGGAAACATATGTAATTATGTATATGCAGCTGTATGAAATGAGCCCCGCCAAGTGAATTTGTGTCTTTGAGCATTCCGTCATGACAAATTTTAACTGTGCATGCCCAGCCATTCAGAGGGGCCAGGGATATGGTTTTGTCTGAAGGTTCCTCTTGATTCACTGCTTGTATGAGCGAGCAGGGAAGGTTCTGGCGAGACTGCGCGGATGTGCAGGCTCGCCTGAACTTTCAATGCTCGCATAGGCAATAAGTACCAAAATCACTTGACGGGGCCCAAACAATAATAATAATATATATGTAACATAATAATGAAATGGCCTCAGTTCACTGCATTTTCAATTTTTTGTGGAAATTTTCTCTGTTAAGTATTTTATATATCTGAATATCAACTTATCTTGTCATGTCAAATAACCATGTGTTTGATGATTCAGCAATAATCTGACATTAAAGGTTTGATAGTTTCATGTTTCAAGGTTAAAATTCTTTTATCAAGGATTTTGTTTTTAGACCAGCCTGACTACACTAGGTCATTAAGTCGTTGAATGATTTTAGTGATTGTCTACGCCCATGGGCGTAGACATTATAGAGATTGAGTTTAACACGGAAGTACAGCCATTAGTTACCCACAATGCAGGTTGACCTTTCCATTCTTATATTCAACACAACAAGTATAAGCTTTCACAAGAAGAAAAAAGCAGCCCATAACACGTGTAAGCTTTCACACAAAAAGAGGCCGGCGGGAAGAACTCTGGCACAGAATTGCTATTAAATTTGTACAAGCCTATATTTGCTGTCATATTGTACAGGCTAATACAAAAAATATACATCTACAAACTCTCGATCACGACGGACCACTGCTTATCCTATAAGCTACTCAGCAGCCTTCAGCTTTGGTGAGCTAAAAAAAAACTTACCTCGCCGTTAGCAAACTTTTAGGTTTAATCTTCAATTAGTCCTCTATGAAGTCTAACTTCTCCATCAGTTTTCAAGCATTCAAATTGAAAGATGTCACAAGCATACTTGTGCCTTTTTAAAGATGAAAAAGTCCATTTTCACAATATTACAGCATTTTTAGACATTATACATCAGTCGGCAGGATTGCAATTAGAATATTGATTGCCAAAGACAGTTAATTGTATAAAACACATTTCTGGGATTCACATTTAATATGTGCTAAGCGTAGACCTAGCTTTTTTGTAAAAGCTATACTTGTAAACTTCAAGAGATCAGAAACTTACCACTTTTGCCAGGTCGGTAAGGGCCTATTCCTGTAAAAATATAAACCTTTTTCAGGTAGAAACATAATTGAGGAAGCTTCCCTAAGTGGTATCCATTTGCCTTTGTGCTTCCAGCGCTTACCATTACACACATCCAATTTTGACCCCTTAAAACCTGTAAAGGTCTGCTTGTATCAACTTATTTCTTAATTATTTGTTTCTGTTTCTGCAGGGTTTGATGTTTGGGTATGCCACAGATGAAACAGAAGAATGCATGCCCCTCACAGTAGTTCTTTCACACCAGCTAAATGCCAAGATTGCACAGCTACGACGATCAGGAGATTTGGCATGGGCCAGACCAGATTCAAAAACACAGGTGCAGCAATCTGTATTTACCCTAAGTATTAGGAGACCTCAATGAAGTATTTGTTTCATTCAAGTTTTAACGTCCCTGTCAACACTGTAAAGGTCATTTTGGAGACATTGCTTACAATTTTGTGTGACTTTTACCCGACATTGAGATGAAATGACTTCTCAAGCCCTGCCGCCCAATGAAACCAATAGGGTTTATGATTTGCTGGGCAGGCTTAGATCCTCGGAGCGGTTTACCAGTACTCGGGTGCAGGTCAGTTTCAGCTCTGCGTGGAAGCATCATGCAGCCCATTTATTTCTTCAAGCCCCGATGAATTTACTACCTGATTTTGTCTTTAAAAAAAAAAAAGCTGGAGTTGACCCTGATGAGATGCGACATCTCATCTGGGTCTACAAAAGGTCTGATCAGGGTCTACAATGTTTGCATAATAAGAAATTTAAGGGTTAAACAGAATGGTCTACCATAATGATCCTAAGCTTTGTGACAGAAAGGCATAAGCAATCAGTGCAGACCAAGGTCAGAATACGCCTAAAGGAGCTGTCTGACCAGGGTCTACACTGTTGGCCTTCTGTCTGCATCTTTCTTTTGGGCTCCTTGCTGGATCTTGAAAGCGATGCGTAACTATACCAAATGTAGTGACACAGAGGCCTTTCTGACATTTAATGTTCATCAGTGTGTCTCAACCCCAAAGTTTTGAAACCGGAACGGATAATGGACAAGACCTGGCAAACACAGCACATCCCCCTCCGAGCACACACCGACTGACGTAGCTCATGAGACAGGTCAACTGGAGGCATTAGGCAAGAGACTCATACCCGCCGACTTATAGGCGCCCCCACACCGAGCCAACATCAGCAAACATGATCCACACTCCATGGAAGTCCCGGGCATCAGGACGGATATGTCCAAAATAGCGAGACTTGCAAAATTTATAATATTACAAAAAGTGGCAACCAAATTCGCTAAGATACATGTCCCACCTGACAAGTCAGTCTTATTTCTAGAAAAAATAGTAATTTATAAACTGCAAAAATTAAAGATATAATTTGGTTATTTAAATCAGTACTTGAGTACTGACATCAACATCGCAGTATCAACCTCAGCGCTAAGGAACTGATACTGAGCTGATGATACCCTCGGGGACAAACAAATCATCCACCAGCAGAGATACCGACCCAGTGGTTGAAATCAATGTGTAACTATACCAAATTTAGTGACACAGAGGCCTTTCTGATATTTAATCTTCATCAGTGTGTCTCAACCCCAAAGTTTTGAAACCAAAACGGATGACGGACAAGACCCGGCAAACACAGCACTTCCCCCTCCGAGCACAAATTTGTTAAACATTTTGTGAATTACAGGAAGTTTTCAAGTTGTATGAATTTTAGGGTTATTACATTAATTCTATGTTGGGACTATTTTCCTAGCCCAATGACAATCAGCCCACCGGTGCTTTGATTCATGACGTTTTTATTGCAGGTCACTTGTGAATACAAATACGACAAAGGTGCCTGTGTACCTCTACGTGTTCATACAGTAGTCATATCAGTACAACATGACGAAGAGGTGACAATGGAACAACTTAGAAAAGACTTAATGGAAAAAGTGATTAAAGTTGTTATACCTAAAAAATACATTGATGACAGAACAATCTATCACCTCCAGCCCTCTGGAAAGTTTATCATTGGTGGACCACAGGTAATAGTACCTTAAAAATCAATATTATAAGAATCTTATATGGGTGTGAGGGTTGGATTGAAAAATCCGTCCCGAGGGACACTGTCCGGCATCACGAGGCTTGCCGAGTGATGCCGGACAGTGATCTCGAGGGACGGATTTTTCTATCCACCCCTCACACCCATATTGGATTCTTTTTCTTGCATACCTTCCATTTCTATTGCGAATTTTAATGCTGCTGTCACTTTGGTTACCGACGTCCGCCATTTTGTGATGACACAACAGGAATGTTTAGTGACGTCACGCATGACGACGCCGCGCATGAGGTTGTAATCAACCAGTGCATTTATCAAACACGCGATTATATTCGATTTGGGGTCGGAACACCAGGGTCAGAACATAAATTTCTATCCCAGGGTAAAATCACGGATTTCCTTGTCTGGTGTGCAAGAAATATATATATGTAGCTTGTTAACCCAAAAGGTGCCAATCATGACAATTGTCGCCTGTTTTGTCGTCTGCCCGTTACTTTAAAAGTCATTTTTGCAAACAGTGTGGGTCCAGATCAGACTGCCCCTGTAGGAGCAGTCTGATCTGGGTCCACACTGTTTGCCTGTATGTAAAAAATATTTTTAAAAAGTTTGCAAGAAGTTTCAGCAGACAACATAAGCAGACGACATTTTCAGATGTAGATTTTCTCCGCGTCTTAAGGGTTAAGTCCTTTCGGGTTTGAAAATTCCACTTGTCCGATCACCATGACAAGGATGAGTAAATATTTTTTTTAGAGTCCGTATGAAATTGGCCCAAACCTGCATATCCTTCGTGATGCAGGACAAGTTCAGTTTTGACGATTTTCCCGCCCTGCCTTTTAAACATTCCTCGAATAATTTGTTAATTATTATTTGATGTTCTCAGTCCTGAGTTTGTTGGTAAATTTTAAGGGTTCTAGATCACCAGATATTGGGATCAAAATAAGACCAGATTTCCAATTCTAAAAGTATGCAGAATAAAAAAATCTCATTCAACATGAACCTTGTCCAGAAGATATCTAGACAGATCACTGCAGAGCTTGCCAATCTTGGCAAGTGAATTCAGTTCTAGGTATCAGATGTTGACATGCTTGATTTGTTGATATAATAACAATTCGACTCTTCCACCCTTGAGTTTTCTGTCTTTGAATTTGGGCATGTCCATTCTTGTAATTAAGGGTTTTTAGTCAAAACCATTGTCACTTTAGATACTAACTCGGCTGCTTTGTAGTTTGCTAATTACTTGAAAGTCATTGTGGCAAACAGTGTCAATCCAGATCAGACTGCTCCTCCGATCAGTGTCCACACTGCTTGCATTAATGCAATAATCGGTTTGAAATTTTGCAGCAAACTACAGACAACTTCATCAGATGTAGTTTTTCTTGGTGTCTTAACGGTCGACAGGGTGGCAAACAGTTTAGATTTTGAGCCGTCTTCTCCACAAAACCATCAGTAATTGGTCCCCATTCAGAAGGCTTCAATCTACCCTGTACTTGAGATAAAGTGAGCATTTAGTAATAACTGAGGAATAATTTTCGTTATTTCTACTTTAACCTATGTTGTGGGTATTCAAGGACTATCCACAACATATTCTTTTTATAAAGAATTGACAAAATTTATCCTTTTAAGGGGAATTTTAACACTCATCAGATTTGTCCGCCATTTTTCAAAGGGAGACAACTTTTGGAACTTCCTGTTCGCTTATCTATAAGCTCTTTCCCACGGAAAAAGGGGTCAACTCTTAAAGGAAAGAATTTGCTCAGGAGCAAATTCTTTCCTTTAAGAGTTGACCACTATTGACATAGGAGACAAAAGCGCTTTTGGAAGAGTTGCCTTCCCTGAATGTGTCCCCGTTCCCCTTAATTATCCCCAATACCCACCTTATCTGGTTCTATGGCCTAATGTAAAAATCCTTAAAATTCGGACACCTTGTGGACTTCCTGTGATTCACCTAAAATTTTAACAAATTTGTTTCATGATACAGGAAGGAGTCCAAAGGTGCAGACAGAATGGCAAACTCTGTAGATCCTGATCAGATGGCTCCTTCAGGAGCAGTCTGATCAAGGTCTACACTGTTTGCTTAGGCCTTTCTGTCCCAATACTTAGGATCTTCCGATTGGTCACATTTGACCATTACTCGCAGGTGTACGTTACGTACATACCAGGTTTGCAGGATGAAAGCACACACAGTAATCTTGTAATTAGGGCCCCGCACTGAAAGTGTGGGTGCCCTATAGTAATCACTCTGTCTGTCTGTCCGTCCGTCTGTCCGTCCACAAATTTTTTTATCTTCCATAACTTTCTTATTCCTGGATGGATTTAAATATTACTTGGCAGAAATGTTAACCATAATGTGATGGAGTGTTGTGCGCAAGACTCGGGTCCGTACCTCAAAGGTCAAGGTCATACTTAGAGGTTAAAGGTCAAAAAAGGGTCTTTCCTGTGTCCAATTAATAACTTTGTTATTATTCCTGGATGGATTTAAATATTACTTGGCAGAAATGTTAACCATAATGTGACGAAGTGTCACACGCAAGACCCACAGCCGTATTAAAAAACTTCTACATCGGCCAAAGGTCTAAAACCGAGTAATCATGTTCAAAATGATTCTTTGGGGTATGTTCTTTCATTTCCTTGTTCTTTCCAGTTTTTTAACATCAACATTTTCCTACTCCTCTGATAGCGCTGCCGGGGCCCTAGTCAGTTTCACTGAAAGCTCTAGTTACGGTAGGTGTCTTTAACCTGCACAGGGGATGATTCTCCTTGCACAGGGGGCATTCAGTTTACGTCCCAATCTGAAGGAGGGTGCACTTTCTGACATTCATCCCTGCAAATGATGCCAATGGAGCGTGTTTGGACACCGAAAGAATCACCTCCACCGGGGATCGAACCGGGGGCCTCTAGTGCACTTCACTGAGCTATCACAATCCATTGTGCACAGGTTAACCGCTCATGCATAAGCCTGCACTGGAATTGTGGTTAGGTAAACTGACTGGCTTGATATGTATGACCTAAGAAGTGTTGATGGGGCCTCCAGAACAAACAAAAAATCTTTCAACTGACAAGCTGGACCTAGGGATGCTTGCTGCAGTGATTTATAGGGTTGACTTAATTTCCATTAACCTGTTTATAAGCATTAGACCCATTAGAAATGTGGTGATATCACTGTCTACTATTCCTAGACAGACAGTACATTTAGCTTATACAGTTTCTGCTTTCGACAGTATTTTAATAGAGTGTGGAAGATTTTCTCTGACATTCAAGGCCACTGATATTCAAGGCCTGAGATATTTGATTTGGTCTTGAGTTGATAAATATCCCATTTTGGACCGGAAACCCCAAAACGGGTACCCAGGCAAACAGTGCAGGCTCAGATCAGATATTCTGAGGCATCTGATCAAGACCTACACTATTTGCAAAAAGTTCAGCAATTTTCCAAATAAATTTTGAAGAAAAAAAAAAAACCTGACACCCCTAAATTTTGAAATGGACAGCAGCTATATATATATAAGGTGGGAGTTCCATTTGGTACAAAAAGGGTTAACAGCCCACACCCATAGGGGCTTGAAGAAATATATGGGCTGCATGATGCTTCCACGCAGAGCTGAATCTAGCCCGCACACTATACTGGTAAACCGCTTAGAGGATCTAAGCATGTCCAGGAACCGCGGTGCGAGGCGGACCGCCCATGCTAATAAACCCTATTGGTTTCATTGGGCGACAGGGCTTGAGATGTCATTTCATCTCAATGTCGGGTAAAAGTCCCACAAAATTGGAAGCAACATCTCCAAAATGACCTTTACAGTGTTGACGGGGACGTTAAACCTCAAATCAAAGAAAACAAAAAGGGTTAAATAAGTAAGTGATATTGATAAGGGTCATTATGGTTTAGGTGATAAACTTGGTTTTCTTGAAACAACCTTTGATGACTTGATCATTGGAGACATTTAATCAGGCTAAAGATAATGTCCAACTTCACAGTTGTTAACCCTTAAAATGCCAATCAAATAGTAGCAGACTACTCCGGATAACAAAATTGTCTGAAAAATAAAAGAACACAGTTCGTTATACCAATTTCCATGTAGTATAGACAGCATTAACTATAATGATCCTAAGGCCCAGATCAGACTGCTCCTGAGGAGCAGTCTGATTAGGGTCTACACTGTTTGCCATTCCATCTGCACCTTTTGGAATACTTGCTGGACATTATCGCTCGATGTTCTTCAGCCTGATTATAGATATGGTTAGTTCAGTCTGCTGTAGTCATTTACTCCTAACAAAAAGCTTTTAAACTAATCCAGTAAAAAAAAATGTCAGTGAAGAGAGACCTGTGACCTTAAGGTCATGAGGATGCCGTGACCAGATCGTACATGTGTGATAAACAGTTTTCTGTCACACTGGGACAGAGAGAGAGAGAGAGAGAGAGAGAGAGAGAGAGAGAGAGAGAGAGATTAGTTTGGGAAATAGCTTATTGACCTCAAGGTAGGGTTTTAGAAGGATGTCGTTCAGTCAACTTGTTGGGTCTAGTTTCTGACATTGGATAAACTTGATTGAGTTTTTGTTTACATAGATGATGAAAAGATTACATAGAGTACAAGCTACAAATATATACTGTTTACAAATAAATGTGCTATGTATAGTTTCTCATTTTAACCTTCAAATGCCAATCACAACAATTGTTGTCTGCTCTGTTGTCTGCTGGTTCCTTTAAAAGTCATTGTTGCATTGATATACAGTGAAACTTCGATGGCTCGAACATCTATGGCTAGTTTATCACAGTTGTTTCGAACTCGCTTTTGAGTACTTAGAAAAGTTTTCATAACTTAGATATCAATATATTTGGGATAAGGGAGAATATTCTTATTTTTATCTTGAAAATGTATGTTGTATGTACTCATTAGAATCGCCTCGATGAGGCGATTCTAATGAGTACAAACAACATACTACAGAAAATCGAAAAGATATTCATATAAATAAACACAATGAAAAGATATCTGTATAAATACACATGACATACATTTATTTTAAAGAAAATCAAGAAAATCAAAAAGATATCTATAAAAAATACACACAACATACATTTATTTTTAAGAAAGTTGAAAAGATATCCGTTTCAATACACACAACATACATTTATTTTAAAGAAAATTGAAAAGATATCTGTATAAATACACACAGCATACATTTATTTTAAAGAAAATCAAAAAGATATCTGTATAAAAATACACACAACATACATTTATTTAAATTAAGAAAGTTGAAAAGATATCTGTATAAATACACACAGCATACATTTATTTTAAAGAACATTGAAAAGATATCTCTATAAATATCCCTAAAAATCCGTTCAAAATCTACGAAATGTGAGGGTCGGGAAGTGCTCTGTGTGGGTCCTTATTCATTACCTGATAGCGCAGACGCAGAGCTCGGACCTGGATTTGGGCCAGATCGGCCCGTCTTCAGCTGAAGGACGTCGGGTGCGTTCTGGTCACGACTATGATTGCCAAACTGCATCTGCTCTGTCGTCCGCCGACATTTTAGCTGTACTGTTTGGGCACGTCTAGAACGACCCGCTCATTTCCTATTTGGCATGATGACCAAAAAGTTCCTCAAACAAAAATACTGTCCAAATAATAATTGTTTTTCCAAGGATTCGTAAGCAGTTCTTCACCTTCAGAATGCTAGACGGAAAAGGAAGCTACTAGTTGCGCAACCTGTATCTGCGCAATTAGCAAAACGTGCATATTTTATCAAAGTGCGCATATCCAGATTTCCAGGCTTCCTTGGGTATACCAGACCCTTACTTTAACTGAGATTGATGCAAATGCAAGCGTCTATTAACACAGCTGTAATGGCGGATCGCATGTGTTGCATCATTGTTAACGGAATTTATTTTAAATTAAGTCATCCCACACTGCGCTTAACACCTAAAACTGTATCCGGGTAAGTGGCAAAGCTCCAAAAATTTGTCTGCCCCAAAATATAATGGGTTATCGCAAAGTCTAGCGATAATCCTGATTATTTTAAAAAACCTTGAACAGATATCTGTATAAATACACAGAAGCCTCCGTGGTGCAGTGGTTACGCTACTCGCCTTGTAAACCAGGGATCGCAGGATCGATCCCGGGCTTCTCCAGACTTTCGGATGAGTCTTTAAACCGAGGTCCCGTCTCCGTATGACCTTAGCTGTTGGTGGGACGTAAAACTAAAACTCACTCACTCACTCTGTATAAATACACACAGCATACATTTATTTTAAAGAACATTGAAAAGATAGCTGTATAAATACACACAGCATACATTTATTTTAAAGAACATTGAAAAGATATCTGAGTAAATACACACAGCATACATTTATTTTAAAGAACCTTGAAAAGATATCTGTATAAACACACACAGCATACATTTATTTTAAAGAACATTGAAAAGATATCTATAAATACACACAGCATACATTTATTTTAAAGAACATTGAAAAGATATCTATAAATACACACAGCATACAGTGTACATTTATTTTAAAGAACATTGAAAAGATATCCGTATTATCTCCTGACCTGGCGCTATGATTAACCCTCGGTTGTTCGAACTACCTGTTACAGGTGGGTTTACGGCGTCTCGCAAACCCCCATGCTGACAAGTCAACCGAGGGTGATCACTGACAGGTGAACGGGCAGCTGTGGGGTAAGGCAGAAGAAAGATATTATATGGACGACATAAATTATTTACATTATCTATATACAACAATACCAACACTAAACATTACATTTATTTGCTTCTATAACCCATTCACGACGTCCACCCCGAAGGCAAAACTATGTTCTGTGCTCGGGCCGGGATGATGTGAATGTCTACAGAAGCAAATAAAGGTTCCTTTTAAAAGGAAAGGCTTGCCTGGTTTTAAGGGTACTGTTCCTGGTGTAAATGTAGCCATATTGCCGCCACATGGATGTACTAGTTGATGTAGATGAAAGTACTGGTGAGGAAGCAAGTTGCACTGTTCTTGTTAATGGGACATAGACTTTTGATGCAGCGTACTCAAAGGCAATATATGGTTTATCTACACATTGGAATGGACAAACCCATGAGGTGTCAATTTTCTATCTGGCACTATCCTGACATTTATTGGAAGAAATAGTTCAATGTTAAGGTAACTGAGGCATTGACATGTTACCCAATGATCACATTCTCACTTTTGACCAACTATGATAGTAAGGGATCATTGTGATGACCCTGTTTTATTGAAATTTGCTCAGAAGTATCTGAATAGTAGTTTGAAGAATACATTGTTAACAGACAGACAGGAGGAATAATTGACTTATGGAGCACGGACGATATGCAATTTGGCAAGTAGAAATGGACAAACAAAACAAAATAAATGTCCCTAACAGAGTTATGAGAGACAATAATGTGGTAGAACACATCATACATACTGTTTGTTTTGCTAGGTTTTACGCCCGTTCAACAATCTTTCAGTCATATACAGGCGAGTAGTTTCCTATCCATCGTTCCTGGAAAGTACCAGTACTAGACTCCGACCCTCCGACACAAACTACCAAATGTTCACACATAAACGATCATGGCCGGTAGCGGGGCTCAAACCCATGACCCAACAGTGATTACAAGTCAGCGACCTTAATCACTGGACCACGGAGGCGGTCTTCCATACATACTGAGTATACATTCATGTCATGTGGCCAGTAAACATGTAATTGTTAGGCGACGACACAAATATACATACAAGGGAGTATAAGACAAAGGAGGAAGAGACATTAAATGTTAACATCTTTTATTAGCAAAGTATAAAAATATTATAAACAAGATACAACCAAAGTAAACAATGTTACCAATGTTAACAGTTTTTATCTGAAAGTCTAAAAAGAAATAAACAGTATAAAGCTATTTAAGGTGAATCTTAATCTTGATAAAAACTGGACCAATTGACTGTCAGTACGCCGTAAACTTTGTCCATTTATTGGTGGCAGTACCTTCAATATAACTAGAGCTGTCAGTGGAACTGACTAGCGCCCCGGCAGCGCTATCAGAGGAGTAAGAAAATGTTGCTGTTAAAAAACTATTAAGAACAAGGAAATGAAAGAACGTAGCTCAAAGAATCATTTTGAACATGATAACTCGGTTTTAGAAACCAACCTGGGTTTTGAGCACAACACATCCTCTCATGATGATAAACAATACTGTCAAGTTATTCTAAAATCAATCCAGGAATAAGAAAGATATTGATCGGACACGATAAAAAAAGACGCAGAAGTTCAGTTGACCTACTCTAGTTAACACTTCTGACGTCAGGAATCTACCCTATAAAATTTCAACACTATAAAAAGTGTCCATAGGATCCGGATGCCCCCGCCAAATGCCATTCATAAAAAATATTACAAATATACTCCAAATCAATCATTAAATATATGCATGAAGGGCAGATAATCCAAAAACCAAAAATGCAAGAGTTGTCTTCCTTGTTCATGACACATCGTCTCAGTGTGATGAATGCACCTGTGACGTTTCATGAATATATTCCATACGGTTTAGGAGTTATGGCCCGGACACGGTTAACTATATGGTACTAAGTCAAGGGCAGAGAGTCCAAAAACCAAAAATGCAAGAGAGAGTTGTCTTCCTTGTTCATGACACATCGTCTCAGTGTGATGAATGCACCTGTGAAGTTTCATGAATATATTCCATACGGTTTAGGAGTTATGGCCCGGACACGGTTAACTATATGGTACTAAGTCAAGGGCAGAGAGTCCAAAAACCAAAAATGCAAGAGTTGTCTTCCTTGTTCATGACACATCGTCTCAGTGTGATGAATGCACCTGTGAAGTTTCATGAATATATTCCATACGGTTTAGGAGTTATGGCCCGGACACGGTTTACTATATGGTACTAAGTCAAGGGCATATAATCCAAAAACCGAAAAATGCAAGAGTTGTCTTCCTTGTTCATGACACATCGTCTCAGTGTGATGAATGCACCTGTAAAGTTTCATGAATATATTCCGTACGGTTTAGGAGTTATGGCCCGGACACGGTGTACTATATGGTACTAAGTCAAGGGCAGATAATCCGAAAACCAAAAATGCAAGAGTTGTCTTCCTTGTTCATGACACATCGTCTCAGTGTGATGAATGCACCTGTGAAGTTTCATGACTATTTTCCATACGTTTTAGGAGTTATGGCCCGGACACGGTGTACTTTATGGTACTAAGTCAAGGGCAGATAATCCAAAAACCAAACATTCAAGAGTCGTCTTCCTTGTTCATGACACATCGTCTCAGTGTGATGAATGCACCTGTGAAGTTTCATGAATATATTCCATACGTTTTAGGAGTTATGGCCCGGACACGGTTTACTATATGGTACTAAGTCAAGGGCAGATAATCCAAAAACCAAACATTCAAGAGTCGTCTTCCTTGTTCATGACACATCTTCTCAGTTTAATGAATGCACCTGTGAAGTTTCATGAATATATTCCATACGGTTTAGGAGCTATGGCCCGGACACGGTTTACTATATGGTACCAAGTCAAGGGCAGATAATCCAAATACCAAAGATGCAAGATTTGTCTTCCTTGTTCATGACACATCGTCTCGGCGTGATGAATGCAACTGTGAAATTTCATGAATATATTCCATACGGTTTAGGAGTTATGGCCCGGACACGGTGTACTATATGGTACTAAGTCAAGGGCAGATAATCAAAAAACCATAAATGCAAAAGTTGTCTTCCTTGTTCATGACACATCGTCTCAGTGTGATGAATGCACCTGTGAAGTTTCATGAATATATTCCGTACGGTTTAGGAGTTTTGGCCCGGACACGATGTCGGGACGGACGGACGGACGAACGAACGGACGGACAAGGGTTAAACTTAATGCCCTTCCGCTATTCTCCGTATAGGCGGGGGCATAAAAACCCATCGAGTTTTGACCTTCGAGTGAATTGTAGACTGCTACACAGATGATTTATGAATGTGGTCAGGTAAACTGTATTGACGGTAGTGCTGTGTAGTCCGTGGCCCAGTGGATAAATTCGCTTCGGTGTTTAGTTAAACTTTTGCACAGAAACGAGAGCTATGTCACTAGACCATCTCTTACAAAACTGGTACCCTATATTCTATTAAAATATGCGAAACCTATTGAGCTATAGGGTGAGGGAACCAGAACACCGGAAAAAGCTGACTGTATCTCTGATTTTTGCTTAAAAAAAAACACCAGAGGATCCAAAATAACATAGAAAGAGAAGTCTAAAACCGGAACCACATTTCCAATCTAAATGGCTTGCAGCCGTCGCTGCAAGCCAATAACAAAATAAATGAACAACAAAAAAAAAAAAAAATGCAACTGGCCAGATAGAAGTCCAGTTAGGGTGAACCCTGCATCGACTCTGTCTATTATATTGTCGACTGCACTGTCAATTATATTGTGGACTACACTTTCGATTATATTGTTGACTACACTTTACATGACTGTCAATTGAATCCTCCGACAGTTGAAGTCCCGGTAACTTCTACTTCATTTCATTTGACATCACAAACAATTTGGTTTCTCACAACCTGTTGTTATGGCCTCGATGGTCTGTTTAACTGGTTCTGCCCGCCTATGCTGGGCCACGGAACTGTTGCGTCGTACCAGTACCTGCTGCTATTATGCAGGGAGCAGTAGGTCACCACACATCTTTGTTCCTGCAAATTACGATAATCGACTAAAACGTATATGCTATATCATGATCCCCCTCCAGGAGAAGTCAGAATATGTTTGTGCATATACCGTTACTGTGCATGCGCCGACCAGACACATAGGCTGATCAGTATATGCGACAAATAACTGCACAGCAGAACTCAACTTGACTGTGCATCAAATTATCAGTACCCAGCGCTTGACAAGAATGCTCAAAGTTTATGCTTCCTTACTGAGCACTACAGAAATCAGTTAATGCTCACTACAACTGAGCATAATGCTCATCAAATTCGTGCTCACTACATTAGCACAGGTAAGAGGCAATTGAACAAACCGCGCCTTTGCGCTACCGGATCGCCCACCAATTACAGGAAACGTTAACTCCATTTCATATCCTTCTCCGCGACACGGCTCACAAATATAGCTATTCACAAATTCATTACATTAACAACAGCTAGAAACTAAAAACAGGAAGATTTTCATCTATTCTACACAACATTTGTTAGTATCTGATAAGGATCAGCACTGTTTGCCGTAAATTCTTTCCGTATTTGGTAGGCACCACGTCATAACTGCCTTCGTGACGCTGATGACGCAGCTGACATCATCAATGCCGCTCAGGCCGTTATAACGTGTGGCGACCAAATACCACTTATCAACATTACGTTCTTTACATGTACAAACAGATTTCTTAAACAGAAACGGCATCATTACAAAATGAACTAGTTATTCTTCTTGAACAAAATTTCTACTCAACATGAATGTGCTTGCGATATCAAATTTATCATGGTTCATCATCATGGATAACCCGACATGCTCTTAACCCATCTTAATTTTACGTCCCCTCAACACCTAATATCGTACAGAGACGGGACCACGGTTTTCTAACCACCGCTAGTCAAAAGTTATGGATCGAACAAATGACCCGAAGTTTATAAATACATTCTACAGAAGGGGTCTATAAAAGCCTAAATGAATCTAGAATGAGCGGGTGTCCAAGTTTTACGTCTCACCAACATCTAGGGTCACACTGAGACAGGACCTCGCTTAAGACTCATTCTAATTCTGGAGAAGCCTGGTATCGATCCTGCGACACCTAGCTGGCAAAGCTAATAGCATTATCACTACACCACGGCCCCTGCCCATAGGGGCTTGAAGAAATATATGGGCTGCATGATGCTTCCACGCAGAGCTGAATCCGGCCCGCACACTGGTACTGGTAAACCGCTTAGAGGATCTAAGCCTGTCAAGGAACCGTGGTGCTTGGCGGACCGTCCATGCTAATAAACCCTATTGGTTTCATTGGGCGACAGGGCTTGAGATGTCATTTCATCTCAGTGTCGGGTAAAAGTCCCACAAAATTGGAAGCAATGTCTCCAAAATGACCTTTACAGTGTTGACGGGGACGTTAAACCTCAAATCAAACAAACAAACAAATAATCACTACACCACAGTCTTCCAAAGTGAATCCAGAGTAGGCTTCAGAAAGTTGGGGTATACTAGAAGAAAACCCCTCCAAAACCTACAAGCATGTTCATACAAAAAATGATACCAAACATAGATTTAAAATACCGTTCAAGATCCTTTCTGTGGCCAGTCACGATGTTGTGTGCAATTGTTCACAATTCACCTGCTGCTGGTATAATGTTCGTTTTTCAGGGTATTTATATGAATACTACTGGAAAATCCTGGATACATATGCTAGCTCGCTAAGACCGTGACAAATACCATCCACAATCATAGCCTTATAGCGAATTCTCGCAGATCATTGATTTACATTAAAATTGTATTTCCCTTAGGGAAAAAATGATGAAACTTCCCTACAGATCAATGGTATAACTCCCGTTGATACGAACGCCCACATCAGGACTGGCATGAAAATTATATAATTGTATATGGCACAATTTAGTGGTTGGCGACTTTTTAGGCAAACTTTATAGAAATCAGCCGTATAGCGGCCAACTGTATGGTAAATAATTTCTCCACAAACCATTCATGCATACTTCGTATGATATGGGCATGATTTGTGCGTGGAGCAGCATATTTACCTATCGTAATTCACCTAAAATATTTCACTCACACCGCCTTGCCATATACCTGCTAGAATAATTTATTTTTCGCATTAATTCTCCACCATCTCAGATGTTTCGGCTTTTGACAGCCTTTATCACGGAATTGTTCTTTCAGCTATCACATATTTTTCAATTTCTTCTTTCCACCATATTTAATATATTTGTTATATTATTAACATCATCATATACTCAGAGGCAATAAAAGTATACAGTTTTTGATTTGGAATACCGGATCTTGTATTGCTGTCTGTAAAAAAAGGCTTCTCCAGACTTT
This sequence comes from Lucinisca nassula, assembly GCA_963580285.1. Classification (NCBI taxonomy): domain Eukaryota; kingdom Metazoa; phylum Mollusca; class Bivalvia; order Lucinida; family Lucinidae; genus Lucinisca; species Lucinisca nassula. Next base: position 143,943,227 of record OY757011.1, on the reverse strand, counting down.
CAGATGAGTCTTTAAACCGAGGTCCCATCTCCGTATGACCATAGCTGTTGGTGGGACGTAAAACTCAAACACTCACTCACTCACTCTGTAATAAAATATGCCTATGTCCGTTTGTCCCAAACGTCTAAGTTTGTAAAAGTCCAATTTTTAGCTCGTCTGTTTTTTGAAAAAAAACTTTCGAGCTATTGTCATCACTCCGGCGTCTGCGTAGTCGTCCTGCGTCGTCCTGCGTCCTGCGTCGTTCCAAAAAAACTTAACCTTGGCTATAACTTAAAAAGTATTAGACCTAGCCTCATGAAACTTCATACACACACTCATCATCACAAGAGCTACATTTTGACCAAGGACCATAACAACATTGTTGATTTTGGCTGAATTATCTCCCCTTTTCCAATTTTTTTCTGAAACACATTTTTTGCTCTCATTTTAATACTATTCACAACAGAGCCTTCAAACTTCACATGAATGTTCCTTGGGACAAGACCTTTTCAGTGATACCACACTTTTTGATCTGTGACCTTGACCTTTGAACTTTGACCTATTTTTCGAAAATTTAACCGAAAACCTTAACCTTGACCATATTTCCAAAAGTATTTGGCCTACCTTCATGAAACTTCATACACATACTCACCATCACAAGAGCTACATTCCCTACAAGTTTTATAACTCCATCTTGCAATTTGATTGAATTATCTCCCCTTTTCTCTCCGTTTTTTTTTAAATTGTTTTTGTCTCTTATTTCAATACTATTCACAACAGAGCCTTCCAACTTCACATGAATGTTCCTTGGGACAAGACCTTTTCAGTCATACCACGCTTTTTGACCTGTTACCTTGATCTTTGAACTTTGACCTATTTTTCGAAAAATTAACCAAAAAACTTAACCTTGACCATATTTCCAAAAGTATTTGGCCTACCTTCATGAAACTTCATACACATACTCACCATCACAAGAGCTACATTCCCTACAAGTTTTATAACTCCATCTTGCAATTTGATTTGACTTAGAACTTTTGTTTTCTAAAAGAAACTGCAGACGAGCGTTGGCACCCGCTTGCGGTGCTCTTGTTTTTCCATCCTGTTGCAGTCATCCATGATGGAGTTATTGCCCTTAATTGATAATCAATATTTACAACAAAATCTCATGTTGTACTTGACATTCAAATCTATGCGCACCACAAAAGTCATGTACGAATGTTCATCAATAAGACGCCATCATTACTTTGCCATTAAACCCAAACAAAAAGCTTCAAACACAATTGTATTTACTACCTGTTCCAGATTATTTCCCTTTCAATTAAAATCATAATGAATTAAATGAGTCTTTTTCTCAAATCGTGTAAGAGATATTCATTTGAAACTTTCACATAATTTTTGTTTTCCTCGGCATTTTTATGCTTACTCCATAGTGATGCCTCGAAAATTACTCAAAGAAAAGTTAATCACCAATACAAATCCTAAAGAAACATTAAGCATTTAATCAAAGGAAGAACGTAAAAGGCGAAAATGACATTTTCTTTGACAAAAAATGTTGCATTTTACCTTGTGTTTAAGTTAAATATGGGATATATTCTTGCCAATCAGTTCCCCTTCTTTGAATCATTTATTGAATAACACTTATTCGAAACACATGTTTAAAGGGAAACTACTCAAGACACAATATTGGATCAGACCCCCCTGTCCATTTCAAGTGACGCAATTTCATTATCCTTTAACCAATTTTAACGGAAAATGCTGCAAATTATCTGGAAGTGGTTGTTCTTATTTATGATGCCACATATGTATGTAGAGAGGGAGACGTTGGGACGCAAATCGACATTCAGTAACCTGTATACTTACTTTTGCCTCTCAGTATATTATCATCTTATATCACATCATCATATTAGTTAACAAATATATTCAATATGGTGGAAAGAAATTGAAAAATATGTGATAGCTGAAAGAACAATTCTGTGATAAAGGCTGTTAAAAGCCGAAACGTCAGAGATGGTAGAGAATTAATGCGAAAAATAAATGTAATAAAACTGTTTGTGCGTCAAAGATATAAAATAATTTAGATGTACATAAGCACCAGAAAGGTTTCCTATTCCATCTCGTAATACTACCCACGTCTCAAACAAAATTTCATGGTCCCAAAGGTATTTTAGCCATCAAAGTTTTGACTAACACAGTTTAAAGATGATCTCAAAAAATTTTAGATTGCATAAATAAATTACCATTCTATTAATAAATGAGGACCATAAATGGTCATTTTTCTATAAATAAATGATGGCCATAAATCATTTTTAATGGTCATTTTTCTGTTACATAATCTAAACTGTTTTGTTTGCATATAAGATGGTTGTTTAGCTAACATGGTTTCTTCTTTGGTCCCCATTACAGTAGTGTTATATAGTATTTGTAGAAGAACCAACCCTATTCTGATAAGACATGTGGGTCTTAAGGGGAATGGGAACACCTTCAGGGGAGGTAACTCCTGCAAAAGTATTTTTGTCTCCCATGTCAATAGGGGTCAACTCTTAAAGGAAAGAATTTGCTCCTAAGGAGCAAATTCTTTCCTTTAAGAGTTGACCCCTTTTTCAGTGGGACAGAGCTTATAGGAAAGCAAACAGGAAGTCCCGAAAGTTGTCTCCCTTTGAAAAATGGCGGAAAAATATGCCAGGTGTTCCCATTCCCCTTAACCTGTCCAGGAAGTGACATACGAAGTACAAATAGGTTAACTGACATGCTTTATATAACCTTAACCCTTAATATGCCCATCACAACAATTGTCACCTGGGCCAACCTTAAAAAATTGTTGGTTTGCTGTTTACCGACCCAGAAAATTTTAGGTGGGTCGGTCGGTCGGCTATTTTTTTTTTTTTTTCTCTTGTAAAAGTGGGTCGGTCGGTCGGCTTTTATTTTTTTTTTTTCCCTCGTTTTTTTTTTTTAACCGAAATAGACAAAGCATATGATTTGCATAACTTTGATGCATGTTTCCGTTCTTGATATCTTTTAACTTGCTTAAAATATAAACTTGCTAACAACTGCATCATTATTTTCCAGGTCTTGCTGCCAAAAAGTGAAACTTAAGAGCAAGAAGTTCTTTCTGATATTTGTAATTGCCTTTGCGGCCATTTCCTAGAGACGATCTGCTGTCATCGAAACGCTTATTGACAATTGAATGAAGTTTAAAGCGGTCAGCTGAGGCGGATCACGCACGCGTTACAATTAGTGCTTGGTATCGATCAAAATAATCGATACGATATGTGTATCGATACAAAATGATCAATATTCGATATATCATTTGATACATCGTCAGAGACACAAAACTGAACAATTTGCCAGTTTCGTAGCTTATGTACCCCTTAATTCCATGTCCCATCCATTTGTAGCATAGAGCTTTGTATTACCGTAATCATTCTAAGTTTTGGGACACCTAAAATGTTGCTGTAATTATTCTAAAAGTTGGACAAATTGATTTTACATTACAGAAATGAGTCCAAAAGATTTAGATGAAATGATAAACGGTAAAGACCCTGATCAGACTGCTCCTCTAGTAGCAGTCTGATCTGGGTCTGCACTGTTTGCATACCGTATTCGGGTGTGTATTACCCGCATTGGCGTACTACCCGCACAGCCTTTTTAGCTCACCTGACCGAAGGTCATGGTGAGCTTTTGTGACAGTAAGATGTCCGGCGTCTTCGTGCGTCGTCCGGCGTCCGTCGTCCGTCGTGCGTAAACTTTTTCTTGTGAACACACTAGAGGCCACAGTTTTGGTCCAATTATCATCAAACTTGCTCAGAATGATAATCATGACAATATCTCGGTCAAGTTCGAATTTGGGTCATGTCGGGTAAAAAAGTAGGTCAGTAGGTCAAATCATAGAAAAACCTTGTGAACACTCGAGAGGCCACAATTTTGGTCCAATCATCATCAAACTTGCTCAGAATGATCATTGTGACAATATTTTAGTGAAGTTTGAATATGGATCATGTCGGCTTAAAAAGTAGGTCAGCGGGTCAAATCATAGAAAAACCTTGTGAACACCCTAGAGGCCACAATTTTGGTCCAATCATAATCAAACTTGCTCAGAATGATCATCATGACAATATCTTGGTCAAGTTCGAATATGGGTCATGTCCGGTCAAAAAGTAGGTCAGTAGGTCAAATCATAGAAAAACCTTGTGAACACTCTGAAGGCCACTGTTTTGGTCCAATTATCATGAAACTTGCTCAAAATGACCATTGTGACAATATTTCAGTCCAGTTCGAATATGGGTCATATCGGGTTAAAAAGTAGGTCAGCGGGTCAAATCATATAAAAACCTTGTGAACACCCTAGGGGCCACAATTTTGGTCCAATCATAATCAAACTTGCTCAGAATGATCATCATGACAATATCTCGGTCAAGTTTGAATATGGGTCATGTCCGGTTGAAAAGTAGGTCAGTAGGTCAAATCATAGAAAAACCTTGTGAATACTCAGGAGGCCACAAGTTTGGTTAAATCATTAATCTTGCTCAGAATGGTCATTGTGACAATATCTTGGCTAAGTTTGAATAAAGGTCTTTTCGGGTCAAAAAGTAGGTCAGTAGGTCAAATTAAAGAAAAAACTTGTGAACACTCTAGTTTTACATAGACTTATATAGGGAAAATCTTTAAAAATCCTTTTCTCTGAAACCACAAGGCCTAGGTCTTTTATATTTGGTATGAAGCTTCATCTAAAAGACCCCTAACAAGATTATTCAAATGATAGTGCTGAGGCCAAAAATGTCCCCGCCCCCGGGCCCTTTGGTTTTACATAGGCTTATATAGGGAAAATCTTTAAAAATCTTCTGCTCTGAAGCTGCAAGGCCCAGGACTTTGATATTTGGTATTAAGCTTTATCTAGTGGACCCCTACCAAGATTGTTCAAATTATAGTGCTGGGGCAAAAAATGCCCCCGTTCCGGGGCCCTTTGGTTTTACATGGCCTTATATAGGGAAAATCTTTAAAAATCTTCTTCTCTGAAACCGCAAGGTCCAGGACTTTGATATTTAGAATGAAGCTTCATCCATTGGACCTCTACCAAGATTGTTCAAATTATCGCCCTTGGGCCAAAAATGCCCCCGCTCAGGGGCCCTTTGTTTTTACATAGACTTATATAGGGAAAATCTTTAAAAATCCTTTTCTCTGAAACCACAAGGCCTAGGTCTTTTATATTTGGTATGAAGCTTCATCTAAAAGACCCCTAACAAGATTATTCAAATGATAGTGCTGAGGCCAAAAATGTCCCCACCCCCGGGCCCTTTGGTTTTACATAGGCTTATATACGGAAAATCTTTAAAAATCTTCTGCTCTGAAACTGCAAGGCCCAGGACTTTGATATTTGGTATTAAGCTTTATCTAGTGGACCCCTACCAAGATTGTTCAAATTATAGTGCTGGGGCAAAAAAAGCCTCCACCTGGGGCCCTTTGGTTTTACATAGGCTTATATAGGGAAAATCTTTAAAAATCTTCTTCTCTGAAACCGCAAGGCCCAGGACTTTGATATTTTGTATGAAGCTTCATCTAGTGGACCCCTACCAAGATTGTTCAAATTATAGCCCTTGGGCCAAAAATCCCCCTGCTCAGGGGCCCTTTGGTTTTACATAGACTTATATAGGGAAAATCTTTAAAAATCTTCTTCTCTGAAACCGCAAGGTCCAGGACTTTGATATTTAGAATGAAGCTTCATCCAATGGACCTCTACCAAGATTGTTCAAACTATCGCCCTTGGGCCAAAAATGCCCCCGCTCAGGGGCCCTTTGTTTTTACATAGACTTATATAGGGAAAATCTTTAAAAATCCTTTTCTCTGAAACCACAAGGCCTAGGTCTTTTATATTTGGTATGAAGCTTCATCTAAAAGACCCCTAACAAGATTATTCAAATGATAGTGCTGAGGCCAAAAATGTCCCCGCCGCCGGGCCCTTTGGTTTTACATAGGCTTATATAGGGAAAATCTTTAAAAATCTTCTGCTCTGAAACTGCAAGGCCCAGGACTTTGATATTTGGAATTAAGCTTTATCTAGTGGACCCCTACCAAGATTGTTCAAATTATAGTGCTGGGGCAAAAAAAGCCTCCGACTGGGACCCTTTGGTTTTACATGGCCTTATATAGGGAAAATCTTTAAAAATCTTCTTCTCTGAAACCGCAAGGCCCAGGACTTTGATATTTTGTATGAAGCTTCATCTAGTGGACCCCTACCAAGATTGTTCAAATTATAGCCCTTGGGCCAAAAATGCCCCCGCTCAGGGGCCCTTTGGTTTTACATAGACTTATATAGGGAAAATCTTTAAAAATCTTCTTCTCTGAAACCACAAGGCCTAGGTCTTTTATATTTGGTATGAAGCTTCTTCTAAAGGACCCCTACCAAGATGATTCAAATTATAGTGCTGGGGCCAAAAGTGGCCCCGTCCCGGGGCCCTTTGGTTTTACATAGACTTATATAGGGATAATCTTTAAAAATCTTCTCTGAAACCACAAGGCCCAGGACTTTGAAATTTGGTATGAAGTTGCATCTAATGGACCTCTACCAAGATTGTTAAAATTATAGCCCTGGGGCCAAAAATGCCCCCACTCTGGGGCCCTATGGTTTTACATAGACTTACATGGGGAAAATCTTCAAAAATCTTCTTCTCTGAAACCACAAGGCCTGGGTCTTTGATATTTGGTATGAAGCTGCATCTAGTGGACCTCTATCAAAATTATTCAAATTATAGCCCTGGTACCAAAAATGTCCCCGCTCCGGGGCCCTTTGGTTTTGCATAGACTTATATAGGGAAATCTTTAAAAATCTTCTCTGAAACTGCAAGGCCAAGGCCTTTGATATTTAGTATGGAGCTTTATCTAGTGGACCTCTACCAAGATTGTTCAAATTATAGCCCTGGGGCCACAAATGCCCCCACCCCGGGCCGGGGCCCTTTGTTTTTACATAGATTTATATAGCCCTGGGGCCATTTGGTTTTGCATAGGCTTATGTAGGGAATATCTTTAAAAAAAATCTTCTTCTCTGAAACTGCAAGGCCCAGGTCTTTGAAATTTGATGTGTAGCTTTATCTAGTGGACCTTTGCCAAGATTGTTCTAATTATAGCCTTTGTTGATGTTTGGTATGAAGCTTCACCTTTAAGACCTCCCTCAACATTATGCACATTAAAACCCTGGGGCCAATAATGGCCCTCTCTGGGGCCCACTTGTTACACTATGGATCAGGTGAGCGATCCAGGGCCATCATGGCCCTCTTGTTTTCCAAAATCTGGGGGAAAACTGTTATTCTGTTGTATTACCCGCATGGAACATTTGCTGAAATTTTCGTGGATGCGTAAGTGAGAAAAAGTAAGAATTTGGCCAGTTTTTGTAACACACAAAGGAACGCGTGATCGTTTTCAAACAGTGCTTCCATTAACTCCCAAATTCAAGAAGTCCCAGACTTCCCACCCTTGAAATCTGGAAGTCCCACTGGAAAATTCAGGAAGTCCCAATTTTGAAGCAAGGTGTTTGCGGATCGTAAAATTGTTTTGATGAAGGAATATATATTATTTAATCTATGAATCTCTTGTTTGCATTTTTAATCACCTGTATATTCTTTTAGATGGCTAGTAAAGTGTGGATAGGTAAACTGACCGGCTCAAAAATGATTTGAATAGTGTTGACTGGGCCGTTCAACTCAAAACAATCAAGCAAAGCTCTGTGAGGAAGTTTAAACTACTCATAACTATGTGACATACATGCGGTCAGTACAGTGCAGAGGAGTGCATACCAAAAAAAAAAAAATATTTTTGCTTGGCCTGAATAAATTTTATAACTTTCCAAGTACCCCCCCCCCCCCCCCCCCCCCCCCCTCCAAAAAAAAAAAAATAAATAAAAAGGAAACAATCGCATTACCCATCCCCATATATGCCTAGTGACCTATTTTGGGGGTCATTAGCAAACCATGTAGACCCAGATCAGACGCCACAGAACATAGCGTCTGATCTGTGTACATTGTAGATAACAATAAAACAAACCTGAGACCCATTTTCATATGTGGATTAAAAAGAAATAAAGAAAAATATTTAGAAAAAGATCTTTGCCAAACTTTGCAAAACATACGCTTCGAGTCTTCATTGTACTCTAAACACTCAGAACTGCTTCAGGCAAACAGGCAGAAACACGTGCAACTTTGGTCAATTGGAGCAGACTTAGACGAGTCAGCAGTATTTTTTTTTTTTTAGCTCACCTGACCGAAGGTCATGGTGAGCTTTTGTGACAGTAAGATGTCCGGCGTCGTCGTGCGTCGTCCGTCGTCCGTCGTCCGTCGTGCGTAAACTTTTTCTTGTGAACACACTAGAGGCCACAGTTTTGGTCCAATTATCATCAAACTTGCTCAGAATGATAATCATGACAATATCTCGGTCAAGTTCGAATTTGGGTCATGTCGGGTAAAAAAGTAGGTCAGTAGGTCAAATCATAGAAAAACCTTGTGAACACTCGAGAGGCCACAATTTTGGTCCAATCATCATCAAACTTGCTCAGAATGATCATTGTGACAATATTTTAGTGAAGTTTGAATATGGATCATGTCGGCTTAAAAAGTAGGTCAGCGGGTCAAATCATAGAAAAACCTTGTGAACACCCTAGAGGCCACAATTTTGGTCCAATCATAATCAAACTTGCTCAGAATGATCATCATGACAATATCTTGGTCAAGTTCGAATATGGGTCATGTCCGGTCAAAAAGTAGGTCAGTAGGTCAAATCATAGAAAAACCTTGTGAACACTCTGAAGGCCACTGTTTTGGTCCAATTATCATGAAACTTGCTCAGAATGACCATTGTGACAATATTTCAGTCCAGTTCGAATATGGGTCATATCGGGTTAAAAAGTAGGTCAGCGGGTCAAATCATATAAAAACCTTGTGAACACCCTAGGGGCCACAATTTTGGTCCAATCATAATCAAACTTGCTCAGAATGATCATCATGACAATATCTCGGTCAAGTTTGAATATGGGTCATGTCCGGTTGAAAAGTAGGTCAGTAGGTCAAATCATAGAAAAACCTTGTGAATACTCAGGAGGCCACAAGTTTGGTTAAATCATTAATCTTGCTCAGAATGGTCATTGTGACAATATCTTGGCTAAGTTTGAATAAAGGTCTTTTCGGGTCAAAAAGTAGGTCAGTAGGTCAAATTAAAGAAAAAACTTGTGAACACTCTAGTTTTACATAGACTTATATAGGGAAAATCTTTAAAAATCCTTTTCTCTGAAACCACAAGGCCTAGGTCTTTTATATTTGGTATGAAGCTTCATCTAAAAGACCCCTAACAAGATTATTCAAATGATAGTGCTGAGGCCAAAAATGTCCCCGCCCCCGGGCCCTTTGGTTTTACATAGGCTTATATAGGGAAAATCTTTAAAAATCTTCTGCTCTGAAGCTGCAAGGCCCAGGACTTTGATATTTGGTATTAAGCTTTATCTAGTGGACCCCTACCAAGATTGTTCAAATTATAGTGCTGGGGCAAAAAATGCCCCCGTTCCGGGGCCCTTTGGTTTTACATGGCCTTATATAGGGAAAATCTTTAAAAATCTTCTTCTCTGAAACCGCAAGGTCCAGGACTTTGATATTTAGAATGAAGCTTCATCCATTGGACCTCTACCAAGATTGTTCAAATTATCGCCCTTGGGCCAAAAATGCCCCCGCTCAGGGGCCCTTTGTTTTTACATAGACTTATATAGGGAAAATCTTTAAAAATCCTTTTCTCTGAAACCACAAGGCCTAGGTCTTTTATATTTGGTATGAAGCTTCATCTAAAAGACCCCTAACAAGATTATTCAAATGATAGTGCTGAGGCCAAAAATGTCCCCGCCACCGGGCCCTTTGGTTTTACATAGGCTTATATAGGGAAAATCTTTAAAAATCTTCTGCTCTGAAACTGCAAGGCCCAGGACTTTGATATTTGGAATTAAGCTTTATCTAGTGGACCCCTACCAAGATTGTTCAAATTATAGTGCTGGGGCAAAAAAAGCCTCCGACTGGGACCCTTTGGTTTTACATGGCCTTATATAGGGAAAATCTTTAAAAATCTTCTTCTCTGAAACCGCAAGGCCCAGGACTTTGATATTTTGTATGAAGCTTCATCTAGTGGACCCCTACCAAGATTGTTCAAATTATAGCCCTTGGGCCAAAAATGCCCCCGCTCAGGGGCCCTTTGGTTTTACATAGACTTATATAGGGAAAATCTTTAAAAATCTTCTTCTCTGAAACCACAAGGCCTAGGTCTTTTATATTTGGTATGAAGCTTCTTCTAAAGGACCCCTACCAAGATGATTCAAATTATAGTGCTGGGGCCAAAAGTGGCCCCGTCCCGGGGCCCTTTGGTTTTACATAGACTTATATAGGGATAATCTTTAAAAATCTTCTCTGAAACCACAAGGCCCAGGACTTTGAAATTTGGTATGAAGTTGCATCTAATGGACCTCTACCAAGATTGTTAAAATTATAGCCCTGGGGCCAAAAATGCCCCCACTCTGGGGCCCTATGGTTTTACATAGACTTACATGGGGAAAATCTTCAAAAATCTTCTTCTCTGAAACCACAAGGCCTGGGTCTTTGATATTTGGTATGAAGCTGCATCTAGTGGACCTCTATCAAAATTATTCAAATTATAGCCCTGGTACCAAAAATGTCCCCGCTCCGGGGCCCTTTGGTTTTGCATAGACTTATATAGGGAAATCTTTAGAAATCTTCTCTGAAACTGCAAGGCCAAGGCCTTTGATATTTAGTATGGAGCTTTATCTAGTGGACCTCTACCAAGATTGTTCAAATTATAGCCCTGGGGCCACAAATGCCCCCACACCGGGCCGGGGCCCTTTGTTTTTACATAGATTTATATAGCCCTGGGGCCATTTGGTTTTGCATAGGCTTATGTAGGGAATATCTTTAAAAAAAATCTTCTTCTCTGAAACTGCAAGGCCCAGGTCTTTGAAATTTGATGTGTAGCTTTATCTAGTGGACCTTTGCCAAGATTGTTCTAATTATAGCCTTTGTTGATGTTTGGTATGAAGCTTCACCTTTAAGACCTCCCTCAACATTATGCACATTAAAACCCTGGGGCCAATAATGGCCCTCTCTGGGGCCCACTTGTTACACTATGGATCAGGTGAGCGATCCAGGGCCATCATGGCCCTCTTGTTAAAGGTATCACCATTATCTTTTTTGTTCGACCACTAGATGGGATCCCTGCTGATCGCTGTTAACCAGTCAAGGGTTTTTGAAGCAGGCAATTGTTTAGGGCACCTTTTCTAGTCCCTTCCCCATGCTAGCCCCTTCCCTGTGCAGTGCGATCCTAAAAAGGTCTGCTCAGTCACTCAGTTCAGCTGCCGAATTCCTCGTACTGCTTCATTCTTAAGGAAAGCGACCATATAGAACCAAGCCGCCTGTGTGCAGGTCGCAACTACAGCTTACAGTGTATCGTCACCTGCTGCTTCGCCGCTCGCCCATCACCACAGGGCTTTTTGAGTTTCATGCATATGTGTGCCTGCAGTGACAGTGTATATATGATTAAGATGACATGCGCTGTGAATTGGATTATAGTGAGGGAGAGCCGCGCAGAGTCAACCTCACTCTCTTGTCCTGACCTAGCTGGATCCAGAGGCAAGACAGTGTAGAGACATCTGGAGCTAAGCCCGGATTCACAAACTCAAAACTCAGATATACACATCCATGCACACACTCACAAAAGTTTACTTAGGCTGTGTCCTCCTGATCAATGTTTGTTGAGTTCAACACTGAAGAAATAGGTCACTTTTCAGTTCAACTCATTCCTTTTACAATTTAAAATCAGCAAAAAATGTGGAACAATTTTTGTCAAATAGGACATATTTGAATACAGTAAAGATAGGTTGTGAGTTTACAATCTTTGACAATTCTGGCATGTGCATGATTTATCATGTTTGTGGTCATGTGACCTTTGTACTGGCATTGTGTTATAAGTTTCAGGCAGTGGTCATGTAAAGTGTGTGGTAGCCTTACGTTTCAGACTGCCAGAAGTATATATGTTTTATTGCAACGAGAGACATGGATATCCAACATTTTCACATAGGATTAAAGTTCTTTTATCATTCTTGTCCTGCCTCATCTAGGTCATTCTAACAAGTACCCACAAAATGTATTTCTAACAAGAAATAAGAAAAATTATCACATAAATATCCTCGTTACTCCTGATCTGAAGGTGTGACTATAAGAATCTGATATGGAGTTCTGTTGTAGATGAGCGTTTCCAACCCAAGGGATGACTGTGCTGAGCGGAACCAAGGCTATGCCGAGGTTCCGCTCAGCACGGTCATCCCGAGGGTTGGAAACGCCCATCTACAACAGAACCCCATATTGGATTCTTTTTCTTGCACAACACCTCCGGTTAGTTTTGACAGGTCGCACATGTATATTGTTTACAAAATAAAAGTAGTGCAGAAGTAGTTCCGGCAGTTGAATAGAATTGAAGCGCATTTATGTTAGTTGCCTGGGTTGGAACACCAGGGTCAGAACATAAATTTCTATCCCAGGGTAAAATCACTGATTGCCTTGTCTGGTGTGCAAGAAATTGGGTTTCATTAATTCCCTTCCTGCTGGATAAATGATTTAGCCAAACTCATAATTGACATTTAACCAGTAGATTTCTTGATGTTTCATATTCCTACAAATTAATAAATTGAATGTCAAACAGTGTATATACAGATAAAATTAATAAATTGAATGTCAAACAGTGTATCCATCTTATCTGTATTTACACTGTTTGCAAAAGGCAATGCATATTTTATTTCAGCAGGACAAAGGTTAGATCTTGAAAGTTTCTACATGTGTCTAGTTCTGTTATGGAAATTTAAAAAAGTTTGTAGAAGTTTTTTTTATTGCTCAGCTAATTTAATACTGAAAGTTATCTTGCTTACAAATATTGAAATACCAGTAACCTGTTTGTTGGTATATTGCAATTTGGGCATACATGTATATGCAAAAGCCTTTTCTGCTATATATTATAATATGTTGCCTTTTCTGCTATATATTATGATATAACAGTTGTTTAACACACAGTTGCAGCTTTGGGTAGGAACAAGTGTTATAAAGAGGCTATTGTGTATTTTAATATGTTGAAATTTTCATGCTTTGAGCATGAACTAAGATCTTAGCTTTGGATCCAAATATTGTTGCAAACCCCCCCCCCCCCCCCCCCCCCAAAAAAAATTGTTTAACAAAGTAGCACACCTTTACACTGGTTACCAAAGTGAGATGGACAGGCTGCTCTGAACCTTCATGAAAAGCCTTATGTTCTTAGAAGGCTCATGGACAAAGCAGTCACCTTGAAATTCTTTCGACATCTGAGCCTGAATGGTCAGATTGAGTTGAAGCTTGTTGGAAAAATTGGGACAACATGGGGCTTCTGAATTGCCTGAAATTTGATGGAAGGCATCATAGCAACATGGAGATTCAGAATTACTAAAATCTTCAGTTCTGGTATCCAAGATGGCAAACAAGATTTTAACCACAGTGCTTGCTTTGACCTTGTGGACAGCATAAGTTCCATCTGATTCCTTCTAAATTTGATACAAGTCAGCATTGTCTCTAATTGATTTGAAGATGGTTTTTCTCTGACTTCCTGTTTCATAGATGGTTGAGAAAATGGCCAGCAGTATGCCCAATTTGACCCTGTCGACACCCCAACTTGCATTTTTTATTGGATTCTTTACAATTTTCATATTAACCTTTTCGTCATCAATGTTTTGGATGAGTTCAAAAACTTTTTTTCAGACTTGCTGTTTCCAAGATGGCCAACAAAATGGCCACTAGAAAGCCCAGTTTCAACTTGTGGCAACCATTACTTGGCCATTTCTCATGTAAGTGCCCATATGCAGGGCCATTTGTTGGATTCGGGTAGCTCTAGTTTTCTTGTTAAACGTTTACATCAATGTCCTTTTAGCTAGTATAACTCTTAACCTTTTAGATATTGGTTTCCAAAATGGTTGGCTTTCATACCAGGCATTTCTTTTTGAATTTAAATGATTTTAATACCTTTACTTCACAAAGGGCTAAGGTCACAGTGGGTAGCTATAAGGGCTCCTTAGTGAACAAATCGCCAAAAATGCCTCCTTCGTGATCAAGTATCGGCTCCTGTGTTGATTTTTTGTGTACACGCACACACAGCATCCTCTTTCGATGCTGAACAGCTAAAAGATCGGATCTGGTTTACATCAATGTCCTTTTAGCTAGTATAACTCTTAACCTTTTAGATATTGGTTTCCAAAATGGTTGGCTTTCATACCAGGCATTTCTTTTTGAATTTAAATGATTTTAATACCTTTACTTCACAAAGGGCTAAGGTCACAGTGGGTAGCTATAAGGGCTCCTTAGTGAACAAATCGCCAAAAATGCCTCCTTCGTGATCAAGTATCGGCTCCTGTGTTGATTTTTTGTGTACACGCACACACAGCATCCTCTTTCGATGCTGAACAGCTAAAAGATCGGATCTGCTAGGTAAACAGTAAAACCCTTACGGAACTATGAAGGAATTTTAGCATTTATTTGTAAAGTTTGTAAGAACCTTTGTAGAGAAGTCTTTGCAAGAGATGAAGCACAATTGTCAGGTGTCTTAATGCAAACTGACCGGTAGCATGTGAATTGCAAAATAGATAGTGCCTATGACCATGCAGCTGGGCACATATCATATAAAAAAGCATAACATGATTATTAAGGTCATTTTGTATATTTCCAGTAGTCAAGTTTGAAATCAAATCCTAGTATTGTAGCAAAAAAGACCACAATACCTGAAATGATTCATGAGAGATTTTGGCACCTACACCTCAGTGACTTTTTATAGCCCCGCTTTGAAAAAGTGGGGCTATATTGGATTTGCCATGTCCTTCTGTCATTCCGTGATTCCGTTAATTTGTGTTGGCTCCATAACTTTGTATCTGCTTAACATATTTTCATGAAACTTCACACAAATGTTAAACACCATAAGACAATGTGCAGAGCGATGGAATTATAACTGTGGATTGCCTACTTTTGGAGTTATTGCCCTTTGAACATTTTCCGTAATTCCGTGATTCCGTTAATTTGTGTTGGCTCCATAACTTTGTATCTGCTTAACATATTTTCATGAAACTTCACACAAATGTTAAACACCATAAGACAATGTGCAGAGCGATGGAATTATAACTGTGGATTGCCTACTTTTGGAGTTATTGCCCTTTGAACATTTTCCGTAATTCCGTAATTCCGTGATTCCGTTAATTTGTGTTGGCTCCATAACTTTGTATCTGCTTAACATATTTTCATGAAACTTCACACAAATGTTAAACACCATAAGACAATGTGCAGAGCGAAGGAATTATAACTGTGGATTGCCTACTTTTGGAGTTATTGCCCTTTGAACATTGAAAAATGGCAATTTTAATTGTGTCCGCTTCATAACTCGAAAACCGTTTGAGATATTTTTAGGAAACTTCACACAAATGTTAAGCACTATGAGAAGATGTGCAGAGCGCAGGAACCATAACTCTGCATTGCTTATTTTTGGAGTTATTGCCCTTTGAACATTGAAAAATGGCAATTTTAACAGTGTCCGCTTCATAACTCGAAAACCGTTTGAGATAATTTCATGAAACTTCACACAAATGTTAAGCACTATGAGACAATGTGCAGAGCGCAAGAACCATAACTCTGGTTTTCGTATTTTCTGTGTGTCTGTCTGTGTGTCTGTCTGTGTCTGTTAACAATTTTCGTGTCCGCTCCATAACTTTAAAACCCATTCACATATTTTCATTAAACTTCACACAAACATTAAACACCATGAGATGGTGTGCAGAGTGCAGGAACCATAACTCTGGATTGCCTAATTTTTGAGTTATTTCCCTTTGAATATTGAAAAATATCAATTTTAGCCGTCTTTGCTCGATAACTCAAAAACCGTTTGAGATACTTTTATGAAACTTCACACAAATGTAAAGCACCATATTACGTGTGCAGAGCGCAGGAACCCAAACTCTGGATTGTCTACTTTTTCAGTTATAGGCTTTTGAATATTAAAAAATGGCAATTTTAACTATGTCCGCTCCATAACCGTTTCTGATATTTTCATGAAACTTCAAATAAATGAAAAGCACCTTGAGATGATGTGCAGAGTGCAGGAACCATAACTCTGGTTTGCCTACTTTAGGAGTTATTGCCCTTTGAACATTTAAAAAGGCAATTTTGACTGTGTCGGCTCCATAACTCACAAACCATTTGAGATATTTTCATGACACTTCACACAAGTGTAAAGCACCATGAGACAATGTGCAGAGCGCAGGAACCCTGACTCTGATTTGCCTACTTTAGGAGTTATTACCCTTTGAACATTGAAAAATGGAAGATGAAATTTAGTATAAACATGGACATTCTGGTAATGTATCATGCTCATTGAAATGAGGGACAAGGGCTCACAACTCTTAGAGTTTTTCCAGATAATGTAAAATTTTCAACAGTTATTTCTTGTTCATAACTGTTTTCTCTGCAGCTTAAATAACTTTCTTCTCTGACAGCGCTGAAGCGGGGCTATAGTCAGATCCTCTGACAGCTCTAGTTAAGTATATGCTGGCACCCAAACCTTAGTGATTCTTCTTGACAGCAAATGCTCAGACATCAATATCACAAATATTCATGAAATACAGGCTCTCATTCGTCTTGTGCGACTGTCTAGTCACATTGGTGATCACACATTTTACAGCACTGACCCAGCTATTCAGTTGTTCCAGAGGAGCGGAGTATTTTTCCCCGCCAAAACTTACAGATGCCTTTATTTATCGCAAATGCTAAGAAATAGCATGGAAGATTACAAAACATTTACCGTGAGTTCAAAATCTGATTAAAACAACCAACGGTCTCAGAATCGAAACTTAATGATCAAGAATAATCTCCCCTCCCAATGCTAAATCCACACAGCCTCCATGATCAAGTGATTGAGGGCGCTGCCGCTTAATCATTAGGGCTCCTACCCTGGCTTGGTTTACATTGGGAAAGACATGTTCTGCTATTTGATGATTCGTTGTTTTCTCCAGTTCTCTGTTTGCATCCACCTTTGACAAATCATCAGGTCGATATACATGTATGTGACATATTCTTGAAAAGGCTGTTAAACCCAAATAAAAAAAATGATGCTAGGTCCCCGTTTAAGGTTTAATTTGGTCAGAGTTCACCGGTGAAAACCAATCTTAAACCCCACCAATCCCCTTAAGAACCATGACATGGGTACCCATTAGAACCGGTCCGCGATGAGACTAACGAACACCCACAACACAGGCACATACAGATAAATATGAATAATAATCATTACCAATCACTATCAGGCGACAACGAAACGACGACCTCTGGCAGTGTCCTTCAAAACTCATGGCGCAGGTTTCCATTTAAATGGCCTCACCGAGTCAGCCAAAACGACCATCCACAACACAAGCCTATACAATCAATGAAATACAAAAAAGAAACGTCCCCAAAAACATGACCGATCGGATCCGTATGAAATATCTGACGAAATTCTGGCAAGGAAGCTCAGTACATACCCTGCTAGCATTCTACATAAATCTACAGCGGTCTGTTAGCGGCCCGTCAGCTACCCTGACGGGCCACTAACGGCCCGCTGTAGATTTATGTAGAATGCTTACTGGGTATAGACTTGATGCAGAGCAAACAGCCTTATTAAAGGTGCATTATTGAGCTATCTGGAAAAAATGCTTCCAAAAATAAAATACATATAGCCGGTATTTTTCTTTAAAACAATACAAATGAATGCATTTTATGCAAAAATGCGAACAATTATGATGACAGGTAAATGAGTTTGAGAGGGAATCCCTAACTAGGTTTCGAACACTAGTTAGATCTATTTTTAGTTCGTGACAGAAATAGAATCCCCATATATGACGTTAAGCGACGTTCATTTTTGGCCTTGTTTGCTTAGGCCATGCCTGAATCGGAAAAAAATATGACGCTGAATACCATGCCATAAGTAACGACACTCAGAGACGATACTGTCGCTATAAATGTGTAAAGTGACAGACTTATTTTTAGAACAGAAATTCCGAACACATGTTCAGAGCAAAGGGTAAACATGAATGAAAACAACCATTTTCACAAAGTTCTGAAGCTGCATTGAAGATAAAAACCAGAAAAAAAAAATTGACCCGGTTGCTCAATAATGAATCTTTAACTGCACAAGAGACAGTACATGTAGAACCTCAACAACAATCTGAAGTTCCTAAAAACTAAACAAAGATGGAAAACACAAACCAAGCGCCCTCCAGTGTGGCACAATACATGCCCAAATATTCATCAGAATCGAAATCGTTTTTGGTAATATGAAAAAAAAATGCACATAGTCACATGATTTATTATTAAAAAGTTCTGCCAAAACGATTTACCCTAAAACAGAAAACAGTAAAAACAATCGTAAGTGGTGGGGCTAAAGTGTGTGTTTTTTAGCTCACCGTCACGTAGTGACGAGGTGAGCTTTTGGGATCACTTTTTGTCCGTCGTGCGTGCGTGCGTCCGTCCGTGCGTGCGTCCGTGCGTCCGTAAACAATTTCTTTAAACGACATCTCCTCCTAAACCACTGATCGGATTTTGACCAAACTTCACAGGAATGATCCTTAGGTGGTCCCCTTTCAAAGTTGTTCAAATGGTTCCGGTCCGTTGCACATCTAGGTCACAGGAGCCAAAAATAGATTTTTTTTCACCAAAAACTTAAAAAATCTTCTTCTCTGAAACCACAAGGCCCAGGTCTTTGATATTTGGTATGAAGCTTCATCTAGTGGACCCCTACCAAGATTGTTCAAATTATAGTGCTGGGGCCAAAAATGCCCCCGCCCTGGGGCCCTTTGGTTTTACATAGGCTTATATAGGGAAAATCTTTAAAAATCTTCTTCTCTGAAACCACAAGGCCCAGGTCTTTGATATTTGGTATGAAGCTTCATCTAGTGGACCCCTACCAAGATTGTTCAAATTATAGTGCTGGGGCCAAAAATGCCCCCACCCCGGGGCCCTTTGGTTTTACATAGGCTTATATAGGGAAAATCTTTAAAAATCTTCTTCTCTGAAACCACAAGGCCCAGGACTTAAATATTTGGTATGAAGCTTCATCTAGTGGACTCCTACCAAGATTGTTCAAATTTTAGTGCTGGGACAAAAAATGCCCCCGCCACGGGGCCCTTTGGTTTCACATTGGCTTATATAGGGAAAATCTTTAAAAATCTTCTTCTCTGGAACCATAAGGCCCAGGTCTTTGATATTTGGTATGAAGCTTCATCTAGTGGACCCCTACCAAGATTGTTCAAATTATAGTGCTGAGACAAAAAATGCCCCCGCCACGGGGCCCTTTGGTTTTACATAGGCTTATATAGGGAAAATCTTTAAAAATCTTCTTCTCTGAAACCACAAGGCCCAGGTCTTTGATATTTGGTATGAAGCTTCATCCAGAGGACCCCTACCAAGATTGTTCAAATCATAGTGCTGGGGCCAAAAATGCCCCCGCCCCGGGGCCTTTTGGTTTTACATAGGCTTATATAGGGAAAATCTTTAAAAATCTTCTTCTCTGAAACCACAAGGCCCAGGTCTTTGATATTTGGTATGAAGCTTCATCTAGTGAACCCCTACCAAGGTTGTTCAAATTATAGTGCTGGGGCCAAAAATGCCCCCGCCCCGGGGCCCTTTGGTTTTACATAGGCTTATATAGGGAAAATCTTTAAAAATCTTCTTCTCTGAAACCACAAGGCCCAGGACTTTGATATTTGGTATGAAGCTTCATCTAGTGGACTCCTACCAAGATTGTTCAAATTATAGTGCTGGGGCCAAAAATGCCCCCGCCCCGGGGCCCTTTGGTTTTACATAGGCTTATATAGGGAAAATCTTTAAAAATCTTCTTCTCTGAAACCACAAGGCCCAGGACTTTGATATTTGGTATGAAGCTTCATCTAGTGGACCCCTACCAAGATTGTTCAAATTATAGTGCTGAGACAAAAAATGCCCCCGCCACGGGGCCCTTTGGTTTTACATAGGCTTATATAGGGAAAATCTTTAAAAATCTTCTTCTCTGAAACCACAAGGCCCAGGTCTTTGATATTTGGTGTGAAATTTCACCTTGTGGACTTCTACCAAGATTGTTCAAATCATAGTGCTGGGGCCAAAAATGCCCCCGCCCCGGGGCCTTTTGGTTTTACATAGGCTTATATAGGGAAAATCTTTAAAAATCTTCTTCTCTGAAACCACAAGGCCCAGGTCTTTGATATTTGGTATGAAGCTTCATCTAGTGAACCCCTACCAAGGTTGTTCAAATTATAGTGCTGGGGCCAAAAATGCCCCCGCCCCGGGGCCCTTTGGTTTTACATAGGCTTATATAGGGAAAATCTTTAAAAATCTTCTTCTCTGAAACCACAAGGCCCAGGACTTTGATATTTGGTATGAAGCTTCATCTAGTGGACTCCTACCAAGATTGTTCAAATTATAGTGCTGGGGCCAAAAATGCTCCCGCCCCGGGGCCCTTTGGTTTTACATAGGCTTATATAGGGAAAATCTTTAAAAATCTTCTTCTCTGAAACCACAAGGCCCAGGACTTTGATATTTGGTATGAAGCTTCATCTAGTGGACCCCTACCAAGATTGTTCAAATTATAGTGCTGGGGCAAAAAATGCCCCCGTCCCGGGGCCCTTTGGTTTTACATAGGCTTATATAGGGAAAATCTTTAAAAATCTTCTTCTCTGAAACCGCTAGGCCCAGGTCTTTGATATTTGATGTGTAGCTTCATCTAGTGGACCTTTGCCAAGATTGTTCAAATTATAGCCTTTGTTGATGTTTGGTATGAAGCTTCACCTTTAAGACCTCCCTCAACATTATGCACATTAAAGCCCTGGGGCCAATAATGGCCCTCTCTGGGGCCCACTTGTTACACTATGGATCAGGTGAGCGATCCAGGGCCATCATGGCCCTCTTGTTTTTTTTAGTTTTTGGCTAACAGACAGATCAGACTGCAGCTCGGACCCCGACGAAACGGCCTGGACACATGCCGGTTTTACGTATTTTCAAGGCGCCAAAATCAAACGATGCAGCGACATTTTGGGATTTTATAAATTATTTTCGTCATTTCACCTAGTGAACACCTGCACCCGCTATTTACTCAAGAAAAAAAATGTATCTATCTTTGAAAGTATTGTCACACTTTGCATCGCTAATGATAATCTCACTAGCAAACACCTTAATTACGACCCGCTTTAATTTAAACAGTAACAAGTTTACAGGATTAAAAAAACACTTATCGTCAATGAGATAATTAGTTTATCCTCAACTAATAATCCCTTTAATTATATGCAAACACCGAGCAATCACCACGACACGTTTTTCACACACCGATGACGATCAAAGGTGTGCCGACGCACGTGATTCTGACTGTCAATATAATACCGCGCAGATAGAAAATGGGACGTCCTTAGTACTCAATAAACACGAAAGCGGTTTCAGCTAAGAAGGCGGAGCAAACTTTTTACAAACCGCTAAAAGTGGGCGGGTTTATACGTCTCGGTAAATAATTTTGGTCGTACAGAGAAATTTTCGGGAGTCCGCGGGACGCCATTGATGTTTAATTTGGGCGTCCGGAAGCGATTTCAGGACGAAATATACGCCTTACGTCCGCCTTACGGAAGCCCTGCTTCAAAATGCGGAAAAATACATGTGCGTGCGAGTATCACCAGAAAGCATGTCTTTTACATTAAAATGTTGAAAAAACTTTACCTGTTCACCATTTTTATTTATTTGTTAACCCACATATGCCCGCGGCCCTTTTTTGGGACATCGGCAAACAGCTAGTGCAGTCCCAGATCAGACACCTCAGAAAGATGCCGCAGACGTCTGATTTGGATTTACACTGTTTGATGATTTATAACGGTTCAATTATGACACTATTGTTAATCCCTGTCATATAGTTGCCACCTGCGGTTATTGTCGATAAGGTGTGAAAATATGGCCAAGTTTTGTCTCTAATTTTCGTTTATTCCCCAGTCATAAAATTTAATCCGCAATCAATGTGAAAATTATTTAATTGCTCCTTAGACGAGTTGCTACGACTACTCTACTATCTCGGGTTTTATGGAAAATTGGAAGGCTTAACGCAGCAGAAAAACAGGTAGTAAATGATTCGACACTTTGATCGATACACGCAGCGTTCGATTCGGTATATTGATCGAACGTGACATACCGGTATTTCGATAAAACCGCATACCGGTACACACCACTAGTTACAATGATGCGACACGAACTCAAATATGGAAAAAGAAACGTTGGGACTAAAATCCGGACGTTACCGGAACGAGTCGGAAAATTTTTTTTTTTTTTTTGACGGCAAAAAAAAGGTTCGGGTCGCACGAAAATTTCGGGTCGGTCGGTAAACAGCAAACCAACACCTTTTTAATTTTGGCCTTGCTTTACTGACTGCTGGTTACTTCAAAAGTCATTGCAAACTGGAAACAGATCAGGCTGCTCCTTTATCTGATCGGGGTCCTCAATGTCTGTATGAAATATATATAAAAATAAGTTTGAAATGTATGCAAGAAGATTCATCAGACAACATAAATAGATGACAATTTAAGATGCTTTTCTCGGCATTAAAAGAATTCACTGCACAGTGAAACTGCTGAGCAAACAAAAATGTCTCGGTATGCCCTACTTTTAAACCCTGTAATAGTATATTCCTTGCCTATCATGCGTGTCTTTCATGAATGTCTCCCTGTACTTTGATTTTGACTGATGTACCCTACTTAGTAATAAGTGATAGCAGGTCAAAATTCCTTACATAATCTGGATACAAGTATCCTATTTCATGACCCCAACCTTTGAGCCATGTACAGCTAGTATTTTTGATTGTAGATTTTCTCTGTAGATAAAGAGGACTAAAAAAGATAATTTTATTTCTGAATTTAACAACCGTAAAATCCTAAAAATTCGGACACCTTGAGGACTTGCTGTAATTCTTCTGAAATTTTAATAAATATGTTTCATGATCCAGCAAGGCGTCTCAAAGGTGTAGACAGCATGGCAAACAGTGTAGACCCTGATCAGACTGCTCCTTCAGGAGCAGTCTGATCTGGGTCTGCACTGTTTGCTTAGGCCTAACTAGTAATATTGAAAATTTTCCCTCGATTTTCCTCATTACTCTGCCTGACTTGGAGCTGCATTAACCCTGAAGATGTTATGAAAAACTGCGTCTGAAAGTGTCTGTTCATGGGGTCTGTTCCATCTTGCAAACTTTTCAAACATATTTCATGTGCAGGCTAACAGTGTGCATACAGCATGCTTCCTACAATCTCTTAAACTAAAGGGAACGGGAACACCGGACAGATTTTTCCGCCATTTTTCGTAGGGAGATAACTTTCAGGGCTTCCTGTTTGCCTTTCTATAAGCCCTGTCCCACTGGAAAAAGGTCTACTCTTAAAGGAAAGATTTTGCTTCTGAGGAGCAAATTTTTTCCTTTAAGTGGTGACCCCTATTGACATGGGATACAAAATAATTCTGCAGGAGTTGCCTCCCTTGGTCTATCCATTTCCCTTAACCCTTGTCCTGCTGAACCCGGATATGCCTTTTCTTTGAAACAATGTAGATCCAGATCAGATGGCTTCTGAAGAAGCCATCTGATCAGGATCTACATTGTTTGTCATTCAGGTTGTGAATTTGTTATAATAATTTGCATCAAGTTATCTGATTGGTTGATAATCGGTAGTGGGTGTGGCATATATGAATATTCAGCAGGACAAGGGTTAATTATCCTCATTAACCCTATTTATTTGGAGTTACACATATGATCTTTTGTTTCAGAGTGATGCTGGTTTAACAGGCAGAAAAATCATTGTAGACACATATGGAGGTTGGGGAGCTCATGGAGGCGGGGCCTTCTCCGGTAAAGACTTCTCTAAAGTTGACAGATCAGCAGCATACGCAGCAAGATGGGTTGCTAAATCTCTAGTCAAAGCTGGCCTGTGTAGACGTGTTCTTGTTCAAGTAAGTATATTAAACAAAGCCAGTTGCAGGTCTCAAGACCAGTACTCGGATCAGCCAGTTATGAGCCTTGCTCAGGGTCTCGTGTGAGATGTAATGTTCTGCAGTGAGGACACACTGGTTTTTGCCCATCTATGATTACTTTTAAGTTCATGCTGCCCAGTCCTTGTGAAACGGGAACAAGTCTGTGAAATGAACACCTCCCTAAATTCCACTTTATACACAGAGAGAAAACTGGTTTACTGGGTAATAGAATGTTTTTCTTATTTCTGCGCCAAGACACAGGTTGTTGGTATTCGTTAGAACAGCCTCATTGTTCTAAGGAGCACCCACAACCTATGTTTTCGGTACACAACCTAATTTGTTTTAGCTGCAACATTCTATTCTTGACACAACTGTAAAATGTTTCTTTTCCATGTAAACATCAAAGGGTATGAATAGCAATCATATTTTGACAATCAGAATGTTCACTGTACTGTTTCACCCACTTGTCAGTGATGACCACTGATTGATCAGTTGCACCAAACATATTGTCTGACCTGTTAATTGTTGAAATTTACATCAGGTACTGTACTGTTTTGAGGTCAGAGCTGCTAAGTTGGTACCTTGCCTGTCAGTAATGATCGACTTGTTTTTACAGTGCTTTGTAAAAAATTAAGAGTTAACTCTTGCCATGCTGAGCCCGGATATGCCTTACCTTTGAAACAATGTAGATCCAGATCAGATGACTTCTGAAGAAGCCATCTGATCAGGATCTACATTGTTTGTCATTGGGTTTGTGAATTTGTAGCAATAATTTGAATCAAGTAATCGGATTGGTTGTTAATCAGTAGTGGGTTTGGCAGATTTAAATATTCCACAGGACAAGGGTTAAATCAAAACCTTTATCTGACAGTTTGGAATTCATATTGTTTTAGTTGAAAGAAGAGGATGTTGCCGCTAAAACAAAATGGGTAGTAATAAGAAAAAATCACAGCTTTAAAGTAGCCATTTTGGAGATGTGAAAAAATGCACGGGTGTTATCGTAATCATCATTCTTTGAACTACCAAGATAAATTCTGGAGTTTCCGCGCAGAGCTGAAACCGACGGAACTTGAGTACTGGTAAACAGCTTATGTCTAAGCCTGCCCAGGAAAAGTGATGCGAATCAGTCCACTCTTTAAACCCTAGCGGTTTCTATGGGGGGTAGGGCTTGAGATGTCATTTCATCTCAATGTCGGGTAAAAGTCCCACAAATTCGGTAGCAAATCTCCAAAATGACCTTAATAGTGTTGATGGGGATGTAAAACCTCAACTCAGACAAACAAAACAAAATTTTGGAGCAGGTATGATTTTTTGGAGTTTCTTTTTCTCATCAGTTGTCTTTGACCCTTATCATGCTGAATATTCATTTAAGCCACACCCATTTCTGTCTATCAGCCAATCAAATTACTTGATGTAATTCATTGCTACAAATTCATAAACTGAATGCCAAACAGTGTAGATCCTGATCAGATGGCTTCTTTAGAAGCCATCTGATCTGGATCTACACTGTTTGCAAAGATAGGGGTTGTTGTGAACAGCAAGATAAGGGTTAACATTGTGTGTGAATCAACAACTACTGCAGACAACAGTAATTTTTCATTCCAGAAAATTGTCTTGACATTTCATGTGAATAATATGAAAATTCACAAGAAATGGTAAGCCTTATTTTCTCTGCAAAAAAAAATAGAATAAAGAAAAAGTACATGTATTTGAGAATACCGTTTGCATTAGTAATGATCGGCGTTTGAAGGGTTTAAAAGACTATTCAGCTCCTAAACAGTCATTTTGAGGTTAGAGCTGATAACCCCTTTTTATGCTGAGTATATATCCCTTATGCACTTTTTACCGGTTATACTACTTACTGGTGTATTACGTTTTACCCAAATTACTAGCCCGTGCATTATTGTCATTCGGAATTTCCCCATTCATTGCTTACAAGACGTTTTTATAGCCCCGCTTGAAAAGTGGGGCTATATTGGATTTGCCCTGTCATTCCGTAATTCTGTAATTCCGTAATTCTGTAATTCCGTAATTCCGTTATTCCGTTATTTTTTCGTCACAGTTTTCCCCGAAACTAAGAGAGCTAGAAAACTAAAACTTTGTATACACGTGGACAATGGGTGCCTCCACGGACCTTACCGAAATTATGACCAAGGGCCCATAACTCTTGGAGTTATCTCCCCTGATAGGTTTTTTTAAATGAAAATGTTTGGTCACAGTTTTCTCAGGAACGAAAGAAGCTAGAAAGCTCAAACTTTGCATAAATGTGGACAATGGGTGGATATAGGGAGCTTACCAAAATAATGGCCAAGGGCCCATAACTGTTGGAGTTATCTCTCCTGATAGGTTTTTTAAATAAATGAAAATATAGGTTTTTTTTTAAATGAAAATGTTTGGTCACAGTTTTCTCAGGAACTAAAGAAGCTAGAAACCTCAAACTTTGCATAAATGTGGACAATGGGTGGATATAGGGAGCTAACCAAAATAATGGCCGAGGGCCCATTACTTTTGGAGTTATCTCCCCTGATAGTATAGTTTTTTTTAATAAATGAAAAGGTTTGGTGACAGTTTTCTCAGGAACTAAGAAAGCTAGAATACTGAAACTTTGTATGAACATGAAAAGTGGGTGGATGTATGGCCCTTACCAAAATAATGGCCAAAGGCCCATCAGGTACTAAGAAAGCTAGAAAGCTGAAACTTTGTATAAACATGAACATTAGGTGGATGTAAGTAAATAATGGCCAACAACATTACTCTTGGGGTTATCTCCCCAGCAAAGAAAAAAAAAAATATTAAAGTTTTCTCTGGAACTAAGAAAGCTCCCCTGATAGGTTAAAAGCTTTTAGAGTCAATGTGTCTTACTCCTCTGATAGCGCTATAGCGGGGCTATAGTCAGATCCTCTGACAGCTCTAGTTATCTCTGTAAAGAAAAAAAAAATATGACAGAAATGTCCATTTCTCAAGGTAAGTGACTTCTTTTATCTGTAGTCCTAAATAATCATTGTGTTGGTTCTCTGTTATTATCCCCCGCCGAAGGCGGAGGGATATAGTTTTGGCCTTGTCCGTCCGTCCTTCCGTCCATCCGTCATACTTTGTCCGGAACCGTTTCTCAGCAACTATTGCATGGAATTAAATGAAACTTGAAATAAATATGTATTATTATGCTGTGGTGATGCACGCGCAATTTTTTTTCAGATTGACTTTTTACATCCAGAGTTATGGCCCCTTGAATGATTGAAATTCTGGATTTTTCGTCGTCTCACTTTGTCCGGAACCGTTTCTCAGCAACTATTGCATGGAATTAAATGAAAATTGAAATAAATATGTATTATTATGCTGCAGTGATGCAGGCGCAATTTTTTTTCGGATTGACTTTTTACATCCAGAGTTATGGCCCCTTAAATGATTGAAATTCTGGATTTTTTCGTCATCTCACTTTGTCCGGAACTGTTTCTCAGCAACTATTGCATGGAATTAAATGAAACGTGAAATAAATATGTATTATTATGCTGCAGTGATGCACGCGCAATTTTTTTCTGGATTGACTTTTTACATCCAGAGTTATGGCCCCTTAAATGATCGAAATTCTGGATTTTTCGTCGTCTCACTTTGTCCGGAACCGTTTCTCAGCAACTATTGCATGGAATTAAATGAAACTTGAAATAAATATGTATTATTATGCTGTGGTGATGCACGCGCATTTTTTTCCGGATTTACTTTTTACATCCAGAGTTATGGCCCCTTAAATGATTGAAATTCTGGATTTTTCGTCGTCTCACTTTTTTGTCGGGAACTGTTTCTCAGCAACTATTGCATGGAATTAAATGAAACTTGAAATAAATATGTATTATTATGCTGTGGTGATGCACGCACAAATTTTTTTCGGATTGAATTTTTACACCCAGAGTTATGGCCCCTTAAATGATTAAAATTCTTGATTTTTCGTCGTCTCACTTTGTCTGGAACTGCTTCTCAGCAACTATTGCATGGAATAAAATGAAACTTGAAATAAATATGTATTATTATGCTGCCGTGATGCACGCGCAATTTTTTTTTCTCAATTTTGGCCAGATATATTTTCTTGCCATTCTACACGAAAAACCCATTCGGCGGGGGATATCAATTCAACGAATTTGCTTGTTACATATATACATAACATTTTCTTTTAAAGTAGTTTATAAAGTGTGTTTGCTCTTAGTCCAAATTTTTGATGGTCCAGTTCTCTGTGGTTATATGCCCTCCATAATTTATGCAAAAATAATAATAAAAAAAGATAATAACTAGATAAAATTTCTTTTAAAAAAATCTTATGTAATGTTCTGTCATGTGTAGTTAATAAAATGGTATACTTCATAAAAATGGTGTAGCAGTTACAGAAAAAAAGCTTTCAAACAGACCGTTTTCATTTTGAAGACCAATAACTATAGCATTACAGAGCCTCATCACATGTAGGCTCTTATACCCAGATACTTTTCTACAGGATTTGTCTACATATACACCGGTTTGAGATGGTGACCGGGGTAGTCCAACATAAAGTATTTAGCGGGTTGAAGTTTATTTTGAAAACAAATATTGTTTATTTCCTTTGGAGGAATGAAACGATAGTTTGACTAGACAAAATTTATCAGAATCGGTAGAACAGTTTGTTTTATATACCGACTTGAACAGTTAATACACCGGTAATTAGTAACACCAGTACATGCATATATATGTATATATGTAACCTGTCTGTTTATAGATGGCCTCATGGCTTGGCTTTAGATGACCTCATTGGCTTGACATTAGATGACCTCATGTCTTTGTTATTGAACTTGGCTACAGTTTATCTACTGTTTATTGACTGTTGAAAACTGATATCAATTATTGAACCGACTGCATGCGGAGGAAACCCCTAAAGGGATACCTTGGCAAACAGTGCAGGTCCAGATCAGACACCGCAGAACGCGGCATCTGATCAGGGCCTGGACTATTTGCTTACAGAATTTTCTGTCAAAAATAGAATAGAAACAAAAAAAAATAGGTCTGACATCCCTTATATGACAAATGGACTTGACCAACATATAGCAATGGAAGAGTCCACTTCTATATAATGAGTTAAGAGATGACATTGTCCTGGCCCCACTTAAATTTTGGCCTGCTGAAGACAACCATCCCTACAGTTGCAAACAGAATTGATGCTAAAATGTAAATTCAGGCTAACATTCACCATGTTCGTAGGCCTCATAATTTTCAGGCATATGCAGGATTTCAGGCTTTTAGAGCTTGATTTTTCTTGGTTTCAGGCTTTTTAGATTTTGATTTTTCTTCCTATACTCTTGTTTAAAATGACTATTTAATGCTTATCCTGCTGAATAATATCACATTGTATTTAGCTACACCCATTCCTGACTATTCACCAATTAAATTACTTGATATAATGTATTTTGTTCAATTCACAAACTGCATTACAAACAGTGTAGATCCTGATCAGATGGCAAACAGTGTAGATCCTTATCAGATGGCCATCTGATCTGGATGTGCACTGTTTGCAAAGGTAATGCTTGTCATGTTCAGCAGGATGAGGGTTAAGGCTGCAAAATCGGGCCTTTCAGGCATTGAAAAGCTTGGTCAGTATGAGGCCTGATTCATCATTCTCAGTTCAGCTGAGCATGACAGATGTTATCCAGGAGGACATTATCATTGTTTTTTTTTGTTTTTTTTTTCATTTTTAGATATCCTATGCCATTGGTATTGCTGAGCCATTATCCATCACTGTACTGAGTTATGGAACATCACACAAATCAGAAAGTGAACTTCTCAGAATTGTGAGGTCCAATTTTGATCTAAGACCAGGAAAAATTGTAAAGTGAGTACCTTGTTGATAAGAATAATATTTGTCTTTAAAGCATAGGGGATCGTACCATAGAAGCCCAAGCTTTGTTCTTGTCACCTGTGAGATGCCAGATGATAGGTCAAATTGATAAATATTGATTATTATTTGTCTAAATATTTGTTAGCACCCTCTTACAATGCCCCTATGCACTCCGCCCATCATGGCGGCTGAATGGTGTATTGTGCCGAGCCGATACAAACTAAACTTTTTGCCAAAGAGGCAAAGTGCAAACAGCTCATGGTCCGCATTATCCCATTGTCGTATCTCTTTCTTTAATACGTTCTTTTGTCCCTTTTCTTCCACCCTGGGAGACAACACACCTACAAGGATTGATGTGCCATTAAATAACAACAACAGATCTAAAACTGTCAGCCAGAGAAGCGATGTTACATGATGACATCAGGATCTACACTGCTTACAGTACAGGAATTTAAAGGTTAAACTTCCTGATCAGGACCATTTTTCCAGCCTACACTTGGAGACAGTAAACCCACCAGTGCTGTTGATGCTTTGATTGTTATTTTGTTTTTCTTTTTGCTAGGATGTTAAAGCGTAGAAGAGACTCTTTAGGTCCTTGGTTTGCTACCATGTCAGACACAAACCCTTCTACTCAGCTACACAGGCTAGCTGAAAACTTGAAATTTTAGATGTAGAAACTGG
The DNA here is from genome assembly GCA_963580285.1 of Lucinisca nassula. Classification (NCBI taxonomy): domain Eukaryota; kingdom Metazoa; phylum Mollusca; class Bivalvia; order Lucinida; family Lucinidae; genus Lucinisca; species Lucinisca nassula. The sequence continues at coordinate 143,912,630 of OY757011.1, read as the reverse complement.
AGATATTGTACTGTCAAAGGTGCTGTTCAGAGGCTGATCTCCCGACATCCTTGTTTGCAAATGGCAGAAAATAGGATCCATTTGTTCAAAGCCTTGTTAGCTTAACAAGCTCCTTAGTTGTCAAATTTTTTAACTATTCGGTATCTAATGTTATTTTTGCTAAAAAAAAATAGGAAGCTGCTCACAATTTTTCAGCAAAAATATTTTTATATTTGGCATATTAAATAATCAAAGTTTTAACGGTATGTAGACTTAGGATGTCGTTACTTTTGAACAACTGGCCCCTGGTTTTCTAACATAAAGTGCATTAGAAAATAATTTTTTCTGTCTTACAGGGAGCTGAAGTTGAGGAACCCTATTTATCAGAAGACTGCTTGCTACGGACATTTTGGGCGACCGGAATTCACCTGGGAAGAACCAAAACCATTGAAATATTAAAACCGAAACCGACTACAACGCCACATTTTTCCCCCAAGTTTTATCATTTTATTTATTGACATTTTTACATGGTGTAGAATGATACCTTTTATCTGTTCAGTCCTTTTTTTATCAACCAACAGACCACAGTAGTTAGAGGGCTAGACTGACGGTGGATAACACAGATTTTGATACACTTTTGATTAAAGCTAAAAAAAAAAAAATATATATTGATAGCAATTTTTATTGCAGTTTTAACACTTTTTCTTCATATCTATTTTTAATTAGTCTTCAAGACAATCCCAGAGTTATGGTTGTCCAGCACATGTTTTGCTGATGAACTATGTACCTTTAACCCATATCCTGCTGATCACCCATACCTCTACTACTGCAATCAGTGTAGATCCAGATCAGATGGCCATCTTATCAGGATCTACACTGTTTGACATGCAGCTTGTGAATTTGTAGGAATAAATCCTATCACATAATCTGATTGGTTCAGAGTTAGAAATGGGTGTGGCTAAATTAATTATTCAGCGGGATAAGGTTAAACATAGCTCCAGATGAGGAGGAACGAAGATAATTATAGGGATAATTTTCCCGATTTCTTGTAAGAAACATCTGTTGTTGGTAGTTGTAAGAATCTCCCCATTGAGCAGTTTATTTATGAGGCAATTCTAAAACATTACATAAATACGCCTATACAAATACATTGTAAAATTTACTGCCGACAAAACGAAAATTTTAAGATGAAAAATTGTGATATTTTCTTATTTCTGCTCAAAATATAGATCGTGGGTACTCGTTAGAACGGCCTCAATGAGGCCTTCTAACGAGTACCCACAATCTATATTTAGAGCAGAAATAAGAAAAATGAGATTTACCCCTGTAAACCCCAGTTTTCTCTGTATAAAGTTGGGTTTATGGGGGAGTAATCATTTCACGGACTTGTTAATCTGATACGCATAATATGTTTCAATCGAGAAACGAGAAAATCATCTCCAAACTACTGTCAGTACTCTTCAGCTGGAGGTATGTTTAATGCCCTAAACATGGGCCTCGTAAAAGGGAAAAAAAAGAAATATGGAGAGAAAGATAAAAAACACAAACATATTTAAACAGAAAACATGGGAATATTTGTCAGTTTACTGTATTTATCCTAAATATTTAAAAACAGCTGTACGAATGGCAAGCAGTGTAGACCCTGATGAGATGCCATCTTCAGTGGCATCTCGTCTAGGTCTTCACTGATTCCTCAGATCTGCCGGTCCATATACATATGGGAAATACAGTACTGTTCATAATATTCTCATGTTAATAATAATCTAACAATGCACATCTATACAAAGCAGCAGATAATACCGGTATTTTGTGATTATTGAAGGATAGTTTTTGTCAATTCTCCATAAAAAAGTATGTTATAGGTATTCATTAGAACCGCCTCACCGAGGCGGTTCTAATAAATACCCACAACATAGGTTTATATGGAGAAATAAGGAAAACTATCCTTCAATTATCACAAAATACCCCTCTTATCTGTCGCTTTGTTTATATTACCATGACACCAGCACTAATTAATGTAATAATAATTAACACCAAAAAATAATATCATGAAAAGTGATTAAATGCTGATTTAATATAATTCTAAATAGGTAACAGTATTGTAATCTGAGATGATAGGAAAGTAGCTAGATCTGAAAGTTACCTAAGAACTGTGTTATTCTGCTCTTAGTTTTGTTGCGCCCTTTAGCTAGTGCAAGTATGTGCATTTTTTGATGCACATGTTTGTCTTGTGTTTATAAAAATTAATTGGAAAAGAGCACTATTTATAAACACTCGGGTCTGTCTTAAGTTGTTGTGCTCAATAACACCTGACAGACAAAGATTGTTGGTATGAACCATGCTACTGGCAGCAAATTTCCTCCTAGTTTGGTTAGTTGGGAACCTGGGCCTTCTTGTTCAAAAGCACCATTTGCTTGACCTATTGTATATTGTGGGTAGGGTTGGGGGGGACCCAAAACGGGTTGTTGGCAAACAGTGCAGGACCAGATCAGATGCTGCAGGACAAGGCATCTGATCAGGATCTTCGCTGTCGGTGGAAAATTCAATCACATTTCTTTAGCAACAATATTAGCATATTTGCCATATTAAATGATCAAATGTTTTCAAGATATGTTAACTAAACACATCATAGTTTTAACTGATGGACCCCTGGATCTATTTTTTCAGAGCTAACAAAAGCATTAGGTAATATGCAATTAAATTTTTATCTTTGTTCACAGCAACATTGTTTTTTGCAGAAAAGTGTCACTGCATTAGATGGCATAGCAACAGATAAGTATTTTGTGATAATTGAAGGATAGTTTTCCTTATTGCACCTTAAAAACCTAATGAATACCCACAATAGGTTTTTATGGAGTATTGGCAAAAATTACCCTTCAACTATCGTACAATACCTGCCTTAACTGTTTCTATGTTAATTGACCCATTTGGTACATAGTACAAGTCAATTTCAAAATTTAGGGGTGTCTGGTTGTGTTTTCTCCATTGGAAAATGGCTGAACTTTTTTGCAAAAAGTGTAGGCCGTGATCAGACACCGCATTCTGATCTGGGCCTGCACTGTTTGCCAACTACTGGTTTTGAGGTTTCTGGTACAAAATGGGTTACCGGTAATGTTCTTGCATTGCCCTTATGCAGATTGTGAAATAACTGACAAGTTATATTTTCAACTTTTTTTTTTTTGAGAATGAAGGGAGGATCAAGTTTATATTGTGTAGCTGTTTTAAATAAACACGTTTGGCCAGTAGCATGGTTATTTTTTGTGTAGATGTAACATTTCCTGTTGTTGTTTTTTCTCTGCCTTTTGGTGGATGACTGCAGATTATTGACCAGTGAATATTGTACAGATATTTAGTTCTATATATGTGTAAAGCGCACATTGGTATTCATTCTAGTATTCAAGCTTTTGTAGTTGTATTGGTGGAATCCATGTGTTTTTCTGTTCCAAAGGTGTATCCTTAACTGTTAAGTCTTTCTATAAATTACAGTATAGAAACCTCTGTGATTATGCTACTCTCCTCGAAAACCAGGGTTTCTGGGTTTGAGACCGGGCTTCTCCAAACTTTTGGATGAGTCTTTTAATCGAGGTCTCCCCTCTGTATGTGGGACGTGAAACACAAAATACACATACACAAATTACACTGTACAATGTTTACCAAATTATTTGGATTCATAACACTTGAACACTAAAGTTTGAAAATTACTGCCATTTACAAAATTGGTAAACTCGTAAGTTTAGAACGGATCAATGATTTATATATTATTAAAGGGAGATCATCATGTGTGACAAATATTAGGAGTCCAGATTTTAGGGCAAACATGGTGGGTCTATTTCTTGCATTTATCTTGCAAAAATTTCATGTCTTTTAACTTTTCAAGCACTGCAGAGAATTCTAGAGCAGATGGAGATTTTTAACCCATTGTATACTAGTGGACTATCCATTGCTATATGTTGGACAAGTCTATTTGTCCTGCAACAGGTGCTAGGCCTTTTTTTTTTTCGTTTTCCATTTTTGATGGAAAATTCTGTTGGCAAATAGTGCAGGCCCTGATCAGATGCCACATTCTGCAGCATGTGATCTGGGCTGCACTGTTTGCCAAGGTATTTAGGGGTTTCCGCCAAAAATGGGTAAAATAAGGCTTAATATATCGTAAAAATTCAGAAACCTTGAGGACTTGCTGTAATTCTCCTAAAATTGTAACCAGTTTGTTTCTTAATCCAGCCAGGTGTCCAGAAAGTGGAGACAGAATGGCAAACAATTTAGACCCTGATCTGACTGCAATCTGATCTGTGTCTGCACGGTTTGCTTAAGCCTGTCTGTCTAAATACTTGGGAACATTAAGGTAGTCACTTTCTACGCGAGTTTACTCCTCAGCAGAAAATGCACATGTAATGTCAAGCCTTATTTTTGCTGAAAAATAAATTGATTCTTCGCAAATGCTGTCTGCTATATCTGCTTACAGCTTGAAAATTTAAAAATTCAACTGAAGTCAGGCATGATTTGTTTTTTTTTTTTTTATGCAAGGAAACCAACTCGCACAGAAACAGGGTGTTATTACCCTGTTATCTGAATCCTTTTCCAAATGGGGGTGTCTGTAAATGGAAAGAATTTGCTCCCTATTCTTTTCTAGTATCTCTGTTGAGACAGGAGGCAAATTGTTTTGCACCAACTGCCTCCTATGGAGGTATATCTATCTAACCCTTGTCCTGCTGAATAAATTGTTTACACCCATTTCTAATTACTAACCAATCTAATTACTTTGCATAACGTATTTGTTCAGTTTTGCTCAGTTCACAAACTGAGTGACAACTACCAACCAATTGAATTACTTTGCATAATGTTTTCATTCATTTCACAAACTCCATGACAAACAGTGCAGATCCTGATCAGATGGCTTCTTCAGAAGCCATCTGATCTAGATCTGCACTGTTTGCAAAGGTAGGGTGTGTTTTGTTCAGTAGGATACAGGTTAAAAAAGGGAGATAAATCATTTTTGCACTAGGTTAACTCTTTTAGAGATGTATCTCTTACATCCCGATAATATAGATCTCGACACAAGAGAACCTGTTCAAGTATTATTTCATTCATTTTTTGATGGGTGTATTCCCTTATTTCATACGGGGTTAGCCATAGTACGCTATTCACAGAATTCATTTCTCCTCCCACCACAGACATGCACACACACTGGAGACAGGAATGACATGTTCACCTCTGCACTGTCCCCACAGCTCGAGGTGAGTGCAGGGATTGTGATTACGTGCCAAAGCAACAGGGATCTGCAGTATAACTTGCTAACCCAAGTCTTTTATCAGGGCCCGAAGTTGTAGAACTCCATTGAGCATGAAATTTGTAATTCTCATAAATATACAGTAAAATTCCTGTATTATGACCACCTTTGGGACTGTTCAAAAGTGGTCTTTAAGACCACTTTTGAACAGTCCCAAAGGTGGTCCCTGTCTAGAGGACATTGTGTGCAGAAAACACAGACCCAGTAACTGCAACCTTCTTAATAAGCTTTTGAAAGCAAAATTAGTCTTAATTTAGGTGGTCTTAACAGTGGAATTTCACTGTATATATTATTGAAGCAATTTTTCTGCTCAGATCAACAGTGATTGATCTGTTCATAAATTTTAGAATCCCAATATTTACTTATTGGCATTTTAAAATTTGCGTGGAAGACAAATGTTTTGCTCACAGAAGTTGAACTCGCATGAGTTGAACAAGAAAAGAGTTTATAACCTTGAGGCCAGTTGTTTCCCCTTGCAACATGGGGCTTCTGTCAGGAAAGTGAAGTGCTATACCCTGTGGATGTATTGGTGGTGGGTTGATTACAAATGACTGGTGCATAATCCATTCATTAACATTTAGTGACCATCTTTGCAAGTGGGAGATAGTTTATCATTTCTAAATGATCCAGAGTACAGCCAACCCTACAAATGAGATGAGCAACAAGCAAAGACTCTCAGCCTCTCCTTGGACTAAATTTGGCCAGTCTTTACTCATGCCTGTTTGGAAATCTTAACCCGTAAGATGTTAATCACAAAAATTGTCATGTGCTTGGTCATCTGCTAGTAGCTTTTAAGTCATTTTATCAAATCATGAAATGTTGTGGACCCAGATCAGACTGCTCTTGGAGCAGTCTGATCAGGGCCCACCCTGTTTGCCTGTATGCAAAAATGTTTGAAAATTTGCGAGAAAATTCAGCAGACGACATAAACAGATGACATTTTCAGAAGTAGTTTTTCATGGCAGATTAAATGCTAACCCTTGTCCTGCTGAGCCTGGATTTGTCTTACCTTTCAAACAATGTAGATCCAGATCAGATGGCTTAATCAGATCAGGATCTTCATTGTTTGCCATTCAGTTTAATAATGTTGCAATTATTTGCATCGAGTAATCTGATTGGTTGATAATCAGTAGTGGGTATGGCATATTTAAATATTCAGCAGCTCGAGGGTTAAGAAATAGTGAAAGCTCATGCCAACAGTGAAGACTCATCACTCTGTTCATCTTATTGGGGTTGGAATGCCCTGGCTCAGATGCATGTTTTTTTTTTTTTTTTTTTTTAAATGAACTTCATATGAGTTCTGAAAGGTAACAGTAAGATTTAGTTCATTCTGTATAGCTTCAGAAAAGGATGTGTAGCAGAGATTATTTAAAGATAGTTTTCCTTATTTCATGTTATAGTGCGTAAGAAACACATTGTGGGTGCTTGTTAGAATTGCCTCGATTAGGTGATTCTAACAAGTATCCACATGTTTTTTTATAAGAAAGAATTTCCCTAGTTAGGCACTGCAACTTGAGCTAAAGTCCTGGAACATTTTAAAGGGTTAATCAGATGGAGCTGTATGAAGAGAAAAATGTTAGTGCAAACCGAAATAGGGAAGTCGCAAATCAGTCAGTGACCAATCTTATATATGTAATGCAAAGAAAAGGCTTGACCAATCAGAAACTCAGGTTGATTTGAACCGGCATTAGATACACACCATTAATCATGTTTTTGCATGATGCTGTTCACTTCGCATTGGTTTGTTCAGCAAACCAGAAAAATAGCAGAAAATGATCGACAAAGTCGAGAATTTATATTGTTTTTAGACTTTTTGGTATTCTATGCAGTGCATAGTATTAGTGGACATAAATTACCATGCCTAATAATTAAGTTCTTTTTTTTTCTGCAATATTTTGTGTGTATGCGTGTGTATGGAAAAACATTTTCCTGTTTGACAAAAGACCAACTGAAGGTATCGAGATAACTTGCTACTTGAGTTACTTGATGTTACTAGTATAGTTGGGGAAAGGTACAGGGGGAGTAACTGCTCTACCCCTGGTGGTGTTGGCAAATTTGGCATTAGTGTCAACAAAATTATACACAAAGTTTTAACCCTTATCCTGCTGTTCCCGTCAACCCCTAGCTTTGCAAACAGTGTAGATCCAGATCAGATGGCTTCTGGAGAAGCTTCTGATGGGGATCTACACTGTTTGACATTCAGTTTATGAATTTGTAGGAATAAATTACATCAAGAAATCCGATAGGTTCAAAGTCATAACGGGTGTGGCTAAACTGAATATTCAGCAGGACAAGGGTAAGTTCTGAAGATCTTGTATACACAGCTGCATATAAGGAGGAATTATATCAAATTTGGGCCATTTTTTTCTTACTTCAGCATAAAACGTTATGGGTAGTTGTAAGAGGTGACTGTAACAACTGCCCTGGCAGTCCTGGAAAAATTTTCCTTATTTGTCAGAAAAATGTGGGTTACCCATATGTTTCTAACAAGAAATAAGGAAAAAAATTTCCATAACTGCCAGGTTCTTAGCTGCTTGTTCGGAGGAGTAATGAAGACAGTTATGGAATAATTTTCCTTATTTCTTGTCAGAAACGTGTGGGTTGCTTGTTCGGAGGAGTAACGAAGACAGTTATGGAATAATTTTCCTTATTTCGTGTCAGAAACATGTGGGTTGCTTGTTCGGAGGAGTAAGGAAGACTGTCTTCGTTACTCCTCCGAACAAGCAGCTAAGAACCTGGCAGTTATGGAAAAAATTTTCCTTATTTCTTGTTACAAACATATGTTTCTGACAAGAAATAAGGAAAATTATTCCATAATTGTCTTCGGTACTCCTCCGAACAAGCAGCTAATAACCTGGTATCTGACAGAATTTTTTAAAATATCTTTGCAAGTAATGAGGCTACATGTATTTTGGGGCATTTTGTTTTTCCATTAAAATGTGGTTCCTCCGTTACCACCCCCAGTAACGTCTTAACCAACCAAAACATATGTTTCTAACACCACATAAGGAAAATTGTTTTTGAACCATAGCAACAGATAAGGTGGGTATTTTGTGATATCTGAAGGATAGTTTTTGTCAATTCTCCATAAAAATCTGTGGGTATTCATTAGAACTACCTCGGCGAGGCGGTGCTAATGAATACCCACAATATAGGTTTATATGGAGAAATAAGGAAAACTATCCTTTAGTTATCACAAAATACATACACCCGGACCTCGTTATAGCACGATTCGTTACAGCACGAATTCGGATATAACACGGTTTGGGTTTGGACCCCAAATTTTCCCCAACCAACATTTATAAATATTATCCAAGGATTGTATCAGGTTTTAAGCACAACAAATTTATTTTCCTCTCACTTTTGACTGCGGTAACACGGTAGCTAACACGGTTTATAATGGTACTTTTTTATATTTATTGCAGGCCTCCAGCAGAGTTGAATATACAGTATACATATAAACTTGTTTAGCTTGACACGCATGATAAACATGAACTGCCATCGGCGCAATGAAAAGTGTTGGCTTAGAGAGATAAAGAGATTAAAGAGTTCAGTTACGCAACCGGAAAAAAATATTTATCACGCTCTGTTAAGGATCACTGCTCAGCAGAAATTTTAAACATCGATGCAGACATGTGATCGGTCAACTGCAATAAAACTCATTTTCTAGAGCCGCATGTAAAAGAAAGTCAAATTTATTCCAGCTTAAAAGCAAATGCTAAAACATATTCAAAGACCATGTGCGCCATTTAAAATCGTTTCAAATGACTAAAATATTAAGGGTGAGACATTTCAAGGGAAGTAATTCAAATTTCTTGTAAGCGTTGATCATTGTCCGGTTCCGAACCCTAACCCGGTAATTTCACCATTGAAATGTATTAACGGTACTGTAGTTCGGTACGGTTCCGGACGCTCAGTTACATCAAATGAAGCCGGGAACCAGCTATCAAAATGGCGTCATACTCGCTGTCAGATGGGACTATTTCTGGATATAAAACATGGTTTATCAGCTGGTTTCGATTAAAGTGACTTGTTTGACTTGATGGGCCATGGTATTTACTGCCATTGATTAGTTCTAAACACATTTTAGTCGGGAAATACGGCCATTAACCGGACCGCACATCATCTTGTTTGGGAAACTATTGATCACCATTGTGTCAATGGTTGATCTGTGACAAATACGGTCGGCGTTTATAACACGATTCGGTTAACTAACACGGTCCGTTGGTTGGACCCGGAGTTCCGTGTTATAACGAGGTTGAGGTGTACCTTATCTGTTGCTATGTTGAACTATCTTTATCACTCATGTGGCTCCAGATAATTTGTTTGATTTGATGTTTAATGTCCCCGTCACCACAATATATGGTCATTTTGGAGACATTGCTTCCAATTTTGTGGGACTTTTATCCGACATTGAGATGAAATGACATCTCAAGCCCTGTCGCCCAATGAAACCAATAGGGTTTACAAGCATGGACGGTCCGACTTGCACTGCCTTGCCTGGGCAGGCTTAGATCCTATAAGCGGTTTACCAGTTCTCGTATGCGGTCGGATTCAGCTCTGGGTAGAAGCATCATGCAGCCCATTTATTTCTCCAAACCCCAATGGGCGGGGCCGGTGGCTCCAGATAGGGAGGAATAATGAGAAAAACTATAGGACCAATTCTTTTTTCTTTACAAGCATCTCTGGTGGTATTTTATTTTTCAACTGATTTAGGTAATTCAATAAGTACAGTCCAACCTGTATTAAGCAAGTACCTATGGGATATTCAAAGAGTGCTTGCTTAAGACAGGTGCTTGTTTAACACAGGAGAATTTTAATGCATTTTCCTTTTTCGGGAACTGAATGCCTGCTTGCTTCAGACGGGCTGCTTGCTAAATAGAGGTGGCCACTAAGACAGGTTTTACTGTACCCAGTTTTCTGAAGAGAAAAAAGAACAAACTATTCCAGAGTTATCCTTTTTCACCCCGTTATTAGGAGTTTTGTCATCCCTACCTGGAGGTATATGTAGTTGGCCATTTGCTGTGCTTTGGGTTTGTGTATGCATATTGAGGTGTTTTAGAGGTTTTGAACCAAACTTACTTGTTATTTTCATTGTATATGTAGGTGGGTGATTGACAATAGGAAAGCTATGCTTAAAATGGTGCCGAATGTCTAACTCTTGGTTGTGTGAGGAGATGTGAAAATGGAATATATATGGTCTTAATTTCAACCTGCATCCTGATCTTGTTTTGATTTTCTGTCATAGGCGAAGCACGTGTTTGTTGATGTACTTTTCATCTGGGCAACAGGAGGTGAAAGAATTTGGTCATTGTTTTAAGGAGAATGGGAACACCTTCAGGGGAGGCAACTCCTGCAAAAGTATTTTTGTCTCCCATGTCATAAGGGGTCAACTCTTAAAGGAAAGAATTTGCTCCTAAGGAGCAAATTCTTTCCTTTAAGAGTTGAACTTTTTTTCAGTGGGACAGAGTTTTTAGAAAAGTGAACAGGAAGTCCCGAAAGTTGCCTCCCCTTGAAAAATGGCGGGAAAATGTGCTAGGTGTTTCCATTCCCCTTTAATCTTTACCGTCACCATGTCGTGAGTACTCATTAAAATTGCCTCACTGAGGAAATTCTAACGAGTACACATAGATTGTGTATTTCTGAGGATATAAGAAAGGCAAAATAATGACAAAAAACGTCTTTCATTTCACTGGAGCTGTGATTGTGAGCAAATTAATTGCAATGATAACTATTTTATTATGAATCATAATGAGAAGAATTTAATATTGTTATATCACAAAGAAAATGAATTCCATGTGCTTCAGTAATTGTTAAACAGTAAATGTCAACAAATAAACGGTACAAAGTATTTAAATTGATATTAATTTTGTGAATTGATTCCCTAGTTTGTCTGTAGGCTGCTGTTAAATGAATGTTAACTGTATTGTTAACCCATAGTATTCCAGTGGACTCATTGATTCCCTAGTTTGTCTGTAGGTTGCTGTTAAAGGTGCATTATTTAGCTACCGGGTCTCAAAATTTTTTTTCTGGTTTTTATCTTCAATTCATACTCCTTTGTCATGTGTACACTTGGAGCCAAATACAGCTTCAGAACTTTGTGAAAATGGTCGTTTTCATTCGTGTTTACCCTTCGCTCTGAACATGTGTTCGGAATTTCTGTTCTAAAAATAAATCTGTCACTTTACACAAACATGGCGACATTATCGTCTCTGAGTGTCGTTACTTATGGCATGGTATTCAGTGTCATATTTTTTCCCATTCAGGCATGGCCTAAGCAAACCAGGCCAAAAATGAACGTCACATAACGTCATATATGGGGATTCTATTTTTGTCATGAACTAAAAATAGATCTTACTAGTGTTCAAAACCTAGTTAGGGAATCCCTCTCAAACTCGTTTACCTGTCATCATAATTGTTCGCATTTTTGCATAAAATGCATTCATTTGTATTGTTTTAAAGAAAAATACTGGCTATATGTATTTATAGCCCCGCTTTGAAAAAGTGGGGGCTATATTGGATTTGGCTTGTCCGGAATTCCGTCTGTCTGTCTGTCTGTAATATTTGATAGTGGGTACCTTGTTACCGCAACTCCTCTTACAGTTCTAAGTCAATCCTTTTGAAACTTTACAGGTGTTGTCATATAGGTCTGAAGATATGCATATTCTTTTTTCATTATCCTTAAATAATTTTTTTCACTTATTTCACCTTTTTTAACTTAGACAATTTTTGAGATCTACTAATGTTAAAATGTATAGGGAGTAGCTACCTTGTTACCGCAACTCCTCATACAGTTCTAGGTCAATCCTTTTGAAACTTTACAGGTGTTTTCATATAGGTCTGAAGATATGCATATTCTTTTTTCATTATCCTTAAATAATTTTTTTCACTTATTTCACCTTTTTTAACTTAGACAATTTTTGAGATCTACTAATGTTAAAATGTGTAGGGAGTAGCTACCTTGTTACCGCAACTCCTCTTACAGTTCTAGGTCAATCCTTTTGAAACTTTACAGGTGTTTTCATATAGGTCTGAAGATGTGCATATTCCTTTTTCATTATCCTTAAATAATTTTTTTCACTTATTTCACCTTTTTTAACTTAGACAATTTTTGAGATCTACTAATGTTAAAATGTGTAGGGAGTAGCTACCTTGTGACCACAACTCCTCTTACAGTTCTACGTCAATCCTTTTGAAACTTTACAGGTGTTTTCATATAGGTCTGAAGATGTGCATATGTTTTTTTCATCATCCTTAAATAATTTTTTTCACTTATTTCACCTTTTTTAACTTAGACAATTTTTGAGATCTACTAATGTTAAAATGTATAGGGAGTAGCTACCTTGTGACCACAACTCCTCTTACAGTTCTAGGTCAATCCTTTTGAAATTTTACAGGTGTTTTCATATAGGTCTGAAGATGTGCATATTCTTTTTTCATTATCCTTAAATAATTTTTTACTTATTTCACCTTTTTTAACTTAGACAATTTTTTAGATCTACTAATGTTAAAATGTGTAGGGAGTTGCTACCTTGTGATCGCAACTCCTCTTACAGTTCTAGTCAATCCTTTTGAAATTTAACAGGTGTTTTCATATAGGTCTGAAGATGTGCATGTGCTTTTTTCATTATCCAAAACCTATTTTTTAACTTAGACTGTTTTTCAGATCTTATAACGCGAAAAGTCTATAAGGCGTAGGTACCTTGTTAGGGATTTAACCCTCTCACAAGTCTTTACCTTTAATTCATGAGTCTTTCTCCTCTGACAGGGCTATAGCGGGGCTATAGTCAGATCCTCTGACAGTTCTAGTTTATTTTTGGAAGCATTTTTTACCGATAGCTCAATAATGCACCTTTAAAAGAATGTTAACTGTATTGTTAACCCATAGTATTCTAGTGGACTCTTAACCCTTGTCCTGCTGAATATTCATATATGCCACACCCACTACCGATTATCAACCAATCAGATTTATTGATGCAAATTATTACAACAAATTCACAACCTGAATGACAATGTAGATCCTGATCAGATGGCTTCTCAAGAAGCCTTCTGATCTGGATCTACATTGTTTCAAAGAAAAGGCATATCCGGGTTCAGCAGGACAAGGGTTAAACCACAAGGCCCAGGCCTTCGATATTTGATTATCAAGCTTCATCTAGTGGAGCTCTACCAAGATTGGTCAAATTATAGCCCTGGGGCCAAAAACGGGGTCCACCGGTTATACATGGATTTTTGTAGGGAAAATCTTGTCTAAAACAAGATGGCCGAGCTGTGAAGTTATATCTAGTGGACCTCTACAAAAATTGTTCAAATTATAGCCCTGGGGCCAGAAATCTCCCCGCGCAAGGGCCCACCTGTTTTACATAAGGAAAACATTTAAAAATCTTGTCTGAAACCACATGGCCCAGGTGTTTGATATTTGGTATGAAGTTATGTCTAAGGAACCTCTACCAAGATTGTTCAAATTATAGCCCAGGGGCAAAAAATGCTCTTGCACTAGGACCTACCTGTTTTACATAGACTTACATTGGGAAAACCTTCAAAAATCATCTGCCGGCCTCAGTGGCTCAGTCGGATGCGCGTCTGACTGGTGATCAGGAGGACGCGGGTTCGACTCCCGCCGGGGTCGGCAACATTCTTTCGTGGAGATTGATCATGAAATCTTTTCTACGGTCATTCTCTCCCTTCCGCTGATTCAAGAAGGGCAGTTGTCAGTTTCTGGCGAAAGAATGTGCACTGTACTGGTTAACCGCTTACGTATAAGCCTGCCCAGGAAAGTGTTGATAGGTAAACTGACCGGCTCAAAAATGACCTAAATAGTGTTGACTGGGCCGTAAAACTCCAAAACAAACAAACAAAATCAAAAATCATCTTGTCTGAAACCAGATGGCCCATTTGTTTGAAATTTAGTATGAAGTTGTATCTAGTGGGCCTCTACCAGGATTGTTCAAATTGTAGCCCTGGGGCCAAAAATGCCCCCGTGCCAGGGCCCACCAGTTTTACTTAAGACTTAAATAGGAAAAACCTTAAAAATCTTCTGTCTGAAACCAGAAGGCCCAGGCCTTTGATATTTGGTATGAAGCTTCGTCTAGTGGACCTCTACCAAGTTTGTTCAAATTAGTCCTGGGGTAAAAATGGACCCCGGCCCCACCGGTTTTACTTGACTTATATATGGAAAATCTTCTTGTCTGAAACCAGAAAGAAGCCTCCGTGGTGCAGTGGTTGCACTACTCGCCTTGTAAACCAGGGAGCGCAGGATCGATCCCGGGCTTCTCCAGACATTCGGATGAGTCTTTAAACCGAGGACCCGTCTCCGTATGACCTTAGCTGTTGGTGGGACGTAAAACTCAAAACACTCACTCTGAAACCAGAAGGCCCAGATCTTTGATATTTGGTAGGAAGTTGTATCCAGTGAACCTCTACCAAGATTGTTCATATTATAGCCCTGAGGCCAAAAATTGCCCCGCCCTTTGGGCCCACTGGTTTTACATGGACTTGTGCAGGGGAACCCTTTAAAAATATTTTCGTTTGAAACGAGAAGGCCAAGGTCTTTGGTGTTTGGTATGAAGCTTCATCTAACTGACCTCTGCTAAGATTGTCCAAATCATAGCCCTGGGGCCAAAAATTCCCCCATGCCGGGGCCCACCGGTTCTACATACTTTACTTATATAGGGAAAACCTTCAAAAATCTTCTCGACTGAAACCAGAAGGCCCAGGTATTGTATTGTAAGTAAGACTGCCGTTAAATCTAATGGTGCACTAGGACCTGACGATCAGTGTCCACAAGGTGTCCAAATAGTGACAAGTCAGTTCTGTATTGACACAGGGAACCACTGACTCCTACGTCTAGCATCTAATGCAAACTCTTGTTTTCTAAACATTGCTTATGATCATCTGGTGACAGGTGAGCGATACAGGGCCACTTTGGCCCTCTTTATTTTTGACTGAAAATTCTGTTTTGCAAATAGTGCAGGCCCTGATCAGATCTTCAGATCGGGCCTGCACTATTTGCTAATGTACCGCTTTAGGGGCTGTCCGCATGCAATGGGTTAGTGTGTAGATCTAGGCTTGTCCAGGAAAAAGAGACAGACTATTACTTATAAGCTGTTAAACTTTAACCCATTTTGTACAGAACAGGCCTCTGTGGTATGGTGGATAAGAGCACCTCTTAATCATTAGGTCTATTACCGCTGTGGTTCAAGCCTGGCTGGGGTCACAGGTGAGATGCAAAATTATGCAAATGAAGGCCAGGTGGTTTTTCTCCAGGTACTTCGGTTTTCACCCACCTGATTAACAATCGGCTCAGTGTTAGTGAAATAATCTTGAAGGGGCCATTAAACGAACAAAAAAAATGTACAGGTAACCCCAAAATGTGATACTGGCAAATAGTGCAGGCCCAGATCAGGGCAATCAGTTTATCCATTTTTCCAAATGAATTTTTTAAGGTAACACAACCTGACAACCATAAATTTTGAAATAGGCTCCTGCTATATAGTTTTTGTTTGTTTGATTTGAGGTTTAACGTCCCCGTCAACACTGTAAAGGTCATTTTGGAGACGTTGCTTCCAATTTTGTGGGACTTTTACCCGACGTTGAGATGGAATGACTTCTCAAGCCCTGTCGCCCAATTAAACCAATAGGGTTTATATGCATGGACGGTCCGACTCATACCGCTTTGCCTGGGCAGGCTTAGATCCTCTAAGCGGTTTACCAGTACTCGTGTGCGGGTCGGATTTAGCTCTGCGTGGAAGCATCGTGCAGCCCATATATTTCTTCAAGCCCCGATGGGCGGGGGCCATCCTGCTATATAGTAAAATTCCTATATTAAGACCACCTTGGGGACTGTTCAAAAGCAGTCTTTAAGACCACTTTCGAACAGTCTTAAGGGTGGTCCTGACTAGAGGACATTGTGGGAAGAATTCACGAAGAAAGAAAAACTGCACCCTTCTAAGTAAGATTTTTAAATCTGAATTTGTCTCAATTTTAGGTGGTCTTAACAGCAGAATTTCACTGCATAAAGTATTTGATTCAGTATTAAATACCGTATTGGCCCTAATTAACGCACATGTTCCTATAAGCGCACACCAAAGCTATTTTTGAAAAAAATATGCATAAGCGCACACCTTACAGTAACCTCCCATTGAAGCTTTCATGGGAAATCTATAAAAACTTACCGTTATTTCTTCAACAGTGAAGCGGGGAACAAGACAGTTCAGCTGCCAAGACAGTTACCCGAATGATTTGTGTGCGCTTAATAAGTCGATTTTTCGCCACGATTTGTTAACACAATTTTGAAAAAACTAAGCGCACAGTGCGGTAATTAGGGTGAATACGGTAGGTTAATCAATCAAAGCCTATGGTCAAGACTTTACATGATGTTTGAGAGTGAGTTTTTCTTGTAATCCAATCAGTTTGAGGAATCGTTATGTTAGTCTTTCAAAACGCAGTGAGACATGACTGCACTTTAATTTTTGGACTAGTCCGCATTTTATGTAAATCGCCTTCATTTGGGATTTTATATTGGGCAATATTGTTTTACTGAGGATCGTACTGCATCATATTAACCACTTGTCCACGACTTCTACATTATGACATTATCAAAAAACTTATTTATAATTTCAAAATCCCGTGAAAAAAGAAATCCGAAACCTGCTTCCCCAAAAACATGGAATAGCCTGATCGTTGAATTCTCAAAGGTTGTTGATAAACTATAGAATGGTAGCTTTCTTTTTATACACAGTTGTTGGGGTAAAAAAAAACAGCCATATCAGTTTACCCTATTTGTACTGAATGGAATCTTCTTGTAAATACCAGGAATCCATTTCAAAAGTGAGGGGTGTCATGTTGTGTTTTCTTTAAACGCCTTAACTTCTCACAAACAGTGTAGGCCCAGATCAGATGCCACGTTCTGTGGTGTCTGATCTGGGCCTGCACTGTTTGCCAATTACCCGTTTTGGGGTTTACGGTGCAAAATAGGTTAAACAACGTTGTGAGAACCAAACAAAAATTCTAAGATAGAAAAATGACCATAACTGATAAAAAATAATATAAATTTGCCATATTAATTGATCTATTAGGGCTGTTCCATCAAAACATCCCAGGTACCCCCGGACGCTAAAAAAACCCACTTCAATACTAGGCTGTAATGATGTAAATGTACCTTGTATGCATGGGTATTGAACCACTAAAATTGCTTCTATGCCAGGGTATTCAAGGGAGAATAGTAGAGTTGATTTAGTTCCAAAGAATCAAGTGTTGGTTCCCTTTGATTTTAGTCTCCCCCTGTCGAAGTGTTCAAGGAGCAGAACATATTAAAACCTATTTCATTCGGGTATCAGCTTCAGCTGAAAGACAATTTCCGCGTTTTGGCTTGCAGCTGTAAACTTTAAGGCAAAATGTGCTGCATGAACTGAAAAATCCTATTATCAGTGATTATAGTATCTAATGTGAAATAATGTTTCAAATAGGTTAGGGGGATAGAGCGATCAGCCTGGTGTCCGTCCATAGACGAAACCTTGTGATGGCCATAACTCAATACCCTATGAGGTAGATTGATGGTACTTGGCACAATTGTTCACACGGCTGAGACGGCGTGCCCTGCACAAGAACCACAACTCTGCATTCCATATTTTTGAGTCATCTCATCTTCCAATAAAATATACTGAACCGAAAAAGAAACGCAACTTTTTAACCCAAAAGATTTTCATGCAACCATCAGGTTGACTGAAAAATCATTTGGCGATTTACTTTCATACTTTTTAAATTTTTCTTATGCAAAAAACATTTGGGCGATATCTGTAGTTTTAACGCTCCACTTGGCAATTCGTTGTTTTCAACATTTCCTTGTGCAATACATTAAATGTATAAGTAACCTCATCATATTGGCATATTGTGTTACCTGGAGTTTAGGTTTCAAAAGTCCAGTAAAATTTCTCTACGGAATATGGTACGTTTGGCGCAAGATCAACATAACGTAGCGGTCCAAATGCTTCTACGTGGGACGTCTCAGGCTGTCATCGCCAGGAACTTTCAAGTGAGTAAATCGACGATAACTCGCTTGTACCAGCGTCTTTGTCAAACAGGAACAACAAATGACAGGCCCAGAAGTGGACGTCCACGCATCACGACCCATCGACAGGCCAACACACCTGTCTAATCCACCTTCGTAATTGGTTCCGTACAGCCGGTGAGACGTCTCGGGTGACACCAGGAACGCACAACAATCGACTAAGTGCAGATACAGTCAGGAATCGCCTTCGAGAGTTTGGCTTACGTCCTCGTCGTCCGTACGTTGGTATGCCATTAACACCACGACATCGTCAGATAAGAATGACGTGGCTCACAAAAACATAGACCAAACCTGTTTCCCCTTCGTCAGTGGCGTAACGTAATGTTTTCTGACGAGTCCAGGTACTTGTACAGAGCTGACGGCCGTCAACGTGTGTATAGGCGTGATGGAGAGCGTTATCATGACAATTGTTTGGTTGAACGTGATCGATTATGAGGCGGTGGGTTGATGGTGTGGGCTGCCATATCTTATGGTCATAGAACGCCCCTGGTATTCATTGATGGATCTTTGATGGCTCAGCGTTACGTTATCGTTTTACGACCTGTAGTTGTTCCATATGTACGACAGCACGACGTTACGTTTCAATAGGATAACACTCGGGCGCATGTAGCAAGGCTCAGCATGGCGTTTCTTCATCAAAACAATGTTGACGTGATGCACTGGCCTCTGTATAGTCCAGATCTCTCTCCTATAGTACATTTGTGAGATGTCTTGGATAGGCCCCAACAACGAGTCAATCCTTGCGTCTCGTGCTCATACAGGAGTGGAATGCTATTCCCCAGACAGAGATCAATCGTTTAATCCTGTCCATGACCAGGCGTGTGCGTGCAGGACTGAATGCAAACGGAGGACATACTCGCTATTAACTGCTTATTTTTTGAACTCGTGAAATGACTACCTCTATGACAAAACAGATTTGTGTTCCAAACATTCTCACTGGAAATTGAACTCTCCATAGTAGTTACATTCAGGAATGATTATATTATTGCATCCAATGGATTTTCTACAAACATGATTATTTCTGCAAATACTCGCATTTTTATTTGGAGTTGCGTTTCTTTTTTGGTTCAATATAGAATGACTACCGTGTGATGGCCATAATTTCAATACTCTGAGACATACTGATGTTACCTAGCACAATTGTTCACAAGGCTGAGAGGGTGTGTCATGCACAAGAACAACAACCCTGGGTGCCATGGTATTTGAGTTCTATCCCCTTCCAATAAAATAGAGTAACTACCTTTTGCTGGCCATAACTCCAATACTCTTGAGACATACTGATAGTACAGATCATTTACTGTTTGCTGGACACGGACCCATCCATTAGAAACCGTTTTGTAGGGTTACCAACTTTCCCCTCGCTTTATTCGCAAACTCATTGCTGTATATTATTCTGATATGACATTGATACAGGAATACGATGTGGCGGTATTAGTAAGATAGAAAACTTTAACGACCTATTTAGCCAAAGGTCGTAGGTGTGAATCCCAAATTTTGAATAACATTTTTTTTGTTGTTTTTTTTAGCTCACCTGTCATGTAGTGACGAGGTGAGCTTTTGGGATCACTTTTTGTCCGTCGTGCGTGCATCCGTCCGTCCGTAAACAATTTCAAATAAGTATATCTCCAATACCCCATGGCCAATCTTGATCAAATTTCATGTGAAGCATCACCAGGTAGGGGGAAAGGCTGCATAAGGTTTTTGGGCTGATCAGATTGGAATTTTGGTTGCCATGGCAACATATAGCTCCAATAGACTCATAATAGGGAAAATTTTTAAAAATCTTCTCTGAAACCACAGGGCCCAGAGCTTAGATATTTAGCATGTAGCAAGGGCAAGTAGTCAACTACATAATTCCTGCCAATCATGCCCCTGGGTGCAAAATGGGCCACACCCTGGGGCCCCTTCGCTCCCATAGACTCATTATGGAAAAAAAGCTTCAAAAATCTTCTTCTCTGAAACCACAGGGCCCAGAGCTTAGATATTTAGCTTGTAGCAATTGCAAGTGGTCACCTTCATAATTCCTGCCAATCATGCCCCTGGGTTCAAAAAGGGCCACGCCCCGGGGCCCCTTCGCTCCCATAGACTCATAATAGAAAAAAATGCTTCAAAAATCTTCTTCTCTGAAACCACAGGGCCCAGAGCTTATATATTTAGCATGTAGTAACGGCAAGTTGTCACCTACATAATTCCTGCCAATCATGCCCCTAGGGTCCAAATGGACCACGCCCCGGGGCCCATTATCTCCTATAGACTCATAATGGAAAAAAGCTTCAAAAATCTTCTTCTCTGAAACCACAGGGCCCAGAGCTTAGATATTTAGCATGTAGGAAGGGCAAGTGGTCAACTACATAATTCCCGCCAATCATGCCCCTGGGTTCCAAATGCGCCACACCCTGGGGCCCCTTCGCTCCCATAGACTCATAATGGAAAAAAGCTTCAAAAATCTTCTTCTCTGAAACCACAGGGCCCAGAGCTTAGATATTTAGCATGTAGCAATGGCAAGTGGTAACCTATATAATTCCTGCCAATCATGCCCCTGGTGTCCAAATTGGCCACACCCCGGGGCCCCTTAGCTCCTATATACTCATAATGGAAAAAAAAGGTTAAAAAAACCACAGGGCCCAAAGCTTAGATATTTAGCATGAAGCAACGGCAAGTGCTCACCTACATAATTCCTGCCAATCATACCCCTGGGTTCCAAATGGGCCATGCCCTGGGGCCCCTTAGCTCCCATAGACTCATAATGGAAAAAAAAGCTTCAAAAATCTTCTTCTCTGAAACCACAGGGCCCAGAGCTTATATATTTAGCATGTAGCAATGGCAGGTGGTCACCTACATAATTCCTGCCAATCATGCCCCTGGGTTCCCAATGGGCCAAGCCCTAGGGCCCCTTCGCTCCCATAGACTCGGAAAAAAGCTTCAAAAATCTTCTCTGAAACCACAGGGCCCAGAGCTTATATATTTAGCATGTAGCAATGGCAAGTTGTCACCTACATAATTCCTGCCAATCATGCCCCTGGGGTCCAAACGGACCACGCCCCAGGGCCCATTATCTCCTATAGACTCATAATGGAAAAAAGCTGTGGCCCCTTAACTCCAACAAACTTATAATTGAAAAAAGCTTCAAACATCTTCTTTGAAACCATGAAATACAGACCTTAGATATTTAGTATATAGCAACACAAAATGGTCGCCTACATAAATCCTGCCAACCATGCCCTTTGGGTCAAAATTGGCCAAGCCCCAGGGCTCATTAGCTTCTATAGACTTATACTGGAAAAAAAACTTAAAAAAATCTTTTTTTCCAAAGCCATAAGGCACAGATTTTGTTTGATTTGAGGTTTTACATCCCTGTCAACACTATAAAGGTCATTTTGGAGATGTCTCTTCCAATTTTGTGGGACTTCTACCTGACATTGAGATGAAATTACATCTCGAGCCCTGTTGCCCAATGAAACCAATAGGGTTTATAAGCATGCTGAGCTTAGATATTTAGTATGTAGCAATGTCAAGTGGTCTCCAACACTAATGATTTTCTGGTACACAGGTGAGCGATATAGGGCCATTGGGCCCTCTTGTTTTTTTAGCTCACCTGTCACGTAGTGACAAGGTGAGCTTTTGTGATCACTTTTTGTCCGTCGTGCGTGCGTGCGTCCGTCCGTCCGTCCGTGCGTGCATGCGTGCGTCCGTAAACAATTTCAAATAAGTATATCTCTAATACCCCATGGTCAATCTTGATAAAATTTCATTAGAAGCATCATCAGGTAGGGGGAAAGGCTGCATAAGGTTTTTGGGCTGATCAGATTGGAATTCTGGTTGCCATGGCAACATATAGCTCCCATAGACTTACAATGGGAAAAAATTAAAATATCTTCTCTGAAACCACAGGGCCCAGAGCTTAGATATTTAGCATGTATTAACGGCCAGTGGTCACCTACATAATTTCTGCTAATCATGCCCCTGGGGTCCAAATTGGCCACGCCCGGGGGCCCCTTCGCTCCGATAGACTCAAAATGGAACAAAAAGCTTCAAAAATCTTCTTCTCAGAAACCACAGGGCCCAGAGCTTAGATATTTAGCATGTAGCAACGGCAAGTGGTCACCTACATAATTCCTGCCAATCATGCCCCTGGGATCCAAACGGGCCACGCCCCGGGGCCCTTTAGCTCCTATAGACTCATAATGGAAAAAAGCTTCAAAAATCTTCTTCTCTGAAACCAAAGGGCCCAGAGCTGAGGTATTTTTGCATGTAGCAACGGCAATTGGTCACCTACATAATTCCTGCCAATCATGCCTCTGGGGTCCAAATTGGCCACACCCCCGGGCCCCTTAGCTCCCATAGACTCATAATGGAAAAAAAGCTTCAAAAATCTTCTTCTCTGAAACCACAGGGCACAGAGCTTAGATATTTAGCATGTAGCAATGACCAGTGGTCACCTACATAATTCTTGCCAATCATGCCCCTGGGTTCCAAATTGGGGACGCCCCGGGGCCCCTTCGCTCCAATAGACTCATAATGGAACAAAAAGCTTCAAAAATCTTCTTCTCGAAAACCACAGGGCCCAGAGCTTAGATATAAAGCATGTAGCAACGGCAAGTGGTCACCTACATAATTCCTGCCAATCATGCCCCTGGGGTCCAAACGGGCCACGCCCCGGGGCCCTTTAGCACCTATAGACTCATAATGGAAAAAAGCTTCAAAAATCTTCTTCTCTGAAACCACAGGGCCCAGTGCTGAGGTATTTGGCATATAGCAACGGCAATTGGTCACCTACATAATTCCAGCCAATCATGCCCCTGGGTTCCAAATGGGCCACGCGCCGGGGCCCCTTTGCTCCCATAGACTCATAATGGAAAAAAGCTTAAAAAATCTTCCTCTCTGAAACCACAGGGCCCAGAGCTTAGATATTTAGCATGTAGCAATGGCAAGTGGTCACCTACATAAATCCTGCCAATCATGCCCGTGGCATCCAAATGGGCCACGCCCCGGGGCCCCTTAGCTCCCATAGACTCATAATGGAGAAAAGATTAAAAAATCTTCTTCTCTGAAACCAAAGGGCCCAGAGCTTTGATATTTAGCATGTAGAAACGGCAAGTGGACACCTACATAATTCCTGCCAATCATGCCCCTAGGGTCCAAACGGCCACGCCCTGGGGCCCTTTAGCTCCTATAGACTCATAATGGAAAAAAGCTTCAAAAATCTTCTGCACTGAAACCACAAGGCCCAGAGCTGAGGTATTTGGCATGTAGCAATGGCAAGTGGTTACCTACATAAATCCTGCCAATCATGCCCCTAGGGTCCAAATGGGCCACGCCCTGGGACCCTTAGCTCACATAGACTCATAATGAAAAAAAAAGCTTCAAAAATCTTCTCTGAAACCACAGGGCCCAGAGTTTAGATATGTAGCATGTAGCAAGGGCAATTGGTGACCTACATAATTCCTGCCAATCATGCCCCCGGGTTCCAAATGGGCCACGCGCCGGGGCCCATTTGCTCCCATGGACTCATAATGGAAAAAAAGCTTAAAAAATCTTCTCTGAAACCACAGCGCCCAGAGCTTAGATATTTAGCAGGTAGCAACGGCAAGTGGTCACATACATAATTCCTGCCAATCTTGCCCCTGGGGTCCAAAAGGGCCACGCCCCTGGGCCCTTTACCTCCTATAGACTCATAATGGAAAAAAACTTCAAAAATCTTCCTCTCTGAAACCACAGGGCCCAGAGCTTAGATATTTAGCATGTAGCAATGGCAAGTGGTCACCTACATAAATCCTGCCAATCATGCCTGTCGGGTCCAAATGGACCACGCCCCGGGGCCCCTTAGCTCCCATAGACTCATAATGGTAAAAAAGCTTCAAAAATCTTCTTCTCTGAAACCACAGGGCCCAGAGCTTAGATATTTACCATGTAGCAATGACAAGTGGTCACCTACATAAATCCTGCCAATCATGCCCCTTGGGTCCAAATGGGCCACACCCTGGGACCCCCTTAGCTCCCATAGACTCATAATGGAAAAAAAACTTCAAAAATCTTCTTCTCTGAAACCACAGGGCCCAGAGCTTAGATATTTAGCATGTAGCAATTTCAGGTGGTCACCTACATAAATCCTGCCAATCATGCCCGTAGGGTCCAAATGGGTCATGCCCTGGGGCCCCTTAGCTCCCATAGACTCATAATGGAAAAAAAGCTTCAAAAATCTTCTTCTCTGAAACCACAGGGCCCAGAGCTTAGATATTTACCATATAGCAATGACAAGTGGTCACCTACATAAATCCTGCCAATCATGCCTCTGTGGTCCAAATGGGCCACACCCTGGGACCCCCTTAGCTCCCATAGACTCATAATGGAAAAAAAACTTCAAAAATCTTCTTCTCTGAAACCACATGGCCCAGAGCTTAGATGTTTAGCATGTAGCAACAGCAAGTGGTCACCTACATAATTCCTGCTAATCATGTCCCTGGGGTCCAAATGGGCCACGCCCCGGGGCCCCTTAGCTCCCATTGACTCAGAATGGAAAAAAGCTTCAAAAATCTTCTCGGAAACTGTGAAGCACAGAACTCAGATATTTAGTATCTAGCAACATAAAATAGCCAGCTACATAAATCCTGTTAACCCTGCCCCTGTGGTCAAAATTGGCCATGCCCGAGCTCATCACCTCCAATAGACTTATAATGGAAAAAAACTTAAAAAATCTTCTTCTATGAAACCATAAGGCCCAGAGCTTAGATTTTTAGTATGTAGCAACGTCAAATGGCCACCTACATAAATCCTGCCAGTTATGCCCCTTGGATCCAAATTGGCCCCACCCCAGGGTTCTTTAGCTTCCATAGACTTACAATTGGAGAAACTTCAAAAATCTTCTTCTCTGAAACCACAGGGCCCTTATAATAAAAAAAAACAAAAAAGAAAAAAAAAAACTTAAAATGGGGAAAAAATCTTCAAAAAATCTTCTTCTCTGAAACCATAAGTCCCAGAGCTTAGGTATTTAGCATGTAGCAATGTCGAGTGGTCGCCTACATGAATCCTGCCAATCATGCCCCTGGGGTCCAAATCCTGTGGCCCCTTAACTCCAACAAACATCTTCTTTGAAACCATGAAGTACAGACCTTAGATATTTAGTATATAGCAACACAAAATGGTTGCCTACATAAATCCTGCCAACCGTGCCCTTTGGGTCAAAATTGGCCAAGCCCCAGGGCTCATTAGCTTCTATAGACTTATACTGGAAAAGCTTAAAAAAATCTTTTTCTCCAAAACCATAAGGCACAGATTTTGTTTGAGGTTTTACATCCCCGACAACACTGTATAGGTCATTTTGGAGATGTCTCTTCCAATTTTGTGGGACTTTTACCAGACATTGAGATGAAATTACATCTCAAGCCCTGTCGCCCAATGAAACCAGTAGGGTTTATAAGTATGGACACCGCTTTGCCTGAGCTTAGATATTTAGTATGTAGCAATGTCAAGTGGTCTCCTACACTAATGGTTTTCTGGTACACAGGTGAGCGATATAGGGCCATTGGGCCCTCTTGTTGGTTTTTGTTTGTTTTTTAGCTCACATGTCACGTAGTGACGAGGTGAGCTTTTGGGATCACCTTTTGTCCGTCAAGTGTGTGTGTGTATGTGCATAAACTTTTTCTTCAAACCACTGATCGGATTTTGACCAAACTTCACAGGAATGATCCTTAGGTGGTCCCCTTCCAAAGTTGTTCAAATGGTTCTGGTCTGTTGCACATGTAGGTCACAGGTGCTAAAAACAGATTTTTTTTACTGAAAGCTTAAAAATCTTCTTCTCAGAACTTGTTTGTTTGATTTGAGGTTTAACGTCCCCCTCAACACTGTAAAGGTCATTTTGGAGACGTTGCTTCCAATTTTGTGGGACTTTTACCCGTCATTGAGATGAAATGACATCTCAAGCCCTGTCGCCCAATGAAACCAATAGGGTTTATTAGCATGGACGGTCCGCCTCGCACCGCGGTTCCTGGACAGGCTTAGATCCTCTAAGCGGTTTACCAGTACAAGTGTGCGGGCCGGATTCAGCTCTGCGTGGAAGCATCATGCAGCCCATATATTCCTTCAAGCCCCTATGGGCAGGGGCTTAACTCTTCTCAGAAACCACAAGGCCCAGGTCTTTGATATTTTGTGTGAAGCTTCATCTAGTGAACCTTTATCAAGATTGTTCGGGCCAAAAATGCCCCCGCCTTTGGGCCCTTTGGTTTTACATTGGCTTATATAGGGAAAATCTTAAAAAAAATCTTCTTCTCTGAAACCGCAAGGCCCAAGTGTTTGATATATGGTATGAAGCTTCATCTAGTGGACCTCTACCAAGATTGTTCAAATTATAGCCCTAGGGCCAAAAATGCCGCCGTCCCGGGGCCCTTTGGTTTCACATTGACTTACACAGGGCTTGAAGAAATAGATGGGCTGCATGATGCTTCCACACAGAGCTGACAACGACTGCACACGAGTACTGGTAAACAGCGTAGATGATCTAAGCCTGCCCAGGCAAAGCGGTGTGAGTCGGACCGTCAATGATTATAAACCGTATTGGTTTCATTGGGCAACAGGGCTTGAGACATCATTTCATCTCAGTGTCGGGTAAACATCCCACAAAATTGGAAGCCACGTCTCCAAAATGACCTATCCAGTGTTGACGGGGACGATAAACCTCAAATCAAACAGACAAACAAAACACAGGAAAAATCTTTAAAAATCTTCTTCTCTAAAACTCCAAGGCCCAGGTCTTTGATATTTGGTGTGAAGCTTCATCTAGTGGACCTCTACCAAGATTGTTCAAATTATAGCCCTTGGGCAAAAATGCCCCCGCCCTGGGGCCCTTTAGTTTTCCATTGATTTATATAGGGAAAATTAAAAAAAAAATCTTCTTCTCTGACACAGCAAGGCCCAGGTCTTTGATATTTGGTGTGAGGCTGTATTCAGTGAAGTCACCAAGACTGTTCAAATTATAGCCCTGGGGCCAAAAATGCCCCCGCCCGGGCCCCTTTGGTTTTACATAGTTTTACATAGACTTAAATTGGGAAAATCTTTATAAATCTTTTTGGAAACCAGAAGGCTGAGTTCTTTGATATTTGGTATGATGCTTTGTCTAGTGGACCTCGACCAAGATTGATAAAATTATAGCCCTAGTGCAAAAAAGTCGCCGCCCATTTGGTTTGCGACTTAAATTGGGAAAATCTTTATTATCTTCTTGTTGGTAACCAGAAGGCTCAGGTCTTTGATATTTGGTATGAAGCTTTGTCTAGTAGACCTCTACTTATAGCCCCGAGTCCAAAAATGGGCCCACCTTGGTGCCCACTGGTTTTACATAATACGGAAAACCTTTGAAAATGTTCTTGTCTGAAACCAGAAGGCCAATGTCTTTGATATTTGACATGAAGCTTCATGTAGTGGACCTCTACCAAATTTGTTCAAATTATATCCCTGGGACCAAAAGTTGGCCCACCTGGGGCCCACTTGTTTTACATAGACTTGTATTGGGAAAACCTTTGAAAAATCATCTTGTCTGAAACCAGAAGGCCTAGGTCTTTGATAATTGTTATGAACCTTTGTCTTGTGAATTTCTACTGAGATTGTTTAAATTATAGCCCTGGGCCCAAAAATGGCCCCGCCTCGGGGCCCGCAGGTTTTATATAGACTTATATAGGGATAACCTTTAAAAATCTACTGAAGGCTCCAGTGTTTGATATTTGGCATGAAGCTTCACCTTTTAGACCACTACCAAGAAAAAAATGGCTCTCCTCAGGGCCCACTTGTTATATCCTATGAATCCGGTGAGCGATCCAGGGCCATCATGGCCCTCTTGTTTTCTTTTAATACACAGTTTCATGCAGCATGGTGCAAGAAGTGCTCAAGCCTGAGCTTCTGGAACTTTTCAAATGAAATAAATCAGCCCCCACTTATCGAGTTGACCAGCTTTTGAAGAGACACGGGCACATGGTTCTGCGGCTACCACCATACCATCCTGATCTGAATGCCATTGAGATGATATGGGGAAATTTGAAAGGTTATATTTGCCGACGAAATTTACAGCTTCACATGACAGATATCAAGGTTCTTATCGAAGAAGGCATTGGAAGCATTGTTGAAAAAGAATAGTCTGCTTGCTGTACATATGTCGAAAAGGCTTAACAGGACAATTGGAATACAGGCTGAAATGGAGTGAATCATTAACCACGTGACGTTAGAGCTGCCAGCAAGGAATTACAGGGTATTGAATCTACCGACACTGCCGAAGAATCAAAACTGTTTTTGTAAGGCAATTTTGAAATAACAAAATCTGAAATTCTGAAATTCAAGCTAATGTGAATCGCTGAAATTTGAAAATAATGAATTACATACTAATAAAATAATCAAAGGAAAAAACCACAAAAGGAAAAACAAATCTTAGAATAAAAAACAAAACCAAAAAAATAATAATAATAATAATAATAAACAACAACAAATATAGACCTATTTAATAAAGATAATCAAAACTATATGGGCTCAAAATATATGTGATTAAATTTCATTATAATAGTACAAAAAGAAAAGAAAAGTTTTAAAATAATTGCACCGCATGATTGTCTCTTCCACACCATACCGAGGACTTTAATGATTGCGAGCTGTAACTGGAACCACTTGGCTATTTGTTATTCATGAGCATTTCTGCGTACAGTAAACTTACATTCAAAACGACACCTGCCGCCTGCCATTGAATTATTACGTTAGGTATTTGTCTTTAAGTTTTCAGTACTTCTCTTCAATTTTTGTCATATTTTTATTTCCTATCTTTTATAATTCAAACAATGTGTTCTATTGTTGCACATGAGAATATAGTTTCAGCTTTTATTTCAGAAGTTTGCCTTCTTTAATGACATTGACGTTTGACGTAATGTTCAATAAACATTCACGGACCTGTACCTGGCACAATTGTTCACAAGGCTGAGAGGGTGTGTCATGCACAAGAACCACAACTCTGGGTGCCATGGTATGTGAGTTATCTCCCCTTCCAATAAAATAGAGTAAATACAATAGAGTAAATACCTTGTGATGGCAATAACTCAATACCCTTTGAGGTATATTGAAGGTACCTGGCACAATTATTCACAAGGCTGAGACGGTGTGTCATGTGAAAGAAACAGGGTTTTGTGTCCTCAACTTCAAAGAAGTTAGAGGGGCATATTGCTTCTGGGTGGTCCATCAGTCCGTCCATTACCTTTTTAATGCATAGCATAACTTAAGAACCATGTATGCTAGGGTTTTGACATTTCATATATGGACTCCTCATGGAAAATAGCTGCTTTAAAGTTTTTATCAGCAACATCAGCACCAGGTCCTATAACCATGACCTTTGGTTGAATTTTTATGCCAAAGAGTTTGTGTTTAAAGTTTTTAACTCATTACTTCTTTACCTTAACATGTATTTAGTTTATACTTCATATGGTAATAGATAACTGTGCCAAGTTTTTAGCAGCAGCATCAGCTCTCATGACCATTATCATGGGGTCAAGGTAACATACTTTGAATTCTTATGTTAAAATTTTTGTGTTAAATTTTTAGGAGCTCATTACTTCTTTCCTTTAGATGGATTTACGGTAATTCTCCTATAATTTCGAACAAAATTAAATAATTATTTTTGCCGCTGTTCGAATTTTTAGAAATTCGAGCTGGCAAAAAAGTCCACTGTTCGAAATTTTAAGGTTCTGACCTTTCATGTTCTTCGCTTTCTGCTCTTTTAATACCTCAAAGACCATAGAAGCTTGTACGAACCGCAAATGCTCCGATAAGGCTGCGCAGACTGATCTGAGTCTTCAACTGTCACAGCCTCATTTACAAGTCAGAGGTTACACCGCATTTACACGTTTCCATGGATTTGAGCCGGCGCAGAGCAAAGAAAACTTCTACTACATAAGTATCAGATCAACCTGTGCATCAAGCCAATGCGGCTTGATCTCGTTTGCTGCTAGTTGACTGGTACATATGTCACAGAAGACTCGTACGATAAGCTTAAGCTCTGCTCAGATTGTGCGGATGCGCAGGCTGATCCGAGTGTTCACCGGTCTCCCGTCTCACTGTATTTTCCAAATTCAACGTCCCCCAAAATGTGCATCTAGCAAATGTGGACAAAGCCTTCACTTATTGTTCTTTGAATAGAAGGCTCATACGAACAGCAAAGACACTGATCAGAATGTGGGAATGTGCAGGTTGATATGAGCCTTCACCGTTCATGCATCTGTGCTTTTTTTTACTAAAGTTCAATCTGGTGCGCCATGGACATTGTAAATTAATGTAGCAAAACAAACGCGAAACCACCAAGAAAATCGAAGATCAGCACCCTAACAAGCGATCTTAGTAACTCCCAGGCAAAGCGGTGCGAGTCGGACCGTCCATGCTAATAAACCCTATTGGTTTCATTGGGCGACAGGGCTTGAGATGTTGTTTCATCTCGATGTCGGGTAAAAGTCCCACAGAATTGGAAGCAACGTCTCCAAAATGACCTTTACAGTGTTGACGGGGACGTTAAACCTCAAATCAAACAAACAAAATCATAGTAACTGTTTGTGCCTTTGCACAAGCAACAACTGCTCGCTATAATGATGTAGTTTGTTTTGGCGGGAAAACTTTCACAGGCTGCTTTAACTGCACATGCTAATATGACGCACTGCAGTAAAATTGCGGAACATCATGTTTGTTTGTTTGATTTGAGGTTTAACGTCCCCGTCAACACTGTAAAGGTCATTTTGGAGACGTTGCTTCCAATTTTGTGGGACTTTTACCCGACATTGAGATGAAATGACATCTCAAGCCCTGTCGCCCAATGAAACCAATAGGGTTTATAAGCATGGACGGTCCTCCTCGCACCGCGGTTCCTGGACAGGCTTAGATCCTCTAAGCGGTTTACCAGTACTAGTGTGCGGGCCGGATTCAGCTCTGCGTGGAAGCATCATGCAGCCCATATATTTCTTCAAGCCCCTATTCGGAACATCATGAGATGTCGCCTGGGAAAAGGCTATGTCACTTAAAAACAGTTTGCTGAACAACGAGAGATCTTTGAAATAGTGCGGTCTGTTTTAGCTCAGCGTGGAAGCATCATGCAGCCCATCTATTTCTTCAAGCCCCGATTGGCGGGGGCCGTAATCCGAGTCTGTGCCGGTCGCTAAACGACCAGCGAAGACGCAGGTCATTCTGCACAGATGAAATGACACCTCAAGCCCTCGAAGGCGCTGATCAGACTGCGCAGATGCGTACATGTGATATCGCCCAATTTCGTCGGGGTATTCTGATTTAGAACCCCATCTTCCGGTCTCCCGCCCGACGACCCTTATCTCCCGACACATCACGTGAACAAGTCTGTGATATGAATACCCCCTAACCCCCACTTTATATATAGACAACTGGGGGAGGGTTTTCTGCTCCAAAACATAGGTTGTGGTTCTAACGAGCATCTGCAACCTATGTTTGCAGTGTTAATAAGAAAAATATCACAGATTACTATCAAAAAGTAGCCAGTTTGGAGATGTGAAAAATGCAATGTGTCTCAGGGGTGTGTTACCGAATGAAAACAATTTCTACAGTCGACCAGCAGTAACCGTTAGCTAACCTTTATCATGTTTAACCTTTTTTTGCCAAATGGAATCTTCCTCCTTATAAATAGCAGGAGTTACTTTCAAAATTTAGGGGTGTCAGGTTGTGTTTTCATGAAAATGTATTTTGAAAATGGTTGAACATTTAGCAAACAGTGGAGGCCCTGATCAGACGCCGCGTTCTGTGGCATCTGATCTGGGTCTGAACTGTTTGCCAACTACCCGTTTTGGGGTTTTCGCTACTGAATGGGTTAATGAACCGTATAGTGTCATAAATTTCAGTTGTATTGATTCCGCAGCAGGTGAATGAATACCCCCAATTAAGAATCTGTAGTTTACAGCTAGCTCGTGGCCATATATTTGGCAGTGAGCGGTCATACATGACCAACATTCTTTGTTTTTTTTTTAACAGTCCCAAAGTGGTCCCTGACCAGAGGACATTGTGGGCAGGAAATTGGAAGAAAGAATGACTGCACCCTTCCAAATAAGCTTTTTAAGTAGAATTAGGTTGTAGGTACTCATTAAAACCGCCTCGCCGAGGCTGTTCAAACATATCTATAATATGATTTTTTATCTGATTTTTTTTTATTTTTGATGATAATTTTTCAATATATTTGCATCGGCATAGTCTGTCTTATTTCCTAAAACAGGACCGTATTCGAGAAGTCGTCAAGCTTAACCGTAACCGCTGACCCATGTGATTTCCCGTTAATAATACATTATGAAGTTGCTAAGAGAAAACTTGCTGGCGCATATTAATCGGAATCTATTCCCAGTGCAGATGCGGTCTGAGTCTGTGTTGGTCGAGCATGCTGGAAGCACCATTTTAAATTGATGCGAACAGCCGAGTCTCAGATAAGACTGCGCTGCCGCAGATGCGATGCGAACAGATGAGGCCCTGATCAGACTGCACTGCCGAAGATGCGCCGCGAACCACCGAGGCTCAGATCAGACTGAGCTGCCGCTGATGCGCCGCGAACAGCTGAGGCTAAGATCAACCGCACAGGTGTAGGGTCGTGAGTGCTGGAAGCGCCATTTAAGAATGATGCGAACAGCCGACTCTCAGATCAGACTGCGCTGTCACAGATGTTGTGCGAACAGCCGACACTCAGATAAGACTACGCTACCGACGATGCGGCGCGATCAGCCAAGCTTAAGATCAGGCTGCGCAGTTGCGGTCTGAGTCATGCTGGAACCCCCATTTAAGATTGGTGGGAAAAGCCAAGGTTCAGATCAGACTCCGCGCTGCTGCAGATGCGGCGCAAACAGCCAAGGCTCAGATCAGACTGTGCAGATGTGGCCGAACAACCAAGTCCCATCAGACTGCGCAGGTGTGGCCTGAACAGCCAAGGCTCAGATCAATCTGCGCAGATGCACTTAGAGTCTTTGCTGGTGGTGTATGCTGGAAGTCCATTTTTGATTGGCGCGGCACGATATCGGCAATATGAGGTAGTTAAACCACTTCACGCGTGGCGAGTGACACAGTGGGGATTCCCCTAATAACACGATAAAGGATGAGCTCAATAATTTGAATACACAACATTTTAGCCCAAACGAAAGATATGGTTGATTTTAGGGATGACATTATAAAAAGGCATTTTACGGGAAGGGCTCGGCGCCTTCGAAAAATGGCCTGCACTGATAATCTTTGAAGTCACCTTATCCATTATGGAGACAGTGGCAAATAGTTTAGACCCAGATCAGACGCCTTAGAATGCGGTGTCTGATCTGAGTCAACACTATTCACGCCTACGGAACGATAGAATGCGTAACCATTGGTTAAGAACGTGAAGCAATTAGAGCGACATCCGGTTAGGAATTAGATCGCTAAAAAAGGTAAAGAAACTGTGCAGCAAATTTTGGCAGATGAGGAGTTCTTCGCAGAAATTAAAACTCCAAAACCTGTTTTATTTCATTTCAGTCAATTACCGGACCATTGATAAAACAAACACAGCGTAAAAGTCCGTGAAAATCATTCGGTGCTATGATTCTGGAGACTGAAAATGTTTCCATAAAATACTATGTCATTATCGAATCAATAGCGCACTGCTTATCAGGTTGGCTAAAAATGGTTCCGTAGAACAAGGTGCGGGTGATTCTGGGGCCGTGGAGATGAAAACAGATCCGCTTTATAGTTGCAAGTTCTGTTATCATTTCTATAGATCTAATGCGTAACCAACCATTTTCGACCTTTTCCGTGGTGATTTCTCGATAGTGCTGCATTGACAAGCAAAATATCCATAACACATTTAACCATATATGTTTATTGTGTGTGCATGTTAATATGCTGAACTTGTAGCAAAGCGCAGTAATAAATAAAAGGCAACAAACACCTCGAAAAACCACTCGTTTTCTAAGGCTTGAGTTCACCTTCAGCAGGAGAAACTAAATTTAGCCAAAATGTGTGAAGTACGGGATTTGGTATTTACTCCAAAGATGCCGATATCAATGGGCTCCTGAATGTAATTCCCCGTTTTTTAAATAACTTCCTCGTAAAAATTATATAACTTATGAAACACAGAAACTGCACAGTTTCTTTACCTTTTTAGCGATCTAATTCCTAACCGGATGTCGCTCTAATTGCTTCACGTTCTTAACCAATGGTTACGCATCCTATCGTTCCGTAGGCGTGCTATTTGCGTAAAGTAGGGGCCTATGTACATTTCATTTTTTAATAAACTTAACAAAAACAAAACAAACCTAACGTGCCTATAACTCTAAATGGACCACTCCAAACTTATGTTCATTGTCATATATGGTTTACAATTATCAGACTGTGTCTTCGCAGCTGGACTCAGGCCAGTATAATCAACTTATACCATTTCTGGTGGCTGGTCTTCACATCAGAAGGCACCGTCACCAATGTGACTATTGCGATTATAACAGAGTATGGATTGGTAATTACACAGCGAAATTCAGTGTTCGAAATTTTAAAAACTGCTGTCTTATAAAAATGCCACTGTTCGAGATTTTAAAGGTATTTTGAAAATTATTTTTGTCAATAATTTTTGGTGTCCGAATTTTTAGGGTGTTCGAAATTATAGGAGAATTACCGTAGTTTATACTTGGTATGGTAATATATACTGTTGTCAAAGTTTTGGCAGTAGCATCAGCTCTCATGACCATAACCTTGGGGTCAAGGTCATAGACTTAGACATTTTATGATAGTTTTTGCTGTAAAGATTTTAGATAATTACTTGGTTGCCTTTAGATGAATTTGGTATGGTGATAGATACTGCTTTAAGTTTTTATCAGCAACATCAGCAAGGTCGCAAACTTAGAATTTTAATGTTAAAGATTTTGAGTTAAAGTTTTAGGAGCTCATTTCTTCTTTACCGTATGATAGATTCAGTTCATTGTTGCTGAGGTGATACTTTCCTCAAAATTTTATCAGCAGCATTCACTCCTATGACCATGACCTTGGGGTCAAAGTCAGGGTGACAGACAGACTTTTTAGCTCACCTGAACAAAGGGTTCTGCTATCCTTGCATTTGCTGTTTGTCATCCGTGTTGATTCATTGAAAGCATGAGAAATGGTTTCAATATTGCCATGCCTGTTTGCATGAATAAAAAGGGATACTTATGTTACACACTTGAATCATTCATGATCCCAAATATTGATATAGCACTGGATTCTTTCTTTGTGACTTTGTTTCTGTTATGGGTCTGAAAATTCGCCTTTGCACAACTAAGTCAAAGCGCGACTTCTGGTGAGCTATCCTGTCAGGCAACAGGTCTTATTAGCTCTGGTAGCCATCTTGTTCATCAGAGTGGAACCATCTTAGGTATTTTAGTAGTGGGGTCCAAAAATAGATTGTGGGCACTCATTAGAACCGCCTCATCGAGGCGGTTCTAACGAGTACCCACAATCTATATTTTAGAGCCGAAATAAGAAAATTATGGTTTACCCCTGTAAACCCCAGTTTTACAATATAAAAGTGGGGTTCAAGGGGGTCAGAATTATAAAGACGTGTTTTCGTGATGTGGAAATGGACTACACAAGAACCACAGGTAATGAGGAATGTCTTTGTCTCAGTTTGATGCTGTAACCATAATTAAATATTTGAATTAGCCACACCCTTTCTGACTATCAGCCAATTAGATTACATGATATGATCACAAAACAACAAACTGAATGACAAACTGTGCAAATCCTGAACAGATCCGTTCAAAATCACAAACTGAATATCAAACTGTGCAGATCCTGATCAGATGAAATTTCTAATAAATAAATAAATAAATTTCTTAATTTTAAACCATCATCTTGTCGGAATGACAAGGCGAATGGGACCGTGCAACAGATAACAAAATCCGTGCCATTAAACCTGGCGTTAGAGCAAAATGTTCTTCCCCACAGTCTTCCAGGAAAGAGGATGTGGTGTTGACGCGACTGTGCATTGGCCAAACTAGAGTTACTCATACTCATTCTTATATTCTAAATGGTGATGATCGGCTTGTGGCGGCTCCGATTAGCCTTTCACTGTTCAACATTATCTTAATTGACTGTGTTGACTTTTCGCCATCCCGTGATTTATGCTTCAAAGCTGACGCTTTGCAACAATTGTTTCAGGATGTACCTATTGATATTATCTTATTCTTAAAAGAAATTGGACTTTTTCATAAGATTTAATTTTTTTTTCAGATCTTTATACATTGTCATTCTAGCTTTTTTACTTTTAATATCCTCATAATTCTACATACCTTTTGATCATTAACCGCTTGACGCTTATGACCCACAAAAAGGTTGACAAGAAATCATCATCATCATCATCATCATCAACAAAACAAACCCAACACCCCTATTATTCGTAATGGATGACACCAAACTCAAAAGGTAGAATATTCCATTGTCATAAATGGGTTAACCTTCAGTGTCTCGAACTCTCCCTGTTTCGATAGAATTTTGATGGTTCCAAGAGTACTCGAGCCATTGCAGTTCTATAATTAACAAAACAATTTATTTGTTGCTCATCTGAGTTGAGCATCTAAAAGTAGTGAGCCAGCGCACGACAAAT
Source organism: Lucinisca nassula (assembly GCA_963580285.1). Classification (NCBI taxonomy): domain Eukaryota; kingdom Metazoa; phylum Mollusca; class Bivalvia; order Lucinida; family Lucinidae; genus Lucinisca; species Lucinisca nassula. The sequence goes on along the minus strand of OY757011.1, from coordinate 143,875,694 downwards.
CTTCCAATAAGACATGTGCGCCCAGCGAAGACTCAGATCAGCCTGCGCATCCGCGCAGTCTGATCAGAGTCTTCGCTGTGCGCTCTAAGAATAGCTAAGGACCAATTGTTCCTTCATGCAGCATGAGACGTATATGGTAGATGCGCAGGCTGATCTGATTCTTCGCTGGACGCACAATTCTTATTGTAGGTTTTGTCGGGCCCTGGTCAGTTTTATAACAGCGGGGCCCGTATCGAGTACTCAGCAGTGAAATCAATGCATTAAAAGTGATATTTTCACGTTGTGAAAAGGTATGATGTTATTTTCACAGAGACAGCCTGGACTATTTTTTTGTCAAAGTCACGTTAAAAAAGAAAAAAGAAAAAGAAAAAGAAAAAGCAAGTTTTTTTTTTTCAATAAATACCAAATATTTCATCTCGTGTGCTGAAAACATCAACATTTATAGTCGTGCTTTGCACTCAAGAAAATTCTGATATTTTTCCACACACTCGATGAAATATTCTTGGTATTCACCTTAAAGTAGATATCGTTAACATAATTTTAGTAGCATCAATATACTTTGGCCATCGCCCATCGGGGCTTGAAGAAATAGACGGCCTGCACGATGCTTCCACGCAGAGCTGAAACTGACCGCACACGAGTACTGGTAATCAGCTTAGAGAATCTAAGCCTGCCCAGACAAAGCGTTGCAAGTCAGACCGTCCATGTTTATAAGCCCTACTGGTTTCATTGGGCGACAGGGCTTGAGATGTCATTTCATCTCAGTGTCGGGTAAAAGTCCCACAAAATTGGAAGCAACGTCTCCAAAATTACCTATACAGTGTTGACGGGGACATTAAACCACAAATAAAACTATCAAACAAATGTTAATATATTTATCTTCAGTTTCCATAATTTGACAATTCAAGTCCCGGGAAAGTATGTGTTATGCCGGGCGAATAAAAAGAATAGCCCTCGCACCCCTTCCACTCCATTTCTCCTTAAAATGATGACGGAGTATGTTAATTTATTCTACCTGCCTCTTCCCCAGCAGGCATATGACGTAATTATGACGTCACATCAACGTCGGTACAGCGTCATACTGTTTATGCAACGTCAAATCAACGTCGGTGCAACGTCATGACGTTTATTTGACGTTGCCCTAACTGCGTGTGCCTGGTGGATTTATTATTTTCCTTCTTGTGTTGACAAGCTGACCTTTTGAATCAGTCATTGAATTCGTGTCATTTATATAAAGAGGAACACCCGAAAGTATTTATTCTCAGTGCAAAATCCTGGCTTGTTACTACAACGGGATATTGAACTGTGCCCAGGATAATTAAATAAGCTGTTCTTAAGAAAAGAGTGGTAACTTTAAAGGTGTACCCTAGAACACAGCGTCTTATTAGGGTCTGCGATGTTTCATATGAATACAGTAATATATCTATTTAAATGAATGAAATTAGCCAGGCTGCTGAAAATAATAAAATTAGACAAATGTCGTTCAGAAGGAATCTTTCGTAGTACTCAGTTAAACTATTGGATTACCACTGTGGAAACTGTCCAGTGTCCAAGGAGCAGCTGTTTTATTTCCTTATGCTCTCCTAAAAGACAACAGACCATTGTGCTCGGAATACATGTCTTTATGTATTGTCAGCGCCGTGGTACATACATTGTATTTCACCATGTCTAGAAGTTCAGATCAGGAAAAAAGGAAGTGAAAATGGAAGTTATTTCACTTATATTTGTTCAACAACATACATGTATTTTAGAACCTAAGAGCGGATCAAACCAGCACCCATAATCTATTTTTAGCAAAAGTAAAGAAATATTACAAATTTCCATTAGGGAACTGCTTTTACTGAAAAAAAAAATCCGTAGAAAATGGGTACTCAATAAGGCCTTTCTAGCACCCAGAATCTATGTTTTAGCAGAAATAAGAAAAATATCACCAATGAAAAAGCTGTGTTATCCTAGAATGAACTTTTAATCTGCAGTAAAGTAGAACCAAGCACAAAGTGCAAAGTTCGATGTTCGAAGCCTTGCTACCAATCTGCCATTAGCAGATCTGCTATTAGTTAATACACGATGCCAAATTTGGACTTGAGGGGAATGGGAACACCTTCAGGGGAGGCAACTCCTGCAAAAGTATTTTTGTCTCCCATGTCCATAGGGGTCAACTCTTAAAGAAATGAATTTACTCCCTATGAGCAAATTCTTTCATTTAAGAGTAGATCCCTTTTTCAGTGGGACCGGTCTTATTAACACTGTATCACAATAACATTAGTTAATCTCTTCAGCTGGTTTAGAAAAGAATCAAAGGAAGAGTTCATTCTGAACAGTCTTAAAGTCTGGAGATATATATAACACGAGTCAGACTGTACAACGATGAATATGTTTGAAGAAATTCGACATTTCACTGCGGCAGCAATGTTTGTTGTGGTTTTTGAAGTATTATTTTGCGCAGCCACAGAGTGTCCACGATATTGCACATGTGAAAGCGCGACGTTAAAATGTTCTTTGAGAATGCCAACATATATTCCCCAACAGGTTATCAGGGTTGACGTAAGAGAAGTGCAATTTGGGGACAGATTCAATTTCACCGATACTAGCTGGACAAATGTGACACATCTTGCAATAAATGCTGGTTCATCTGTTCAAACCTATACAGACAATGGTCTTAGAACCTTATACAATGGTGAATTTGACAATCTAAGAAGCCTAGAATATTTAAAACTGACATGTAGTTGCTTAGAAATGATCGAAGAAAATGCATTTGATGGACTCAACAAACTGAAAGTACTGGACTTGAGTGGCAACGGTCGCTTAGGAATACCGATTATTTCAAATGGACTTAAAGGTCGAAGTATACTTCCAAACTTATCGGAACTCTATCTTTCAAATATAAGTTATCTGCGCGTGGATCAGATGAAAGTTGAGGAAAAGTTCTACGCAGCTGTAAAATATAAACCGCTTAAGGTGCTTGACATAAGCAATAATGCACACAGTCACATCTACTTTCTTGACATTGGATTCATTGAGAGTTCTTTCCAACACCTTGAAAAGCTAAATATATCAAATGACGGCCTGGTTATAGCTTCATTTCGTGTGAAGGATTTTCCTAAACTAAACGTGATAGATATGAGTTATATATCTGCCAAAGTGGCTGTTTCAAATTGTTTATTTGTAAACCAATACGCTGCGGACCAACATATTTTGCTTCCTGACAATCTCACCGAAATATACGTTAAAAAGTTGTTTTCAGTTACTGCCTCGCGGATTCATGGCATATCAAATTCGTCACATATTTGCTTGGCAAAATGTTCGACAAATGAATACTTTTGTCTTATTGGAAACAGTACGAATTTCAAAAAATTAGTCATCTCGGAGAATTCACTTTTGTACTTTGACCTAAATCTATTACATCCATTAAGAAACGTTGAGTATCTAGACTTATCAAAGAATCTCCTTGGGAATGCTTTTGCTGTTGGAAATTATTTGACATCATGCTTAGACAGTTTAGTCAGCCTTGAAGTGTTGATTTTGAGTGAGAATGATATCAAGACTGTCCCTTATGATTCATTTAGAAGTAGTAGATTACTGAGAATTCTGAATCTTTCCAAAAACAAGCTGGAAACTATTACGTTCGATACATCATATTTCCTTTCTCTCGAAACACTCGATATAAGCAACAATAAAATAACTTTCTTGGGTGTCACAAGCATTGAACAATTAAATTTCCTACTAGGCCTTCAGAATGTTAAGAACCACTCAGCTGCTTTAAATCCCAAAGCTATGCATACAAATAATAACACGCTCAATGTTATGGCCAGTAACTCGGTTAAAGATGCAAACAGTGACAGGGCAACAGGTTATACAACAGCAGTGAAGTTGAAAGGCAACCCGTTTCTATGTTCTTGTGATACAGTTCCGTTCCTAAAATGGTTGTTGTCTCTGAAAGAAAGTTATTCATGCACTCTTAAGTCCGAAACGCGAACTATCAACCAGGCAGCTGTAGACCGGGCGCAGTATCTCTGCATTGAGAACATCGTTATTGCTGTTTGTAGTTTTGCTGGCTTATCGATAGTGGTTTCGTTTATGATCGCCGCCATGTGTATCATCAGAAGAAGAAAACGCCAATTGCTTAGGAGACAAGTACAGGAGGGGATAGAAATGTTTGGTAAAAAGAAAGAGACAATACCAGTGTTTCTGTCTTTCTGTAGTGAGGATAAGAAAACAGTAATGGATGACATTTTCCCACAACTAGACTTGGGCCTTAAAGAAATTCTTCAGACCGAATCAAGATGCGTTGCTACAGGTAGCACAGATTTTCGTCCAGGACTTTCTGTCGCTGATGAAATAATACGTTGTGTAGAGACCGCTTCCGTAGTAGTATTCTTTGTCACCGACGCTTTCTGCAAGAAAATGTGGTGTAGAAATGAAGCTTTAGTAGCCCACTATGAAAACAAACCTACTATTCTAATGTTATGGGAAAATGTGAACGTGAAGCTTATGCCAAAACATATGTACAAGCATTTTCAGCTACATACACGCGTGCACTGGGTAGAAAAAGAAGGTAAACGTGTAATGATGCCCGACTGGAAAATACTATGCGAAGCAATTGTTAGACTATTCAGAAAGAATACAGCACCAATATGACACAGTGAGGTTCAAATCGAAAGTAGCATATCAAAAATTTGAGTCGAACAGCTTATGATTGATTCTATTTGTAGTTCTTCACATAGAATTTTTGTGGCCATCCTGGTAACATGGTATTTCTATCTTAACTGTTCAGGTTTCTACATTCTGCATTCCTGTCCTTTTCAGTAATTCTGTGTATAGAATCCTGTTTTTATATGTTTTCGAAATAGAAGTGAGGGCAATGATCAGGAATCGATACGATTAACCCACAGCCCCCATCAGAGACATCAAAGGGAAAGAAACACATGGACCTTAAATGGTATCCATAATGGAAACATCAATAGCGGAAAGCCAAAAGGACAGTTACTTTCCAACAAAATTGCCAGTTGGCTATCCAAAACAAAATGATAGAAGACTGATTGTATGGAAGTGGTTCAGAAGCACCACAGGTCTGTTGCCTCAAATTGGATTCTACTTCGATACCAAACTCTTCCACTTAGTCGACCAAATGCTGCACTAGCATTGGCAATTCTGGCATTTTCTTCATAATCAATTTGCGCGACTCTTGATTATGAGCTTCCACGGTAGGTGAACTTAGTTGCAATCGCTGACCTTTCACTGTGATGGTAGGCGCCTTGTAAGGCTTGCTAGGTGATGGTTGTCATACCAACTCAGTCGTTTTGATGTTGATTGTGAGGTTATAGTGTCACAGGAGTCAGATACTTGGTCCACACCATTTTGCATATTTTCGGATGGAGCACCGTTTCCCATACTGTCAGAAAAGCTCACCCAGACCTTGGATTTAGACTGCGGCCTTGTAATGTTTGAAAGCTTTTTATCAAATTGATATCTTATCTGTATGTCATTGTCACCATCTGTGAGCAAGTCATCATGCTGAACAGCGTTGGCGCTAGTACACAGCCTTAGTTGACTCAATCTGTCACAGGGAATGGATCAGAAATCTTGCCATCATTTTGGACAAGTGCAAGACTACCATTATAGAACTGCATAGCCATTGCTATGAACTTGGTCGGACAGCCAAACTGTGCCATAGGTTTCAGAAGACCCTCACGACTGGCTGTGTCAAATGCTTTGGTAAGGTTAACAAAGGTCTTACAGAGTTCCAAATTCTGATTCTGGCATTTCTCTTGAAGTTGCCTTGCTGTGAAGATCATATCAATTGTTCTTTTATTCTTACTGAATCATCACTGACTTTCTGGTAGAAGCCCTGACTGCTCAAGGTGTTCATTGAGTCGGTTAGGTACATTCTTGCTAGGGCCTTCCCAGCAGAATCCCCGATGGTTATCACAGACCTGAGGATTCCTTAAGAACAACCGAACAGTATGTTGGCGCTAAATTAATATTCTCTATACAAGGTGAGACTTTCCGGGGTGTTCAATGTGACAAATCTATCGGCATGTACTCGAATGTACTTCATTTTGTAAATTTGTTTTGCAAAACATAAACCCGCAATGATAATTTTAAGGAAAAATGATACATATGACATATATGTTTATCATATGACGTCGCGTCTGAGTGTAATAACGCCATGTAATAAATTCGATAATCCACTAGTGGATTAAATATGCAAATTAGTTAGATACGCCCCGTAACGTTACATGTACGACGTCCTTAACGACGTCGCGTTTACTATTGACGGAATAGTGACTTTTAAATAAAACAATCGTGAATAAAATGCGTTTTAAATGTCATATGATAAATATAATCTTGCATTCGTGCTCATGTATTATTAAATTTATTAAACTCGTTGAAGAAAAGGGATAAAATGCTCGGCGAAGCCTCGCATTTTATCCCTTTTCCTCAACTCGTTTAATAAATTCATAATACATGGACACTCATGTAAGATCCTCTATATATTACATGCTTTACAAGGGAGACAACTTTCTAAGTTTCCTTTGTTTGCTTAACTGTTAGCTCAATCCGTCATACAACGGAGCGACTGCTTACTCAGGCCTGTCTGTTAAAATACATATTGTAAAGTACAACATATGGTAGGAATTATGCTCAGACAGAAAGCCAGTCAGGTAGAATTTTGACCAAATCTTCAGTGATTACTAATCGATTATCGATGGCAGGACTTACCATGGCAGGACTGATAATCGATTATTTTTTTTCAGCTCCGATCAGCCAGTCCTACCCATTGACATTGAAAACAATATATCTTAAAGAGTTGTCTCCCCATAAGCTGTGAGATCGTGCCAGCCACGTATTACTCACGTTCGCCGAACCATGGGAATAATACGATAGAGTCTTTAAAATATATTACATGTATGTTTGTTTCGTCTATACGTATACGTATATGGAATATCAGAAGCCTCAATAGTGTAGTGGTTAACCCTTGTCCTGCTGAATCCGGCCATATGTCTTTTCTTTGAAACAATGTAGATCCAGATCAGATGGCTTCTGAAGTCCATTGTTTGTCATTCAGGTTGTGAATTTGTTGTAATAATTTGCATCAAGTAATCTGAGTTGTTGATAATCGGTAGTGGGTGTAGCATATATGAATATTCAGCAGGACAAGGGTTAAGCTGGTCGTCTCATAAACCAGGGATCCTGGGATGCACCAGTTGTGTTTTCTTCGAATGTATTATATTTAATTTGACATTAACTCGTAATTCACTGACCCCATCACATCCACAAGCTATGACACATTTTTTTTTTATCATGACTCCCTTGTTCTTAGTTGGCGATGTGAGAACTTCAACGTTCCTTTAACACGGGTGGTAATCAGGGGAACTAGCTCGAAAATGAGTCAATGGAAATTTGTTCCCTCGACACATCCAGGAACTCTCGAGCTAGCTCAATCACCAGGAAACTTGTAAACAAAGGTAGGTGTCGAAGAGTTTTATCACCATTTTCTCCTTTGTAAGCTATTTATAACAAAATCCGGCAATGCAGTGCCACATAGAAATGATTTAACTTTGTAACCCGCTAGAATTTGCCGTGGAAATTTGCAGCTCTGGAGTATGAATGAAAGTAAACTTTTTATCACGGACCTGACCAATTGTCAACACGGAGATTTTGGCCGAGAGTTTTCATTTTCCGTCATAAGTACGCCCTTCACACCACCAGAAGTAACATCACATGGAACGTTCGAAATAAGCAAAATATTTTGGCCGTGATTACGTAACTTGCGACCTATGACGAAATTACTGTCGTGACGACTGATCAAGATGTTTACGGTTTGCTTAAAATTCATTATGAAATGGAATATTCCACCTAGTAAGTCTGGACTGGCCCATTCCCAATTATAGGGGCGTCCGATTTGTTCGAGTGTGTGGCATATTTTACAAAAAATAATGTTCTTAAAGCAAACAGTGAAGATCCAGGTCAGACGCCGCGTTTTGCGGCGTCTGATCTGGGTCTACACTGTTTGCAAAGCATATATTTGAGTAAGGTTTAGTCTTCGTCCAGGAACATTTTTCAAGCCACTCAGAGATAATCAGCCCACCAGTGATTTACTGTATGGGGGCCGCGACCTACAAAGTCTCTGATTAGGCTGCGCGAATATCTGAGTCTTCGATGACCTCAGGAACCGACTTGCACCTTATCATGTGCAATCGCCCCCGCCCATCGGGGCTTGAAGAAATAGATGGGCTGCATGATGCTTTCACGCAGAGCTGAAACCGACCGCACACGAGAACTGGTAAACCGCTTAGAGGATCTAAGTCTACCCAGGCAAAGTGGTGCGAGTCGGACTGTCCATGTTTACAAACCCTATGAGATTCATTGGGCGACAGGGCTTGAGATGTCATTTCATCTCAGTGTCGGGTAAAAGTCTCAGAAAATTGGAAGCTACGTCTCCAAAATGACCTATACAGTGTTGACGGGGATGGTAAACCTCAAATCAAAAAAAAAAAAAAAAAAAAAATATTCATGTGCACTGATCCCTGTATCATTTGCTTACTATAGCTTTCATAAGATCTCTTAAAAAATCTCTTTTGTTAACAAGCACTTGGCAAATAGTACAAGTAAAATGCTTGTAGCCTATGTAAATGTTTAATTACGTGCAAAAATTCCCATTTGGACCAGGAAGTTTTGTGAATAAGGACATTTTCAATGTACGTTGTTTTGTTTTTGTGCCACTATGACAACACTGCACGTATGCCATCTGACGCAGCATGAAAAAAGGACTCTATGCATTAGAGCTATAGTCTGGAAGTAGCTGGTAGCCAGATGGTGAATTCACGGGAGCATAGTATCTGAGGAGAAAACTAGTGCACACACACACACACACACACACAAAAATAATAATAAAAAGTCAAGCACCTGTTACCGATTTTGAATCAAAGACTGGTTGCACTGGTACATTGTCTCCCACTGGGCATATGGCGTCTTTGCAACGTGGCATCAACGTCGATACAGCGTCATGAAGTTGAATCGACGTTGAAACGACGTTGCCTAGACGCTGTATGCTTGCTGGGCTGAAAAATGGTCCTGAACGGGGAATTAGACAGTTTCGTTTAACCTTTCGTTTGTTTGTTTGTATTGGAGTTTAACGGCCCAGTCAACACTATTTTAGGTCATTTTGAGCCGGTCAGTTTACCTATCCACACTTTTCCTGGGCAGATTTATACGTAATAACCTGTACAGTGCATATTCTTTCGCCAGAAACAGACAACTGCCCTTCTTGAATCAACAGAAGTGAAAGAATGACCGTAGGAATAATTCCATGACCAGTCTCCACGAAAGAATGTTGCCGACCTCGCAGGCATCGAACACGCGTCCTCCTAATCATCAGTCAGTCGCGTTTCCGACTGCGCTACCGAGGCCGGCTCGTTTAACCTTCCAATGCAAATTTCAAGTGTACCATTTGATAAAGCTGCATTCCAAGCTGTTTTCCAGGTGCAAACTTTTAGTTTACACCCAATATTGCACCAAGTTAACACGCTGAACACCTCTAAATTAACGCGAAATCGCCCTGGACTTAAAGCAAACAGTGTAGACCCTGATCAGACGTGCGGCGTCTGATCTAGGTCTACACTGTTCGCCAAACCCAACACATGATTGCAGTTCAGATTATGTATGTATGTATGTGTTCGAGTTGTACGTCCCACCAACAGCTAAGGTCATACGGAGACGGGGCCTCGGTTTAAAGACTCTTCCGAAAGTCTGGAGAAGCCCGGGATCGATTCCTCGACCCCTGGTTTATGAGGCGAGAAGCATAACCGCTAGACCAGAATAGCAGGGCCATTTTCTATAGATAACCATTACCTTGATTTCCTAAAAATCAGTGATAGTCACGTGGACATTAGCACTGAAGAGCTTCAGTGCCCAATAACTTTAGGTCGACTGACAAACAATAGACTAAAAAAGGTCGCAGGTGAAAGAAAGCACAACCCAAATGTTCCGGATAAAGGTTTTAAAAGTAAAGTTGTAGCCGACAACATTGTGTGTTTTTGGCTACGTCTAGATTTTGTTTCTAAGAGGGTTGTTGAACATTTAACTGGCCTAACCCAGCTCTGACCCTTGGCAAGTTGTTACATGTGGGTTTACGGCGTCCCGCAAACCCCCATGCTGACACGACAACCGAGCGTGATCTCTGACAGGTGTACGGGCAGCTGTGGGGTAAGGCACAAGAAAGATGTTAAATGAATGACATGAATTATTTACAGTATCTACATACAACGCTTACAAACACAAAACATCACAATTTGTTGCTTCTGTAGCCAACTCACGACGTCCGCTCCGAAGGCAAAACACTGTTCTGTGCTCGGAACGGGTGACGTGAATACCTACAGAAGCAAACAACAAAAACAACAACAAAACCAAAAAAAGAAACAACACAAGACGCGACTGGCCAGTTTATAACTTAGGGTGAATCCCCCACTCGCGTGAAACTTCCTCTCGCGAACTAGTAGAACTAGTCTATCAACATAGTTGATAATTATAGGTTTAGCGATCACGTTTGCCGTTCAGAGGTTTAGTGATCGTCCAAATGACCTGCAGGTAAGTTGACCTCTTCCATGGTCTCACATTTGTTTACAACGAACAATGATTTGGAAGATTCTGCTTCTATCCTGGTAGGCGCTGATTACGGCGGTCTGTCCGCCCTTGCTGGACCCTAACGCCTAGCGTCGTACCAGTACCTGCTGCTATGAAGCAGGGAGCAGCAGGTCACACATTGTTATGCCTGCAAATTACGATAACGGGACTAGAAACGAGTCACAAAACATACATGCTATATCATGATCCCCCTCCCGGAGAAGTAAGAATATGTTCATGCATATACCGTTATTGCGCATGCGCCGACCAGACATACAGGCTGATTAGTGCATGCGACAAATAACCGTACAGCAGAACTCAACTTGACTGTGCATCAAATTATCAGCACCAAGCGCTTGACACAATAATACTCAAAGTTCATGTTTCCTTACTGAGCACTACAGAAATCAATTAATGCTCACTACTACTGAGCATAATACTCATCAAATTTGTGCTCACTACATTATCACAAATAAGAGGCAATTGAACAGACCACGCCTTTGCGCTACCTGGTCAGCTGCCAATTACAGGAAACATAATCTCTATTTCATATCCTTCTCCGCGACACGGCTCACAAATATAGCTATTCACAAATGCAATACATTAATAACAGATAGAAACTACAACAGAAGATTTTCATCTATAATCCACAACATTTGTTAGTGTCTCATAAGGGCCAACACTGTTTGCCGTAAATTCTCTCTGTATTTGGTAGGCACCCCGTCACAACCGTCCTCGCGACGCCGGTGACGCAGCTGACGTCATCCCCGCCGCTCAGGCCCTTATGACGTGTGGCGACCAAATACTCCCACTTATCATCATCACGTTCTTTATATGTATATACATGCACAAACTGAGTTATCAGACAAAAACGGCATCATTACAAAATGAACTCGTAATTCTTTTTGAACAAAATTATTTCTAATCAACGTGAACATGCTTGTAAAATAAAATTCATTACGGTTCATCATCACGGATAACCCAACAGGCTCTTGTAAGAGTTTGCCCTGATGATGAAGATATGGTTAAACCCGTCTTAAGTTTACGTCCCCTCACACCTAATATCATATTGGGACGGAACCACGGTTTTCTAACCACAGCTAGTCAAAAGTCATGGATCAAACAAGTGACCCGGCGTTTATTAATTACATTCTACAAAAGGGGTGTAAAAGCCTAAATGAATCCAGAATGAGCGGGTGTCCAAACTTTACGTCTCATCAACATCTAGGGTCAGCATGAGACAGGACCTCACTTAGAAAGACTCATTCTGCTACTGGAGAAGCCTGGGATCAATTCTGCGACGTCTAGCTGGCAAAGCTAGTAGCCTAATCACTACAGGCCACAACAGTGAATTCAGAATAGGCTCCAGAAAGTTGGGGTATACTAGAAGTAAACCCCTCCAAAACCTACAAGCATGTTCATACAAAAATAATACTAAACATAGATTTAACATACCTTTCAATATACTTTCTATTTCCCCGTCACAATGTTGTGTTCACTCTTACAACTTGACCTGCTGCTAAAGTGTCCGCTTTTTTCAGGGTTTATATATCTATGAATACTACCGGAAAATCATGCCTACTCTTATTACCTTGCTCAATTCGTGGCGAGGTGGAGATACCGGCCACAAACAAAGCCAGATAGCAAAAATCGAGTAGATAATGGATTTGCGTTCAAATAGTATATTTCCCATAGGAAAAATTGATGAAACGACCCTATAATCAATGACATGACTCCTGTCAAAACGAACACCCACACAACACGTGACGGGAATAAAAATCATATATGGCACAATTTGGCGGTTGGCGATTTTTAGGCAAATTCTATAGGACTCGGCCTTTTAGCGGCCCCCTGTATTGTAAAAACCACTCATGCATACATCGTATGATATGTGCATGACTTGTTCATGGAGCCGCACAGTTTGCGTACCATATTTCACCTAAAATATTTCACTCGCACCGCCCTACCATATATCTACTAAAATAATTTAGATGTGCATAAGCACCAGAGAGGTTTCCTATTCCATCTCGTAACACAAGTGCATGGTTTTCACATATACATCAATGTCTTCTACATGATTACACGAAATGTAATGTGTTAGTCTAGTCACAGGCTCACGAAATGGCTTACTGTCACTTTTGTTTTTGGACATTGTGAATTATTTATGGACAGAACTTCAAGCTCCTGTGGTCTAGTATTTGTAGTCCATGCGAGATAAAAAAAAAAAAGCATGGCACGGGTCAGTGTTGTAGAATTTTCTTCACAAATTGAGTACCATCACGAAAACACGCCTTTATAATTTTGACCCCCTTGAACCCACCTTTTATATAATAGAACTGGGGTTTCCGGGGGTATACCTTATTTTTCTTATTTCTGCTCTAAAATATAGATTGTGGGTACTCGGTAGAACCGCCTCGGTGAGGCGGTCCTAACGAGTACCCACAATCTATCTTTTGAGCAGAAATAAGAAAAATATCACAATTTTTCGTCTTAAAATTTTCATCTTCTCGGCGATAAAGGTGACAATGCATTTGAATAGGCGTGTTTTCGTAATGCAGGGCAGAGTTGAAAAAAGAGACGAACCAGGAAATTTATGAGGAATTGTGTGACGTTTACGAAAAGACTGCTCCTTCAGCTACTCCTTCAAGTGTTAAAAATTGGGTGGCTGAGTCATTTTTTGGAAAGATTTGATTCCGTTCCGGAAGACTTTCTTGAAAGAATTGTTACCGGGGACGAAACTTGGATCCATCACTATGATTCTGAGTCTAAACAGCAGAGTAAACAATGAACTGGTCCCAAAAAAATTCAAGACTCAGCCTTCAGTTGGCATACCTCATGGCCATACTATTAATGGGGACTATTATACTCGGCCTCCGCCCATCGAGGCCGAGTCAAGATATGCAGGAAAGACCACTTTTTAAGAACTACACAGGAGAAAAACTATATAAGTATTGATTCTTAGATAATGGCTTTTTCTTAGCAACAACATCTTATCATTATCAACATTCATGCAAAATCTGATAAGATTCCTAAAATTATTAAGCAGGAAAAACTAAAGTGTTACAAACACCAGAGTGTCACAGACAACTTTCAAAGAATTACAAAGATGAGTAACTGTAACAGTATTGATCTCTTGACTTTTCTTTTTCTGAAGCAGCAACATCTAACAAATATCAACATTCACATTACGAAAACACGTCTATACAAATACATTGCCATTTTTTTGGGCCAAAATTTAGAAATTTTAATATGAAAAATTGTGATATTTTTCTTATTTCTGCTCAAAACATAGATTGCGGGGACTCGATAGAACCGCCTCGTCGAGGCGGTTCTATCGAGTGCCCACAATCTATGTTTTTGAGCAGAAATAAGAAAAATAATGTATACCCCCTTAAACCCCAGTGTTACTATATAAAAGTGGGGTATGAGGGGATCAAAATTATATAGGCCTGTTCTCGTACTGATGTAAAATATTCTTTATCGAAAAATAAAGGAATAGCCAGTTTTCAAGAACTACAAAGGGGAATAACTATGCAAGTATTGATCCCTGGACCCTGATTTTTCCTATCACTATAAACAATATTCCTAAAATTATTACTCAAGATATGCAGGAAAAAAACAAAAGTGCACATGTCACGGACAACTTTTAAAGAAATACAAATGGGAATAATTAAAACAGCCTTGAACCCGCAACCTTTATTTTTCTCTGGCAGCAGCATCTTATGAATATCAACAAGTAGGCAAAACATGTTTAGATTCCTGATATCATTAATCAAGATATGCAGGAAAAACAGTCGTGCGGACAGACGGCAGAATCTCTTTGGAGAGTTTACCTCGGCGTTTCCACGGATCGCAGCTCTCAGTTGGTAGAGCTAATTTGCATAATACGGCCTGTTATTGTACTTTTCTATGCTAGAAAAGTCTTGTGGTTTCCCAAATACAGTTACCATCACCTTGCCAGCAGAGGGTTGCGTGTTGAACTTCTTTGGCCTCGGATACCCCGGCCCTTCCCACTGGCGACTTTGAGTTTAATTCTCTGGCTCATAATAATGAACCCAGGTCTCAACTACACCAGGCGTGAAAGAAAATCATCTTCCTTTGACCTAAACTGCTTCAACAATGCGCTGCATACTGATACTCTGGTTGCCATTTGCTCGCCGCTAAGGGATTTTGGGACCCAACGGGCTGTTAGCTTGCGCGTACCCAAAATGTTGAAACGCTACCATGTGAAATGTGTAATGCATTTCTTTCACCTTAATTCGCCTATCAGAGAACACCAGATCCCGTACTTTGTTCTTCGGTGGCATCTGATAGGCGTCCAGACCTGGTTTCGTCTTCTAAAGACGTTCTACCGCGTTTGATATTCCCAACCCAGAATTTAACTTGTGCATACGATGGTGTAGAAGACCCATAAACATTGGTCAACTCTCAATGTATTTCTTAGCCTGTTTTCCCTTTCCCAACACAAGTATTACAGCACTGTACTCTACCTTTGACGAAAAGCTTGCTTTCGCATCGCTAGCCATGTTTGACGTTCAATTATCTTATGGGTGCAATTTTGCCCCCATATACATGTATAGAACGGATATCGAAACAAGGCATTGAAATTTTGGTTGTCTCGGTCATTTGGAAATGGGATAGGATGGTTACTTATTGATTTTCCCTCATATTTTTTACTTTGTACCGCAATCCTAAAAATGAAGGGGTTTTGACAATAATTTAACAAATTTCACTAAAAAAAAAATAAAAAAAATACTGCGGACAGTGTAGCATGTTAAACGACATTCAGTGACATGGCGTGCACTAGTAGCAGAACGTGGCATCAAAGAGTGCAACGGCGCCACAGAGAGGTTAAAAACAACATGGTCGCTCGAATAAAAATTTCTAGGCGGAAAGATAATAACTTGCAGTTTGGTTGTTTTCCCGGATATAAAGGGTTGCGTGTTATTGCCTACATTTGCAAATTAGGTACCCGAAAAGTAGGTCCGACCTATAACTATTATTGAATTTATTAGAGTTGAGGAAAAGTGATAAAATGCGAGGCTTTGCCGAGCATTTTATCCCTTTTCCTCAACGAGTTTAATAAATTTAATAATACTTGAGCACGCATGCAAGATTCCAATTCACGATTTATTAATAACCGCGGCATCTCTAAGGACGTCGGCGTATCTAACTAATTTGCATATTTTAATCCACTAGTGGATAACCAAATTCAGTGCATGGCGTTATTAAATTTTCAGACGCGACATCAGGTGATAAATTGAATTTCGATCCAATGGCTTTTTTTTTCGTCATTTTTCCTTTAAGTTTAGAAACATATGGGAAAATTAGCCCTGTGGCAACCATGTTTTTTTTTACATATAACGGTTCGAACAATAATAGTAAAAGGTCACCATTTCTGCTAAATTATGTGGAAATCGGTCCACCGGTTTCTGACGAAGATTGTGAAGGTTATTGTTTTCTTTTTCGTAGCCATGGAAACCAGAGGATTCCAAATCTTCGAACAATTTTCACTTTATATCACCAGAGGATCATTCCAGTGAAATTTGGTTCACACTGGCTCCGTAGTCTAAGAGAAACTTCAAAGATTAACAAAAGACGGCGGACGGACGACGAGGCGACAGACAACTTTCCTAAGACCGTCTTTCACACATATAAAACATCGTCATTGTACACTTTACATACCACATTGAGGCTTCTAGTTTTTATGGTTCTTGACAAATCTTTTCTGAAAAAAAAAAAAAATGGATTGGCCGATACAGAGAGTAAGAAGCACTGGAAAGACAGAAGAACAAAGTACAGAAAGTTTCTTGCACGATCCAAGTCTCCATTGTCGTTTACTATACAAACTACAAACTTGGAGACTTTTATCTTTTTTAATTATTGATAATGAAGAACTGAATTGATAAACGAACAAATACACCATGTAGTTCGTTTATCAATTCATTTCTTCATTATCAAGAATTAAAAAAGCTAAAAGCCTCCAAGTTTGTATAGTAAACGACCATGACTCCCTTCTTGCACACCAGATAAGGAAATCCGGGACTTAAACCTCGGATAGAAATTCTTATCCTATCCAGGGATAGGATAAATTTTGAGATTTTCCACGTATTTGATGGGCACTGTTTGAAAAGGGCGTCGCGTGCGCCGTCGTTATTTCCCAGCAAGCACATGTCGCTAGGGCAACGTCAATTCAACGTCGGTGCAACGTCATGACGTTGCACCGACGTAGATGTGACGTTGCATAAACGTCATGACAGTGAACCGACGTCGGTGTGACGTCACAATTACGTCTTATGCCTGCTGGATTGGCGTCCCTGCACATACATTGATGTCAAAAACACCACATTATTGTCATCAAAATATGGCGGAGACAATCGATCGAGCTGCATAATATAAGAATATTACATGGGTATGTGGGGTGGATGGAAAAATCCGTCCCGAGGGACTGTCCGGCATCGCGAGATTTTTCAATCCACCTCTCACACCCGTATAGGATTCTTTTTCTTGCATACCTTCCATTTCTGAGTGCGGATTTTTAATGCTGGAGTCACTTCGGTTACCGACGTCCGCCATATTGTGATGACACTACAGAAATGTTTAGTGACGTCACGTAACGTGCCGTGGCGTTAGCCTTAACGACGGCGCATATGAGGTCGTATTCAACCAGTGCATTTATCAAACACGCGAGAATATTCGATTTTGGGTAAGAACAGAATTTCTATCCCAAGCTAAAACTATGGATTTCCTTATCTGGTGTGCAAGAATAATGAATCCACCCTGTGAAATGAAAAGTATGCAAGAAAAAGAATCTTACACAGGTGTGAGGGGTGGATAGAAAACCCTTGCCTCGGAATCACTATCCGGCATCACTCAAAAAGCCTCATGATGCCGGACAGTGACAATCGGGGCGGATTTTCTATCCACCCTTCACACCATGTAAGATTCTTATACTGCCAGTCATCATGGTCGTATATACTTACTGCGGAGTTTGGGTCAATAATAGCTTCTATTTTTGTGGAAAATATAAACAGGTCTACTAGAAGAGAAAGAAAAAAATAACTGATGACAAATAATCGTCTCTTCACTTTTCGACTGGTCGTTTTATACTTTTAGCTTTTGTTTTCTTTAGAGCAGCGATCGGAATCGTGAGAAAGACAAACTGAAATGACCGAAGAGTGAGTTAGTGAGTGTTTGAGTTTTACGTCCCACCAACAGCTAAGGTCATACGGAGACGGGACCTCGGTTTAAAGACTCATTCATCCGAAAGACTGGAAATGACAAACAAACCAAGAAATTCCATTGTCTCTTACTCGATAAAGTCATCATGACAGTATACTTTGCCAAACATGCGGCTTCTAAATTTCATGGCTCTTGCAAATGTTTCAGGACAATAACTGGTTTCAGAAGGACTGGCGGAAGGACGGACAGGAAAAAAACAACAGGCAAATCGATATATGCGGAACCCGGGAAGGGACATGATTTTTTTTCAATATGTTGTGCGAACAAGATGTTAAGTTGTGCGAACAAGATATCTTGTGAGGACAAGATAATATGTTGTGCGAACAAGATATTATCTTGTGCGAACAACATAATTTATCTTGTGCGGACAACATAATATCTTGTGCGCACAAGAGTATATCTTGTTCGCACAACATATTATCTTGTTTGCACAACATAGATCTTGGGAAGTTGTGCGAACAAGATATTATCTTGGGCGGACAAGATATTATCTTGTTCGCACAACATTATATATTGTGCGCACAAGATATTATCTTGTGCAGACAAGATAATATCTTGTGCGGACAAGATATTAAGTTGTGCGAACAAGATAATATCTTGTCCGCACAAGATCTATGTTGTGCAGACAAGATTTTATCTTGTGCGGACAAGATAATATATTGTGCGGACAAGATAATATCTTGTTCGCACAACTTAATATCTTGTGCGGACAAGATAATATCTTGTCCGCTCAAGATAATATGTTGTCCGCACAAGATAATATGTTGTGCGGACAAAATAATATGTTGTGAGGACAAGATAATATCTTGTGCGCACAAGATAATATCTTGTGCGGACAAGGTAATATGTCGTCCGAACAAGATAATATTTTGTCCGCACAACATATTATCTTGTGCGCACAACTTATAAAAAAAAACATGTCCCTTCCCGGGTTTCGTAGATATAAGCCTCCGTTTTCAAAACGGTGGAAAAACATAGAAAACCATTACGAAAACAGCCTATACAAATACATTGCAAATTTTACCGCTGAAAAAAACACACACACACACACAAACACACACACACATACGAAAATGTTAAGATAATTGTGATGTTTTCCTTATTTATCCTCAAAATATAGATTGTGGGTACACACTAGAACCGCCTCATCGAGGCGGTTCTAACGAGTACCCACAATCTATATTTCAGAGCAGAAATAAGAAAAATAAGGTTTACCCCCCTAAACCACAATTTTATAATATAAAAGTTGGATTCAAGTGGGTCAAAATTATATAGGCGTTGTTCGTGATGCATGTCTAGTTCCAGCCTACAAGTTAAACCTCTGTATGACTTAAATCAGTCCCGGCTGCAAGGTTATAAAAAAATTTCGTGCTCTACTCAAATGAGCATGGGATTTATCCTGGTCATAAACAGTAAAATTCCATTAATTGTTGGCATTTTAATATTTATGAGCAGGATAAATATTAGCTTCTGACGATCTAAACAGAAAAAGTACCAATTTTATCTGTATTTCAAGATTTTATAAGCGTTTAAAATCTCATGCTCAGGTAAGTTGAACATGAAAAAAAGTATTATAACCTCAGGACCTGATCAGCTTCGTCTAGGTGAGCAATGTGTGGCCTCAGTGGCTCGAACATTGATAGCTCGTTTACCATGGTTAATTCAAACTCGTCCTTGAGTGCCGAAAGAACATAACCAAATCACGCCTAATCATTTTACCACCACAAAAAAAAAAAAAAAATATTCAGATAAAAAATCTGATATTTAACATAATTCTGCTCAAAACATAGACTCGTTAGAACCGCATCGGCGAGTACCCACAATCTATGATTCTGAACAAAAATAATAAAAAATAATGTATACCCCTGAAAAACAAAACAGTTTTACTGTATCGCCCCAACTTTACTGCATAAAGTTGGGGGTTTAAGGGGTCAAAATTATATAGGCGTGTTTTCGTGATAAATGGATGATAGATATTTAAGTGTAATTTTTGAAGTATTTCATTTTGAAAAGGTTTGTTGTTTGTACTCATTAGAATCGCCTCGTCTTCGACGGGGCGTTTCTTATAAGTACACACAGTATACCCCTATTTCATAGAAGTATGGTTTTGCCCACTGACAAGACGCTATGAATAATCATCTGAATCTTGAACTACCGCTGTCTCGAACAAATATTCATGGTCCCAAAGGTGATTGAGCTACTAAAGTTACACACAATTAATTAACAGTTTATTTATTCATCTATTATTAACCGTTTGGGTACCACGTTGAATCTTCCTCCTAATATATAGCAGGAGTTCATTTCAAAATTTAGGCGTGTCAGGTTGTGTTTTCTTAAAAATTAATTAGGAAAATGGCTGAACTTTTAGCAAACAGTGGAGGCCCTGATCAGACGCCGCGTTCTGCACTGTTTGCCAAGGTACCCCTTTAGGGGTTTCTGGTACTCAATGGGTTAAAATAATGATAAAACAATAAATAATAAAAAGGCAAGAGAAAAGAATTTAGAAATTATGAATGATCAACAACTGGTAGATCCATTTAGAGATGCATATCCGGAATTAAAAAGATACACCTGGAGAAGACATCTACCATTACAGCAAGCAAGGCTAGACTTTTTTGATTACCGAAGATCTCTTGGCCTCTGTTAAAAAATGTACCATTGATAGAATGCTACAGATCTGATCATTCTCCAGTCTTATTAAATTTATGCTTTACAAAATTCGTTAAAGGTAAGTCATTGTGGAAATTTAATAACACTCAAAGACATGCAATATATAAATATAATAAATGACAAAATAGATGAAATTAAAAAACAATATAGTTTACCAATATATAATTCAGAGAATGCAGATAAAATACCTGGGCCCAGTTGTTCAAAACATCGTTAGCTTAACGAGCTCGTTAGTGGTCATATTGTTAACTGTTCTAGCAAGTTTAATATATACATTTTTGGTATTTTTGCTGAAAAAATATTAGCATATTTGCCATAATAAATGATCAAAGTTTTAACGATACGTTAACTAACGACGTCGTTAGTTTTGAACAACCGGCTCCTGAAAAAGAAATCCACTTTTCCATAAATGATAACCTCTTTTTGGATGTTTTATTAATGGAAATTAGGGGCCAGACAATATCATACTATTCATATAAAAAGAAAGACACTGATAAAAAAGAAAAACAGTTAATGGAGGATATTCTAAAAATAGAGCAAAATTTGACTGAAGACAGACAATTTGAACGGCTAGAACTTACAGAAATAAGACAGACAATAGTAAAAGGAGCAGTTATAAGATCCAGAGTAATTTTTTAGGAGAGAGGCCTACAGAATACTTATGTAAGCTGGAAACCCATAATTATTTGAGTAAGATCATACCCAAGCTAGAAGCAGAGGATGGACAAATAATAACAGATCAGCACGAAATATTAAAGGCATCTAAAAATTACTACAAAAACCTTTTATAGTATTAAAGATGACACCACGGCAGAAGTGGATTTAAATGAATACTTAAAGAATGTAAATGTACCAAAACTTACTGACAATAAATCAAACGAACTGGAAGGTCGGCTTACTTTAAAGGAATTAAGTCAAGCATTAAAACATGAAAAACAATAAAAGCCAAGGAACTGATGTTTTTTTTCCCAGCGAATTTTTAAAGTGTTCTGGAAAAGATTGGAGCATTTGATGTAAGATTGGAGCATTTGATGTAAGACTACAGCTACAGAAATTCTCACTTTTCCAAAAACAGGGTATTATAACTCTTATACCAAAACATTAAAAACAACTACAAGGTAACTAGCTACTTGGTGAGTCTTTCTCTATCTACCCCTCTCTCTCTCTCTCTCTCTCTCTCTCTCTCTCTCTCTCTCTCTCTCTCTCTCTCTCTCTCTCTCTCTCTCTCTCTCTCTCTCTCTCTCTCTCAATTTATTTATAGAGATATCCTTCCACGCTACAATACATATTTAGTCTAATAGCTGACTGTGTAATTATAGGTTATTGACTTTATATTGTGAAATATTCGGCACGAGTTCATATGGCGAAGGACGCACGAGCTTGCGAGTGCGTCTACGCCATATGAACGAGTGCCGAATATTTTACAATATAAAGTCAATAACTTTTTTATTATATACCCAAAACTTGGACTGTCTGCTAGAATTCAGGATTGCCTGGCATAGAAATCTGAACGTAAAATGAGATTATACATCTTAAAGTGGTTTGAAATGGAAAATAATGCAGTTTGTTAAGTGTCTTCCTACACAATGAAAAACCACGCCCAATGGCGCCAAAGTGAGAACTACGTTAACGTTGGTGGATGTGACGTCATTGAAAACATTGACGTTTACCAATACAGGGAGCCATTTTTACTGAAGTTTTCGTTTTGTTCCTTTCAAAATACTGTTGATTTCCTGAAAGAAATTATTGAATATCTAAACAGATTGCAGGTAGGTCATATTTGCTAGCATAAAATGCGCTTTATGCACCTTGTCACAGCCTATATTCGTTTTGCTTTAGGTTATTTCAGTCGATACGCACGACAAGATGGCTGCCGGATTTTAGTATCGAAATGGACACACTTGAAAGTAGTTCTAAATTGTGAACGTGACTACTTATCTACGGGCAATATGAACTTGACTACGGGCAATATATAGAATATTACACGGTTATTTTGATATCGGCCCTGGTCTCGGCCGGAACGGCGAGGGCTGAGACAGGCCAAGGGCCGAGACCAGGGCCGATATCAAAACAACCGTGTTATATTCTTTTTATCATATACTTATTTCCGTAAATAAGATATAAAATTAACGCAGATCTATATTTTATTATTAAAAGACACTAATCAAGTACATGTGTTTGGTTTATACCGCAATTCAAAACAATCAAGGGGTTTCGCAATAATTTTGCAAATTTAAGCAAAAAAAGACAACAGACAGTTTGGCATGTAAAACGACATTCAGTGCCGTGGCGCGCACACGTACATGTAGTTTAACGTGACGTCAACGAGTGCAAAGTTTCTGACGTTACCGCGCCACAGAGACGTAAGAAACAACATGGACGCGCGAATAAAAGTTTCTAAGCGCTTTACATTCTGTATGAAAATCTGCAAATAAATAGTTAATTTTAGCTTTAGAAATTATTTTCGGGGTTCAGGCGCAACCGCTGTAGCAGTGTGCAATTATTCCAACGGACCATTCAAACTAGGAAAGCAGGAGAAGGTAAGAATTTAGCTGAAATTTATATAAGAATAACACAAGAATGATTGAAAAGCAATGTTTTTGGCTTCTCCAGCTATTTATTATTGTCATTTGAAAAGTTTTATGCCATTTCTCATGCATTATGATTTGCAGGGCCGATAGGTTGTCTCAAGGGCGGGACAGACTTCTGTCCCGGCCCTCTAAAGTCTGTCCCGGCCCTCGAGTCAGCTAGTTAGACTGTGTAGGCGAGATGTCTGCCACTAACATAGTGAGATAGGGGGTGCAAAATCTGTTGTCTCAAGGGCAATTCAAGAATAAGTATATGATAAGGAAAAATATTGACCGGTAACTTCTGTACAAAGTAAACGGGACATTGTCTAGGTATATAATAAGTTGACTTATTATATACCCAGAATATATATATGTATTCATACTTTGTGCAAAAATTCTAGCAATTTAATTAAGAATAAATGACAAAATAAAAGTATATCAATCAACAATAATTACTTCATACTAACACTTATCTCAAAGTTAACTTTTTCAAAACTCATGTAGTCTGGACAGGCTCTAAAAAAATTCAGTACAGCAGCAATCAAGACAAAGTGGAAATTAAATTGGGCAATAAGACAATTCAAATTATTGGGAATTGTGTTTGATACTGATTTAGATAAAATGGTGAGTCTGAATTTCACTGAAAAAATATCTGGTATAAAAACAAAAATAAAGTATTGGAAACGCAGAAATCTTAGCCCTATCGGGAAGAGTACAGGAAAAAAAATATCTTCTGCTTTCAAGTATGAACCATTTATTCCTTTCAATTCCCAATCCAGATGAAACGATATTGAAAGGAATGAATGGTATATTCTATAATTTTATATGGGAAGGTGATAGCAAAATTGTAAAAACAATACTACCCCAACATTATTGTGATGGTGGCTTAAAATGACAAATATTAATGCTTTTATTGCTGCTTTAAAAACTACATGGCTACGAAAGTTAATGACTGACAATAGTCTCTGGAGTGTGATACTACAATTCAGTGTCAATACTGAAAGTGTTCTACAGTTCGGAACAAGTATCACTGAAAAAATTATTGCCAGTAATAAAGAACAAGTTTTGGATAGATTTCTTCAAAACACACATAAATGTCAGTTAAAATAGGCAAAAAGAAATATATTAGTTTCAGTCAAACCCATTTTTTTAACGAGAACTTGAAAATTGGAAACAAGGCTGTATATGATAAACCTTGCATAAGAAATGGAATAAAGTTCATCCATGAAATTACACATCAAAATGTTAATATTAATTTTCTCAAATGCTCAGGTTTAATTATTGGTTTTCTTTTTGCTCCAGCATTACAGTGTTTTCTTGCTGTCGAGTCCTCACTGCTGTTTCATCTCTGTGGTTGTCTGAGTTTTTGTGTTCACGGAGATGTTGCACTGATGAGCTAGGAGGCCATCATGCGGACTGAACAAATAATTGGTCTAAATCGCGACGGAAGTAAGGGTGAGGATTATGGCCACGTAAAATCGATTTAAGCCCCCCCCCCCCCCCCCCCCTTTGAGTGTTTGAATCGCTTTTATTATTTTGTATTGGATAGCCAATTGGCCATTTTGTGGGAAAGTAACTGTCCTTTTGGCTTTCCGCTATTGATGTTTCCATTAGGGTCTTTTGTTTCATGTTTGTGTTTTTTTTTCTCTTTGGTGTCTCTGATAGGAGCTGTGGGTTAATTGTATCGATTCCTGATCATTGCCTTCACTTCTTTTTAGTAAGATCTATCTGAGATTGGAAGAAAAAACTTTATCTAGAAAGCAAAAATAGAAAAATAGAAAACCCTTTTGTACTTTTTCCTTTACAAACATTCATAAAAATAAGAAGGGTGTACAATCTATGTATAACCTATTAAATAAAATAACAAGATTCCAAATGGTAAAATCGCATAGAACAAAGAATACAATTTTGATGATAACCAACGGAAAAGTATACTCCTAACACCATTTAGAATTACTTAAGACAGTACAATGCAGTGGTTTAAGAGTATAACAAATCATAAAATTTTGGCAACAAGAGGACCATATTGGCCCTGGATCGCTCACCTGATCCATAGTGTAACAAGTGGGCCCCGGACAGGGCCATTGTTGGCCACAGGGCTATAATTTGCATAGTCTTGAGGGAGGTCTAAAAGGTGAAGCTTCATACCGAATATCAAATACTGGAGCCTTCTGGTTTCAAACAAGACGATATTTTAAGGTTTTCCTTGTATAAGTCAACATAAAACCTCTGGGCCCCGGGGCATGGCCATCTTCAGCCCCAGGGCTATAATCTGAACAATCTTGGTCTAGGTCCACTAGACAAATCTTCATACCAAATATAAAGGTACTGAGCCTTCTGGTTTCAGACAAGAAGATTTTTAAACGTTTTCCCAATATAACTCAATGTAAAACAAAAGGCCCCGGGCGGGGGCATTTATGGCCCCAAGGCTTTAATTTGAACAATCTTGATAGAGGTCCACAAGACGAAGAGCCATACCAAATATCAAACACCTGAGACTTCTGGTTTTAGACAAGAAGATTTTAAAGGTTTTCCTTATATAAGTTAATGTAAAACCAAAGGGCCCCGGGGCGGGGGGGGGGGCATTTTTTGGCCCCAGGACTATAATTTGAACAATCTTGGTACAGGTCCACTAGATGAACCTACACACCAAATATCGAAGACCTGGGCCTTGCGATTTCAGAGGAGAAGGAGGATATGTCGTTTGAAGAAATTGTTTACGGACGGACGGACGCACGGACGACGGACGAAAAGTGATCCCAAAAGCTCACCTCGTCATTACATGACAGGTGAGCTAAAATTAGGGTATCTAATGATCCAAACTATACATTTTGTACCATCACAGAGGAAACTATTGACCACCTTCTCTGGAGCTGTGAAAGAGTTAAAAGGTTTTTGAACGAAGCCACAGCTTGGTTTACTCAAGAAAATATACACATGAGTCTTGATGAAAAGTCTTTCCTGTTTAGCCTATACAGTAAGAAAGAAGAAATAAAACAACTTGTTCTCATGGAAATAAAGTACTATATCTACTTCTGCAGGTGCAGCAATCATAGCTTTAATATAACAGCATTAAAATTTATACCGCAATCAAGCATTCTAGTAATCTAATAAAGGAGTCGAATAACTGCACGCTATAATCGGTAGTGACCTAAAATACCTTCTATTGACCTAGAATACGTCTAGTGACTTTTTATAGACCGGGCCTACTTTTCAGGTCACTAATTTACAAGTGTAAACAATAACATGCAACCTTTTATACATGGGAAAACAAAGAAACTGCAAGTTGAAATCTCTGCAATATGTTTTTAACAGATTTTCAAAAATTTCAGCTCAATTCTTACCTTCACGGCCTTTCCTGGTTTGAATGCCCAGTTGGAATAACTATACACTGCTACTACAGTTGAGTCTCAACCTCGAAAATAATTTCTAAAACTAAAATAAACTACTTAAACAGAATGTAAAGCGCTGAGAAAGTTTGAGTTGAGCGTCCATTTTGTTTCCTACGTCTTTGTGGCGTGGTGACCTAAGAAACTTTGCACTCGTTGACGTCACGTTATACTACGTGTGCGCGCCATGGCACTGGATGTCGTTTTACATGCCACACTGTCAGTTGTCTTTTTTGCTTAAATTTGCTAAACTATTGCAAAACCCCTTGTTTTTTTAATTGCGGTATAAACTAAATACATGATTAGTGTCTTTGATAATAAAACATAATCGGTTCGCCTCGACAATTTTATAGGGGCGAGCTTCACCGAGCCCTTATAAAATTGTCTTAGGCTCACCGATTATATTTTATTATTAAAGACACTAACCATGTATTTACTAAATAGATTAAAGCTCTTATATCAAACATTTTAACATGCATCTGTGTTTGAAGAAAAGTATGAAACGTTTGTTACTTCATGGGGAGAATTCCATAAACTTTTTGAGTAATACTGCAGAAATCATACATTCTGTATAATCATAGTCAACAAAGTGCCTGGTCAAATCCTCATTCCACACTCAATGTCCTTTTGTACCTATCTTATTCGCTTACACCTTTCCTATTTCCTTTCCTAAAATCTCCCATGTAACTACTTAATACAGGCTAAATACATGAGTACAGAATGACATTGTCTTAATTGTAAGCATGGACCTGTATATACATGTAAATCGCATATAAAATGAGAGCTGAGAGATCCTCTCCGACCCTCTACATATCATGTTACGGGGAGAATAAACGAGCCAACCCTTTGTTGGCTGAAAAAAAATACAAATGATATGACCACTCGTGTTTCTGGTGCGTAACGTCATAACGCCTTCAGTGACAACCTCAAGTTTTCTTCGGTGATGGTGATAAAAATCAGATTAAAGATCGTGAAGAAAAACAGAATACTCACACTCGTGGTAATTTTGAATGAAATTTATTACTGCCACAGACTGAAATTATGGAATCTGAAGGAACACTTGCTCACATTTCCAACAGTTCCCCCATTCTTTCTTTCTTTCTTTCTTTCTGCTGATACTGCGTCGGTCATATTTGGCCATTACCGCAGGTGTACATTACATACACTCCAGGTTTGCAGGATGAAAGCCTACACAGTAAGCATGTAATAATGGTAGGGATCTTAACCTGCACAGGGCATGGTTCTCCCTGCACAGAACATTACATACATATTATGATGTAAAATTTTGGTATTTTGCTATAAATTTAAATGTGTAAATCAAACGATAATGTTTGGTATCAAAATGTTCCTTATGAAAAGCGGATTCTGAAACTGCTATTCTTATTTTAGAATTTTGAAATTTTTGTCAATAAAGATACTTTTGATTTATTTCTTATGTTTTTGAAACAAAGAAACGGGTCACATTTTAGGATTATCTGGCTAGCTTTTAACATGTTTTGCTATAGGATTAAGTTATCATATTTTCATCTCAAGAAGGAAGCGGTAAATTGAAAAGAATAATAGGCCTATCAAGTTTTCACTTTGTTAAACAAACATGTATGTAGGTACTGAGATGCAATTCATACTCAATGTGTCAGTTTGGTAGCGGAAGCCATTTTTGTTTTGATTTGTTTTTCATACTTTTTGTGCAATAAGCATCTCACATTAACGCGAACACTCCATTGGTTAATAAGTTATTGTTTGCTTGTTAAGGGGCGTTACATTTCAATTTTAGCGTGGATTTGTTGAGTTTTGAAAAATTACAAGTCAGTTAGGAATTTCCAACTGAAGGATTCAGAAGCAAAATAAAGTACATATAATTTAGGCTTGGAGTTTACCAGCAGAACATTGTTGAAATTATAAGACTGAAAGTATTGTGAATTTTAATGTTTATGTAATTTGGATATAACCAGTTACTGTCGTATATTGAAAGAACGTTTTGTTATTTGATTGAGTTCTTGATGAACATTATTAAACTGGAAAAATAGAACCTTATCCTGTCTCCTTTGTTTTGAACTAATTCCTCACATTTATATGAACAGTTAAGAACTGGAGTTACCAGCTCTTAATAACTTGGTGTGAGCAATCCGGAGTGGCATCTTTTAAGCTTGTCACACGATCTCGTACAAATAATGGATTATTAAAGGAGACAGAAAGTGAACTTTGTAAATTTATACGGTGGCTTAGGTAGGTCATACAGGCTTCCTTATGGACAGTTGCGGAAGCCTCCGGTACTGGTGATCTATGTCCCAGTAACAGCACGAACGCCTGTCAGGGACCAACAGTCGACTTTCAACAGGGTTGATCGGGAACAGTTCATGAATACAAAAAGTAAGTCAACGAGAACTAGGGACTTCAAACGCAGACAAACATTTCTCGAAAATAAAACAATTTGTTCGGGACTGCCTTTCTTTGAACTTGACAATCTAGATTTTAACAAGAAAGTAACACAGTGTTTCAGGAAAGACAGGCTTATTCAAAATGTAAACCAGATGAGCGGAAAGCGGTATGTTCTTTACTACCGGGTATCGACTTGTCAAATAAGCAATTCTGTAAATTGTTCTCAGGACTGGACGACCGTCATACAGTGATAAACAACGCATTAGTTCACAGTCTAGAACTATAGGGCACTCGAATTTCCGAGCTTCAACGCAAACTTGAAAAGGTGATTTCGGTGCGGTGTGCCCTGCAACAACGACACTCGACAGAAATGGAACAAACGAAGGAGACTCTTAACTGTTACAAATTTGATGCCGAACTTTGTCGCCTGAAGATTGCAGACCTCGAGGAGAGGAACAGACAACTGAAGGAGAGTTTCAACTTGGTAAACTCTGCCTGTGAGAAACTGATTGACGATGAAACTAAGTTATCGAGCGCATTACGACAATGCTTCGAAAATCTAAAAGATGTGAACAATCATACTAATAGTGAGGAGTTGAACTGTGAGTGGTGAAGCATTGTTAAAGCATTTTACAGAATGTGCTTGTCCGAATAAATTTATGAACAGTTTGGAGTACAGAAGTTTTAATATAAGGACTTGAGTTAGGATGAATTTTGGTAATGTTTCAGTTTTTTTTTCTATGTTGTTAAAATTAAAATGTTTTCATATTTACGATCGTGATGATATCATTTTTTTATTTTTTTATTTTTCAGACCTCATGATCAGTTATATATTTTAGAACATGTTTGCGAATACGCTTTACTTGACACATTTGAGTTTTATAGGGAATGTATAATAGCGTTCTAAAGTTGTATGTTTTGATTTCAACGTAAATGTAGATGTTCACCTATATGCAACTGAAACAATAATACCTTTGATATTATTTCAAGGCAAAAAAATGTAGGAAAAATGATTTTGTTTTCATACTTCATGTGACATAAGTATGAAGTTTTGAAATGGGAACGCACACTGCTGTCTCGACATCTACTTGGTCAAAATTTCTTGATTCAATACAACCGGAAGTTAACTAGGGAGGCGCGTTGTTCAAATTGTTTATGTAAAGATCTGTTTACTTGTCCGTAATTTATTGTCCATGGAATATGTTTAAATTTACATCATTTTGATGTTAAAGCATAACTTTCGATCTGGAATACTATTCTTTAAATATTTTCTATAAAAGGGTTATCCTTTGGCAGCAAGGCATACACCATGGAAGTGAAAAATATGGAGAGTACATGTTTTGTGGGCCAGACTAGCTAGTTTCGGCCAATTAGGCATCATCAGTGACCCTCAGATATTTTCAGAATTCCACAATGGAATCAATGATCCTATGTTGTTTTTACTCCATCAAACTCCACTTTTATATAGTAATATGTTCTATAAAAGGGTTATCCTTTGGAAGCAAGGAATACACCACAGAAGTGAAAAATATGGAGTGTACATGTTTTATCCTGGTTCACATATAGTAAACCTGGTATTTAAGGGGGTTTACATTATTTGCCTTATTTCTGCTTAAAACATAGATTGTGGGTACTCGATAGAGGCGGTCCAATCGAGTCCCCGTAATCCATGCATTGGGCAGACATACATGTAGGAAAATATATCTTAAACTTTCTTATATTTACTCGTATGTCGTACATGTAAAATGCATCACTTTAATAAAATAAAAATAAACACACAATTCAATACGTAATTTAAGAAATATCTTCTGAAGGACACACACAAAAAGATAAAATCTACGTATAGCACCAACCTTTCACATGTAGTTGTAAGCAACACTAAACAAATGAATATTTGTTGACTATAGTGCTACTAATGGAGTGCCGGCCCCATCGACCCGCTGAACCTACATGTAAAACGTTTCCTGCTAATTTCGGCAAAGTGTTAAAAAAGGGGGGTGGTGGTTCGAATTGCAAAACACATTCACTTTATTTGTCTTATGATTGTCTTGTAAAATGCTGTAATGATTTTGCCAAACATGCACGCATGTATCTTTTACTAGAATGCGAACAGTTGCATAGCATCAGATATACTGGTACATCGAAAATATCGAAAATTGACTATCAAAAGTTACACCTTCTTGAAGCTTTCATGGTAAATCTAACGAATACAAAGTACGGAATTTCACATACGAACACACAGTCACTAGTCATTAATCATAACCCATACGTGTTTAGAATCAAAGTTGACAATACATGCTCATATTGTGTGAGCACTCCACAATATGTAAAAGGCAAACAAGTATATGTAGTGCGTGTTTGCGCTGTAAACGTTTTTAAATTTTTCCAAGTACCGAGTTATTTCTGTATACTAATTCAATGTGATTTTGATTCACAGCGTTTAAGTGTTTCTGAAGTTTCGGCTTTAACAAGTAGCAAACCAAAGGTGCGTTTTAGGTGTTTTGTTGAATTCAGTGGGCACAATTTGCATTGTAAGTCGTATTGATAATAAACATTGGTTTGATAATTTCACTTTGTAATTGTAATTTCAAAACTTACGTGTAAGTGACCGTATATTAACAAAGTTTTTGCGGATTCTGACTTGTGTAAAAAGGCTAAACATCACGGGCTCGAAGACATCTTGGTCTATCGTACGGATGACGTATGGGTAGAATCTGACTTTATGCACACCCGCTATCGAGAGTCATAATGGCTGTGGCAGACCATTTTTAAGTACAACTTTTTGGGATAGTTTAAGGGTCCTTAGTTGTAAAGCTAAGGATTATGTTTGTCTGATATGTCTCTATCCAAAATATAGGAATTAGCCAGCCTGTTTTACGTGTAACCGATAGAGCATATGCAGGTATGTAGGCCTACGAGAACAGCAAGACAAGTCCACTAGATGGATCTTTATTACAAAATGGTATCTGAGAGCCTGTCCTGGAAGATGGAGCCCTGAGTCGTTATTCGATAATTGCTTTTCTCTTCGCAGGACAGTTTTCCAAAACTATATGAAATATTGTCCTTAAGCTGGATTGTGCTGATTCTAATCACATATACATGAGTGATTTATCATGTGGTGTTGGAGACATTGGTTAGCATGTGCAGGTTTAGGGCCAGAACGATCCTAATGCAATGTTAGCAATGTGATATTGAAGGTGTTGCAACACGTGTGCTTTTATTACTGTATTCATGCCGAATACTTTGGAAGTTGTTTTTTTTATATTATTGCACCCAAAAACATTATGCTGCTACAATCTGAGTCTGACATATTATTAGACATTGTTGTAGGAACCATAATTTTATGGCAATATATAGGGCAGTGTTGTCCAAACCTGTAGTCAGGTGATGCAATCTAGTCCTATGAAAGGGTACTTGTCATAACGGGGACGCCCGCGATAACCCAAAGCCATGTCGGTATAATTTGTAATAAAATTGTGTACATGTATGTATATGATATCCATGCAACCATATAACATAATTGCACAGCAAAGAGGCAGAAATAACTGATGCTACCGTGCATACGACAGTCAGCTGCATTTGTAGTGACAATGGTTACGAAACACGTTGCGTGTTGACAATCTAAGTCGGCCCGCTCTGAGTAGAAGTGTATTGACATTGTTGTCATACTTGCGTCAACATTATGGTTTAGAATCAGAATTCCATGAAAGTGATGCCTACACCACCGTGTACACGAACAACATACATTTGCAATTTTCTCACATGTAGTACTGGCTTGTTAAATGAAGACTGCCGAAAGGTTTGATTGTATGTCGATAATGACGTGTACAGTTTATTTTGTTGTATATAGCGTTATCATTTTGAAAATAAATATAAGAAAAAATAACAATAAAAATAAATGATAAATAAGAATAAATCTTACTTTGGAGTCCAAAGTTTTTCAGCGTGTGAGGAGTTATTATGATGTAAAATTTTGGTATTTTGCTATAAATTTAAATGTGTAAATCAAACGATAATGTTTGGTATCAAAATGTTCCTTATGAAAAGCGGATTCTGAAACTATTATTCTTATTTTAGAATATTGAAAATTGGTCAATAAAGATACTTTTGATTTATTTTTTATGTTTTTGAAACAAAGAAACGGGTCTCATTTAAGGATTATCGGGCTAGCTTTTAACATGTTTTGCTATAGGATTAAGTAATCATATTTTCATCTCAAGAAGGAAGCCGTAAATTAAATAGAATAATAGGCCTATCAAGTTTTCACTTTGTTAAACAAACATGTATGTAGGTACTGAGATGCAATTCATACTCAATTTGGTAGCGGAAGCCATTTTTGTTTTGGTTTGTTTTTCATACTTTTTGTGCAATAAGCATCTCACGTTAACGCGAACACTCGCTCGGTTAATAAGTTATTGTTTGCTTGTTTAGGGGCGTTACATTTGAATTTTAGCGTGGATTTGTTGAGTTTTGAAAAATTACAAGTCAGTTAGGAATTTCCAACTGAAGGATTCAGAAGCAAAATAAGATACATATAATTTAGGCTTGGAGTTTACCAGCAGAATATTGTTGAAATTATAAAGTAAAACTGAAAGTATTGTGAATTTTAAAGTTTATGTTATTTGGATATAACCAGTTACTGTCGTATATTGAAAGAACGTTTTGTTATTTGAATGAGTTTTTGATGAACATTATTAAACTGGAAAATAGAACTTTATCCTGTCTCCTGTGTTTTGAACTAATTCCCCACATTTATATGAACAGTTAAGAACTGGAGTTACCAGCTCTTAATACACACATTACATACACTCTAGGTTTGCTGGATGAAAGCCTACCCAGTAATCATGTAATTACGGTAGGGATCTTTAACCTGCACAGGGGATGGTTCTCCCTGCACAGTGGGGCCCCAGTTAACGTCCCGATCCGAAGGACGGTGCACTTTATGACATTCATCCCTGCAAATGATGCCAGTGGAGCGTGTTCGGACACCGAAATTTTATCGCCGCTGCCGGGGATCGAACCCGGGACCTCTAGCAAGTGCACTAACCACTGAGCTATCACACTCCCATTCATAATTATTTTCCATATTTCATATATACGAAATTGCATTTCAAAGTTTGTAAATCTCATGTTGTACATGTTTTCTATGTAACTAAGAAATCAAGTACGAGATTTTTCATCTGTCCTTACGTAAGTTAACCCTTATCTTGCTGTTCACGACAACCCTATCTTTGCAAACAGTGTAGATCCAGATCAGATGGCTTCTGAAGATCAGGATCTACACTGCTTGGCATTAAGTTTATGAATTTGTAGCAATAAATTACATCAAGTAATTTGATTGGTTGATAGACAGAAATGGGTGTGGGTTTAAATGAATATTTAGCCAGATAAGGGTTAAGTGGGCGTTACACCTCAACAGTTGTTAGTGATTAACAATGCATGCGTACGCACTTCCCTTGGCGACTTCGTCAGTTTTCCATTGTTCATGGTAAGGGTTGGACTTGCGTCCACCTCAAGCACACCCTGTTTATATACTGACCGGAAATAGAAACTATACATTTTTAAATTGTCTCGCCTGACGAAACAAGAGGATAATTCAGTTAAACATTGCAGATTAAGGATTTGACTAACTACTGACATGAATCCTGTAACAATTTAAAGAAAATCTGGTGTTCAAAATAAAAGTTTTTGGGGAAAATGTAAAAAAGTGCATTTTTCATAAAATCTGTTTGTAATCGAATTTTGACATAAACCTTTTTGCGTATAGGTAATAAGTTCAAAGCAAGGGATAAAAAAAAATAACATAAACTCTAAAAATTATCAAGAAACAAACATTTTATTGGAATCTCAAAAACTGCTTTTTTCAGCGAAATTTTCAAAATAATGTTTCAAGTCAAAAGTCGACCAAGACAAAGCCTTCAATCGTTTTAGCATCTTCAGCTGTGTCTTAAAGATTGATTAAAACAAAAACCGCAATCAGAAATGCTATACTTTTCGCTCACTTCCGGTGGTTTGGTCCAATATTTAAAGGCCGATAACATTTCAACCATTGTGAAAATTTTCATTTTGTAAACAATATTCGAAACGTTAGATGATGAGTAATAACTGATAAAAATGGGAATCACATTCACGGCACAAAATGTTTGACTCAATGGAAACTTGAACAGCAAGATTTGGACCCTTGCTTTGAACCTGTGGCTTTACCCGTTAAATCGTAGCTATCAATAAACATTTTATTCGATATATCAGACATGCCACTGATGATATACAATTGATGATATACAATTTATACAATTAGAATTCAAATTTCATTAAAGTATTTTGCCCGTGACAATCTAAAAATGAGTGTATAGTTTCTATTTCCGGTGAGTATAGTATTTTGAGGTGATTTGTCAATTGCATGAACATTAGGATCTATTCACACAGACAACAAAACTTACATTAAGCAAAGACTCATATCAGCCACCCTGAATGGCAGGAGCTTTCGCTTATGCCTTTGGGATAGTCCGAATGCAGCAAAAGGCCCCATACGAATAGTGGAGCCTAATCGGACAGCGCGGATCGCTCTGAGTCTTCGCTGTTTGCATAAGTCTTATTGCAAGTTTTTTGTTTCCTCAAGCCCTGTTGCCCGGGTTTATAAGCATGGACGGCCCGACTCGCACCGCTTTGCCTGGGCAGAACAAGGCTTAGATCACCCAGGCGTGTTACCAGTACTCGTGTGCGGTCGGTTTCAGCTCTGCGTGGAAGCATCATGCAGCCCATCTATTTCTTCAAGCCCCGATGGGCCGGGGCCATTGGGACCATGAAAACTCGTTCGAGGCAGGGGTGGCTCGAATCTCACTGGGACCATGAAAATTCGTTCGAGGCAGGGGTGGCTCGAACCCCTCGAACCAAAGTGGATTACTCAAAGCGCCGGGTCAGTAAGTATAATAAAAACAATTTAGGGGTATCTTTTCAGTCAGTTAGATATGGATACGTTGTGTGTACTCATTAGAATCTTCTCATCGAGGCGATTCTAATGAGTACAGACAACATACATTTGCTTCATAAAATAACAAAATGTCCATTAACTATCCTTTAATATAATTTACCTGGACATCACGAAAACACGCCTATATAATTCTGAACCCCTTGAACCCCACTTTTATAAAGTACAACTGTGGTTTACAGGGGTAAAACTTTTTTCTTATTTCTGCTCTAAAATGTAGATTATGGGCACACGTTCGAACCGCCTCGGTGAGGCGGTTCTTACAAGTACCCACAATCTTTATTATGAGCAGAAATAAGAAAAATATCACAGTTTTTCAACTTAAAATTTCCATTTGTTTTTTTCGGCGATAAAGGTTACATTGTTTTATAGGCGAGTTATTGGAGGAAAATGAAGGGACAAAAACAAAATCGAATCCGCATCAGCCATGGTAAACTGGTCATCTGTGTTCTAGCCATTGCATTACGAAAACAGGACTATACAAATACATTGTCAATTTTTTCAGCCCAAAAATGGAAATTTTAAGATGAAATACTGTGATTTTTTATTTCTGCTCAAAGCATAGGTTATGAGGGCTCAATAGAACCGCCTCGATGAGGCGGTTCTATCGAGTACCCACAATCTATGCTTTCATGCGGATATAAGGAAAATACTGTTTACCCCTGTAAACCCTGGTTTTAAAATAGAAAATTTGACTATAAACAAGAGGGCCCACAGGGCCCTGGTTCGCTCACCTGTTTGTCACTGTCTCGAGTACTTTCTATTTTTAGCTCTGGTGGCCATCTTGTTCATCAGCAGAGTGATTTTAGCTTATTTGGTAGGGAGTAACCTAGGCAACATTCCTGTGAAGTTTGAATCAAATTGGCCTTAGGGTTTAGAAGGAGTTCACGTTTGAATCAAATTTACAATATTTTTCTATTTTCAGCTCCGGTGGCCATTTTGTTCATCGGAGCGGGATCGTTTTAGCCTTTTTGGTAGATGGTCATCTAAGCAACATTACTTCGAAGTTTGAATGAAATTGGCCCAAGGATACAGAAGGAATTGTCGTTTGAAGATTTTTTTATTTTTAGCTCTGGCAGCCATCTTGTTCATTTGAGTGGAATGAGTTATTACTATTTTGGTAGGGGGTCACCTAGGCAACATTCCGGTGAAGTTTTAAATCCAATTGGCCCAAGGGTTTAGAAGGAGTTCGCATTTGAAGCAAAACAATGTTTTTTCTATTTTTAGCTCTTGTGACCATTTGTTAATCGTTTATGCTATTTTCCTAGAGGGTCATCTACACAACATGGTTCAAAAGTTAAAATAAAATAGGTCAAATGTCAAGGAAAAAGGTCAAAGATAATTTTTATGTATGAATAGAAAGCCCTTGTCGCAAGGAAACTACATGCCAAATATGAAGGCTGTATCTCAAATGCTTCAAAAAGTATGACAATGTAGGTCAAAGGTCAAGGTCATGGGTCAAAAGTTTTGAATGGTTGAGAAAACCTTGTCACAAGGAACATACATGCCAAATATGAAGGCTCTATCTCATATGGTTCAAAAGTTATGATAAAGTAGGTCACAGGTCAAGGTCACATGTCAAATCTTTATATGAGTGGGAAGCCCTTGTCCCAAGGAACCTATATGCCAAATATGAAGGCTCTATCTCAAACGGTTCAAAAGTTATGACAAATTAACCGATCTACTTTTTGATTTGACATGACCCATATTCGTGCTTAACTGAGATATTGTCCAGATGATCATTCTGAGCAAGTTTAATGGTGATTTGACTAAAACTGTGGCCTCTTAGAGTGTTCAAAACGTTTTTCTATGATTTGACCTGCTGGCCTACTTTTTGACCCGACATGACCCATATTCAAACATTGTCAAGATGATAATTCTGAGCAAGTTTGATAATGATCGGACCAAAACTGGGACCTCTAGTGTGTTCACAAGGTTTTTCAACAATCTGACCTACTGACCTTCTTATTGACCAGACATGACCCATATTCGAAATTAACCGAGACATGGTCAAATGATCATTTTGAGCAAGTTTGATGATGATCGGACCAAAATTGTGGCCTCAAGTGTGTTCAGAGGGTTTTTCTATGATTTGACCTACTGACCTACTTTATGACCCGACATGACCCATATTCGAACTTGACTGAGATATTGTCAAGGTGGTCATTCTGGGCAAGTTTTATGATGATCGAACCTAAACTGTGGCCTCTAGTGTGTTCAGGTTTTTCTACGATTTGACCTACTGACCTACTTTTTGACCGACATGACCCATATTTGATCTTGACCAGAGATATTGTCATGACTATCATTCTGAGCAATTTTGATGATGTTCGGACCAAAACTGTGGCCTCTAGTGTGTTCAGAAGGTTTTTCTCTGATTTGACCTACTGACCTACTTTTTGACCCAACATGACCCATATTCGAACTTGACTGAGACATTGTCAAGATGATCATTCTGGGCAAGTTTGATGATGATTGGACCAAAACTGTGGCCTCTAGTGTTTTCAGGTTTTTCTACGATTTGACCTACTGACCTACTTTATGACCCGACATGACCCGTATTCGAACTTGACCGAGATATTGTCAAGATGATCATTCTGGGCAAGTTTTTTGATGATCGAACCTAAACTGTGGCCTCTAGTGTGTTCAGAAGGTTTTTCTCTGATTTGACCTACTGCCCTAATTTTTGACCCAACATGACCCATATTCGAACTTGACTGAGACATTGTCAAGATGATCGTTCTGGGCAAGTTTTTTATGATGATTGGACCAAAACTGTGGCCTCTAGTGTATTCACAACCTTTTTCTATGATTTGACCTACCAACCTACATTGTGACCCGACATGACCCATATTCGAACGTGACCAAGATATTATTAAGATGCTCATTCTGAGCAAGTTTGATGATGATTGGACCAAACCTGTGGCCTCTAGTGTGTTCAGAAGGTTTTTCTATGATTTGACCTACTGACCTACTTTTTGACCCGACAACACCGATATTCGAAGTGGACTGAGATATTGTCAAGATGATCAGTCTGGGCATGTTTGATGATGATCGGACCAAAACCGTGGCCTCTAGTGTGTTCAGAATGTTTTTCTCTGATTTGACATACTGACCTACTTTTTGACCCGAAATGACTCATATTCGAACTTGACCGAGATATTGTCAAGATAATCATTCTGAGCAAGTTTGATGATTATCGGACCAAAACTGTGGCCTCTAGTGTATTCACAAGGTTTCTCTATGATTTGACCTACTGACCTACTTTGTGGCTCGACATGTCCCATATTCGAACTTGTCCCAGATATTGTCAAGACGATCATTCTGAGCAAGATTGATGACGATCGGACCAAAACTGTGGCCCTAGTGTTCACAAGGTTTTTCTATGATTGACCTACTGACCTACTTTTTGACCCGGCATTAACCCATATTCGAACTTGACCGAGTTATTGTCAAGATGATCATTCTGAGCAAGTTTGATGGCGATCGGCCCAAAACTTTGGCCTCTAGAGTGTTCACAAGGTTTTTCTTTGATTTGACCTACTGACCTACTTTTTGACCTGCCATGACCCATATTCGAACTTGACCGAGATATTGTCATGATTATCATTCTGACCAAGTTTGATGACGATTGGCCCAAAACTGTGACCTCTAGTGTGTTCACAAGAAAAGTTTACGGACGCACGGACGGACGCACGCACGCACGGACGGACGCACGCACGCACGGACGGACGCACGACGGACGACGGACAAAAAGTGATTCCAAAAGCTCACCTTGTCACTACGTGACAGGTGAGCTAAAAAGCGGAATTTGAAAATATTTGAGGGTCACTGATGAGGCCTAATTGGCCGAAACTAGCTAGTCTGGCCTAGAAAACATGTACACTTCATATTTTCCAGTTCTGTGGTGTATTCCTTGCTTCCAAAGGATAACCATTTTATAGAACACATTTAACGTCACTACAGCTGGTGTCTGGGAATGTGTGGCGGCCGTAAAAAGTCTCCCTGCCCTACATCATAGTGTAGTTTATATTTTCTTGTCCTTTGGGATCATTGATTCCAATGCGGAATTTGAAAGTATATGAGGGTCACTGATGAGACCTAATTGGCCGAAACTAGCTAGTCTGGCCCAGAAAACATGTGCACTTCACATTTTCCAGTTCTGTGGTGTATTCCTTACTTCCAAAGGATAACCCTTTTATAGAACAGATTTAAGGGGGTCAAAATTATACATGCCTATATGCCTGTTTTCGTGATGGAAGTTCCACTGTGTGTAGACATTATTTGTTTTGATCTTATATCGTGGTTTACCATCTTAGTACATATTTCCATTTTTTTTTTTGCTTTGGATTTAGTTTTATGGTCCTTTCATCTATTTCGTGTAGATCGTTGATGAAAGGTGAGCCTAAACTGGCGTAACCGAAGAAAAACCGCTTGACTTTCCTTTGCAGAACACGTGACCGGAGCCAGGCTCGAAGTCACAACGGTGAAAGGCCTAATGATTAAGAGACAACGTTCTTATCCACTAGGCCACGGACGCCCGTTGGTATTTCAAATAAATCTACCATGTTCACTGATCAAAAAATTTTGATACAATTTAATTTGTCAACAACGGTGTCCTTTCCGACTGAGCTGTTAAAGATTGGTCCGTTATTCCATTTGATTCACTTACTGGCGTCGATACCGTAGAAGTCTGCTCCGATGAACTGTTCGAGATTTTCTGTCGTCTCGGAAGTGCCTGAAAAAGTTTCGCCCAGAAATATTTGTCACTTATCCGTAGATAAACATGGGTCCTTATATAACAAGTGAGTTCTTTATCCATCAGTTCCTGATCAAGATCCTCTAGGATAATCATTATCAGATTTGAGTTCTTTTCTTGCAACAGTTTCATATGCGCTTGTTTGAATTCCATCTTACACCACTCGCTACGTAAAAAATTGTTAGAAATAACAAGTAAAGTTGTGAGACTAGATTCTATATTTGAAATAATGTTATAAGCAATCGTCTTCCCAAGTCTAAAATCACGGTCACCTCTGCAAATTTTGAAAGGATGTTCATGGTTTTCGAGTCTTGGGATGAGCTTCTGGGAGACGAAATCATCGTCATGACTGGAGTTAGAAAGAAAGATATCATATTTTAAATTAGTTTTTACTTTCCTCCTAAACCAGTATATGCCGAAAGTAGCTATTAAGAATAATTGGATACTGGTCCATTTAAAGCGCACTATTACAGATGCGACTACACCAACAACTAACACTGACCCAACGACGATGACCACTGGTTCAGCCATTAAAGGTCTAGGATTGTTACAGACGAATTCAGAGTCATCTGTACTAATTACTGCCATCCCAGTGGTGCAAAGAATTTTATCCAGTTTTGGAATATGCTTCTTGTGTTGGAGAAGCCATTTTTTAAACCACAAGGAGTGGCAGTCACATTCAAATGGATTGCCTTCTAATGTGAGTAGCGATAAATGTGTGAAGTTCATTGTTTCCATCTCCTGAGGCATATAATGTATAAGATTGTCATTCAAATACACTGTCTGAATATCCTCCAACTCAGGAATGATTTTCGGATTCAATTTTTCGATTTTATTTTGAGATACATCTAAAATCGAAACGTACTTTAAATACCATCTCGGATCTAAATTGCGAAGTTCAGAATTCTTTACGATAAAATTAATCTTATTGAAAGCGGGTATATCAGTAGGGAGGATTTTCGCAGAATAAGACAGCCCGCAAACAACAGTTAGTAGAGACAGACTTATTGTTCCTGAGCACGAACACCCGTCTGGACATTTTGTCAATACTGTACAATTAAAATCATAATCTGGCACAGCGTACACTTTCATGCCACGTAAACTTGGTGGACTGTAACATGACATGGAGAAAACTGGATTGTTAGGGTCCATATGACGGAATATTTTCAACATCGAGGCGAACTGATACATCGAACAGTCGCAAATGAAGGGATTGAACCTAATATCGATACCACAATTCCAGAGGTTATAAAGTTGAAGTATATTTGTAACATTGAATAAATGTTTATAGTAAGTGACATTTATGCGCGTCATGTTATTATGCATAGCCTCCAAGTAAAAACTCTTTTTTTCGTCAAAGTCGGCTATAGATAAATTTGCACTGTTTGTTACATACGAGATGGCGTTGAAAGAAACATTGACGATAATATTTAAATTGTCTTTGATCATGGATATCAAACTTGAATCAACTGAAACTAAGTTGTTATATTGGGCATATAAAGAATGAAACTGTGTTAGATTTCTGTTGAAAGTACCAGGCTCTATCATTTTTACGCTATTGTTTGTGATTATCAGAGTCTGAAGGTTAGAGAAACAGTCCAAACTGCCTTTTCTGAGGACAGTGATGTTGTTACACTCGACATTTAAGTATCTCAGTAAAGCGCATATGTGTTCTGCATTTGAAAAGTCCAATTCAGTTAAATCGTTGTAGGAAATGTCAAGATGCTTAATTTCCTTTAAAATACATATTTCAACTGGTATTTTCTTGAGGTGACTGTTTCGGAATATTAATGATTCAGTCTGTTCATGTCGTATAAAGCATTCCAAGATTTCTCCACTCTTGAAATCATCACAATGAACAACCAAGGTGAAATTCGCAATTCTATCACATGTGCATGACGGTTTGCTCATCATATGCTTGTTGCAGTCATAGTGCGTCCCTTACACAAGAAGAACGACCAACATGAAACCATGCATGTTGTATGCGCACCACTGAAAATATGCAACAGAAATTTACAGACTGAAAACGCCTGTTAGAACGATGTCATTTCATGATACTTTGCCTTTCAAACGAGTCTTTCATCATCTTTGCTAGTTTTTGTTCTTTTCTTTACCACGAATCAGCTAGTAACGTATCTGAATATTTGGGAATAACTGGAATTTTGATCTCTTTTGAAGTCGTTTTAACAGCACCAAGAAAATCTGTAAAGAAGATTTTTTTTTTTCAATTATTTTTCAGACAAAGAACGCTCGATATTGTATGTGATACGTCTGCTGGTAGGCTTTTTTCATGAAATGTCAGACTCTATTATCTCTAAAAGATATACAGTCGAACTTCCATGTCACGAACCTCTTTGGGATCATAAAATTTGTTCGAGACAGCGGTAGTTCGAGCCACGCAGGGTTACTTTTAGTGCCATACCAGGGGGAATATTGAAGATAATTGTGGGATGTCTTTACGGTGTTCTATATTACAAAATATATGTTGTGTGTACTTATTAGAATCGCCTCATCGAGGCGATTCTAATGAACACACACAGCAAATATTTGCAAGATAAAGGAAAAAAATCTCCCTACATTATCCATACATCGTATATGGAGAAATTTCCTGCGGACTCAAGAACGGGTTCATCTATGGTAAACGAGCCATCGGGATTCGAGCA
This sequence comes from Lucinisca nassula, assembly GCA_963580285.1. Taxonomy (NCBI): domain Eukaryota; kingdom Metazoa; phylum Mollusca; class Bivalvia; order Lucinida; family Lucinidae; genus Lucinisca; species Lucinisca nassula. The sequence continues at coordinate 143,832,408 of OY757011.1, read as the reverse complement.
ATTGAAGTTCTACTGTAGAAAATAATTGAAGAAAAGGGAGTTTTTACATGATTCTGCTTGGCGCTTAAAAGTTCAGGATACGTTTGAGTGGATGGTTTGTACAGTTCGCTGAGTCCATATCCTTGTACGATTTGACAGCACTTGAAGCCATCACAGAAACTGCCTTAAGTAAAGTATGACTTTGCTTATCTGAGGGTCACTGATGAGACCTAATTGGCTGAAACTAGCTAGTCTGGCCCTGAAAACATGTACACTCCATATTTTTCACTTCTGTGGTGTATTGTTTGATGTTTGAATTGAGGTTTAACGTCCCCGTCAACACTGTAAAGGTCATTTTGGAGACGTTGCTTCCAATTTTGTGGGACTTTTACCCGACATTGAGATGAAATGACATCTCAAGCCCTGTCGCCCAATGAAACCAATAGGGTTTATTAGCATGGACGGTCCGCCTCGCACCAGGGTTCATGGACAGGCTTAGATCCTCTAAGTGGTTTACCAGTACTAGTGTGCGGGCCGGATTCAGCTCTGCGTGAAAGCATCATGCAGCCCATATATTTCTTCAAGCCCCTATGGGCGGGGGCGAACTTCTGTGGTGTAATCCTTGCTTCCAAAAGATAACCCTTTTATAGAACATATTTACAGGAGTTATCATTCTGATATTCACTCCATCGGAGGAGAGTTACTTCGAATCTGCACAGCCCGCACTCCGAAAGATGTTGGAATTGATGAATATCAAGGGATCTTATCTCGTCCAATGCGGCAGGTAGAAATGTTCTGTTCTATTCATTCATTTCAGGGTGTGCTTCAGCCGGCTAACGTTCCTTGTCATTGAATTAGACGTGTTACTTTGTACATTCACGAAATGGACATTCTGAAAACAACAACAAAATCGTTTTGGTCAATAATAATTTGAGCCATTTCATTTCAAAAACACGCGTATACAAATACATTGAGAACTTTATCGCAGAAAACAAGAAAATTTTAAGATGAAAAATTGTGATATTTTTTTCTTATTTCTGCTCAAAATATAGATTGTGGGTACTCGTTAGAACCGCCTCAATGAGGCGGTTCTAACGAGTACCCACAATCTATACTTAGGAGAAGAAATATGAAAAATAAGGTTTACCCCTATAAACCCCAGTTTTATTATATAAAAGTGGGGTTAAAGGGGGTCAAATTTATATAGGCGTGTTTTCGTGAGAAAATCAAAGCACCGGGAATACCAATGGGTCGACTGTCTTTGAGTGTAGATTGGGAAAATGGGCCTGAACGGTGTATTAACCCTTAAATTCCTGTACTGTAGGCGGGTCGTGTAGACCCTGATCAGACACTGTGTTTTTCGGCGTATGGCCCTTAAATTCCAGAACTGTAAGAAACAGTGTAAACCCTGTTCTGACGCCGAGTTCTGCGGCGTCCGATCTAGGTATACACTGTTTGCCAAACCCGACCCATGATTCCAGCCCAGATTCTGCAATCAATAAATAAAATGAATAAGTTACATGGATTTCTACAAATCGGATTCCAGCACTAACAGAGGTTTGTCCTCATAACTTTTGGGTCGACCGATAAACAATCGACCCAAGATGTCATTATCTTATTGATGACCAGCTAAGGCAAGGGATTTCTCTGCTAACCAGACAAGCAAAAGTTTGAACAATTCACCATGCGAACAAGTCCGTGAAATGAACACAACCCCTAAATCCCACTTTATATAGAGAAAACAGGGGTTTACGGTGCATACATTATTTTTCTTCTATACCGCAACCAGCCATTCTAGTAACCTAATAAACCTAATAAAGGGGGTCAAATAACTCGGCACGCTATAATCGGTAGTGACTTGTAATAGAATAGAATATAATACCTTCTACTGACCTACAATACGTCTAGTGACCGATTATAGACCGGACCTACTTTTCATGGGTTGGTAACTCGAAGCCATCGTAAATATATCAACTAAGATGTACTTAAGACATACTTAAGGTGACCACCGTAAAATTTATGATATCGTTATGCCGGTAACTGAAAACCTGTCGTATCGTTTCCATAAAGTGACGATCATTTTACCACTTACGATTTACCTGTGTAATTTTTAATCACGTGCAAAGCGCTTCGGAAACTTTTGTAAGCCAGGGCATAGCAAAATAAAATAACGCTTAACATCATACTATAAATGATAATACCGGGGTTTGTTTAACAACAAGGGAGCCTTGTTGGAGCCTTTTCTACCAAAAAGGATTGGGTAGCGGTATCATTATAGGCAAGGTTCTAAATAAACTATGGGATGAGAAACAATGACACAACTGGCGACCCCTTCTCTGCATTTCCTACTGATTTGCCATGCCTGAGCTCAGATTAGCATCAATTACTTGAAAGTGTCTTAAACAAATGGTCGTTGCTTTGAGATTTAAAGGTCCCAGTCAACACTATATCAGTCATGTTCAGCTACTGACAGCTTTTCTGCAGAGTTGTCATGCAGCCCCCAGTGGGCACGGATCTTTGCTTCGGTGAATCGTGTATACAGCCGAATCTTTAAATCTTTAAATGCATAGGCTGATCTGCGGTTCCTGTACAGCAGTCCTCAGGACAGGGCGTACAATATAGAAACTTGTTCGTTGTAACACATGTTTGCTTTCCCACCTAGCCAAGAATTTTCTCCCATTACAATATTTTTATCTGTATTATACGCCCCCCCCCCCCCCCTCTCACCCACACACCCACACACCATCCCCCACGTGTGAGACACAATACGGGATTAAATCAGGGTGTCTCGAGGAAGGCTTTGAATAACAAAATCCCCACGCGAGGAATTAATTGGTCCCTTGAGAAACTTCTTTTTTGATCGCTATCATTACATGAAAACTTACTTGTGCGCGAAAAAGGTGTGAAGTAGGAAGCGAGAAATAGTAGAAATGGGAAATAGGAAGTGAGCAGTCATGACTGCTATTTCTCAAAAACAGGACCGCACCCCCCCCCCCCCCCACACACACACACCTTCCCCCACGTGTGAGACACAATATGGAATTAAAACATGGTTTCTCGAGGAAGATTTTGAATAACAGAATTCCCACGCGAGGAATCCCATGGTACTTGAGAATCTTTTTTTGATCGCTATCATTACATGAAAAACTTTCTTGTGTGAAGTAGGAAGCGAGAAATAGGAAGGAAATGGGAAGTGAGCAGTCATGACTGCTATTTCTCAAAATAAGACGATTGTGGTCAGTAGTACACTTATTGTATAGGCTATACTATCTTTTACCTTAATTCTTTTTTTCTTCTTCTTTTCCTCCTTTTTTGACATGACTATTACACACATAAATAAACAGCTTGCACATAATAATTACGTACTACATATATTACATGTTTATCGGAGATGTATAGATCTTTGTTTGCATGTATTTTAATACAGGTAATTCTGCTAAATATAGCATATATCTGCCTTAATACAATACCATACAATACATGTTTCGCATAGCATTACTTAAAAAAAACATGTGTGCCGAGAAAAAAGTGGATAGATGCACAACTTCTTTTCTTATGCTTCTATGTAGTGTCTGTTTCTTTCGCAATAGTTAAGATGAGGTTACGGAGAGCCTGAGTTGCCCGTAACTTTACGATATGGTTATGTTGTCTCCAAAAATCACGGTACTTTCGAGTTACGCACACTAATCGCTACGAGGTGACTTAGATATACTTAACCCTATAGGTGCCACAGGGCCAATATTGGGCCACAGGTGTAACTACGTTGAGTGCCAGCGGGCCAATTTTGGGCCAATACTTTGAATAAAGATAGAAAGATATCTGCGGGACAACATTCTCATTTCTTTTCTGTTTTGACCAGAAAAATCCTTTAAAAACATTCTCCAAGTAAGCCTTAAGAGAGCTTCGAGTTACCAACCCCAGGTCCGTAATTTGCAAGTGTTAACAATAACATGCAACCTTTTATACTCGGGAAAACAACGAAATTGCAAGTTAAAACCTTTGCAATATTTATTGCAACAGATTTTCAGAAATTTCAGCTAAATTCTTACCTTCTCGGCTTTCCTGGTTTGAATGGTCCGTTGAAATAATTGCGCACTGCTACTGCGGTTGCGTCTCAACCGCGAAAATAATTTCTAAATTTAAAATAAACAATTCATTTGCAGATTTTCATACATAATGTAAACTGCTGAGATACTTTTATGCGAGCGTCCATGTTGTTTACTACGTCTTTGGTGCGCGGTGACGTCACAAACTTTGCACTCCTTGACGTCGTGTGCGCGCCATGGCGCTGAAATGTCGTTTAACACGCCACACTGTCTGTTGTCTCTTTTGCTTAAATGCTAAATTATTGTAAAACCCCTTGATTGTTTTGAATTGCGGTATAGACTAAATACACGATTAGTGTCTTTAACAATAAAATATACGGGCCTCCGTGACTTAATGGATAAGAGCGCTGACTCTTAGTCATTAGGTCTCTCACCGCCGTGGGTTCGAGCCTCACTCGGGTCACGTGTGAGACGCCAAGTTCTGCAACGGAAGGTCAGGTGGTTTTTCTCCGGGTACTCCGGTTTTCGCCCACCTATGATTAACGATCGGCTCGATATGAGTGACATAATCTTGAAAGGGCCGTAAAACCCAAACCAAAAAAAAAAAAAAAAAAAAAAATGATAATAAAATATAATCGATTCGCCCCGACAATTTTATAGGGGCTCGCTAAAACTCGCCACTATAAAACTGTCTAAGGCTCACCGATTATATTTTATTATTAAAGACACTAACCATGTATTTACTATTTTCTGCTGTAAGACATATGTTTTGGGTACTCGTTAGAACTGCTCCATTTAGGCGGTTCTTACGGGCACCCACAACCTATGTTTGCAGTAAAAAAAGAAAAATATCACGGATTTTCATCAGAAAAGCAGCCATGTTGCAGATGTGAAAATATTGCACTATGTCGCACGGGGGTGTTATCGTAATGTTCAGACACAGAAACGAAAGATACTATATAGTTTTCAAACACGCTGGTCAGATTGCGCGGATGTGCAGGATGGTCTTCACTTTTGTTGTTCTTAAATGTAATGGCACAGGTTTTCTCATGACGTGACAAACAGTTTCCTTCTCGAGGGCAAATTCTTTTCTTCAAGGGGAATGGGTAAACTTTCAGGGGAGGCAACACCTGCAAAAGCATTTTTGTCTCCAATGTCAAAAGGCGTCAACTCTCAAAGCAAAGAATTTGCTCCTGAGGACCAAATTCTCTTTCCATTTAAGAGTGGACCCCTTTTTCTGTGCACAGAGTTTATAGACAAGAGGACCCAGAGAGCCCTAATTCGCTCACATGAGTGTCACTGTCTGTAGTTCATTCTATTGTTAGCTCTGGCGGCCATCTTTTTCATCAGAGCAGGACGATTTGAGCTATGTTGGTAGGGAGTCACCAAGGCAACATTCTTGTGAAGTTTGAATCAAATTGGCCCAAGGGTTTAGGAGGAATTAACGTTTGAAGCAAATTTACGTTTTTTCTATTTTAAGCTCTAGCAGCCAACTTGTTCATCAGAGCAGAACGATTTAAGCTATATTGGTAGGGAGCCACCTAGGTAACATTCCTGTGAAGTTTAAATTAAATCTGCCCAAGGGTTTACGCGGAGTTCGCATTTGAAACAAATTTACAATGTTTTTAGCTCATCTGATCACGAAGTGCTCATGATGAGCTATTGTGATCAGTCAATGTCCATCGTCCGTCGTCCGTCGTCAACAATTCCTTTAAAAGACAACTCCTCATAAACCCTTGGGCCATTTTCATTTGCTTACGTTACCCTTTACCAAGTAAATAAAATCATTCTTCTCTGATGAACAATATGGCCTTCCGAGCTAAAAATAGAAAACAAAAAATCAACAATTTGCTTAAAATGCTAACTCCTCCTAAACACTTTGTCCAATTTCAATTAAACTTAATAGGAATGTTGCCTAGGTGACTGTCTACCAAAATAGCTAAAATCGTTCTGCTCCTATGAACAAGATGGTCGCCAGAGCTAAAGATAGAAAAACATTTACACGACTTCTCCTCTCATACTCCTTTGCCAATTTCATTCAAACAAACTTCATTCGTATGTTGCTTAGGTGACCCCCTACCAAAATAGCTAAAATCGTTCCGCACCGATGAACAAGATGGCCACCAGAGCTAAAAATAGGAAAATTTTCAAATGAATACTCCTCCCAAACCCCTGGGCTAATTTGATTCAATCTTCATAAGAATGTTGCTTACATTACCCTCTACCAAAGTAACTAAAATCATTCTGCTCTGATGAATAATATGGCCTTCAGAGATAGAAAAAGAAAAACATCAACAATTTTCTTAAAATGCTAACTCCTCCTAAACACTTTGTCCAATTTCAATTAAACTTCATAGGAATGTTGCCTAGGTGACTGTCTGCCAAAAGAACTAAAATCTTTCCGCTCTGATGAACAAGATGGTCACCAGAGCTAAAATAGAAAATATTTAATTGATTAAATCTCCCATACCAATGGGCTAATTTCATTCAAACTTCATAGGAATGTTCCCAAGGTGACCCTCTACCAAAATAGCTAAATCGTTCTGGTCAAATGAACAAGATGGCTACCAGAGCTAAAAATAGAAAAACGACAACAATTTGCTTCAAATGCTAACTCCTCCTAAACACTTTGTCCAATTTCAATTAAACTTCATAGGAATGTTGCCTAGGTGACTGTCTACCAAAAGAACTAAAATCTTTCCGCTCTAATGAACAAGATGGTCACCAGAGCTAAAAATAGAAAATCTTTAATTGATTAAATCTCCCATACCAATGGGCTAATTTCATTCAAACTTCATAGGAATGTTCCCAAGGTGACCCTCTACCAAAATAGCTAAATCGTTCTGGTCAAATGAACAAGATGGCTACCAGAGCTAAAAATAGAAAAACGACAACAATTTGCTTCAAATGCTAACTCCTCCTAAACCCATGGGCCAATTTCAGGTAAACTTCACAGGAATATTGCCTAAATGTCTCTCTACATAAATAGCTAAAATTGTCCCACTTTGATGAACAAAATGGCCACCAGAGCTAAAAATAGAAAAATCCTTAAATGACTACTCCTCCCATACACATGGGCCAATTTCATTCAAACTCCATATGAATGTTGATTAGCTGACCTTAGGTACCATATTAGCTAAAATCGTTCTGCTCCAATGAACAGGATGTTCACCAGCGCTAAAAATAGAAAAAAGTCAACAATTTGCTTAAAATGCTAACTCCTGCTAAATCCTTGGGCAAATTAAGCTTCAACTTCACAGGAATATTGCCTAGGTGACTGCCTACCAAGATGGGTAAAATGGTTCCGCTCTGATGGCCGAGATGGCCGCCAGATCTAAAAATAGAAAAATATTTAAAAGTCATCTCCTTCTATACCCCTGGAAATAGACAAATCTTTAAACGACTCCTTCTCTCATACCCCCGGGTACGTTTCTTTCAAACTTCATAGGAAGATGGCCGCCAGAACTAAAAGTATAATAGAAAAATCTTCAAACGACTACTCCCATTTCATTCAAACTTGACAGAAATGTTTCTCAAGTGACCCTCTACCAAAATAGCTAAAACAGTTTCGCTCCAATGAAAAAAAATGGCCGACAGAGCTAGAAATAGAAATAATGTCAGCAATTTGCTTTAAATGCAAACCCCTCCTGGACTCTTTGGTCAGTTTGATTCAAACTTCACAGGAATGTAGCCTATGTAGCTCCATTCCAAAATAGCTAAATCTGATTGAAGCTGAAGTATAAGATGGCCTGCATAGCTAAAATTAAAAAATATATACATATATAGCCCTGAGCCAATTTCATTCAAACTTCATAGTGGTATTGCTGAAATGATACTCTATCAAAAGAGCTAAAACAGTTCTCCTCCAATGCATGAAATGGCTGCCAGTTATCCACATGACTTTTTGAAGCTATGTGACATCTTGAAATCAGGTGAGCGATCCAGGGCCAGCTTGGCCCTCTTGTTCTATTTTAGGCTCTGGCGGCCATTTTGCTCAATGGAGCGGAACCGTTTCAGCTATTTTGGTAGAAAGTCACCTAAGCAACATTCCTATGAAGTTGACAGAAATTGGCCAAAAGATACAGGAGGAGTTGTCGTTTAAAGATTTTTTCTCCATTTTTAGCTCTGGCGACCATCTTGTTCATCAGAGCGGAACGATTTAAGCTATTTTAGTAAGGAGTCAGCTAGGCAACATTCCTGTGAATGTTGAATCAAATTGGCCCAAGGTTTAGGTTGAGTTCCCGTTTGAAGCAAATTTACGATGTTACTCTATTTTTAGCTCTGGCGGTCATTTTGCTGAATGGAGCGGAACCGTTTTAGCTATTTTGGTAGAAGCAACATTCCTTTGAAGTTTGAATGAAATCGGTCCAAGGGTACAGGAGATGTTGTCGTTTGCAGATTGTTTCTATTTTTAGCTCTTGCGGCCATCTTGTTAATCGGAGCGGAACGATTATGGTAGGGAGTCACCTAGGCAACATTCCTGTGAAGTTGGAATCCAATTGGCCCAAGGGTTTAGGAACGCTTTGCTTTTAATGCAAATTGTTGGCGACGGACGACGCACGACAGACGACGGACACTGACTGATCGTGCTCAGGTGAGCAAAAAGCTAACGGGACGTTCCGAAAGTTGTGTGTCTGTGAAAAATGGCGGAAAAATCTACCAGGTATTATTCCCATTCCCCTTAATAGTACTCCTCTCTAGGAGAAAATTATATTAATATCTTTTTTTTTTTTTTAGATTTTCTCGCTTGAGCGTAATAATAATTTTTCTGGCTACGTCATCATTGCGAATGTTTTCACATTCTATACTTTAACTTTAAGCAATTTACAAGCTTTTTATTTCTAAAGCAAGACTGCTTATTACGTCGTCATTATACCCCCCCTCCCCAACCTCCTACAAACACACACCTGATAGGGTCGGGGGACACTCTGTTTCCTATCCGTCTGTCTGTTTGTTCGTCCGTCTGTCTTTATGTCTATCTGCCCGTCACGCTATCGTGACTGTTTCGTAACCTATGATATACTTCCATATTTGCATGAATATTTAAAGAATGTATAACAATACGAGACAACATGCAGGTGCAATGACCATAAGTTTGGTTTTGCTACTTTTGGCCTTTGAACATTTAGTTATTGGGATTAAAGAGCAATTACAAAGAAATTATAAATATTCTCAGAATTAAGCAGGGTGAAAGCAGTCACAAATAGGGCCATTTTATTGAAAACCACATGAAAAAGTCCAATTCATTTTAAGTTATGCTTATTTACATTTAATACATACCTGTCCTTCACTAAGAGTAACCCTCCTTGAATTGTCTTTGATTTAAACCCACAATGCAATATTCTGTGATGTCATAGTGGTTTTAAACTTTTTAAAAATAATTTTAAACTACCATATTTTCCATTTTGCAGTTGCCTATTATGTTTTTCTCATGCCCTTTGGTTACCGTGTTTGTTGTTCATTATTTAGGATAGAAATAAATTTATTTCGAATTTCAAACTTAAATTTGAATGTACGAGGTCTAATTCAAATTTAGTTTAAATATATTTGATTGCATCAAAATGAGCAATGGGGTTGGGCCACAAGTTCTGACATGTTGGGTGGTAAAGTACTAATTTGCTATATTCCACATCTGTTGTGCTAACGAAAATAGATTTATTTGATATTCGCAGGACTTAGCTCTGAAATCGATTTGAAGTTTTAATAAAGTTATGGGCAGCGTCAAACAAAATAATATTATTTATTTTATACTTAGCAGTGAAATCAATGCATATCTGAAACAAATAAAAATGATATCAATCACAAGTGAAATGATATCGTATCATTGGTTTGGTCGCCATGAGGCGGGCAAACCGGGTATAATGACCAGATTGTAGCTGTTCCATGGAGGGGCACGTGACGCGATCAACCAATCAGCTTAAACGATGATGCAATACTATACTGCAATTACAGGAAACAGCCTGCCTGAATAGCGAAACAGACCGAAAAGCAAGCGTTTCAACTCCAATTAAGGGAAATTGATACACCTGGCAGGTGTGGCAGTTAGTCTACCAGTTTTACCGTATTTCGAAACACACCTATTCAAATACATTGCCATTTTTTGGCCAAAGAAAAAGAAATTTTAAAAAGAAAAATTGGAATATTTGCCTTTTTTGCTCAAAACATAGACGAGGCGATTCTATCGAGTACCCACACTCCAGTGTCTCAGAGCATGAATACGGAAATTAATGTATACCCCTGCAAACCCGAGCTTTACTATATAAAAGTGTAGATTATATTTTCTTGTTCTTTGGGATCATTGATTCCATTGTGGAATTTTGACAATATCTGAGGGTAACTGATGAGGCCTAATTGGCCGAAACTAGCTAGTCTGGCCCAGAAAACATGTACACTCCATATTTTTCAGTTCTATGGTGTATTCCTTGCTTCCAAAGGATAGCCCTTTTATAGAACACAAACTGTAAATGGCCAATTAATTCGAACAGTAAAAAAAATAAATACTGATCCGGGTGTTGGAATTATTAGAAAATATCAGATTGGAAATTTATCAGTGTTAGAAAGAATTCCATACATTGGATCAGGCTGTGTTCAATATTTTATACAACTACGTTTTTTTCCCCGTGGCCCTGTCAATCCGCACGTGATTAGAAGTTATAAATATCACTTATGCAGTGCAGAAAAGTTTGATCTATAAATAAGTCAGTGTGTGCAGGGGGTCTTTGAATGCGATACACATTGTCATTAATGACATTTACACCTATTGAACTATCACTATTCCCTTTAAAATGGGCGAGTCAATTTGTGATCTCAGGAATAACAGAAATTGATTTGTTTGGAGCAAATTCTTTTCTTAAGAGTAGCCCATATCTAGGAAAAAGAGGATGCAGCAGACAAAGTCCAGCTACATGTATATATGGGATGGGATGTTGAAACCCGCACGTGCAGTTACCCAGTGGAGCTAGGCGCATAGATACTTCACACCCCCACCCCCACCCCCACCCCCACCTATATTGTTTAAGCGCATAGTGAAGCCTCAGGCGAGACTGCGCAGCCTTGTTTGTGTATTCTCTGTTTACTAATAAGCAGTCTCAAATCAGCGTGAGCCGGGGGCATGTAGCAATTCAATGCCCATCGAAGTAGTCCGGTGAAGACTGATTAGACTGTGCGGATGCAAAACCATCATGTTATTTGGATAGGCAAGTAACAAGAAAAAGAAAATGCGGACATCATACACAAATTTGATCTTCACTTTATGCGCGATGAAACATTTCAAAACTCTTGAACATTGAAGACACAATCCCGATTGCACAACTGTGCAGACTTATCAGTCTTTTCTGTACGCACATGCGCAATAAGTATTTTACTCGAGATAGGAGATCTGAAGAGACTGATCCTTGCACTTGGTAACTTAGGATGTGTTTGTAACGTCGCAAGCAGATTGGGCCGGTCAAATGTACACGCCGTCGTTTTAAGCCGGCGCACGGCGAAAAAAAAAAGGTTTCAAACGAAGGACCAGATTAGCCTGCGCATCTAGCCAATGTGGCCATAGTTTCACCTGTTGTTCTTTGATTAGCACAGAGGCCATGGTAGGCACATACGAACAACGAAGACTATTGAGACTGCATGAATGTGCAGGCTGACCTGAGTCTTCCCACCACACCGAATATGACTTATTTTCTTAATCATGTTCCCTGAAATTACTTCCAATAAAACATTGTCACCGTGAAATAAATGGGCATCTTCATTTGCTCCTGAGAAAACCAGGGTAGCCCAACCAGGTAACCTGAATTAAACTACCTTTTTGCATGCAACAACCATGAATTTCACTCGCACGTGCTAAAAGACGTTCTGTGAAAAAAGGCGGGAAACTCTCAATTAATATTAAAGGGGCGCTTCTGCTATCAAAGAGGCATTGAATCAATGCCCCAGCACATGGAAAAAGGGTAACACTGTCACACAAATAATAATGAAAGCTGAAGCTACGCTCCAAGTCTGAGAGCAATGCGAAAACACTTGCATATGCATGGTGATCCAAGCCTTTGTAGGCCACAATGCTACATCACCGACTAGGATCAGCCTGAACATCGATGCAATGTGATCAGTCTTTACTGAACCCTTAAATCTTACGAAGTCACAAGGCTAAGTGAAACCCTTTGCCTTGCATACCGGTTGTGGGTGGGCATGTTCAGTGTTTGCAGGTCGTTGAGAAACCAGCAAAGACACATCTTAGCGTACTCACTCATGCAATCCGATTAGAGTCTTCGCTGATCGCATGAGCCTGATGCAGACGATGGGATTTTCACAACATAAATAAGCGAAACTCCTGTGGCTCATCAAGGTTGATCTAAGCACTTGCAGCCTGCGTTTCTCGCAGTCTAATCAGTATTCGGCGAGGATATGAACCTTCCACTACCACAGGGCTATCGAAAGTGAGAGAAGCGAAAACCATTTGCCTTACAGAGTGCATGTTAATCCGAGTCTTAGGAAGTCGCACACATTTCATGCTAAGTTTTCTTTTTTTCGTGCGCTAGATCATATACGACCAGTACGATGTTGTAATGATAAACTAGGGAACGGTCCGAAATGCTTGTTCTTGATGCATTTTTCGGCATTTTTTTGTGTGTTCGAAGTATTAAAATTCTGATTTCTGAAAAATTTGGGAGTTCGAATTAAATGAGAAAGTTTTCAGCCACAAATTCGAAATAATTTTGGGTGTTCGAACTGCTAGGGTGTTCCAATTAATTGGTCACCTACCGTATTTTACTTCACTACAACTGGTGTGTGGGAATGTGTGGCGGCGGTAAAACGTCTCCCTGCCCTACATCATAGTGTAGATTATATTTTCTTGTCCTTTGGGATTATTGATTCCATTGTGGAATTTGGAAAATATCTTAGGGTCACTGTTGAGGCCTAATTGGCCGAAACTAGCTAGTCTGGCTCAGAAAACATGTGCACACCATATTTTTCAGTTCTGTGGTGTATTCTTTGCTTCCAAAGGATAACCCTTTTATAGAACATATTAAAGGGGATCACAATAAATTATTCTATAGGCATGATTTCGTTATGGAAATACAATTTTAACGACCTTATAGTTGCTACTCTGTTGGCTCTGTCCAACTGAAAAAGGGGTCTACTCTAAAAGGGGAAGAATTTGCTTCTCAAGGGGTCTACTCTAAAAGGGGAGAATTTGCTCCCCAGGAGCAAATTCTTTCCTTTAAGAGTATACCCTTTAGACATATCCAAAGAGAAAGTACTTTTGCAGGAGTAGCAGTCATTTTCGCAAATTTTACGTCTTGTAATGCCATAATGGAGTAAGTCCATGGGGCCATGGAAACGAAAAACAACAGAACATAACTACTACTACTCACAAAGTGTGGCTGGCTATGGTAGCTCAGTCGGATGCAGTCTGACTGGCGATAAGGAAGACTCGGGTTCGATACCTACCGGGGTCGGCAACATTCTTTCGTGGAGATTATGAAATCTTTTCTATGGTCATCCTCTCCCTTCCGCTGATTCAGGAAGGGCAGGGGTCAGTTTTTGGCGACAGAATGTGCACTGAACTGGTAAACCGCTTACGGATAAGCCTGCTCAGGAAAAACGTGGATAGGTACACTGACATGCTCAAAAAAAGACCCAAAATCAGTGTTGACTGGGCCGTTAAATACAAATAAACAAAACTTGCAAAGTTTACTTCACACAGATAGGAACAGATTTATATATTCTGAACATCTTTCGGTACGCTCTAATAATAAGTATATGTAAATGTTGGAAAGACAGAACGTTATTTTTCCTCATTTATAAAGACCGCTGGGTGTAACGGGCCTCCGTGGCCTAGTGGATAAGAGTGCTGACTCTTAATCATTAGGTCTCTCAACGGTGTATGTTTGAGCATGGCTCAGGTCACATAATGAGAAGTTCTGCAACGGAAGGTCAGGAGGTTTTTCATCGGGTACTCTAGTTTTCACTCACCTACGATTAACGATCGGCTTGATGTGAGTGAAATAATCTTGAAAGGATCGTAAAACCAAACATAAAAAGATCGCTGGGTGTGTAAAAACAATTTCATGTCTTTGCTACTAGAATTAACGTCAGTGCCAAGGTCGAAGGTTCTAACTCTTCCAAATATATAAAATATTTAGGGAGCGAAACAAAGTCATAACGTTGATGGGTCGCTGTTTATTGTTCTTGAGCCCAGCACAGATAGCAATAGTTTCTTTTCAAAAACTTCATGACTACTAAGTGACCTGCCACCAGTTACAAACTGAGTTGTTAAAAGACTTTTTGGCGCATTCGATGGGAGCTATTGTATCTGATAAGCCGAGAGTGGTGTTCTTTATTTCCACTCAATACTTGACGTTTTACTAATCAGTTTCTTTTACAATTAAATTGAGATCCAGAAAGATATACAAAAGGATAGCAAATTTCAGGTTTTTCGGAGGTACCACTCAAAAAAACTGCCGAGGTTTAAGATACAGTCTGATTTGCAGCACTTTGTCTGGGCAGGCTTAGATCTTCCTAGGGTTCAGCAATACTTCAAAGTTCGGTCGGTTTCAGCTCAATCAGTCCAATATATTGCCCCAAGGTCTGATCGGCCCCCGTCCATCGAGGATTGAAGAAATAGATTGGGCTGCATGATGCTTCCACGCAGAGCTGATACCGGCCGCACATGAGTAGTAATAAATCGCCTAGAAAGTCTAAGCCTGCCCAGGAAAAGTGGCTCGAGTTGGACCGTTCATGCATTCCAACCATTTAGTTTCATTGGGTGACAGGGCTTGAGAAGGAGTTTTATCTGCCCGTTTTATCTCAGTACTGAGTAAAAGTCCCACAACATTTGAAGCAATGTCTCAAAAAGACCCATACAGTGTTTACAGGGACGTTAACAAGAAATGAAATAGATAACCAAGGCCCTACAGAAGGCCTGATGACTTAGGAAAAATCTTTTCATATGCCCGTTTGAAAAACAACAATAACAAAAAAAAAAAAAAAAAAAACAAAAAAAAAAAAAAAAACGGTCGTATTAAGTTACCGGGTTGGTGTCCGTCCGTCCGTTCGTTAACTTTTTTTCGTTTCCGTATAAATCCTACTATACAGTTTTCATCCGATCAAGCTTAAAATGTGTATGTGGTAAGGCTAAGATGTGAAGATATGCCTACAAATATTAACAGAGTTATGACCCTTTGAAAAATTCGGTTTAACATTTTCGTTTGGTTAAGTTTTGTGCTATACATGTGCAAACCATATGTAAGTTACATTTAGTTTATACATGTACTTGTCATGGCGTTAAACAAATTACCACAGAATACTCATCACTACCTACCCTTCCTGATACCAAGGTCACAGACTTCGAAATTTTATATACACGTTTTGTATTAAAGTTTATTTTTTTGTATTCAAAAAATGCACTAAGTGGGATAATGATATCAGCTGGCTCAAATCAGAATGTAGACTGACAAGACCAAACCTATTGGATGCTTTTTGAAAGCAGCCAACTTGTTTCACATGTGATTGATACCATTTATATCATTTCACTGTAGCGTGCCGGAACTACTTTTTTGTTTACGTTCTGGTCGAAAAAGGTTAACTTTCCTTTTATTTACCAAGAATAATAATTCCTTATGCCATTAGAACACATTTTGAAGTGTTACGGGTGGCATTAAAATTGAATGAACAGGCGCAATACCTGACAACAGCAGCGCTGTGATTTTGAACATGTCCCTTTTGCCGACACATATCTCGGGCACAATTTAAATGTTACCTCACAGATTTAGCCACAGTTGTCTTTGTTACAAATGGTCTACAAGGCGTACCAGTTCACTGAATGGCTGAGGTAGAGTTTGTGCCAGGAAATCTGTGCTCAAATCAGTGATTTTTTTTTTTTTTTGGAAAAACCGGTCGCGACGACCGCTACACGGAATCGATTATACAGTGGCTGGGTGCATGTCACTCAGAGCCTTCAAGATTAAAACGGACTTCAAATAAGCACAACGCATTCTATAACATACCTTGAAATGCATTCTTTGAACTATAAATGCAGAATCCAAAATGGCGACTTGTTTTTGCTTTGAAACTGACAGTTGTGACGTCATGTAGCCAGATCAAAATCGTGACGTCACCGTTTCGGGTCGATCAATTACCGTAAGTGTCCTAATAAATTATAAAATAAAAAGAACATTAACTTTTTTTCGGTGGATATCAAAAGTATTTCATCTCGTATGTTGAAAACATCCGAATTTTCACTCGTGCTTCGCACTCGTGAAAATTATGATGTTTTCAACACACTCGATGAAATATTTTTGGTATCCACCTAAAAAAAGTAAATATCCTCTATTTATCATATGACGTCGCGTCTGAGAGTGTAATAACGCCATGTAATATTTTCGATAATCCACTAGTGGATTAAATATGCAAATTAGCTAGATACGTCCCATAACGTTACATGTACGACGTGCTTAACGACGTCGCGTTTACAAATGGCGGAATATTGACATTTTTGTAAATAGTCGTGAATAAAATACGTTTTAAATGTCATATGATAAATAGAATCTTGCATTCGTGCTCATGTATTATTAAATTTATTAAACTCGTTGAGGAAAAGGGATGAAATGCTCGGCAAAGCCTCGCATTTTATCCATTTTCCTCAACTCGTTTAATAAATTCAATAATACATGACCACTCATGTAAGATCCTCTATTATCAGCACTAAGGTTTTGATTTCCAAAGCATATGTAGGAATTCTCGTACTACAGGTACTAATCCGCACCAATCTGTCACTTCTGTGACGCCAAGCCCGTCGCTAGTTCTCAGGGAAATGTATAAAATTATATAGGAGCCCGACATTTAACCATTAAATCATTTATTTCCATTAATACAAGAATTATAACCTCACAACTGATAAAATAAACGTATCTGATTAAGTTTGATACCAAGATATATTTTAAAAATGGCCCAGATTGTAATGGATGCTGCTAGGGTTTTTCAGTATTAAGTCTTTGTATTTTACAACAAAACTGGACAATAGCCTTAATTCAAACGCCCTAAAGTCATATTTTTTATAAAATTATCCGCTCGTTATAACTTCTTATTCGATAGATCTATTTAATCTCTACAGTTTTGTGGTAAAATATTAAAAACAAATAATTTATTAAAAGTGGCCCACAGTTTGCAAAATATAGCTTTATTTGACAAAATACAACAGCAAATGTGTCACACTCTGTTTAATTACCCACCAGCTTACACAGGTAAGACGACCGGTCAAAGGGAATTAATCGAAGCCTATCAAAAGTGGACAAAAAGCAGTTGAACATTTAGTGGATGGAACTTTCTGGTTGAGTTGAACAGAATTACACGTTGGTATGTATATTTGGTACATTGGAAAAAGTAATGTTCAGCATCTTCGGTACCATTCTCACAACTACAATTGGGATCCGGATGTAAATGATTATTGAATAAATCGTTATTTAAATTATTAAAATTACAGTAAGTAAGTAAGTAAGTAAGTAAGTAAGTAAGTAAGTAAGTAAGTAAGTAAGTAAGTAAGTAAGTAAGTAAGTTAATACTTTATTTAACGAGGGTAACCCACAAATCTTCCTTGGAGCCCCAACAACAAGACATAAATTTGTACATAAAACAAGTGAAAATGTACTGATGTACCCATTTAAGCCGAGTGGAGCCGTCCATCCCTCTTAATTTGGAGTGTCCATTCTTCATTTTAGAGATGTGAGGTTTATGTTAACATAAATTGGTGTTTCTTAAGTCAGCAATGCAGATCATGATGAAGCGGCGTCTGATCTGGGTCTGCACCATTTGCCTGTGTACCATTTATAAATGCTAGACTTAAACAGGTTAAAAACATAAAACATACATTAATTTATATCTTTCAAATACAGAGAGAGAGAGAGAGAGAGAGAGAGAGAGAGAGAGAGAGAGAGAGAGAGAGAGAGAGAGAGAGATAACAGTGCAAATGCGATTCAAATGACAGTGGGGGGTTAAAACAAATTATGATTCAAAGTTATACTAATAACATATAGTATGCATTCAGCAAAGAACTTATGCTTTCGTCCATTCGGAACATTTTGTTTTAAAATAAAAACATGTATTTAAAATAAAAACAGGTAAAGATGATGATCTTTTTATGCTGACAGGTATTGTATTCCATACAAAAACACCAGAATAAGAAAGACTGCCTTTAAAAAGATTGCAATTTGCTTGTGGCACTAAGTAGTTTTCGCTACTTACAGATCTTAAATTTACAGTCATATTATTCAGCCATAAACATTTCATTTAAGTAAGTAGGCGCTAAATTGTTTTTGAATTTATAGATCATTTTTGGTCAAAAGAAAGAATATTTAATCTCTCTAATGCATCATTTAAACCATTGAATTCACGACCTAACATTAATTTAGATGCACTTCTTTGCAATTTGTTAATTTTGCTTATGTTTGCATTCGATGTATTACACCATACTATGCTACAATAATCAATATGAGGCTTGATGTAGCCATTACAGAAGATAACTCTGTGTTCAATGTTAAAATAAGTACTAATTTTGCTCAAAAACCAAACAAATAGGGCGACAACTTTTTTTGATAAAGACTGGAACTGGATTGTTATCAGCGTGTATACCTAATATTTTGTCACATGTCGACATACACATATCGAAATCATTATTTATGAAATGAAATTTATTTTTCTGCAGTTCATGGAAGTATGAACGCAGTGGGTCGCGTGCAAAGTAGGCCTAAATGAAATGTAAACTTTGCTAGCGACCCACTGTCGTTCATACTTTCATGAAAAGAGAAAAATTAAGTTTATTTTTTATATTTACATTATTTGCCCCTCATCACTGGGCGAAAAAATGCTTGTAGGCCAAACTTTTAAAGTTGAAAAACATTTACAAGCTGTTTTTCTACAAAGAGCGGAGCAGCGTTGACGTCATCAACGCCCGTAGAGAACAATGGTTTAGAATGACGCCACTTAACGTCACTGAAAATCATGTGATTCGATGCGTTCATGGACGTATGAACGCAATTTTTTTATATAGGTATACATTAGACTTTACACTCGAAATGTATATATACTGAAGTGATAAGTTAGTATCGTTCAAACTATTTCGTTTTTGCCTGCTTGTGATGAACATGACTTTAGTTGTATCAGTGTTTAGAACCATGTCGTTTTGTCTGCACCAGTCTTGAAGTGAATTTAGAGAACACTGTAGATTTCTCTCGAGTACAATTTTGTCTTCATGGGTAGTATACATAGTAGTATTATCAGCATACACATCTACAGAAATAGAATTGCTAGAACTACTTTTTAAAAAAAAAATAAAGGTAAATCATTTATGAAAACTAAAAACAATAAAGGGCCTAGAATAGATCCCTGGGGGACCCCATAAGAGACTTCACAGGGCGCAGAAAAATTATCATTGAAAGAAACACGTTGTGTTATGTTAGCAGGTAAGATTCAAACCAAGAGATGCAGGTTTCATTGCATTTATAACACTTCAATTTATTTAACAGAATTTGGTGATCAACTAAATCCAATGCTGTACGAAAATCTACTAATGCATACCCTATCCGATTTCCGTCATTAATAGCTTTCAGCCAGGAATCAATCATAAGAACAAGTGTCGACTTATTTTAGGCCGAAACCCACTTTAGGACTTGTGAAGCAAACAGAAATCGTTCAAATACTGGGCAAACTGTTTTTCGACCCATTTCTCAATAGTTTTGACAATGTAGGTAAAATAGAAATGGGCCTGTAATTACGAGGACTGTTCAAATATAAATGCAAGTAGAACGTTTTCTCATGCACTAATGCGAAAATCACCTGGAAATAAATATCACAGCGTAGGAAAACATTTTACCTATACATTGATACCAAACCTGTTAAAATCCGTCCACTTTAGCCATGTATATCGTTCGATAAACACTGTCTACTCTTGTATACTAATACAAAACATGGTTGGAAGAAGGTCAGAGTACGCCGTTGAAATACGGTCCTATATTAAGAATCGTTGTATTCTTGGTATACGGTGCAAAGACATTTTTGATGAAATATGTTCGGTTTATGGGCATAATGAAATGTTTTTTCCGACAGTTTTTCGTTGGTTTAAGAAATTCAGCTGTAAGCTAGGCTCAACAGAAGATGCACCACATAATTGTCGGCCGAAAAGAGCAACATTTGCCAAGATGGTTGCTAGAGAGAAAGAAATAGTTGCTACCGATGCACGATACACCACTAGGCAAATAGCTAGTAGGCCTATGGTTGGCATCTCATTAGGAGCAGCTCATACAATTCAAAAACGGGATTTGAAAATGAGAAAGATCTGTGCTAGATGCATTCCCCATCTGTTGACAGATGAGCAGAAAAAGACACGCGTTCAGTGCGCCAAGAAGTTGCTTAAAAAGTTTCCAAATTACAATGCACTGTCTTTTGCTAATGTCGTCAAAGGGGCGAGACATGGGTTCACTTTTTTGAGCCAAAACGAAAGATTCAGAACAAAATATGGGCAACAAAGAATTGCAAAAGACCATGCTTTGCAAAGCGGACCATGAGCGTCAAGAAGGTAATGTATGCCATATTCTTTTCAAATCAGGGCCCTGCTATTCAGGTTGATGTGCCTAAAGGCAAATCTGTAAATGCGAAGTTTTACAAGAACAAAGTTCTTCGAAAATTGAAGAAATATTTCAAAGAACGAAGACCCGCAACTGGTTTGGCCAATGTCAGATTGCTACATGACAATGCGTCATCGCACAAGGCGTTCATTGTGCAAGACTATCTGAAGCAGGAAAAGGTTGTTGAACTCCCTCACCACCGTACTCCCCTGACCTTGCCCCCTTGTGACTTTTTTTGTTCCCGCGGCTGAAAAATACCTTTCTGGTCGAAAATTTGTACAGCGCAAACACCTCGGTTCTACAATATTACAGTGCCTTCATAGTATACTTCGAAAAATCTACGAAAATGCATTCAATGATTGGATCAGAAGACTGAAAGTTTGTATATCTGTTAAAGGGGAAAACTTTGAGGGGACAAAATAAATTTTTCATCGAAATCTATCACGGAATCATTTTTATGTGCTAAGTTGCATTCATATTTGAACAGTCCTCGTATTAACATCATGCTAAAGAGCGGGTTAACTTGAGCTTCTTTCCAAATTTGAGGAAATTTACAGGTGAATATGGTCTTATTTATATATGAGTAGAAGGCTTGGTATTACAACATTAGCCGGCATTTTCAGGATTCATGGACCGATATTGTCCAGTCCTGTAGATTTGGATACATTTAATTTTGACGAAAAAAAAAAAAAAAAAAAAGGATGAAAGTATGATTAGTCAATGGAAGGTTGAGGTTAACATTATTAGGTACTTTTGACTGCACGTAAGGCATCTGAAAACCATTTATTTTAAAAGTTTGTGTGGTTTTATGAGATTTCAGCTTTGTTTCCCTCAATCCGAAAATGTGCAATTTTTGATAATCTGCTGATGTTAACAGTAATGATAATTCTGCAAATTTACAAAGTTTATCTCCACAAAGACACTGAATATTTTTAAAAATGACCAATGTTATAACCTCTTTATTTAAACTATTTGAAAAATGGTTATTAACACTTGTTGGTATATTTTCTCCACCAGGAATAGAATTAAGTAAAACATTATTGCGCAGTCGTGCATGCAATACCGATAATAATCGATTCCCACGAAGGTAGTAGGATGGTACTTTGGTGAAACTGATATTCGATCTGGAAGAATGAAGTTTGAAGGTGGACAAAGAAGTTATTTCCTTTAAAGTAGGATCTATGGAGTTCCACAAAGAAACAGATGAGAGAATACAAGACTTTCTTGGAATTTCAGTTCGGGTATACAGAATGGAATAGTTATTTTGGTTTCTAAGAGGATAATTAGACACTTCTAATACCCTAGGAGGAATTAGATCTGTTATATAAGATGGCACTAAATATGTTCTAGAAAGGGTTATCCATACACCACCGAACTGAAAAATATGGAGTGTAAATGTTTTCTGGGCCAGACTATAGCTAGTTTCGACCAATTAGGCCTCATCAGTGACCCTCAAATATTTTCAAAATTCAACAATGGAATCAATGATCTAAAAGACAAGAAAATATAAACTACACTATGATGTAGGGCAGGGAGACTTTTTACGGCCGCCACACATTCCCAAACACCAGCTGTAGTGACGTAAAATATTGTCTAGAAAGGGTTATCCTTTGAAAATCTGAGTTCACCTTATACATGAAATTAAGTTTCTGTTGTTTCATTCTGAGACAGTGAAACCCAGCCACATTCTGAATATACGTTATCGAGTGGGACGGACCTAGTAAGACCCGTAACTAAACGAGCTGCTTCATTTTGATTTTTTTCAAGACCGTATGGGTTCTGAGCTGAACAGCCTCCCCATACGATTGAGGCATATTCCATTACAGGAAGAAGATAGGAAACATATATTTGATTAAGTGCATTTCTACTCAAAGAATATTTAAGCTTGCGCCTAATACCTAATACTCTTGCCGCTGAGTTTTTAATATTTTCGATATGTTTTGTCCATTGCCCGTCACTGCTTAAGGTTACGCCTAGGTTTTTATAGTTTTCTGCAAAATTTATAATTGTGTTATCAAACTTGAGCAAGGGCATAGAATCAAAATTTCTTAAGATGAATAACACTGCTTCAGTATAATTCAAATGTTTGAAACTACCAGTTTATTCAAAATTTCATTTAGAATATTTTTAAACACACCAGTAAGTTTTGTACGATACATAACATATAATTTAAATAATGTTAATAAATTATTTAAATGTTGAATTTAAGGTTTGCGATTGAAAATAGGAGAAAAGTGGTTTAGCATATCAATTTAACTAATTCAAATAGGTGATTCTGCAGTTTCTGAAAACTATAAAACACAAGATATTTCATATTTAAAAAGTTTAAAAATTTTAATGTGCATCTGTGACTTCATAGAATGCCTCATGGATATTAATTAGGCAGTTTGAACCATGAACTATTTCACACTTTTCGGGATTTAATAAAGACAATTTGACTCGGCTTTCATCCTTCCATTTCTGAGTCAATTTTGTTTTTTTTAATGTGATGACTTTCCATACTTTTGTACATGGCCTTTAACCATTTTTTCTAATTTACCTTCACCCAAGATTTATATCCCTCTCTATTCACACTTTGGTTCTAAATTATTGAAAACTAAAACTTCCGTATGATTATGCCAGGATTGAGCCTTGTCGAGCTAAAAGGAGCATGTGCGTCCAATGAGGACGCTGATCAGACTGCGCCTCCAGACAGTCTGATCAGAGTTTTCGCCGTGGGTTCGCGGATGATCACGTCATGGAGTCGGGGAAGGTGAGTTCTGACTAAGTTTGTGCACAAACTTATTTGAGACTTTACTGACAGATAGCAACAGATAAGGTGAGTATTTTGTGATAACTGAATGATAGTTTTATTTATTTCTCCATATAAACCTATGTTGTGGGTATTCCTTAGAACCGCCTCACCGAGGCGGTTCTAAGGAATACCCACAACATAGGTTTATATGGAGAATTGAGCGAGGCGGTTCTAATGAATACCCACAACATAGGTTTATATGGAGAATTGACAAGAACTAGCCTTTAGTATTCACAAAATACCAACCATATCCGTTGCATGCCCGGAAACACATTGTTGCATCTCGTGGCCCAGACTATTGTACTGAATGGAATATTCTAGGTTCTATGTAACATGAGTCCATTTAGAAATCTAAGGGTGTCAGTACTTTCTGCAAACAGGTCAGGCCCAGATCATACGCATGATCTGGACCTCCACTGTTTGCCAATGCGCCGTTTTGGAGTTTCCCGTATTTAATGGGATAAAACAACTGATGGACAATACGTTATTACACATTGTTCTGTACCATATCAGATCGTTGCAACAAAGATCTATTTTAAATGCTGAACAATGTGTTGGCGTAAATCAGATATAGTCCAGCAGAATATGGGTGATTTTTATATATCTGGAATTTATGGAACCCGGGAAGGGACATGATTTTTTTTTTTATAAGCTGTGCGCACAAGATAATATCTTATGCGGAGAAGATATTATCTTGTTCACACAACATATTATCTTGTCCGCACTCGGCCCCCTTCCATCGGGGCTTGAAGAAATATATGGGCTGCATGATGCTTCCACGCAGAGCTGAATCCGACCCGCACACGAGTACTGGTAAACCACTTAGAGGATCTAAGCCTGTCCAGGCAAAGCGGTGCGCACTAGTCGGACCGTCCATGCTTATAAACCCTATTGGTTTCATTGCTAGACAGGGCTTGAGATGTCATTTCATCTCAATGTCGGGTAAAAGTCCCACAAAGTTGGAAGCAACGTCTCCAAAATGACCTTTGCAGTGTTGACGGGGACGTTAAACTTCAAATCAAACAAACAAAATCTTGTCCGCACAAGATATTATCTTGTGCAGACAACATAATATCTTGTTCGTTCAACATATTATTTTGTGCGCACAAGATATCAAGTTGTGAGAACAAGATAATATCTTGTCCGCACAAGATAATATCTTGTACGCACAACTTGTGCGGACAAGATATTATTTTGTTTGCACAGCTTTAAAATATCTTGCGCGTACAAGATATTGTTTGTTCACACAACTTAATATCTGGTGCGGACAACATAATATCTTGTGCGCACAAGATATTATCTTGTGCAAAAATATCTTGTGCAAACAAAATAATATCTTGTGCGCACAACACCCCAAGATCTATGTTGTAAAAACAAGATAATATGTTGTGCGAACAAGATATCTTGTGTGCACAAGATATTAAGTTGTGCGAACAAGATATTATCTTGCGCGCACAAGATAATTTGTTGTCCGCACAAGAAAATTATGTTGTCCGCACTGTGCACAACATATTATCTTGTGCGCACAAGATAATATCTTGTCCGCACCGCTTAATATCTTGTTCGAACAACATATCAAAAATAAAATTGAATGTCCCTCCCGGGTTCCGTAATAACTGTTCGTCAATACAGTATACAATAACAGAAAGGTTCACAAAAAGTTAACTTAGTGTATGGTAATGGTAAATGGGATGCTCTTGACTCTGTGGAAATGCAGATGGTACAGAAACTGACTGGTCTGTCTCATAAATTAAACTTTCCCTTAAATTAAGTAAAAATATTTTCATTCATATTTTCATGAACGCATCGAGTTACATGATTTTCACTGACGCCAAATGACGTCAGTCTAAACCATGGTTCTCTGCGATTGGATTGGGCTTTAACGACGTCAACGCTGTTCCGCTCTTTGTTGAAAAACAGCAAGAAAATGTTTTACAGCTTTGAAAGTTTGCCCTATAAACGTTGTCTTTTCGCCCAGTGATGAGGAGCAAAGAATGTGCAGATAAGAAATATACTTTTTTCTGCTGTTCTTGAACATATGAACGACAACGGGTCGCTAGCAAAGTTTACATGAACACCTTCGGGTTCATTCACCTTGCAGGCGACCTACTGCGTTCCTACTTTCATGAACAGCAGAAAATAAAAATAATTTCTTAAATGAATACACCGACTCACGCGACGCAAGGGACGTCGAAATAACAGTACTGTAAACAATGGTTCTTTTCAATATATTTACATTTCCAGTGTAACGCCTAATGTAAACTTATAGAAAACAATGTAGTTCATACTTCCGAACCGAGTCACATGGTTTTCAGTGGCGTCAGTTTAAACCATTGTTCTTGCATAAAAACCTATGCGCATGGCTGTTTGAAGCCATTGTCAAATGGACCGAAAGCCGTGCTCAAACAGCAAAAACCATGTTCAAATCATGAAATTCGCGTGCTGTTTGAACATGGATTTTGAGCTTTTGATATCACAAGACGGGCCTTTTTTTGTTTACGTTACGTTGAGCGACGTTACGGTATCGGCCTGAACGTAGCGTTTTATGGTTCTATGATGACGTCACTGCATGACAACGTCATTTTAAACAGCATTCGGAACTGGCCGCCATGTTGGTTCGCCGGTCGCATTTGAAGAGTTTATATGGAGCTTTGGGGGCGTTTTCGTCAAAATTTGCTGTCGGAATCGTAAGTTATGCAAGAACAACGATCATCCATGGTTATTTCATTGCATTAACATCTACGGGCGTCGTTGACGTCAACGCTCTTCCGCTCTTTGTAGAAAAACAGCGTGTCAATGTTTTTCAGCTTTAAAAGTCTGCCCTTTAAGCTTTTTTCGCCCAGTAGTAAGGGGCAAAGAATGCAAATATAAAAAAATAACTTATTTTTCTGCTTTTCGTGAAAAGTATGAACGACAGCGGGTTGATAGCACAGTTTACATGAACCCTTACATGAACCCCTTTGGGGTTCATTTACTTTGCACGCGACCCACTACGTTCATGTTTTCATGGACAGCAGAAATAGTAAATACACGGTTATTGTCTTTAATAATAAAATATAATCGGTGAGCCTTAGACAATTTTATAGGGGCGAGCTTTAGCGAGTCCCTATAAAATTGTCGGGGCGAACCGATTATATTTTATTATTAAATATACTATCCATGCATTTAGTGTATACCGCAATTCAAAACATTCAATGGGTTTTGCAATAATTTAGCAAATTTAAGCAAAAAAGACAGCAGACAGTGTGACATGTTAAACGGCATTCAGTACAAAGACGTAGGAAACAGACGCTCGAATAAAAGTTTCTCAGCGCTTTACTTTCTGTATGAAAATCTGCAAATAAATAGTTTCTTTTAGCCTTAAAAAATGTTTTCGAAGTTGAGACGTAACTGCAGTAGCAGTGCGCAGTTATTCCAACGGGCCATTCAAACCAGGAAAAGGCGAGAAGGTAAGAATTTACCAGAAATTTCTGAAAATCTGTTTAAATAAATATTGCAAAGATTTAAACTTGCAGTTAGGTTGTTTTCAATGTATGAGACTGGTGAACTCTATTAACATAATTTTACACCCGACTGAATGCATGTATTTATCTTCGCCGTCTCTCGAAAATGGTGATATTAGTATTCAATACATAAAGGTCGGTAAATGGGTCGCAATTCACGGGATGCCGAAAATACACGAGAAGTTTACGAAAGCCGACGTATTAGGCGATAACATTGACTAATTTATTCCTTGCATAAAGGTCAGTCTTAGGTCAATTTGTTCGCACTATATGAAAGGTTGCATGTTATTGTTTTTAGCTGTAAAATAAGGACCTGAACACAAACGGTCACTTGACGCATTAAAGTTCAGTAGAAGGTATTATTGTAATGTTATTAATCAAGCTATTTCGTATTGGCCCAGGTACAGGTCCGAGGTCTGCTGCATTGGCCCGAGGCCGAAGGCCAAGGGCTAATGCAGCTGACCGAGGACCTGTAACTGGGTCAATACGAAATTACTTGATTAATGACAATTTTATTAATTGACACAATTAAAAAAAAAACATGATTATTGGGGTTTTGACCTCACTTGACCTCGGTTAATATTGGTTGACCTGGTGTTAATATGGATGATCTCAGATCAATACAGGATAGTCAATAAATAAAGGTCACTACCGATTATAGCGTGCTGTTATTCGACCCCCTTTATTAGGTTACTAGAATGCCTGATTGCGGTATAAAAATAAATGATTGGATGATGGCGACGTTATGGAGCCAACGAAAGGGTTAGGCTGTCAATAGGAAAATCGCGTGCAATTGTTTTCTTCTTTCATTTTAGCCCTTAAACGAGATTTTTTTTCGTCATATGATGGATCGGAAATTATGTAAATACTAGGTCGTGCAGTCGATGATATACCATCGCAAATACCCGCTTTTTCTTTGAATAACACTAATGACTATGTATAAGCTAGCCGAAATTACATGTAAGTCAAAAAAGTTGCAAAGAACTTTCTAACTGATAAGGTAAAGTGTAGTTCATTTTCCGTCGACCTTGGAGTCATATTGAGGTCTAGGTTACACCAAAGTTGCCCAATTTATTCTATTTTCCAAGGGTCATCCAATAACCAAAGTTTGAGAAGTGTAACTCCAATAGTTTAGAAGATATGGCAAAGTCATAGATTTTGACCTTTGACCTTGGGGTCATGCTTAGGTCACACACACACACACACACACACACACACACACACACACACACACACACACACACACACACACACACACACACACACACACACACACACACACACTGTCGACTTGCATCAAACATCTATATTTTGCCCAATAAATAGGTTATAATTCGTCATTGACAGAAGGATTTACGTCCGCAGTTCGTGAAAAGGATTGCGAGACACTGCGAAACGGATTGCCACCATTATCTGCGGATATCTATTTAATATATGCCCGTAAAACGCGATTTTATTCAACTCACCACGAATGTCTGTTTTCTATTCAAGTCGGCGTTCTTGGTGTCCGTCTGCGTTCCAGGTAGTCGAATGCCCAGTGTGATTTGAATCGCTCTCGAACATTCATTCCCGGTATTATCACGCGCGCGCGAGAAAGGCAGTGACTTTTACACCACTGCTACCCAGTAACACCTTGATGGAGTGGGGAAGTGGCATTACTTGTCTTGCCCGAGGACACACTTTGCCTCCGGTGGCCGGATTCGATACCCACAACCTCTCGATCATAAGTCTAACGCGCTAAACACTGAGCTATTGAGGCTGCCTGTTGCCATGTTGCCACATTTGCAGTTGCCATAGTTGTAATATTTTTTTTTCTGATCAAACTCCGGCAGATGAGTATAAGTAAGATGACAGAAACAGCTTCCCGAGGCAGCACTTCGGTATTCGTTTAGCAGTATGGCCCGAAGGGTATAATATAAACTGGCTAGTCTGGATCAGAAAAAAACAAGAGGCCCATGGCCCGCAATGCTCACCAGAGCTCAGGGGGCCACTGCCCACTGCCCACTGGCAGCAATGTATGTTAATGAACCATGGAAGCCCTGTGCCCAAGGATGCTACAGATAAAATTTGGATCCAATCAGCCTAGTGGCTTCAGATTCTGATGTCGCTTGAATGTGTTGTTGCCTGACAACAGATGACAATAGACAATTTCCCATCTGTGGCAACAAATAGGTCAAAAGGAACATTAGTTTTTAATTTTCCCAATTATAAGTCAATGGAAACTCTTAACTTGGCATAGCAAACAAACCAAAGAGCTAAATTTCATAAACTAGAGCTCAGGTGGCCACTGCCCAATGGCAGACATGTATTATAACATGATATGATTTTAATATACCAATTATAAAGTCTCCCAAACAAACCCATACCCAAATGAGCACCCATGTGGACTGTATCTGAAATATTAGGTGTTTTATAAAGTAAAGAGGGTGTGGCATGGACCCAATGGAGCCCTGGTTGATGTCAATAAATGCGTCTTATCAAAAGAAACAGAGACATATATGGTTTAGCAGTGGGGATATGTATGGTTCCTGAGATGCAAGGCCTTTTAAGCAATGGAGGGATTCGGGCATGGCAGATCCCAGAAAAGCCCAAGATTGTTGTCACTGAATATGTCTTATCATAAGGACCAAGAGTGTATATATTGTTAAACGGTGGGGATCTGAATGGTTTCTGAGATATGAGGCCCTTTTATGAAGTGGCAGGATGAGAAATGGCCCCTGCGGACCCCCAAGATGGGGATGGCTGAATGTGTCTATTAACAATGAACAAGAATATATGTGATTATAGGATGGGGAATTGAATGGTATCTGAGATATATGGCCTATTATGAAGTGGAGTCTTATCATAAGGAACAAGAATATATATGGTTAAGGGGTGGGAATCTGAACAGTTTCTGCGATATATGGATTTTAATGAAGTAAAGAGTTTGGGCATGGCCCATGCCACCCCGGGGACCCCCATGCTGGTGTCACTGATTGCATCTTATCACAAGGAACAAGAATATATATGGTCTAGGGTTGGGGCTCTGAACAGTTTCTCAGATATATGGTCTTTTGTGAAGTCAAGGGGTGGAGCATGGCCCGGGTGTGCCCTGGGTGACCCCTAGGTTGGTGTCACTGAATCTGTCTTATCATAAGGAACAAGAATATATATGGTTTAGGGGTGGGATCTGTAAGGTTTCTGGAATATTTGGCCTTTTATGAAGTGGAGGGGGTTGGGCATGGTCCCGGCACATCCCGGGGGGCCCCCAAGTTGGTGTCACTGAATGCAACTTATCATAAGGAATGTAATATATATGGTTTATGGGTGGGGATCTCAATGGTTTCTGAGATAAATGGCATTAAATGAAGTGGAGAGGGAGGGGCATGCTCCCGGCACATCCCGGGGGACCCACAGGTTTGTGTCACTTCATGTGTCTTATCAAAAGGAACAAGAATATAATATGGTTTAGGGGCGGGGATCTGAATGGTTTCTGAGATAAATGGCCTTTTATGAAGTGGAGGGGGTCGGGGTTTGTCCCCGGCATATGCCGGGGGACCTCAAGGTTGGTGTCACTTAATGCATCTTTTCATAAGGAACAAGAATATATATGATTTAGGGGTAGGGATCTGTAAGGTTTCTAAGATATAAGGCATTTTATGAAGTGGAGGGGGCGGGGCAAGGCCCCAGCACAACCCAGGGGATCCCCAGGTTTACAAAAAAAGCATAGGGCTAAGAGAAGTTTACTCAATGAACATTTCGATGTAAGTTTTGTCAAAATATCTACAATGACTTGGAAGTAAATGCCATTTTTCAGTTTTCCCCATTATAAGTCAATGGAAACTCTAAGTTGCCATAAACAACAAAACCAAAAGGCCAAATTTCATAAAAAAAAAAACAACACAAAACCTATAAAGGCAAATATGGTGAATATTTTCATAAAGTCTCCACCTCCTAGAGCTTAAGGTTTCTGAGGAGATGATTTTTTAAGTTTTTTTTTCTATTTTTTTTTTTCATTTTGGTTTCCATGGCAACCAAAGAAAATAAGCAGTAGGCTTAAAATCATATGGCAGAAAGTAGATTGCCTAAAGAACATTTCAAAATATCTGCAGAGGCTTGGCAGTAAATGCCATTTTTCATTTTTCCCCATTATAAGTCTATGGAAACTCTAAGTTGCCATAGCAACCAAACTAATGACCCGATTTTCATAAAAAACACAAACTTTCAATCCCCCAGCCTAAAGAACAGATACAATTTGGGCCCAATCGGCCCAGTGGCTTCAGAGGAGATGTTGTTTGAAAGTGTTGACGACGCAGACGCAGACGACGCAGACACAAACGCAGACATCGGACAACTGCCTATCCTATAAGCTCCCCCGGAGCCTTCGGCTCTGGTGAGCTAAAATGCGGCCGTAAAAAGTCTCCCTGCCCTTCATCATAGTGTAGATTACATTTTCTTGTCGTTTTGGACCATCAATTCTATTGTGGAATTTCGAAAACTTTCGGGGCCACTGATGAGTCTTAATTGGCCGAAACTAGCTATTCTGGCCCAGAAAATATGCACCTTCATTCTTTTCAGTTCTGTGGTATATTCTTTGCTCCCAAATAATAACCCTTTTATAGAACATGTTCTACTCTCCAGACTTTTCAGTTATACATATTCGGAGTCAAGTCCTAAAAGAATATATGAAGCAGGATTCGTGGGATCCGAGAAAGAGTGCGGGACAGTTCTGACAATATAATACATACACGAAGGATAATAAAGAAACAAATAAGAATGATAATAATGAAACAAGCTTTCTATCTACAATTACAGAAAACGAGACCCCCGCCCATCGGGGCTTGAAGAAATAGATAGACTGCATGATGCTTCCACGGACCGCCCGTGCGTATAAACCCTATTGGTTTCATTGGGCGACTGGGCTTGAGATGTCATTTCATCTCAATGTCGGGTAAAAGTTCCACAAAATTGGAAGCAATGTCTCAAAAATGACCTATACAGTGTTGACGGGGATGTTAAACCTCAAATCAAACAAACGAACATACAAACAAAATTACAGAAAACAAATTCACCCCAACTCTCCCAAAAGGCTGTAACGATGCACTTAAATGACCATAACTATATGTTCCGAAATCTAGAAAAAGGCGCTCGGCTGTTTTTGTTTTAGTTTTACGGCCCTTTCAAGATTATTTCACTTATCTCGAGTCGATCATTAATCAGAGGTGGGCCCCAAAAATCGGTGTACTTGAAAAAACAAAAAAAAAAAAAAAAACAGAAAAAACACCCGACCTTTCGTTGCAGAACTTGGCGTCTCACACGTAGGGCAGAAATGGTATGTCAAGGACACATTCTGTTGGTAAGCAATAACACCAATGGATATATTGGCTGTCATTTCTGCAGATCTCTAGATAACTATGAGTTGCTTCATCGCGCACTATAAGGTTAAATTAAACGAGCGAAACGTTTGTGCGCTCTTCGACTTGCTATTTAGATATTTCATGAAAAAAACATTCTGCATTTCTCCTTGATAATTTGCACTTCTCCGTGGAGAAAATCTCTGAACAAGTAGCTATACTAAGCGAAAATAATTAGCAGAGAATTTTCACATAAACTCGGAAAAGTTGTAAGATAGTTCACTTTATCTTATTTATAACGAAAACCATATCAATCGAAATGGTCGTCATCTGTGCGGTATCATAGTTTGCCCGACATATAAAGAATATATCATATAGGTATGTGAAATGGTTTGAAGAAATATTAATTGTAAGCAAACAACGTTTTAATATTTTGGGTCCGCTTCAAATGAATACAAGACGTCATTGCTTCAGGGTTTTCGGTGATAAGTGGTACCATTGGTTACCAGCTGTGGCTAATGCGAGCAGCGAACACAGTCATCCGACTGCTTGGATACGCAGGCTAAAAAAGTCTTATCTGATCGCACGAGTCTTATTGAAGGTTTTGTCGTGTGTTGGCTCATTTTCTTGTGTCTCATTGAAAACTTAGATTGCAGGGACGTCTTAAAACCGCCTCGTAAGGTCTCAACTTTCGTTGGTCGCTCATACCAATATATACATCAGGACTTTGCGTTGTTGTTTTTCGAGATCATGTAATCTTCTAGACTTAGCACAGATATATCGACTCCAATACTGGTATATGTGTTGAGCCCATAAAATTGTTCAAACATACAATTTAGTTGATCACAAGAGGGGTCCTTTCTGTGATCTCTTTCCTCACTGGTAATGCTTGCAGAAGTTTTGGCCAGAAATATTTGTCATTGATGTTAACGTATACATGAGTGTTCACATAGTGTTTTATTTCCTTATCCATGAGCTCAGGGTCAAGCTTTTCCAGTACGATCATTAATAGGCTTGACCTTTTCTCCTTCAGGAGTCTCATATGAGCTTGTTTGAATTCCATCTTACACCATTCACTTCTAAGGAAATTGTTTGAAACTACTAACAAGGTTGTTAAGCTAGATTCAATCTTAGAAATTATGTTATGTGCTATTGTACGCCCTACAGCAAAGTCACGGTCATCCCTACAGAGAACAAAAGGCGGATCGTGGTTCTCAAGCTTTGGTATTATTTTCTCAAAAACAATATCGTCGTCAAAACTACTATGAGAGATGAAAATATCGTACTCCAGATTTGTCTTAACCTTCTTGGTGAACCATCGCACATTAAAATGCGCTATTAAAAGAACCTGTATCTGCACCCATTTTGCGCGAATCACTAGTATTACCACCATTAGGAGGAGGAGGATTCCAGAAAGTATTGCTACAATTTCAGCGCTTGATAAAGGTCCAAGGCATATAAACTCTGAATCGTTCGTTTTGATTATGGCTTTGCCAGTTCCAGGTCCTGTATTACAAAGGATTTTATCTTGATTGGGAACAAACGTCTGGTGGCTGAGAAGCCATCTTTTAAACCAGAGAGAATGACAGTCACATTTAAATGGATTTCCATTTAGAGTTAGAATCTTTAAGTTAGTGAAGTTCAGATTGGTTATCTCTTGGGGCATATACTGCAGGAGATTGTCGTTTAAATAAATAGTCTCAATCGCATCTAGCATAGGAATAATTTCTTCTATGGATGAGATGTGATTCTGAGAGACATCTAAAACCGTGACATTCTCTAAATACGGACGTGAATCTAATGTCTGCAGCGGAGAGTTGTTAATATGCATGCGTATCGTTTTGAAAAGTAGAAGTAAAACAAAGATCAGGAATTGATACAATTAACTTACTCCACCCATAAAAGACACCAAAGGGAAAGAAATACAAACATTAAGCGACCAGACCATAATGGAAACCTAAACAAAAGAAGGCCATAAGGACAGTTACTTTCCCACAAAATGGCCATATGGCCATCCAAAATTAAAAGACACAAGTGATACACACACTAAGTAACAAACAACAACATAAATAAATCGCCACAGAAGATCCGCCTTGGAACGGTCAGTGGAAGATTTCCACTGGGAAGCCTGGAAGTTTCCACGGAAGTTGATTTGCATGGTAGTGCATGCCGCAGTGAACTGTAACTAACTGCAGACTTATTGTTTCAATACATGAACAGCCATTTGGGCATTTTTCTTTAACGGTACAGTTGAAATCCCAGTCATTTACCGAAACCACCAGCTTTCCATGTAGAGCACTTGGAGAACCACATGTAAGTGCGAAAAAGGACGAATTTGGATCGAAATAATAGAACTTTTTAAGCAACTTAGCAAGCTCAAATATTTCACATCACACTCACATATAATGGGGTTGAATCTCAGATCAAAAGAACATCTTATAAGTTTAAACACTTGTGTTATGTCCGTCATATGGAATAACTGAAAAAAGTAGTCTTTACTTATGTGTGAAATGTTATTGTGCATAGCCCAAACATTTATCGCTGTCTCAACGCCAATGTCATTAATCGTCATGTTAATACTGTTCGTAAAATGTGTGATTTTATTATAGGAAACATTAACTGATATAGCCGTATAATCTGACACCATTGAATACACACTAGTATCCAAAGTTAACAGGTTATTATATTGAGCATGCAAATATCGAAACTGTTGCAGTTTTTTGTTAAATGCATTTGTTTCTATAACTTTCAAACCGTTATTTGCAATACTTAATATATTCAGACTTGAAAAACAATCCAAACTACCATTCTTCAACACGGATATGCCGTTGAAATCTAGAATTATCTTTTCTATTCTTGAGCAAACGTATGTAACTCCTGAAACATCCAGTTCAGTGATATTATTATACGATAGATCAACATTTATGATTCTTCCAAGAATGCCGAGTTCATTTGGAATTTCAGTTAGATAGCTGCGTTTGAATTCTAGGGCCAGTTGTTCAAAACTAACGACGTCGTTAGTTAACGTATCGTTAAATCTTTGATCATTTAATATGGCAAATATGCTAATATTTTTGCTGAAAAAATGTGAGCAGCTTTTGCGTCCGCAAAAGCTGCTCACATTTTTTCAGCAAAAATACCAAAATTTACAATATTATACTTGCTAGAAGAGTTAACAATATGACCACTAACGAGCTCGTTAAGCTAACGATGCTTTGAACAACTGGCCCCTAATGTTTCACTTTCATTGTACTTGGAGAAACATTCAATAATTTTGCTACTCACGGGCTGAACACATTTAACGTACAAAAGTCTCAAACCATTTCTCGCATGAACAAGGTTCGTCGTGGGGTAAGCCATAAGAAAAAGAACTGCTAAGGAAATTGACAACCAAAACAACTTTTAGAATCGTCTTCTTCTTCACTGTAAGAGTGGCATTAACTACACCGTTATTGAATATTGGATACTTCGGCATACTCTAATGAGGTTAGTATTTTGTCACATCTGTAAGAACCATGTAAAACTTCGAAGATAATAAGACATCCAAGAACTCATCAGGAAGCGGAGTTGATCAATGTTGTCTGCAAGAATAAAAGACACTTATTTTCGTACAGTACATTAAACCAATATAAAAAATATTGTACAGTTCAGCAGCCGAACATCAGATACCTTGTAGTCCACTTTGTAGGACCAATGTAAGCACGTAAACAATTCTGCGTAATGAATTGCCTTGTAAACATCACATTATTTAGTGAAAAATGGTATTTACAAGGGCATATATTTTTTTTTTTCATTTTTGCACAGAAACATAGATTGTGTCAATGCATTACAACCGCCTCAGGACAAAAGAGGAAAACATAAAACAAAGTTATCTGAAAAT
This sequence comes from Lucinisca nassula, assembly GCA_963580285.1. Lineage (NCBI taxonomy): Eukaryota > Metazoa > Mollusca > Bivalvia > Lucinida > Lucinidae > Lucinisca > Lucinisca nassula. Next base: position 143,796,260 of record OY757011.1, on the reverse strand, counting down.
TGCCAGTTCTACATATATGAAAGGCGCCATTATATCACACGAATGTACTATATAGTTATTTGATATCTGTCTGGGCAATGGTCAAAATTATTGCCCCTTGGTGTTGTGGATGACCTGAAACAGTATTGCCCAAGGCCGAAGGGCCTGGGCAAGTCAAATTACAACCTACCTTAATCCATAAGCTGATACCGAAGGGAACTATTTTTTAAGCGTTTAATACACATACAATAGATGTATTGGCTTATCCGGCATCCGAACGCTCTTAGAATCTGCATTACATTTGGGCAGTGATATTGCTGGTCAAAGAAGGTTGGGGTTCGCTGGCAAAAGAATGTGCACTGTACTGGTTAACCGCTTACGTATAAGCATGCCCAGGAAAAGTGTGGATACGGCAAATGACCGGCTCAAAAATGACCTAAATTGTGTTGACTGGGTCGTTAAACTCCGATTCAAACAAAACAAAAGGCTGGGGGACACGTATTTGTAAAGTGCCTATTACGTCTGTAGCGAATGTCATTTGTATTTCTTTTTCTCATATTTTTAAAGAGATAATCAGACTTCAGATAATAAGAGACCGCTGACCGTTCCAAGGCAGTTCTTCTGTCGTGGTTTATTTTTGTTATTGTTTGTCTTTGGTTGTTTGTGTCGCTTATATTATTTTATTTTGGATAGCTTATTGGCCATTTTGTGGGAAAATAACTGTCCTTTTGGCTTCCCGCTATTGATGTTTACATTAGGTCTGTTGTTTCATGTTTGTGTTTATTACCCTTTGGTGTCTCTGATGGGAGCTGTGTGTTGATTGTATCGATTCCTGATCATTGCATCCACTTCTATTTTTCAAATTTCAAACGAATAATTGACTTGCAGATAATTTAGATGAAAAACTTATATAAGCCTTACTTTTTCTGAAAATTCAGAAATAAAAATGATTGTCGTTTGCTTCGAGTTCGCATGTTTTTTTTTTTATTAATGGATTTGGATTTAAACACATTCACCTTGTATTTTTAAACGGCGCGTGTATAATGATTACAATTCAAGGCACTTTCAAACATGTATACATGAATATTGTCTGAATTGTGAAATACATGAAAGAATATAAAAAATATATATAGAATGTATTGTGAGTTCTCGTAAGATTGTAAATATGCGCGAAAAATATAAAAAAGAATGTATTTGATCAAAACGGTTTCATAAGCTGAAAACAAGCTGGACAACGGTTTTGCACGTACTCATGTTTCAATGATGCTGAGTGTAAGCCGGAAGTTGCTTGAAAACTCGTGTAATAACTAAGAATGGAATCTGTCATTAATAACTGTGCACTTTGCACTTGTTTTAAAAAGTCGTTCAACAAGGTTTACAAATGTTCATCTGGCGAGATGTTCATCCGGCACGTAATACTGGGTTGAGGAGCCAACGCCATCAAGTATGACGTACTTTGACATATTTTGAAATATTTACATTTCCAGTGTAAAGTCTAATGTAAACCTATAGAAAACAATTGCGCTCATACTTCCATGAACGCATCGAATCACATGATTTTCAGTGACGTTAAATGACGTCATTCTGAACCATTGTTCTCTACGGGCGCTGACGACGTCAACGCTGCTTCGCTCTTTGTAGAAAAACAGCGTGTAAATGTTTTTCAGCTTTAAAGGTTTGCCAAACAAGCATTTTTTCTCGCCCAGTGATGAGGGGCAAAACATGTAAATATAAAAAATAAACTTAATTGTTCTGCTTTTCATGAAAATATATTTACATTTCCAGTGTAAAGTCTAATGTAAACCTACAAAAAACAATTGCGTTCATACTCCCATGAACGCATCGAATCACATGATTTTCAGTGACGTTATGTGACGTCATTCTAAACCATTGTTCTCTACGGACGTTGATGACGTCAACGCTGCTCCGCTCTTTGTAGAAAAACTGCGTGTAAATGTTTTTCGGCTTCAAAAGTTTGCCCTATAAGCATTTTTTCGCCCAGTGATGAGGGGCAAATAATGTAAATATAAAAAATAAACTTATTTTTTCTGCTTTTCATGAAAGTATGAACGACAGTGGGTCGCTAGCAAAGTTTACATGAACCCCTTCGGGGTTCATATACTTTGCACGCGACCCACTGCGTTCATACTGCCATGAACTGCTGAAAAATAAATTTCATTTCTTAAATGAACGACAGTAGGACGCTAGCAAAGTTTACATGAACCCCTTCGGGGTTCATTTACTTTGCACGCGACCCACTGCGTTCATACTTCCATGAACTGCAGAAAAATAAATTTCATTTCTTAAATAAATCAAACAGTAAGTCGGCATATACTTGGACAACTGGTTTGGTAAACGTATACGTATTACAGTCCAGTGATGACAATTTTGTCCTGAGAATCTATCAAAGTTTCTAATACGGACACCGATCCGAAAAATAGCGAAATGTCAAATCCTGTTGTTGTTTTTTTCTGGGTAAATAATAACAATATTTCAAGATGTCGTTTGTTGAAAAATACCAAGCATTCAGAGCATTAAATGCAATTTGCACGGCCTCTTTCACTCCTGGTGGGCGTGTGACAGGTGATAAGGAGGCAGCGGGTTCCATTGCTGCCGGATTCGGCAACATCCTTTCGTTAAGACTGGTCATGCAATCTTTTCTGTGTGCATTCTCTCCCTTCCGCAGATTCAAGACTATCGATTGGTAAGTGGTAGGGCTTGCATATTACACATGTGCATTTCTTGTCACAAGACCTTTCTTGTGGTACCATAATTATTGACCTCGTGACCTTGACCATTGACCTACTTTTTTACAACTTTAACATTGTCCACAACGTTTGATCGGTAAGTGATTGGGCTTTCATATTTCACAAGTGCATTCTTTTTCACAAGACCTTTTCAGTGGTACCATATTTTTTGACCTCGTGACCTTGACGTTTGACCTACTTTTTAAAAACATTAACATTGGCTGTAACTATCAATTGGTAAGTGATAGGGATTTCATATTTCACATGTGCATACTATGTCACAAGACCTGTTCAACAATCCCGTAATTTTTTGACCTTGTGGCCTTGACCTAGTTTTTTAAGACTTGAACATTTGCCATACCTTTCGATTGCTTAGTGATACTGCTTTCATATTTAACATGCGCCGGCCGGGGGCATCAGTGTTTCACAAACACATCTTGTTAAAATTGATTTAATCTTCCGAAAATTGTTCTAATATGCAAACATTATTATTCAGATATCCATTTTGAACCTATTTTTTATATATATAGTTAGGGGAATAATTCCTTATTTTCTACTTTCGTCCATACACCATTTCGGCTATTTTTACACACCTTTAAAACGAAAGTAGTGTCAGAAATTTTTTACACGTGAAAGGAAGTTGTAACAGAAAATTTCAAGGTCATTCCTTTCCATTACGAAAACACACCTACACAAATACATTTAAGAAATGAAATTTACTTTTCTGCAGTTCATGAAAAGCAGAAAAATTAGGTTTATTTTTTATATTTATATTATATGCCCCTCATCACTGGGCGATAAAATGCTTGTAGGGCAAACTTTCAAAGCTGAAAAACATTTACACGCTGTTTTTCTACAAAGAGCGGAAGAGCGTTGACGTCATCAACCCCCGTAGAGAACAATGGTTTAGAATGACGTCACTTAACGTCACCGAGAATCATGTGATTCGATGCGTTCATGGAAGTATGAACGCAATTGTTTTCTATAGGTTTACATTATAATTTACACTGGAAATGTAAATAATTTAAACTGTACCGCCGAGAAAACGAAAATTTTAAGATGACAAATTGTGATTTTTTTCTCATTTCTGTTCAAAATAATAATTGTCGGTATAGATGAAGCAGTTCTTTCGAAAACTCACAATCTACATTTAAGAGTGGAAATAAGAAAAATAAGTTTTACCTTTTACTGTATAAAAGTGAGGTTCAAGAGGGTCAAAATTATATATAGGCGTATTTTCGTGATGCTCTCACGTTTATAAGGTCTAATTTTATCGTTGCATGTAGCGATAATGTTTTATGTTTCGTATGGCATTTTCAGCTCGAAACTGCATTTTAACAATTTTAAGGGGTTATTTCTGCCGCCGATTTTTGTCGTCGATTTCTATCGACGATTTATTTCTTCAGTCGTCGACAATGTTTTTTTTTTTTTTTCCTCGCCAGAGCGCCAATTTTGCTTTTTGTTGTTCGTGTGCGTTTATATTTTTCTCTGTTTCCATACAGGTCATAGACAGTTTCCCTACCTTGCTTTTTTCTTTAGCTCATTGTCGCCTTGAGTTATAGCTTTTTATTATGAAAGGGGGAGAAAGCATGTGTGTATTGTTTGAGATTTAACGAGGGTGTGTGTTAAATTTCTATCCCAGGGTAAAATCACGGTTTTCCTTGTCCGGTGTGCAAGAATTGCAATTCTGTAACTTTGAAGGGGTTTCTACATATAGCTGCATGGCATGACTAAACTTGGTGTATTTCTTGTCATATAGTTGGATTATCTGTGAATTAGAATTACATGCAACTGGTAGCGTTTAGTTTATACTGCTATCTTTTCAGTATACCCCGTGATCTGCGTCGGTCACGCAACACCGTCCTAAGTATTTATTAAAATTAGCTTCTTGGCAAAATTAATGGCTATATGCTTTACCTTTATTTTGCTGCAGAATGATGCATCTTTTCCGAGAATTGTAGAAAATGCATATTGGATTCCTTTCTCCGACTATGATTTAATTTAAGATCTTTCTTGGCTATATTTGAACCTTTCTTATTGAAGTTAGTACAGTTAATTTGCATTAACAATTTTCTGTGCGCCATTAATGCTCAATTTTTGAGGCATATTATTTTTCTATAGCACTATTTCATGACTCTGTTAGGAATTAGGGTGCAGTAACTTAGTAGTCATTTTATTGCACACCTGTGTATTTTTGGCATTAGCTTTATTTGCTACATTTTCTTGCAAACTTGTTCTGTCAAGATTTCTGAGGAATTCCTTCTCAGAATTTGATATGGGAGCGGGAATGGAGTATGACACCTGGATTATTTATTTAAACAATGCTGCACTGACCTGGTTTGTCCTCAATGGCTACTCCCTTCTGTCATACCTTCTTGACTTCCATATAAGATAATGTTCAGTAATAAACAAAACGGTTGCTCTCTATATCTTATTTTTTATACATAAACTTTCAGATCTGGTGGGCTCGGTGATTGGTATTAACTTTATATTCTAACATTGGTATTAACTCTAAATTTGAACATCTGAGAATAAAATATCGGTATATTTATTGGAAAGGGTCTTATGTCCGTTTTCAAAAAAATATTCATAATGTAACTATTTATCTCCAGCAGAATCTAAAGGCCGTAAGTATAACTAGTAGATTTATGTTATTAGTTCTAAATTATTCCAGGCTTTATTTAAGATGTGTATGCTAAAATTATCTTGTATGTCCACTTTTTGTCATGTGCCACCGATACACACAACATCATGTGCTACAAATTATATTTTATTGCAACAGTTTCTATCAAATATTAATCTCTGCCTTGTCTTATCATGCATACCAGAGTGATATTTTATCATGCATGCGCAGCAGTGCGTATGTGATATTTTTTAGCTTTTTTTGTCAGGTTGGTGTATATAGTACACCAGAGTGACATTTTGTCATGGTATGCTGGAAGAGCTGATGATGGTGATTTTCAATAACGGCGCTCACCATCTTAGGTCCGACAGAACGCCCCGACGCTTTGCTCGGCGGATCGGACACGGAGATGGATGAGTTGACATTTCTAGTGCTATTATTTTTGTCAATCTGGTGTATGCGGTGCACCAGAGTGATATTTTGATAGAGTACATGTATGATATTTATTTTATTACTTGCTATCTAAGTTTGACGGAACGCCTCGACGCTTTGCTCGGCGAGTCAGACTACGAGATTACGAGTGCTTTGTCATTGCTGGCGTATACAGTAAAATTCCTCTATTAAGACCACCTTTGGGACTGTTCAAAAGTGGTCTTAAAGACCACTTTTGAACAGTTCCAAAGGTGGTCTGTGACCAGAGGTCACTGTGTGCCAAAACATGAAGAATGAATAACTGCATACTTCTAAACTTCTAAATAAGCTTTTTAAAGCAGAATTAGTCTTAATTTTAGGCGGTCTTAAGAGAGGAACCAGTGCTTCAGCTGAAGAGCACGACCCGCCGGATGCTTTTAGCTTTATGAGTGTTACCATATATGGGTATGGCGGCCATTTTGGTCATGTGACCTGGACCTAAAACGGTTCCCCCAATAAATGCGTCTTATCGTAAGGAGCAAAAATATATCTTATACTTTAGTACTGTATTCTGAATCGTTAGCAGGATAAAATGCATGCATACTTTTCTAATACAAATGCATATATGTCAAAGTTTGACCTAGGTACAAAGAATGTCAAGGTGAACCAAGTGTCACCATTTTAGCACTTTATGATGGGCCTACGTCCAAAATGCTATTTATCAAGTTTCGTGTAAATCTGCCCAGTGGTTCTGGAGAAGACTATTTTTGAAGGGTTTTTACCATATATGGCTTGGCGGCCATTTTGGTCATGTGACCTGGACCCCACGAGCAAATTTTTGTTTTACCCATCCCATAGAGGCTCCATATGAAATTTGACTTAATCGGCCCAACGGTTTCCAAGGAGAAGCAGTTCGAAAATTTTCACATTTTTCGCCTCGGCGAGGCTATACTAAATGGAATGTAATATTTGGCAAGTTCATTGGTTAGATCTTATTGATATCTATCAGTATGCCAAAAATTATTTAAATATTCCAATCGGTTAAGTCACTATCACCAATTTTCACAAACGGGTTACGGACAGACAGACTGACAGAATGACACGGTGATCTTAGGGCACTCTTAGAAAATCAACCGACTTCAGTCGGTCGCTTTTTCTGCGGGTCGTGCAATTTCACTGTATATTGCACCAGAGGGATATTTTGTCATGCATGTGCATGAAAAATAGCAGTGAAGACAATGATCTGGAATCGATACAATCAACCCACAGCTCCCAGGGAAAGAAACACAAACATGAAACAACTAGACCCTAATGGAACATTAGTAGCGGAAAGCCAAAATGACAATTACTTTCCATCAAAATGGCCAAAAAACCAACAAAAAAAAAAAACAAAAAAAAAAACACACACACACACAAGCGATGCACACACTCAAAGACAAACCCTAACAAAAATATATCGCGACAGAAGAACCATGTGATGTTTGAAATGCCAGTGTGATATTTTGTCATGCATGTGCACAAAGTACATGTGCGATGTTTATAAATGCCAGTGTGATATTTTGTCAAGCATGTGCATGGGATATTTGTAATGCCAGTCATTCGTGTGCACGAGTAGTGCATATGTGAGATTTTTGCCATATATAGTAAATAAATAGTTGTTAATTATGGTTGATTCTGTTCTGTTTGTAATGTTTTATGTTATTATTTGAACACTCTATACACTTGACAGCAATATTAAAGCAAGCTGAAAATTCAATATTTCTAAATTACACATATAGATTAAAATCTAGATGCTTGTCCTTTCTATTTATGTAAAGCATACACATTGCAGTGATTCTTGGATATTGTTCTTTTATTTACTTTGATTATATTTTTGTGTTATTTCTATTTAGCAGTGATATTTGCTCATTATACTGTAAAAATCTTTATTTGTAGTTGTTAGTCATATTTCAAAAGGCAACCGAGACGCCAGTGCTTACATTGCTTTACCTTGTTCCTTTAGTGTTCCATCACGAAAACACGCCTATACAATTTTGACCCCCTCCAACCCCACTTTTATATAGTAAAACTGGTGTTTACAGGGGTGAACCTTATTTTTCTTATTTCTGCTATAAAATATAGATTGTTGGTACTCGTTAGAACCGCCTCGACGAGGCGGTTCTAACGAGTACCCACAATCAATATTTTGGACAGAAATAAGAAAAATATCACAATTTTTCATCATAAAATTTTTATTTTTTCGGCGATAAAGGTGGCAATGTATTTGTATAGGCGTATTTGCATAATGCTTAGTGTGCAGTACTTTCTTTGTAGTCCCTTGTTACTGACAACGCGTGTGGAGTGGCTATGTACAGTACTGTAAGTTACTCTCAGTTACTCTATAGTAAAACTGGGGTTTACAGGGGTGAACCTTATTTTTCTTATTTCTGCTCTAAAATATAGATTGTGGGTACTCGTTAGAACCGCCTCGACGAGGCGGTTCTAACGAGTACCCACAATCAACTCGACGAGGCGGTTCTAACGAGTACCCACAATCAATATTTTGGACAGAAATAAGAAAAATATCACAATTTTTCATCATAAAATTTTTATTTTTTCGGCGATAAAGGTGGCAATGTATTTGTATAGGCGTATTTGCATAATGCTTAGTGTGCAGTACTTTCTTTGTAGTCCCTTGTTACTGACAACGCGTGTGGAGTGGCTATGTACAGTACTGTAAGTTACTCTCAGCTCAAAATTGGTTTCTCTAGGCATTACAACTAAATTGCCCACACTTCTTATTCAGTAAATCAGCCAAGATCATAAAAAGAAGTTACTCAGGTCATTCGCAGAAATCCATTTTCTCAGTATTTGTTATCAGCTTTAAATTTAATCAATCTTTTCATGGTGGTCATTTACTCTAAAACCTTTCAGATTTTAGATAAAAAAAAACAATAACGAAACAAATCCTGGTCTGAATTCCCGGAATGACAGTACACATTTCCCCTGTGGGCTCTGTCTTAAAAGTGTTGGTTGGGAAGAGCGAGGAATTTGTTGTGATACATGTAATGTCTGGTACCACATAAGCTGTCAAGGCATTTCACCAACTATGTATAGCCTTTGTAATAAATCATCGAATATAAATGTTGCATGAGATTGTATGAAATGTGAAATGCCAAACTTTTCCACATCTCTGTTTGACACTTCATCTTCCATAGATACCTATAATCAGTTTGATCCTTTATTATCCCTGTCCGAGCCTGACAGCCCGATACCAGACAATATTGGCCCACCCACTGCAGCTTCTTCGCCCATCGTGAAGCAGTCTAAAGAAGCTAAACCAAAGATCAAAAAGGCGGTCCTTAACCATCCCCTTGGAATATTGATTATGAATTGTCAGTCAATAAAGAATAAAAAGGCTGAAATTCAAACAATTATCGACTCGGCAAAACCAGACATCATTTTGGGGAATGAGTCATGGCTAACCCCAGAGATGAAAAAAAACTCGGAAATTTTCCCAGAATCATTTGACGCAATCCGGAAAGACAGAGTTGGGGATGCACATGGTGGTGTCTCCTACTCTGCACTGAATCTCCGGAGTTGGACACCAACTGTGAATTAGTTTGGTGTAAATTGAACATTTTTGGATGTAAGACTCTGAACCTTGGTTCCATTTACCGCCCACCAGATCAGATTGATCCAGAATATCTTGAGGCGTTCAATTCATCCTTGTCTAGGATAATGTCAAATGCAAATGCTCAAATTTTGGTTGGAGGCGACTTCAATTGTGGAGATATAGAATGGAACAACATGCAGGTACCCCATGGGGTGTCTAAAAGGCAGACGCAGCAACAACTTTTGGACATAATAAAAGATCACTGCCTGACCCAAGTAGTAAACATACCCAACCGGCAAGATAAAACCCTTGATTTAATATTCACGGATTCTCCATCCCCTGTTAGTCGAGTTAAGGGGATGCCCCCGATCGGCAAGGCTGATCACGACATAGTCCTGGTAGAATATGATATAAAAGCTAAACGAATCAGACAAGCCCCGCGTAAAATATATTTATACAAACGTGCGGATATGGATGGTCTGCGAGACCATATGGCGCGATTTAAGGATTCGTTCCTTTCCTCTGACCTCTCACGCATGTCTGTCAACGACATGTGGGTCAGTTTAAAGTCCGAATTAATCACGGGAATGGAAAGGTTTATTCCAACAAAAATGACCAAAACCAAGTATAGTGCACCATGGATCGATAACACGATCGAACACCTCATTAGAAGACGTAATAGGGTGTATTTTCGTGCTCTCAAGTCTAGCAGCCCTGACATTAAGAACCATTACAATAGGTTCAGAGCACATGTACAAAAGGTAATTAGAGATGCATATTGGAAGCATATTTCCAGCATATTTACCTTCGAAGATGACAACATAGATCCCGATAGCCCCTAGAAGAATAGTAAGGTTAAAAAGTTTTGGTCATTTGTAAAATCCCTAAAAAGGACGCATTTGGGATCACTTCGCTAAGGGAAAACGTAATTCTGAAAACAGACTCGCGCGATAAAGCCAACATATGCAACAAACAGTTTCAATCTGCATTTACGCGAGAAACTGACGGTGAGCTACCATCTAAAGGTAATAGTCCGTTCCCTGCTATGGGGACAAAACAGTTGACCCAATAGGGTCGCTAAACTGTTGGGTAAGCTCAAAATACATAAGGCATCTGGGCCAGATGACCTGAATGCCAGGGGTGCTAAAGGAATGTAGTGCTGAAATTTCTCCTGTGCTGGCCTTTATTTTCAATGAATCACTTGCCCAGGGCACTGTACCAGATGATTGACGACAAGCAAACGTTACCCCGGTCTATAAAAAAGGTGAAAAATACGATGCAGCAAATTATAGACCAGTGTCGCTAACATGCATCTGTTGCAAAACCCTGGAGCATATATTAGTCAGCAGAATTAACAAGCACTTAGCCTTTGAGAGCATTCTTGCTGACTGTCAACATGGTTTCCGAAGTCAAAGGTCTTGCGAAACTCAACTAGTTCAATTCTTCCATGACATTGTGAGTAATCTGGATGGGGCCATAAATCGTGGCCACAAACATACTGACTTGATCATCATGGATTTCGCCAAGGCCTTTGACAAGGTACCTCAATGCTATTGTACAAATTGGCCTACTATGGGATAAGAGGATCCACACATAATTGGATTAGCTCATGGCTCTCCGGGCGCTCTCAACAAGTTGTACTTGATGGCCAAGCGTCTGATCCAGTCCCTGGGTATCTGGTGTCCCACAAGGTTCGGTCCTTGGACTGGTCCTTTTTTTGGTATTCATCAATGATCTCCCTGATAATATCAAGTCATCTGTCCATTTGTTTGCTGATGATTGTTTCCTGTATAGGGACATATATTCTCTTTCTGACTGACGCATTTTACAAGATGACCTGGATCGACTTGCACAATGGAAAGCAGATTAGCAGATGAAGTTCAATGTAGCCAAATGCCATTCAATGAGGGTGTCACGACACCTTCAGGACAAGCAAATTAAGAATGATTACACACTACACCAGCAAACTTTGGAGCAAGTTCATTCCGCCAAATATCTTGGTATCACCATAACTGACGATCTCGATTGGGGTCAACATATCTCTGAAATAACATCTAAAGCAACTGGGACCCTAGGATTCCTTAGACGTAATTTGGATTTTGCAACTCGGCAAATAAAGGATGTTGCATATAAAACATTGGTAAGCCCTCAGCTTGAATATGCATCACCCATTTGGCACCCATATGTTAAAACTCAGATTCAGCAGGTGGAGAAGGTGCAGAGGACAGCTGCTCGATGGACCTGCAGACGATGGCGATATAGAAGTAGCGTCGGTGACGTGCTTGATGAGCTAGAGTGGCCATCCCTGGAGACCCGTCGTGAGCAGTCCTCCTTAACAATCTTCTACAAGATACATTCTGGTACAGTATCAATTAACAAGGAGAGGTATTTTACCCCTGTAACCGTGTAAACCCGGACAAGGGCATCAAGAGCAAATAACTCACAGTATCGTAGATACCAGTCCTATAGTGATGCCCTGAAAAAACTCTTTCTTCCCCAGAACTATTCCTCGGTGGAATAGTCTTCCATCTTCTGCAGTGAATGCCAAGACTGCAGAGGAGTTCAAAGCCCGCACAGTATAAGATTGAGACTCAGAGGTATGCGTTTTAGGATACCTCTGTGTTTAGATTGTAAATAGTTTTAAGGACTCATCTAGAGATGATTTTTTTTGCTAAATTCTAAATTTAGCCACCATCCCAACTGAGGTAATGGCCAAATATGACCGCCTCAGTATGAGAAGATAGATAGATAGATAGATAGATAGATAGATAGATAGATAGATAGATAGATAGATAGATAGATAGATAGATAGATAGATAGATAGATAAATTTAAAATCAATATCTCTATCAACAATCATTGCAGCAAAATAATCATTATACATTATACTCACAAATTATAAGTCAGTGATTGCATATACATTGTTAAGTTTGGAGCTTATTAGAACTTTCATTCATAAACATAGTTACTGTATAACAAAGTATATTTACAGATCTAGATCTTGTTTATTACAATAGCTAATTTCTAAACTTTTATGTTCTGTATTGAACCTCCTTTTTCATAAAAGGAGGCGTAGTTAAACCATTCTTTCATAATAATAATCTTATGTGCATATAGCTTTCTTTAGCCACTCTTAAGTTTTTCATAAAAAGAGGCGGGTGATGTGCCGGTAGGCTGTAGCTCGTATATGCCCTACAACGACAACATTACGATCCACGGAAACAAACGGCGACAGCCGAACTATCATCAGACCATACGGACCACCAATGGCCGACTTCACCTCGAACCACAGTACGTCAAATAACAAGGACGGTATCCGCAGTCTTCGTTTTTAATTGGCTGTTAATGGATTTGCATAACTTTGACCCTTGCCGTAGGCGTGATATAGGAAAATGGAACAGCAGCCAAAGATAGCCATTGGCTCCAGGTGAAGTCGGCCCTAATAAATATTAATGACATGTGCATCATGAACAACTGACCACGCTATCAAATCTTCACTTATCATCTGACGGTCTGTGGATCCACACCTTGACGCTTAGCTCGGTGCCTGGACTCGAAGATAGGTAACTCACATATTTCCATCAATACGATATTTTGTCAAAATCATTATATTACGAAAGCACACCAAAACAAATACGTTGTAAATTTTACAACGGAAAAAAGGGAAAATTTTAAGATGAAAAATTATAATATTTTCCTTGTTCCTGCTTAAACTGTAGATTGTGGGTACATATTAGAACAGTCTCATCGAGGCGGTTCTAACACGTGCCCACAATTTATAAGTCAGAACAGAAATAAGAAAAACGTTTCCCCTATAAACCCCCCCCCCCAGTTTTACTATATAAAAATGGGGTTCAAGGGGATCAGAATTATATAGGCGTGTTTTGGTTTTGCAGCATGCGGCTGTTAGTGTTAACATCGATATCACTTGTCTACAGGTTGGTAAGGGTTTTTGGTATGGCATTTAGTGCTTGTGGTGCGGCCTATGGTTATCGCTCTGCCTGCTGGGTATGTTTTTCAGCAGACGACATTCTGAAATATTTTCTTATTTTTCCCAGAAAACAGGATCCGACATTTTATGTAAACTGGAGTATATTTGCATGAGATGTCAAAGTAGAAGTAAAACAAAGATCAGGAATTGATACAATTAACTTACTCCACCCATAAAAGACACCAAAGGGAAAGAAATACAAACATTAAGCGACCAGACCATAATGGAAACCTAAACAAAGGAAGGCCATAAGGACTGTTACTTTCCCACAAAATGGCCATATGGCCATCCAAAACCAAAAGACACAAGTGATACACACCGTAAGTAACAAACAACAACATAAATAAATCGCCACAGAAGAGCCGCCTTGGAACGGTCATTGGAAGATTTCCACTGGGGGGCTTAAATCGATTTTACGTGGCCACAATCCTCGCCCTTACTTCCGTCGCGATTTAGACAAATAATTTGTTCAGTCCGCATGAAGGCCTCCTAACTCATCAGTGCAACATCTCCGTGAACACAAAAATCAAAGAACCACAGAGGTGAGACAACGGTGAGGACTCGACAGCAAGAAACCACTGAAATGCTGGAGCAAAGTCCTATTTTCTGGGAAAAATAAAAAATCAATACTTTGCCGTCTGCTGGATAGCCCAGAGTATGGTAAAAGTTATAATTTTTATGAGTTATGGCCCTTTGCAACTTTGGGCATTTGTACAGAGTATGCTTCGTATAGCATAGCTTTAGAACTATTTATGCTAGGGTTTTGAAATTTCACATATGGATTCCTTATGAAAAAATGGCTGATGCATATTCTTTTTCTCGGCGGAATTATGCCCCTTTCAAGAGTTAAGACCCTTTGAATATTTTTGTTGAAATCTTGTAAGCAAAATATCTCATAAACTATTGGATCTAGAGCCTTGAAAGTTGATGAGTGGATAAATGAACTGATTAACTTTTTACTGAATTTCGAAAAAATATTTAATGAGTTATGACCCTTAGTAACTTTGGGCATTTGTACAGTGTATGCTTTGTGATGCATAACATAACTTTAGAACAAGTTATGTTAGTGTTTTGAAATTTCATCTATGGATTCCTCATGAAAAAATAGCTGTTACATAGTTTTTCTCATTCGGAGTATGCCCGTTTTAAGAGGTATGGGCCTTTGAATTTTTTTAATAAAAACTTGTCAGAAAATATCCAAAAAACATTGGAGCCAGAGCCTTGAACATTTTTGAATATACTGGTGGTGATGAGTAGATGAACTGATTAAAATTTGACTAAATTCCGAAAAAAACTTTATGAGTTATGGCCCTTTGATTTTGGGGCATTTGTACGGTGTATGCTTTGTGATGTATAGCATAACTTTAGAACTATGTATGCTAGGGTTTTGACATGTCATATATGTATTCACAATGAAAAATAACTGATGCGTATTTGTACAGTGCAGGCTTTGTGATGCATAGCATAAGTTTAGAACATGTATGATAGGGTTTTGAAATTTCATGTATGCATTCCTAAGAATTAGCTGATACGTATTTTTTTCTCATCCAGATTATGCCCCTTTCAAGAGTTATTGATTTGTGAAAAAGTAATACCTTTTGTAGCTAGAGCCTTGAAAGGTGGTGAATGGATTGGTAGTGATGAGTAGATGACCTGATCAACTTTTGACTAAATTCCGAAAAATACCCCATGAGTTATGACCCTTTTGGACTTTATGCATTGTACAATGTGTGCTTTGTAATGCATAGCATAACTTTAGAACCATGTATGTTAGGGTTTTGAATTTCTGAAATGAATGGATTAGTAGTGATTAGAAGTTATTAACCTGATTAAGTTTTCGAATAAATTCTGAAAAAAAAGGATGAAATCTTGTTCTTCCAGTTATGCGTTTTGAAAATGATGGCATTTAGGGGCAAGCATATTTTTGGGGGCAAAGTGTTTTACAAACAACATTTCTAGTTTTGTTTAAGAAATGTACATAATTGTTTAATTGTTTATTATTTAATACGTCCGGCTGCCAGCAATCTTTCGAGCTACAACCTGCAAACGATATTCAGACTATAGAATTTAGAATTACGCACTACATGTACTTCAACTCCTTTTGAGAAAGGAATAAACTACTCACAGATACGCGAAACAGCTCTTCAGTTAACAGTTTTGAAAAAAAAATGGCTCTAAATACATAAGATTGTGCAATACCTTACTCGTACTTCACAACAAAACACAGGCGTCTTCAAAAACTCTACTGAAGCAAAAGAAAACCAACAGTTGGACTCCGGTGGGCCCGACCAGATGTAAAATATCAGACACTAACCGACTTACTTAAAAAAAAGTAAGTGGGGCCGTCACAGAGTCTGAGGCCGACCAACCGGTGTGCCATTCAGGAGATATCGTGATTGGGCTAACTAGCATGCATGCAGTCTGTCGTATTACATATATGTTGTACCTAATCGTTTTATATCGAAGAATGGTTTTACAATATAAAATGATTGGGTAGAACATAAATGTAACATGACAGACAGCACGCATGGTTGTTAACCCAATCACGGTTGATAAATTTGCTTCCCTCTTTAATTGCACGCCGGCCGGTCGGACTTCAGACTATATGACGGCTTCAGCTTAAAGACTAGTGAGTCGGTTGGTGCCTGGTTGGGCCAACCGAAGTCAAATGATTTTTTTTTACCTCAAAATTTCAGTTGTTTCATGTTGTTGAGTCCCCATCGTTTTCTTTATCTCTGTATTCGTTTGATATTTGCGTTCTCGGAGATATTGCATTGATAAGTAAGAAACCCTTCACGCGGATATTAAAAAATGTATAAACCATTTAAGATCCACGGGTGAGCATTGTGGTCACATAAAATCGATTTAAGTACAAACAGCCCCAGTAAAAGTTTTGCTGACTGTTCCAAGGCGGTGCTTCTGTTGTTGTTTATTATTGTCATTGTTTGCCTTTACATGTGTGTACACCTAATATCTTCTTATTTTGATAGCCGTTTTGTTTTGGATTTTTAACGTTGTGTTTTGGTTTTGTGGCCGTTGCTTAATGTTTGTGCTTCTTTCTCTTTGATGTCTCGGATGGAAGGTGTCTTAAAGACTATCAAAATGTCTACCTTGCACGTGGTCTAAAATTTAGGGTTGCTCAGAACATTGATGCGCTTCTAGAAAAATAGCCTACACTGTTCAAAATTATATATATACTCATTAAACGTGCATGTTAAAATGTATTTTTGTTGTTGGAAGAAAAAACTACAACTCCATTTTGTAAGAAAATTGCCTTTTAGAATAGTCAATTTTTAAAAATCAAATTCTCCAATGTCCTTCCTCGGAAATATCATATTTTTACACCAACTGTTGGTGTTAAAATATTATGTTTCTGAGGACGGACGATGGAGAATTAGATGTTAAAAAATGGACCATTTTGAAAGTTAATTTTCTTACAATTTTCCTTCCAACAACAAAAAGGCGTTTTTGACATGTATGTTTTACGAATTTTCCTATAATTTTGTACCTCCTAGGTTATTTTATACCTAAAAGGTTATTTTATTGTCAAGAAATACACCAGCGTGTAAAGCAACAAAATTCGGCCCACGTGCAAGGTAGACATTAATTTTTATAGTCTTTGAAATGTAGAACCATTTGAAAGCTACTTTTCTTTGGTGTAAAAAATATTATATTTCCGAGAAAGGACGTTGGAGAATAAGATGTTCCAAAATGAACCATTTCGAAAGGTGATTTTCTTACAATTTTCCTTCCAACAACAAAAAAGGCTTTTTTGACATGTATGTTTTACGAATTTTCCTATAATTTTGTACCTCCTAGGTTATTTTATACCTTATAGGTTATTTTATTTTTCTAGAAATACGCCAGCGTGTAAAGCAACAAAATTCGGCCCACGTGCATGTTAAATTTCTGAAGTTCATACATGTACTTAACTAAGTGACAAAATTCACTTTAAATTAACTTCTTATAACTTCTCATACCTAGAGTTATTTACACTTACAATATGATGTCATCAACGTCATGAAACCATAGTGACGACGTCAGCCATTACAGTGTACATACAGATATTTGAGTGTTGTTTATTAAATCTATTTATTGGCACTAAGAGTTGTGCATGACTTTATCAGTGGTAGGTAGCAGAGCGAAACAAAAAGATCTTATAAGTGGAGAGAAATATGGATAACTTAATTTGATGAGGATTGTGAAGAAATGAAGCAATTAAAAAGACTATGCTTCTTAGAGATTGTGAATAAGCTGGAAAGGAAGGAGAATGGCTGTAGTAGTCGATCCTCCTCCGCTAAAAGAAATGTCTTATGAACAGTGGAAGTTGCAGACGTTGGCTTGGACAAAAGTAAGAGATGTAAGCAGCGAGAAGCAAGCCATAGTAATTGCTTTAAAACCTTCCAGAAGATCACAAGAGCAGAATAAAGGAGACAGTATTTGAAGAATTAGACCGGGATGAACTTACAAAAGAAAATGGGATAAGTACTCTTTTTGAATTTCTAGATAAACATTTAGAGAAAGATGAATTGACTGACACTTTGCAAAAAGTTGAAGATTTTGACAATTTTGAAAGAAGAGAGGGGCAGTCAATGTTTGAATATCTATCAATGTTTGATTTTAAATACAACAGGGTTGCAAAGAAAAATGTAAACATACCATCTGAAATCCTGGCCTTTTAGTTGCTCAAGAAGGCAAACATAACCAATGTAGAACACCGATTGGTTTTGGCAGGAATGAATTTTTCAAACAAAGATACGTTATATGAACAGGCACCAACTGCGCTGAAGAGGTTTAAAGGGGCTGACAGCAAAATTAATAGCTGGGATGTAGATATCAAGTTGACACCAAGTGTTCTGGCAGCAAATGAAGAGAGCTTGATTGCTGCTGGATATGTCAGAGCAAATGGCAGTCGCAATGGGGGAGATACAGGAGCTTCATGGGAACACAGGGGTAGAAGTGGGTACAAGGGAAATTGTGGAAATCAGATAAATGTGGCAGCATTTAGTGGGATTGAAAATGGAATGAAAAAGAAAATTAACCCAACAGGATCAGATGCTCGATTAATAAATTGTCATCCCTGTGGGTCTTACAGGCGTTTGTTGGATGCCTGCCTGACAGTTGGGGGAACATGGGGGGAAAAGACTGTGGTTTTAACCGGGAAAGTGAATCTAGGTGATAAAGGGGACATAAAAGGTGATGGCAGTTTGGGTCCGTTACAGATTGTAGATGACAAAATTGCGGGGTCGAAGAGCAAGGGCAATGTAGCTGAGGCTATTTGTAAACTTACTTCAGAAGTTGAAACCTTGAAAATAGATAATGCAGGTTTTAGAAATGAGATTCAGGTAATAAAACCAGGTATTGATGGAGAGATGAACAGGTTGAGTGAATATGGAGATGAAGAGGGTGGTACACCAAAGCTGGAGCATGTAAAGGCAATTCCAGCATCAAACGTGTTGAAATTGCAGGAACAGAATCAGCGGGGCAACAAGAGATACAGGCAAGATGTTGATAGCAAGGCTGAGGAAAAAGTGATTGAAACAATGAAAAGGAAATGTCCCTTTTCATAGCACAGACATAGTTCTTGTCAGAGAAAATAAAGGGGCTCCTCACAGGACAAAACCAGAAGACACCAATTAATAAGGATTGTATAATCAAAGACAATGAGTGGTGTGGCCATCAGAATACACTTGAAGCAAGTATTGGAAACTTGAGAGCCACTTGCAGGGTGCTACACAGCCAGATAGAAGTTGTAGCTGAATAGTGACGATGTCAGCCATTACAGTGTACACACAGTTATTTGAGTGTTGTCTGTTAAATCTATTTATTGGAACTAAGTGTTGTGCATGACTTTATCAGTGCAAGGTAGACATTAATTTTTATAGTCTTTGAAATGTAGACAATTATACAGATTTCAACAACAAGTTATAACGAACCTTTAAGCATTTAAATTATGGCTTATTCACTTTTGTCAATTTCTCAATATATTCTTTGTGTTTGTAGCCGTCAGGTTATATTTGTACTACTTTGTTAGGAAAAGAACCAAATAAGCAGGACTCTACGTTCGTTCCAATCCTATAAATTTGTGCAAATATTGTTTTGCAACGTAATGAAATATGTTTAAACATAAAAATCAGAACACTGAATCAATTTGGCCCGCAATATGTACCACATTTAGTTGATATTTCCTGTTATTTCCACATTATTTAGTAGTAGTTGTTTTTGTGTGTGTTTGAGCTCACCAGAGCCGAAGGCTCCGGGGGAGCTTCAAGGATTTGCAGTTGTCCGTCGTCGTCTGTGGCGTCTGCGTCTCCGTCTGCATCGTCGTCTACGTCTGCGTCAACACTTTCAAACGACAACTCCTCTGAAGCCACTTGGCCGATTGGGCCCAATTTTTATCTGTAGTATTCTTGGGCTGGGGGATTGAAAGTTTGTGGTTCTTTTTATGAAAATCGGCTCTTTAGTTTGGTTGCTATGGCAACTTAGAGTTTTTATAGACTTATAATGGGGAACATTGAAAAATAGCATTTACTGCCAAGCCTCTGCAGATATTTTGACAAAACTTTCATAGAAATGTTCCTTAGGCAATCTACTATCTGCCATATGATTTTAGGCCTACTGCGCATTTTTATTGGTTGCCATGGAAACCAAAATGCAAAAAAAAAATAGAAAAAAAAAGTTAAAAATTCATCTCCTCAGAAACTATATGCTCTAGGAGGCAGAGACTTTATGAAAATATTCATCATATTTGCCTTTACAGGTGTTGTGTTTTTTTGTGAAATTCGGCTCTTGAGGTTGGTTGCTATGGCAGCTTAGATTTTCCATAGACTTATAATGGGGAAAATAGAAAAATGGCATTACATGCCAACCCTTTGCAGATATTTTGACACAACTTTCATAGAAATGTTCCTTAAGCAATCTTCCATCTGCCATATGATTTAAGGCCTATTGCTTACTTTGGCTGGTTGCCATGGAAACCAAAATGAAAAAAAAAAAAAAAAAAAAAAAATAGACAAATTTTTTTTTTAAAAATCATCTCCTCAGAAACCGTATGCACTATGAGGCTGATTGTTTATGGAAATATTCACCATATTTGCCTTTACAAGTTTTGTTTTTTATGAAATTTGGCTATTAAGTTTGGTTGCTATGGCAACTTAGATTTTCCATAGAAATATAATGGGGGAAGTTGAAAAATGGCCTAAACTGCCAAACCTTTGCAGATATTTTGACTAAACTTTCAAAGAAGTGTTCCTTAGGCAGTCTACTATCTGCCATTTGATTTTAGGCCTACTGCTCATTTCTATTTATTGCCAGAGAAACCAAAATGAAAAAAAAAAAGAAAAAAAAAAAATACTTCCAAAAATCATTTCCTCAAAAACGGTACGCTCTATGAGGCTAAGAGTTTATGGAAATATTCACCATATATGCCTTTACAGGTATTGTGTTTTAAGCTCATCAGAGCCGAAGGCTCCGGAGGAGCTTATAGGAGAGGCAGTTATCCGTCGTCGTCTGTGGCGTCGGCGTCAACACTTTCAAACGACATCTCCTCTGAAGCCACTGGGCCGACTGCGCCCAAATTTTATTTGTAGCATCCTTGGGCTTGGGGATTGAAAGTTTGTGTTTTTTATGAAAATCGGCTCATTAGTTTGGTTGCTATGGCAACTTATAATTTCCATAGACTTATAATGGAGAAAATTGAAAAAATGGCATTTCCTGCCAAACCTCTGCAGATATTTTGACAAAACTTTAATAGAAATGATCCTTTGGCAATCTTCTATCTGCCATATGAATTTAGGCCTACTGCTCATTTTTATTGGTTGCCATGGAAACCAAAATGCAAAAAAAAGAGAGAAAAAAAAAAAACTTGAAAAATCATCTTCTCAGACCATATGCTCTAGGAAGCAGATATTTTATGAAAATATTCAGCATGTTTGCCTTTATAGGTTTTGTGTGTTTTTTTTTATGAAATTCGGCTTGTTAGTTTGGTTGTTATGGCAGCTTAGATTTTCCATACACTTATAATGGGGAAAGTAGAAAAATGGCATTAGCTGCCAAACCTTTGCAGATATTTTGACAAAACGTAAATAGAAATGTTCCTTAAACAATCTACCGCCTGCCATATGATTTTAGGCTTATTGTTCATTTTTACTGGTTGCCATGGAAACCAAAAGGTAAAAAATAGAAAAAAAAATACTTAAAAAATTATCTCCTCAGAAACCATATGCTCTATGAGGCTGAGAGTTTATGGAAATATTCATAATATTTGCCTTTACAGGTTTTATGTTTTTTATGAGATCCAGCTCGTTAGTTTGGTTGCTATGGCAAAGTAGAAGTAAACCAAAGATCAGGAATCGATACAATTAACTTACTCCACCCATCAAAGACACCAAATGGAAAGAAACACAAACATTAAGCGACCAGACCATAATGGAAACCTAAACAAAGGAAGGCCATAAGGACAGCTACTTTCCAACAAAATGGCCATATGGCCATCCAAAATAAAAAGACACAAGTGATACACACAGTAAGTAACAAAAAACAACATAAATAAACCGTCACAGAAGAACCGCCTTGGAACGGTCAGTGGAAAGATTTTCACTGAGGGGGGGGGGGGCTTA
The DNA here is from genome assembly GCA_963580285.1 of Lucinisca nassula. Lineage (NCBI taxonomy): Eukaryota > Metazoa > Mollusca > Bivalvia > Lucinida > Lucinidae > Lucinisca > Lucinisca nassula. The sequence continues at coordinate 143,774,297 of OY757011.1, read as the reverse complement.
AATCGATTTAACGTGGCCACAATCCTCGCCCTTACTTCCGTCGCGATTTAGACAAATAATTTGTTCAAGTCCGCATGAAGGCCTCCTAACTCATCAGTGCAACATCTCCGTGAACACAAAAAAATCAAAGAACCACAGAGGTGAGACACCGGTGAGGACTCGACAGCAAGAAACCACTGAAATGCTGGAGCAAAAGAAAACCAATAGTTAGACTCCGACTTTGATTTTCCAAAGACTTATAATGGGGTATATTGAAAAATGGCATTTACTGCCAAGCCTCTTCAGATATTTTGACAAAACTTTCATAGAAATATTCTTTAAGCAATTATCTATCTGCCATATGATTTTAGCCTAACTGCTAATTTTTAGTGGTTGCCATGGAAACTAAAATGCCAAAAGAACAAACAAACTTAAAAATCATCTTCTCAGAAATCATCATATTCTCAGAAACCATAAAGACGCTTCCGTGGTGTAGTAGTTATGTTACTTGCCTTGTAAACCAGGGGTTTACAGGATCGGTACCTGGCTTCTCCAGACTTTCTTTCGGATGAGTCTTTAAACCCAGGTCTCGTCTCCGTATGACCTTAGCTGTTGATGAGATGTTAACCTCAAACACTAACTCACTCAGAAACCATATGCTTCATGAGGCTGACACTTAATGGAATCATTCACCATATGTGCCTTAACAGGTTTTTTTTTTTTTTTAGCTCACCAGAGCGGAAGGCTCCGGGGAGCTTATAGGATAGGCAGTTGTCCGTCGTCGTCGTCGTCGTCTGCGTCTTCGTCCGTCAACACTTTTAAACATATTCTCCTCTGAAGCCACTGGGCCGATTGGGCCCAAATTTTATCTGTAGCATCCTTGGGCTGGGGGATTGAAAGTTTGTGTTTTTTTTTTTATGAAAATCGACTTATTTGTTTGGTTGCTATGGTAACTTAGAGTTTCCATAAACTTATACTGTGGAAAATTGAAAAATGCGTTTACTGCCAAGTCATTGCAGATATTTTGACAAAACTTTTATAGAAATGTTTCTTGAGTAAACTTCTCCCAGCCATATGCTTTTATGCCAACCTGAGGGTCCCCCAGGTTGTGCCGGAGCCATGTCCCACCCCCTTCACTTCATAAAAGGCCATATATCACAGAAACCATTCAGATCCAAACCCCTAAAACATATATATTCTTGTTCCTATTGATAAGACGCATTCAGTAATACCAAACTGGGGGTCCTCAGGTATGCGCCGAGGCCATGCCCCACCCCCTCCACTTAATAAACGGCCCAATATCTTGGAAACCATTCAGATCCCCACCGCTAAACCATATATATTCTTGTTCCTTATGATAAGACCCATTCAGTGACATCAACCTGGGAGGCCCCGGGATGCGCCGGGGCCATGCCCCAACCACTCCATTTCATAAAAGGCCCAATATCTCGGAAACTTAAGAGATCCCAGGCCCTAAACCATATATATTCTTGATCCATATGATAAGACACATTCATTGACACCAACCTGGGGGTCCTCAGGGATGCACCGGGGCCTTGCCCCACCCCTTCACTTAACAAAAGGCCATATATCTCAGAAACTGTTCGGGTCCTCACCCCTAAACCATATATATTATTTTCCATTATGATAAGATGCATTCAGGGACACCAACCCGGGGTCCCCAGGGATGTGCTGGGGCCATGCCCCACCCCCTACATTTCATAATCTCACGATATCTGGGAAACCCTACATATGGCTACCCCTAAACCATATATATTCTTGTTCCTTATGATAAGACACATTCATTGACACCAACCTGGGAGGCTCCCGGGGTCTTGCCCCACCCCTTCACTTCACAATAGGCCTTATATCTCAGAAACTGTTCTTAGCCCCAACCTTAACCATATATATTCACCTTTCTTATGATAAGACGCATTCAGTGACACCAGCTTGGGAGTCCCCGGGACATGCCCAGGCTATGCCCCATCGCTTTACTTCATTAAAAGCTCGTATCTCAGAAATAGTTCAGATCCCCACCCCTAAACCATATACTTGTTCCTTATGATAAGGCTCGTTCAATCACACCAACCTGGGTGTCTCTTTGTGCTGAGGCAATGTGCGCCGCCCTTCCACTTCATAAAAGGCTTGATATTTCAGAAACCATTCAAATCCCCACACCATAATCATATATGTTCTTGTTCCTTATTATTAGCACACCTACTGTAGTGGGGTCCGCAGGGGACATTCCTATCCTTTCCACTTCATAAAAAGGGCCTCAAATATCAGAAACCGTTCAAATACTCACCCCTAAACCATATATGCTTGGTCCTTATGATAAGACACATTTAGGGACAACATTCTTGGGCTTCCCTGGGATCAACAGGGCATGCCCCAACCCCTCCACCACTTAAGAGGCCTTACAGGTACCCATTGCTAAACCATATATATTCTTGTTCCTTATGATAAGACGCATTTAGTGATACCAACCAGGGCTCCATTGGATCCATGCCCCACCCCCTCTACTTCATAAAAGGCCTTTTGTTTCAGATACTGAGTCCACACTGGTGCTCATTTGGACATGGGGGTTCATTTGGTAGATTAAAATGATATCATGTTAAAATACATGGCTGCCATTGGGCAGTGCCCACCTGAGCTCTGGTGAGCACAGTGGCCCATGGGCCTCTTGTTTACTCTTACTGTGGGTGCTTTGTTTGTTAGAATTGAGGTTTAACATCCCGTCAACACTATTTATGTCATTTTGGAGACATTTCTTCCAATTGAGTTGGACTTTTACCCGACGTTGAGATGATATGACATCTCAAGCCCTTCCGACCAAACAAACCAGAATGGTTAATATGTAGGGACGGTCCGACTTGCACCACTTTGCCTGGGGAGGCCTAGATCCTCTAAGCGGTTCACCAGTACTCAGGTGTAGTCGGTTTCAGCTCTTCGTGGAAGCATCATGCAGCCCAATCTATTTCTCCAAGCCCTATGGACAGAGGCCGTTATTGTGGTTGCCGGTCTTTCAGTTTTGCATGGTGATATTTTCGGAAGTATTTTACTTCGTTTTTCTGTGAATCAGAAATTTAGCGTATTTGAAAGTACTTGACCTGTGTGTTATCTTTCAGTTCATTTCTGTTTATCTAATAAGCATGATAAGATGATTTGGTTTCTACTTTCAGTTTCAGTTCAGTGAAAGCGAAGGGATACGATTGGAGGCTTTGCTAATTTTAGAAAGATAATTCATATAATAAAAAGACCGGCTGCTAATTGCTATAGCATCTAACTTTTGAACGTCAGAGGAAACCATGTACCTGACTAGTTATAAGACCGTTAATTTTTGACAACGCCAACACAAGCAAAACATAATTTTCATATAACTTTATGTAAGAAATCGGATTTCTTTAGTAAGTAGCAAGACAAGGAAAATGGACAATGCATGTAAAGAAGTGGTTTTACGACCGTCTGATATTCACTACACTCAAGAAACTATTTCAAACAGATTTAGTGATGGAACTTTAATAGGACAACTTCTCGATGACCTTGTAACTGGCAGGTGCTTTGTTACAGCGATTAAACGAATCCGGGTTAAACTTGTAGGTGGTTTGTGGTATTCTGCAGATAACAGGCGTTTATGGGTGTTCAAACAGTTGGAAATTCTTGGATATTGTCCTCTTTTGGCTGTGAAATTGGCGAAAGCGATATACTGGACCAAATGTACAAGTAAAAATGGAGGTAAGGAAGTTTCGATACGTGGAGGAGAACCTGGTGGAAATTGGTATTCAAACGTTCAACAGTTACGACAAAACCGTGCCCAAGCTATTGCTGCTAAACAAAATCAAAAGACTGTTCTAGAAAAGCAAAAGCTATGTATACCTACGACATTTTCGTCCGACTGTTTACAAGAGTCCAAGTGTCCTGTATTTCAATCGAATGCTGTTGAGTGTGTTCGAAAAAGTTCCGTCCAGCTTTATTCAGAGTGTTCTGCTGAAGGAGACAAACAACAAGATCTAACGGAGAAGCTACTACCGATTCCATCTGGTGTTAATAACAGAATGGCTGATGTTACAGGTACCCGAGTTCTTGAATCCGACGATTCGATGGATAGAATAAAACTCAACCAATCGCATGGTTATGGGGGTGAAAATATCTATGATTCTAGTTTGAGCACTAACAGTCAAGCAAACGATTCAGTGTCAGAGAACATATGCAAGGAAAAGACAGGAGAACAGGACGACAAACTGACTCAAAAAGAACTAGCAGCGCTAAACGATTTAAATTCAAGTCAGATTCACTCTGGTCTGCCAAAACAATATAAGGCAATTATTTGCGAAACTATTGATGTTGTTGGCAAACTTGCGTCTTCAGATAACAGAGAAAAGAACGATCAAACCCAATCCGGCAACGATGAATTTGCAGTAAATTTTCGAAAGAAACGGAGAAGGCAGAGAAAAAGAGATAAAAGAGATATCAAACCAGTTACAGGAAAAGTAATTGGAATTCACGAGAAAGCAGCACTCACAAGTCCAAACGAAATAAATAATAATTTCCGTTGCACAAAACAATTGGATATCGAGTCACTTAATCGCAAAGTGGCTGATCAGGATTTATATGGAGTCTCATGTAGAAACTTAAGTTTTTGGAGACAGAAGTATAAGAATGAAAATACACAACGCTGCTAACATCAAATTGATTCCGTAGTATGTATAATAATAATAAAAACGTATAAGAAAACTTAACTACGAATATATTTACTGCCAACGAGATATGTCGCAACCATACACTTAGATATCTCCTTCACACAGAAAAATACTAGATGGTAAAAATGTAACACACGGTAATGGTTCAGTCACCATCTTAAAAACCCAAACGAAAAAGAGACAAAGAAGAAAGGAAACAACAAGGAAACGTAAAAAAGTTGGTTCTCGCACAGCACATTCAAATGTCAGTAAAAATGGACCAACTTGAAACATAAGTAGCAAAGAAAGCGCTGTCGAAACAAAAGGTCTTTTTTTTTAATCTGGGTTTAGTGTGCAGCGAAAGAAACAGAGGACGAAGAAAATGATCAAAACACAGATAGCAGATTCGTTTGCACCGGACAAAGGGAATCTATCATATGACGTAGCGTCTGAGGATGCAATAACGCCATGTAATAAATTTGATAATCCACTAGTGGATTAAGTATGCAAATTAGTTAGATATGCGGTGTGTTAAACAATATATGTGCGACGTCCTAAACGACATCGCGATTACTATTGGCCGAATATTGACCTTGTTTGTGAAACAATGGTGAAAAAAGTGCGTTTCAAATGTCATGTGATAAATAGAATCTTGCATTCGTTCCCATGTGTTATTGAATTTATTTACATGAGCACTCGTGCAAGATCCTCTGTGAAACACGCCACCACGTCAACAAGTCCGTGAAATATACACTGAGAAACATCACATGACATTCAGTAGGGAAATGGGGTTTTCGAAGGGTGAATATTTGTTTCATTTTTCTGTAGGAGGCAGCGATTGTGGGTATGAGACAGTTCTTATGAGCACCTACAACCGTTGTTTAAAGCATTAAAAACATCAACAAAAATGTCACGAATGAGAAAGGAGTCATTCAAACCTTCATGAAATAAACAGCGTTATTTCGGATGAATGCATCAGGTTTACAAGTCCGTGTAATAAAACCCCTTGTAAACACCATTTTATATAAAAGAAAGTGGGGTTTACTAGGGAGGGTATGCGTTATTTTCCGATTTCATTTGAAAAATACTTTCTCCAGAGATAAGAAAGACGCCATTTTAGCATAATAAAATAAGAAAGACACCATTTTAGCACGTTTGTTATCGTAATGTTGTTTTCAAAATGCACGCTTGCAACGATTGATTGTTTTGGGGTTCAAAGACACGTCAACCCTGTGAATCATTGTGTGTAGTCTCCCACAGTTTGGGAGAAAAGAGACAGAAGAGATAGTAGAAGAGATAAAAGAAAAAGGATAGGGGAGAAAAAAAGAGAGAATGAAATTGAAGAAACAGGAGAAATAAAAACATTGCCGTCTACCCTTACCTGTTGCAATGAACATCCGTTGGACGCCCTTGTGACGAAATATACATGAACCCGTCTCAGTCAATCACCGCAACGGGAAAATGTTAAAATGGTAATTAAATTTTTGGAGCATGGTCGGTTATCATTATCGTGGCCAAAGAAATTTGCATATATTTGTTTTATCCGATGCGAAGCTGCTTTATGTTTCAATATCACGGTTAGATGGAATTCAACCGGAAGAATTCTGTTGCCCTGACAATGAAAGATCTAAATGATGAGGCATAGTCTACACGTTTTCAATCACCATTTCAAATGCATCGGTGTACCTTTGGAGTATTGAAAACTAGTAAACGATATACATAGCATGTCTTTTTGTTCAGTAAACTATTTTACTACCCATTTTCAATCAGCTGCAATATTCCATTTCTGACACTGCTGTCAAGTGTTTCTTTTCTGTGTAAAGATCAAAGATATGAAAAGGAATCAATTTTCTTTAATCTGAAATGAGCCCCGCCAAGTGAATTTGTGTCTTCGAGCATTCCGTCATGACAAATTTTAACTGCGCATGCCCAGCCATTCAGAGAAGCCAGGGATATGGCTTTCTGTCTGAAGGTTCCTCTTGATTCACTGCTTGTATGAGCGAGCAGCGAAGGTTCTGGCGAGACTGCGCGGATGCGTAGGCTCGCCTGAACCTTCGCTGCTCGCATAGGCGATAAGTACCAAAATCGCTTGACGGGGCCCAAATAATGTTCACTGTACTAGATCAAGAGCCACCCACTTGTCAGTGGTAGCCACTGTTTGGTCATTGTTACAACAACTACAGTAAAGATATTGTGTCAAGATGATAATTGTTGAAATTTACATACGGCACTGTACTGTTTTAAGGTCACAGGTGCAAAGTTGTCACACTTGACGGTCAATCATGACTGACTCGTCTTCAAAGTTGTTTGTGACAACTGGTGCGCATTCTTACCATCAAAGACACAGAGGTAAGTTGAAACCATTTGATCTGACAATTAGGAAATCAAATTTTAGTTGGATGAAGATGATGTAGCAGCTGATAGTAAATGGGTAGTGACAGTTGTCCCATAAAGGCCAAAATGGACAGTTCAACTTGCACCTGTTAAATCATACGGAATTGTTTGTATTCTATTATATTTATTTTATAAGAGAAATATAAAGAATCTCGAGTCAACGTCGGTCCAACGTCTTATTCATGTCGCCCAGAAATTGTCCCGCCACTCTGTACTTATAAATGCACTTCCGTTTCCCGAACTTATTCATTTTGACTTTACTGTATATGTTAATTATACTTTTAAAAATAAAGTCTGAAATAGGATTGCACAGATATTCTGTCTATATAAGACACGAAATCTGATTTTATGTTCTAGGCCAGACTGATAGAGAGAAATTCTAAAAAAAAAAGGTTACATTTACATTGTGAGACACAGTAGAATTGTTATATTTATATTAAGACCACCTTCAGGACTGATCAAAAGTGGTCTTAAAACCACTTTTGAACAGTTCCAAAGGTGGTCTATTACTAGTCCAAAATACTGGATGTAGAAAACACAAAGAAAGATCAACTGAAATAAGGAATAATTAGTCTTAATTTTAAACTGGTCTTAACAAAGGAATGCTACTTTATTCGGGAGTCGTTTCCGTTCATGTGACGGAAACCATAGGGGCTTGAATCATGAAAAAAAATGAGAATTTTTTTTTTATTTTTTTGTGGGTACTATATTAGAAACGTCTCTAATAAAGTACCCCCCCCCCCCCCAATTTTTTTTTTTTTTCATTTTTCTTTCTTCATTTTTTTCATGATTCAAGCCTCAATGACGGAAACGCACTGGTTAGCTCACCACATATGAACTCATCTCGAATAACCATTAACATACAAATATCACATCTGGTAACGTTTCTGTTACTAAGATCCTGGTTTATAACTACACTCTCAACGGGTTAGTTCCTGCGAGCCATGAGTGCCCGCTAACCTTATTCTTATACCCCTTGGCCCAGTTGTTCAAAGCATCATTAGCTTAACGAGCTCGTTAGTTATCAAATTGTTAACTGTTCTAGAAAGTACAACAACTAAAGCAGTGGCATTTTACTGGGAAAAAAGTGAGCAGCTTTTGTAAATGCAAAAGCTGCTCACATTATTTTTCAGCAAAAATATCAATATATTAGCCGAATTTAATGATCAGTTTTAACGCTACGGTAACTAACGTTTTGAACAACAGGGTCCAGTTGTTCAAAGCATCGTTAGCTTAACGAGCTCGTTAGTGTTCAAGTTGTTAACTTTTCTAGCAAGTACGATATCTAATATAGTGTATTTTTTTCTGACAAAATGAGAGCAGCTTTTGCATATGCAAAAGCTGTTCTCATTTTTTCAGCAAAAATACTAGCATATTTGCCATATCTAATGATGAAAATTTTAACTTGACGTTAACTAACGATGTCGTTAGTTTTGAACAACTGGCCCCTGGACTCTGGACTCTTCAGTATTTGCATTCGGACACATCCATTCTTGCAAACAGGGCGTTAACCAAGCATCACTATCAGGAACCGGGATCTACACTGACTGCAGAGATACGTAATGTGTACCTTTACCCTTCTACAGGGCCAATGGTAAATCAGACTAAGAGCTAAAATTGTGCATTCGAGATAAGCAGGTATGCGCATGCGTCGGAGAGACTAACTGATGTGGGTGATAACTACGTGTTTGTTTGATTTGAGGTTCAACGTCCCCTTCAGCACTACAGGTCGTTTTGGAGACGTTGCTTCCAATGTTGTGGGACTTTTACCCGACACTGAGATGAAATGACATCTCAAGCCCTGTGGCCCAATGAAACCAGTAGGGTTTTTAAGCATGAACGGTCCGACTCGTACCGCTTTGCCTTGGCAGGCGTAGATACTCTAAGCGGTTTACCAGCACTTGTGTGCGGTCGGCTTCAGCTCTGCGTGGAAGCATCATGGAGCCCATCTGTTTCTTCAAGCCCCGATGGGCAGAGGCCGGATTCCTACGCTTAACAGGGTGTACATTGTGTTTCTTACTTCTGTTCTACAATATATACTGGTAGTACCGAAGTTCGAGGACGTAAGCGGTTTGACCCGTTTATAAATAGCAAGATATTAAAAAAGTTGGTCACAAAACAGTCAAACAACATCGCTTGATGAATAAACTGTCATAAACAAACATGAAATTTAACGAGCAAACTTCGACAGAGCTTATTATTTATTAAATGACCCATTTCCTAGCCATTTTCAAAATGGCATTTAAGTTCCAGGATGCAATTGTCATGAGGATCATTATGGTGCTGTACGGGGTTAGAATAAAATGAAGGCATGCAATAAATAAAAAGATACGTCTATTCTAAATAACATAATTTTTTCTGGAAATCATTTAGTAATTGATATTTTATTTTCATTTCTTCTCCATTTGTGCTCAAACGTTTATTCTTCTTAGATCATTCTGTTCTATTCCATAAGACGGCCCCCGCCCATTGGGGCTTGAAAAAAATAAATGGGCTTTATGATGCTTCCACGCAGAGCTGAATCCGACCGCACACGAGTACTGGTAAACCACCTAGAGGATCAAAGTCTGCCCAGGCAAAGCGGCGCGAGTCGGACCGACCATGCTTATTGGTTTCATTGGGCGACAGGGCTTGAGATGTCATTACATCTCAGTGTAGGGTAAACTCCCACAAAATTGGAAGCAACGTCTCCAAAATGACCTGTATAGTGTTGAGAGGGACGTTAAAAATCAAATCAAACAAACTATTCCATACGAGTCCAAACATTTAGCTTGATTTTATAATAAATATGTTCATTCATATCTACTTCAAACGAGAATTAGATGTCCTAAGAACAAGAACAAATTTCTAAAGTTTTGCAGCTCGAAGTTGCATGGCGTCACTACGAGGTGGTTTTAAAGAGTACATAATTCTGTTTTGATGCAAAACTAAGAAAATACCACAACTTTTCATCTGAAAATTGCTAGTTCCAGCAATGTTTCAGATTGGTATATTTGACTTACAAAGCTATATAGAGCTCTAACGTTTCTTTTGTCCCAAAACATGGCTGAGACGATTATAATGGGTACTCATAAATCTATGCTTGGAATACGAACTAAGAAAAATATCACAAAATACATCTGGAAAACAAAAACAAAAAATAAATAAAATATATATATATATATATCTCCCCCCAGGGCCATGAAAACGAGCAATACACAGACTATTTACAATAGTCTGAATACACATTGGCTCGTTTACTATGGTAATTCGCACTCGCTATTGAGTCGCTAGACAATTCTTCGAATAGCTCCAGATATCCACATAGATAGGTGGGTCGGGGAGGGGTGGGGCGGGGTGCGGCGGGGAGGTTTCTTGGAAAGGAATGTTGTGTGTACTCATTAGAATCGCCTCTTTGAGGCGATTTTAATGAGTACACACATCATGCCTTTATCTCACTTATAGAACTTGCGATCAAAAATATTATCCCCGTTATACCTCCTGACCCTGTGCTATGATTAACTCGCACTACCCCTAATTGGAGCAATTTTTCATGGCCCCAAAGCTGTTCGGGCCATTAAAGCTTGGTTGTTTTACATGACATGTAATCATATTGAAGAATAACCAATTGCTGGCCAACTTCGGGCCCACAGCGATAGGACGTGCCAATGTCGTATCTCTGTCGGTCCGCCGTTGGTCCGCTGTTTTGTGCTATCTTGGAAGGATCTCAGAATTAGCACTTTATGAGCTAAGCAGACTCTCATGTTCACCCTTATATATCAAATATGGAATAGTTCTGATTAAATAAATGTATAAAATATAAAATAAATTTGTATTTATTTTTCAATATAAAAAGTAAACTTACCTGACAAGAACACGAAACACGGAAGTTATGAAACATTTTGACGTAACCAATAAGATTATCAAAAAGGTCACATTTTTAGGCCTATACCTGTCAGCCGGTTACAATAAAGTGTGCTTCCATGAATACTTGAAGATTAGTCTTGATGTGTAATCTGCATTAGGATAAAATGACATGATGTGGAGTTACTATCTTAAATGGCTTTGCACACATTTTCTAAAAAAAAAATCCTATACATAGTCAAATCACTGATTGTGCGTGCTCATTGGAACCGCCTCATCGAGAATATGGGTTTTTCATGCCTTTAAGTAATAATAACGGAAAATAATATATACGCTTTGTACACCTCGCTTTCTCCTATATAAAGTGGCGTCTACAAGGATTTCGATTACACTGACTTGTTAACATGACGAATTTCGCTACAGGTGACTTGTATAGAAAACAGAAGTAGGATCGATACAATTAACCCACAGATCCCACCAGAGACACCAAAGGGAAAGATATACAAACATGAAGCAACAGACCCCAACGGAAACACCAACAGCGGAAAGCCAAAAGGACAGTGACTTCCCCACAAAATGGCCAAAAGGCTATCCAAAATAAAATAATATAAGCGACACAAACACCCAAAGACAAACCACAACAAAAACAAACCGCGACAGAAGAACCGCCTCGGAACGGTCAGCGGAAACGAATTCCACGGGGGGCCCGAATCGATTTTACGTGGCCACAATCCTCGCCCTTACAAATAACTTGATCAGTCCGCATGAAGGCACATCTGGTCAACAAGTACGGGGAAGCCGCTCCAAACAGTGACATCTCATTGATTATGTCATAGAAAGAAGGACAGACAGAATGCCAGAGTGACAAAGACTGTGTGGTGCGGACTGCTGGACAGATCACAGGCTTGTCAGCAAAGTCAACTTGCACATCCAGCCCGCACAGCGACCACAAGGCAAGAAAGTGCCCAAGAGACTGAATGTCTCAAAGCCGAAACAAGACAACAAGAGGCAAACATTCATACTTGACATCTGCAGCAATCTAGATGCAATGGAATTCAGTTCAGATAATCCAGAAGATAATTGGACAGTCTTCAGAGACACTGTTCGTTCTTCAGCAATGGATTCCCTAGGTCCAATATGGGTCCAATATCTCGCAAACATCAAGGGTGATTAATGTGATCCTGCAAATTACAGGCCAATATCCTTGACCTGTATTTTGTGTAAGGTCATTGAGCACATTGTGGCTTCATACTTTGCTCGCGGTCCGAATGAAAATGATATACTTTATGGACTACAGCAAGATTTTCGTGGGAAACTTTCTTGCGTAACACAGTTTTTAGAACTAGTTGAGGAGTTAGGCAGAAAACTTTCACATGGTCACCAAGTTGATCTAGTCTTGTTAGATTTTAGCAAGGCTCTCGATGCTTTTTAAACTTTCTTCTAACGGCATTAAAGGAAAAACTCTCAAATGGATCAGCTCTTTCTTAGGGGTCGAATCCAGGAGAACCCATCACTTCAGGCGTGCCACAGGGCTCAGTAATGGGCCCACTTATCTTCTTGCCTTACATAAATGACCTCCCAGAAAACATTCAGACTCAGGTCAGGTCATTTACGGATGATACTACAGTTTACTCACTGTAAGAAATTAATATGACAGTCGCATCCTCCAAAATGATCTTAAAGACAGGACTGGACTATTTAAGGGAGCACAGGAAAACCTGAGTCATTCTTTGTCTGACCTCTGAATGGTTAACATCATATTATATTTATCTGATTGGCTGTAAATGGAGACCTACTGTAACATCACAATGATTGACATTTTAATAATAAGTGATTGACAGCTCTGTTCTGTTTGAAGCAAACCTTGTTATCTCAATTATGTTACAGCAGGCACTCTCCATAATTGGTTTCAACAGACAAACAAAACGATTTAGTCATGATTAATGTATTTATTTTTTTTATTTTTAAATACCAACGAATCAAAATACAAACCTATTTCATCAAGTTAATTATATAGCATAGTTAGTTCTAATATACCAAAAAAAATTAATAAATAATAAAAAAAATAAAGCTTCAAATTTGTTGAAAAATTATTAGTTGACACTATAGAAAACAGCTTCTTCTGATAAATAAATAAATAAATAAATAAATAAATAAATAAATAAATAAATAATGTTTGAATGAAAGAATTATTTTTAAATTTGATATAAAAGAATTGTACACAGGCAGTCTTAGTAAAATAAATACAATAAAATTGACACAGCTAAAGAAATGATGGAATGGCTGAATGAATAAAACAGATGTCCAGGCTTATCTCATTCTAGTCTCAGTTTAGATTTTTTAAAAATAAAATATAGTTTTGGGTGCTCGTTAGAATGGTATTAATCAGGCAGTTCTAATGAGGACCCACAATATACTATCAAGTGAGGGTATACATTTGTATGGCCTCAATGAGGCATTTCAAACGAGCCCACACAATATATACTATATACCACTAGGCAAAGTCAACGTCGGTGCAACGCATTGATGCTGTAATACGTAGAAGTGACTTTGCATTAACGCCATGGCGTTGCACCGGCATTGAGACGCCGCAGTAATGTCGTATCCACATGAGCTTGAAGTTCTGTCCGTAAATAGTCCATAAGGTTCAAAATCAAAAGTGACACTAAGCCATTTCGTAAGAAATCACAGGAGGTTGAAGTTCTGTCCATAAGTAGTTCATAAGGTTCCAAATCAAAAGTGACACTTTACGAAATGGCTTAATCAAAGTTAGTGTCACTTTTGATTTTGAACCTTATGAATTACTTATGGAAATAACTTCAAGCTCATGTGCCGTATCATAAAATGCATGTCAATTCGACGTCGCTTTGACGTCATATGCCCCGGGGTGGGGTATCACAATACGGTGGCCTCCCACATGATCCCAGCCTTGTTGCTATAATTTCAAATAATTTTCCGCTGGAAGTGTACGAAAGTCACATAGATCTAGCTATTCATTTCCATTAGCAAAATGTTTAGCTTATTTACTGAACCGAAAAAGAAACGCAACTCCAAATATAAATAGGAGTATTTGCAGAAATAATTATGTTTGCAGAAAATCGATTTAATGACGCAATAATATAATCATTCTTGAATGTAACTACCACAGAGAGTTCAATTTCCAGTGAGAATGTTTGGAACACAAATCCGTTTTGTCATAGAGGTAGTCATTTCACAAGTTCAAAACATAAGCAGTTAATAGTGAGCATGTCCTCTGTTTGCATTCAGTCCTGCACCACACGCTTGGTCATGGACAGGATTAAACGATTGATCTCTGCCTGGGGAATAGCATTCCACTCCTGAATGAGCGCGAGACGCAAGGCTTGACGCGTTGTTGGCGGCTGGGGAGCGTTTACGTACGCGCCTATCCAAGACGCCCCACAACTGTTTTATAGGAGATAGATCTGTACTATACGGAGGCCAGTGTATCACATCAACGGTGTTTTGCTGAAGAAACGCCATGCTGAGCCTTGCTACATGGGCCCGAGCGCTTCCCTGTTGAAACGTAACGTTGTGCTGTCGTACATGTGGAACAACTACCGGTCATAAAACGACGTCAACGTAACGCTGAGCCGTCAAAGATCCATCAATGAATGCCAGGGGCGTTCTATGACTATAAGATATGCCAGCCCACACCATCAACCCACCGCCTCCAAATCGATCACGTTCAACCAAACAATTGTCACGATAACAGTCTCCGTCACGCCTATACACACGTTGACGGCCGTCGGCTCTGTGCAACAAGTTCCTGGACTCGTCAGAAAACATTACGTTACGCCGCTGACGAAGGGGAAACAGGTTTGGCCTATATTGTGTGAGCCACGCCATTCTAACCTGACGTCGTCGTGGTGTTAATGGCATACCAACGTACGGAAGACGAGGACGTAAGCCAAACTCTCGAAGGCGATTCCTGACAGTATCTGCACATATTCGATTGTTGTGCGTTTCTGGTGTCACTTGAGACGTCTCGACGGCTGTACGGAACCGATTACGAAGGTGGGTTAGACGGATGTATCGGTCCTGTCGACCTGTCGTGACGCGTGGACGTCCACTTCTGGGCCTGTCATTTGTCGTTCCCGTTTGACGTAGACGCTGGTACAAGCGAGTTATCGTCGATTTAGTCACTTGGAAGTTCCCGGCGATGACAGCCTGAGACGTCCCACGTAGAAGCATTTGGACCGCTACGTTACGTTGATCTTGCGTCAAACGTACCATATTCCGTAGAGAAATTTTACCGGACTTTTGAAACCTAAACTCCAGGTAACACAATATGCCAATATGATGAGGTTACTGTATACATTTAATGTACTACACGAGGAAATGTTGAAAACAACTAATTGCCAAGTAGAGCGTTAAACTGTACAGATATCGCCCAAATGTTCTCTGCATAAGAAAGTTTAAAAAGTATGAAAGTAAATCGCAAAATGATTTTTCAGTCAACCTGATGGTTGCATGAAAATCTTTTGGGTTAAAAAGTTGCGTTTCTTTTTCGGTTCAGTATATTTTTTTTTCTGCTATTACTGCTACTCGCTCACATCTGAGCATTACGAGAAGGATTTCCTGGGTGGTAACCAGTATTTTTAAGCAATGTGGATGAAGTGTCTTGCTCAAGGACACAACACTTTGGTCAGCGTGAGGATCGAACACGTAACTTCTTGATCACAAATCCGATGCGCTACCACTGCACCAATGCGCAAAAACACCAAAGAAACATAAAATGAAAAATTCAAGACATTGCGATAACATGATTATGAATGGGTCAAAAGGGCCATTAAACCAAATTAAACATTTTAAAACTCAAAATTAATTTTATAACATGAAAGATAATTCAAATAGCAGTACAAATAACTACTAATAGCAAATAATTTGGTCGTTCCGGTATTACGGAGGTCTTTCCGGTAAGTCTGGTCTTTTTGGTAAATATTGGTACCCGGGAGATCATTTATGAATACTAAAAAAGAACGGTCCAAGTATCAGAATTGTAACTGGCATTCATACACCAGGACCTGTGATATGAGAAGTTAGTCCCTAGCTCTAACCAAAGAGGTAAACTTAGATACACAATCCTCAGCACCTTCAGCCGTCGAAATAATCGAATCGGAAAGGGCATTCCAATCTCTAATGGTTCGGGGGAAGAACGATTCTTTATAAATGTCAGTTGTTGCAGTAAGGGTATGAAACGTCATTGAATGGTGCTTTCAACAGTGCCTAGGTGGGGACAAGGGCATCTGTTGGAATGCTGGCAGCACCCTTTAGACCTTTGTGTAAGAGTATGAGCCTACTGTCTCTTCTCCTTTTCTTGAGAGACTCCCATCTTAATTTCCCTAGAATTCCAGTCATGCTCCCAGTTTCAAAGCAGTAATTTCCTGTTACAAATCTAGCAGCTCTATTCTGAACTTTTTTCAATTTCTTCATTATGGACCACTCCGCTTGGGTCCCAGATGCAACTACCATATTCCAAGATTGGGCGAACAAGTCCCCTATATGCTGTCTCTTTCGCATTCTGAGGACACTGATGAAGATTTCGCCTCAGGAAACCAAGTGTTCTATTCGCCTTTGTACACATGTTGCTAATGTGTGCATTCCATCTCAAATCGTGAGTGAGTGTCACTCCAAGGTATTTAATGGAATTAACATGTTCGAGGACCGTTCCCCCTAAGGTGTAAGAAGCCTCAGTTTCATTTATTCTTTTCCTAGGCATCTGCATAATATTACATTTAACGGGTTGAAATCCCATGCCCAATTTTCGTGCCCAACATCCTAATCTATCTATATTCTCTTCTCTTTTTTTCTCCTATTACTGCTACTCGCTAACATATGAGCATTACGAGCAGAATTTCCTGGGTGGTAACCTGTACTTTTCTTTTAAGCAATGTGGATGAAGTGCCTTGCTCAAGGGCACAACACTTTGGTCAGCGTAAGGTTCGAACCCGCAACCTCTTGGTCACAAATCCGATGCGCTACCACTGCACGAAAGCGCTCTATATCCTTCTGAAGTTTCATTGAGTCCTCAGTTTCTCTGATTTCCCGAAAGCAAACACAGTCGTCTGCGAACAGTCTTATTTCCCAGTCAATGTCAGTGGAAATACCATTGATGTACAGGGAGAATAGCAGCGGACCAAGAACAGTCCTCTAGGGGACCCCCCAGATAAAACTGGCTCCCATACTGAAGATTCACCATTAACAACAACGTGTTGTTTTCTGTAGCAAAGGAAGGAATCTATCCATCTGAGAGTCTTCCCTCCAATTCCATAACCAAATAATTTGAATTTAAGTAGTTCATGAGGAGGGGTGTCAAAAGCCTTCTCGAAGTCCAGAATAAATGGGTCCACCTGCCCCCCCCACCCCCCCACCCCCCCCCCCCCTTTGTCCAACATTTTTGCCCAATCATTAATAACCGTGCTCAACTGAGTTTCGCAACTATGTCTTTTCCATCATGCATGTTGTCTGTCTGACAAAAGTTTGTGTCCATCCAAGTAGGCCATGCTGTTTGAGCAGACGTGTTCAAGCAATTTACATAAAACACAGGTCAGTGACACCGGGCGATAATTACGAGCAAGAGCCCTGTCTCCTTTTTTGAAAAGTGGACAGATGTTCGCGGGTCACGCTGATCACGGCAAAACACCACATGACACCGCAAGACACTACAGGAAACCGCAAGACACATTTATTTGCTATATAATTTATAAATTTTAGCTTAAAAATGTGTATTATTGAATTTTTATATCTTTGACAGTACTTTTCATGGAAATGAATAATATTAATACGCAGTTAGTCAATATCGTATGCTTACGATTCAGTATGATTCAATGTCACATGGTAACGCATTGGAAATTGATTCTATGGTTTGTCATATATTTCCAAATTATTTTCATTTTACATCATATGCGACCTGTCACGTTCGCCTAATGATAAATTTTT
The DNA here is from genome assembly GCA_963580285.1 of Lucinisca nassula. Classification (NCBI taxonomy): domain Eukaryota; kingdom Metazoa; phylum Mollusca; class Bivalvia; order Lucinida; family Lucinidae; genus Lucinisca; species Lucinisca nassula. The sequence goes on along the minus strand of OY757011.1, from coordinate 143,756,442 downwards.
ATATGATGGTAAAATTTTATCGTTAGTTTCCAGCTGGTACGCGCAAATGTAATTGCATATCCGCAAATGATTGCAATTAATTTTACGACTCGTGGAGGTGTGACTTGGACTTGCCATCATGAAAATGGTCCAACATTTCCAGACATTTTGATGATAGCCATTTACCAGCCTCTTAATTGTTTAGTTTGTATTTTTGTTTCTTCTCTCTTTTTTTTATTTATTTATTTATTTATTTTTTTTATTTTTTTATTTTTTTTTTAACTCCATAATTTTAATACATGCATTAATAATTTTAAAAACATATATGTTAACCGAAGAAAAGGTTTAATTATGTGTCAGGGTCAGACGAAATATATTTGTTATGGTCCATTTATATTATAATTAAAAGATGCCTTTCTGCAAAGGCCACCCGAATAATATACTAAATAAAGGTGTCTTGCGGTGTCCGGCAGTGTTTTTTTTACGCATTATAGGCTATTTTTATATTTTATATTAAGAGTAACAAACAGTAAATCAGTCCTGCGGTGACCTGCAGTGTCTTGCGGTCTTTTCATGCAATGTAGGGGACCTTTTATTTTATATGGTGAGTAAAATGTATAAAATATATAGTAAATAAAGGTGTCTTGCGGTGTACTGCAGTGTCTTTTATGCATTATAGGGTATTTTCTTATTCTATTTTATGAGTAACAAAAAGTAAATAAATGAGTCCTGCGGTGAACTACAGTGTCTTGCGGTCTTGCAGTGTCTTTTTATGCAATGTAGGGTATTTTTTATTTTATATGATGAGTAAAATGTATTTAAATTATATAGAAAATAAAGGTGTCTTGCGGTATCCTGCAATGATCAGAAGGACCGGATGTTCACTTGGGACCATTCTTTGGGAATTTCACCCGTATCGAGAGATTGTTGGAAAAGATGAGCAAAAACTGGACCTAACTCGTTTGTTAGTTCCTTCTGGACTCTAGGATGAAGCTCATCAGGCTCTATAGCATTAGACGGGTTCAAGCCTTTAAGTAACTTGATCACTTCAGGCGAGGATACAACAATATTTTCCATGAAAGTACCGAGCCCTATGGGACCCCAGATAAAACAGGGACCTCTTTGGTGAGAACTAGGGATTAACTTCCCATATTCAGGCCCTAGTGAATGAATGTCACCAGTAACACTTCCGATTATAACTGTGGAGCGTGATAGCTCAGTGGTTAGTGCACTTGCCTCTGATGCTAGAGGTCCCGGGTTCGATCCCCGGCAGCGGCGATAAAATTTCGGTGTCCGAACACGCTCCATTGGCATCATTTGCAGGGATGAATGTCATAAAGTGCACCGTCCTTCGGATCAGGACGTTAACTGGAGGCCCCCTGTGCAGGGAGAACCCTCTCCTGTGCAGGTTAAAGATCCCTACCGTAATTACATGATTACTGTGTAGGCTTTCATCCTGCAAAACCTGGAGTGTATGTAATATACACCTGCGGTAATGGTCAAATGTGACCGACGCAGTATCAGAAGATAGATAGATAGATAGATAGATAGATAGATAGATAGATAGATAGATAGATAGATAGATAGATAGATAGATAGATAGATAGATAGATAGATAGATAGATAGATAGATAGAGAAGGGGAACAAGACAGTTCCCCGACAGACAGTTCCCCGACACAGGTTTTGGAGACAGTTCCCCGACACATTTGAAGACAGTTCCCCGACACTTTTGAAGACAGTTCCCCAACACTATTGTTCATAGTTAAATGATCTGTGACTGATAATTATTATTGGCAATTAGTTCCCCGACACCTTTGAAGACAGTTCCCCGACACTATTGTTCAAAGTCTTAATGACCTAATAAGATATATTAGTTACAATTTGGACATTTCTTGCTATGGCAACTATATTTATGAGCTGCCTGAAATTTCCTGGTTGATTTCAAGACAGTTCGAATAAGTATCATTATTGTTCGCATAACAGCGTTAGATATCTATTTCATATTCTTATACTTTAATAATTGTTATTTAAAACAAAAACTTTGAACTCATCTTCATTTTTCAAATGTTTATTATATGGAAAAATGACAATTAGAAATATACTATTGCGTTTCCTTGAAGACATTTTTGTTTTGTTTAAATGTTTGCATGTTCATTAACCGAACATGCTAGTTCGCTTAATTTCAGGTGTATTCATTATTAAACTTATTGATAATGGTATCAAGTATAACCTTTTATTTTACATCGGGGAACTGTCTTCAAAAATGTCTATGAACCCATAATTTAATATTTCTATACGGCTGTCGGTGAATTGTCTTCAGAATATTGATGAACACACAATAACGGGTCTGCCTTAAAACAGTAATGATGCGTAATGATGCGTAATGCAGCGTAATGATGCGTTATGTAGCGAAATCTAGAGTAAAGATGAACAATTTATGCCTGAAAATGACCACCTATCTTTTTTATTTTTGTTACTCCAAAATGTCTAAAAGACGGATTGATCTATACCGCGAAAGGAACCTTCCTTTTGCGAAAGGAAGGTTCCTTTCGCGAACGGAAGATTTTCTCTTCGAAAGGAACGCTTTTTTTTTAGACAATTTGATGTCGAATGAGATACCATCCCAATTAATAAGCGACCTGTCATGTGAGCCTATAGATAATATATTATCCATAGTTTCCAGCTGTCACCGCACAAGAGCGAACGTAATATTTTTGTTCATGATAAATGCATAAGGATTATCTCCAGTATGAATACTTTAGTCTTCATTTTTGTGTCGCGTGCAGGTGTGACTAGGTCGTGTTGCTGTAACCGAAGCAGACCATTTCTTAGCCTCTCGATTCTAGACCATTGCCAGCCTTTTTTTGCCATTTTTGTTTATGAACATGGATCTTTTTGCTGAATTTTTTCTTCTTTTTTTTTCTTTTTATATATACTTTTTTATTATTATTATTTATTTATTTATTCTTTTTTTTTACATTTTCTTTTCTCGGGAGTTGGTTGTATACACTCTTGACTAGGTCTTGTTGCTGTAACCGAAGCAGACCATTTCTTAGCCTCTCGATTCTAGTAACCATTGCCAGCCTTTTTTTTTTTTTTTTTTTTTGGCTTTTTTGTTTATAAACATGGATCTTTTTGCTGAATTTTTTCATTTTTTTTTTCTTTTTATATATACTTTTTTTATTATTTATTTATCTAATCTTTTTTTTTTACATTTTCTTTTCTCGGGAGTTGGTTAGACTCTTGAAACACGTATAACCAACTTCCGATAATTTTCCAGTGCATAACAATATTTTCTCTTATGACCGACAATAGCCACTTGAGGTGTCTATGCTAAAGCACTTCAGGACTAGAAGCCGCAGCCTGGCCACTTGAGGAGGACAGTTGTATCCTGACTTTGCTTTAATTTTACTTTACTAAAATATAAACACTTTGAATTACAATATTCGCGGCTGGAAGCCACAGCCTGGTCACTTAAGGTGACCAGTTGTATCCCGAAGCTGTAAATATGTCATTGAATTATTTTTGTTGACTGTACAAAGTCGGGGCTAGAAGCCACAGCCTTGTCACTTGAGGCGACAAGTTGTATCCCAACTTTGTACAATAAATCATACAAATAACCCACTTGAGGTGGTCTTGGTTTTATAGAGTCAGCCAAATATTGGTATGCTTTGTTTGATTTGAGGTTTAACGTCCCCGTCAACACTGTAAATGTAATTTTGGAGAGGTTGCTTCCAATTTTGTGGGACTTTTACCCGACATTGAGATGAAATGACATCTCAAGCCCTGTCGCCCAATGAAACTATCAATAATGATATCTTCTTCTCTGAAACGGCAAAGCTCAGGTCTTTAATATTTGGTATGAAGCTTCATCTAGTGGACCCCTACCAAGATTGTTCAAATTATAGTGCTGGGGCCAAAAATGCCCCCGCCCTGGAGCCCTTTGGTTTTCAGAATCAGAATCAGAATCAGAATTGTTACTGGTGACACGTCAAATGACATTCATACACCAGGACCTGTGATGTGGGAAGTTAGTCCCTAGCTCTAACCAAAGAGGTAAATTTAGCTACACAATCATCAGCACCTTCAGCTGTCGAAATAATCGAATCGGGAAGGGCATTCCAATCTCTAATGGTTCTGGGGAAGAAAGACTCTTTATAAATGTCAGTTCTTGCGCTAAGGGTCTGAAACGCCAACGAATGGTGATTTCTACGGTGTCTAGCTGGGGGAACAAGGTCATCTGTTGGAATGCTGGCAGCACCCTTTAGACCTTTGTATAAAAGGATTAGCCTACTGTCTTTTCTCCTTTTCTTGAGAGACTCCCATTTTAATTTTCCAAGTATTCCAGTCATGCTCCCAGTTTCAAAGCAGTAATTCCTGTTACAAATCTAGCAGCTCTATTCTGAACTTTCTCAATTTCATCATTAAGGACCACTCCACTGGGGTCCCAGATACAACTACCATATTCCAAGATTGGGCGAACAAGACCTTTATATGCTGCCTCTTTTACATCCTGAGGGCACTGATGAAGATTTCGCCTCAGGAAACCAAGCCTTCTATTTGCCTTAGTACACATGTTGCTAATATGAGTATTCCATCTCAAGTTGTGTGAGATTGTCACTCCAAGGTATTTAATGGAGTCCACATTCTCGAGGACCGTTCCCTCTAAGGTGTAAGAAGCCTCAACTTTATTAGATATCTTCCTAGTTATCTGCATAATATTGCATTTAACTGGCTGAAATCGCATGCCCCATTTACGTGCCCAACATCCTAATCTATCTATGTCAGCCTGAAGTTTCAATGAGTCATCTGTATCTCTAATTTCCCGGTAACAAACACAGTCATCTGCGAACAGTCTTATTTCTGAGTCAGTGTCAGTGGAAATATCATTGATGTACAGGGAGAACAAAAGTGGACCAAGAACGGTCCCTTGCGGGACTCCAGACAAAACTGGAGCCCACTCCGAAGATTCACCATTAACAACAACCCGCTGTTTTCTGTAGCAAAGAAAGGAATCTATCCATTTGAGGGTCTTTCCCCCAATTCCATAACCAAATAACTTAGATATAAGTAGTTCATGAGGAGGGGTGTCAAAGGCCTTCTCGAAGTCAAGAATAAATGTGTCCACCTGTCCCCCTTTGTCCAAGATTTTTGCCCAGTCATTAATAACTGTGCTTAGCTGAGTTTCACAACTGTGCCTTTTCCTAAACGCATGTTGCCTGTCTGACAAAAGTTTATGCTCGTCCAAGTGGGCCATGATGTTTGGGCAGACTATATGTTCCAGCAATTTACACAGAACACAAGTCAGAGACACAGGGCGATAATTACGGGCAAGAGCCCTATCTCCTTTTTTGAAGAGTGGACAATTGTTTGCTAAGAGCCATTCTTTGGGGATTTCACCCGTATCAAGAGACTGTTGAAACAAGTGTGCGAAAACTGGACCCAACTCATTTGCTAGTTCCTTCAGGACTCTGGGATGAAGCTCATCGGGTCCTAAGGCCTTACTTGGGTTTAAGCCTTGAAGTAATTTGATCACTCCTGCAGCTGTCACAACAATATTATCCATGAATGGGGCCGATCTTCCAGTCAATGGAACCTCCGTGAACTCAGTTTTATTAAATGCATCATTGAATTGACCAACTAGTTCCTCTGCCCTTTCAGAGTCTGATTCAGCAATCCCGTCCCCTCCTCTTTTATTAAGGGGCGGGATACCTTGCCTGTCTTTCTTCTGGCTATTAATATATCTGTAGAAGTCTCTGGGATTTGCCTTTACATCACCTACCAAGTTATTCACATATAAATCATGCTGATTTTTTTTATATCAGTCTTGATTTCACGTCTCAAGTTTTCAAATTTTGTCCGGAGTTTACCACTTCCCGTCTTTTTTGCCTTTGCATGAATCTTATTCCTTCTGCGAATTTTCCTTCTTATCTCTGGAGTGATCCAGGGAATAGAAGATACAGCCCTACTAGTTTTTGAGGGGATATGATTTTCGGCCGAAGTATGAATGAAAGAAGTTATCAAATCAAAATTCTCCTGTATAGACCGAGCATCTGAATGACCATTAAAGTATTAAAGTAATTCTCCTTTGCAAATCTGAGTGCATCCTTCCTCATAGTTTCATAGTCACCTTTCTGATATGAGTACACCTTCCTCCGAGGTTTCTTTATTGGTGGGATGTGAATTTTTAAATATCCGGAGACAACATCGTGGTCACTTAGTTTATCTGGGGAATGAATGTCTTCGAATTGTCCTGGCAAAGTCGTAAGGATCAGATCCAATGTGTTCTTATCACGAGTTAAGAAGTTAACAATTTGTTCAAGGCCATGATCGTTCATAATGTCAATCAATATTTGTCCTTCCGACTGACTCAGCATTGTTTTACATGGGCTTACATAGGGAAAATCTTTAAAAATCTTCTTCTCCGAAACCGTAAGGACCAGGTCTTTTATATTTTGTATGTAGCTTCATCTAGTTGACCCCTACCAAGATTGTTCAAATTATACTGCTGGGGCCAAAATTGCCCCCTTCTCGGGGCCCTTTGGTTTTACATAGACTTATATCATCATGATCAGTCACAGGTCTATCTATCTATCTATCTTCTTATACTGAGTCGGTCATATTTGGCCATTACCTCAGTTGGGTGCGTAGCTAAATTTAGAATTTAGCTGAAAAAAAAAGAGGAGTCACTGGATGAGTCCTTAAAACTATTTACAATCTGAATAACAGAGGTATACTAAAACGCATACCTCTGAGTCTCAATCTTACACTGTATGGGCTTTGAACTCCTCTGCGGTCTTAGCATTCACCACAGAGGAGGGAAGACTATTCCACTGGGGAATAGTCCTAGGGAAGAAGGAATTTTTCAGGGCATCACTGTAGGACTGGTACCTGTGATACTGTGAGTTGTTTACTTTTGATGCCCTTGTTCGAGTTGAAACTGTCACAGGGGTCAAGTATTTAGCTTTGTTAACGGCCACTGTACCTGAATGTATCTTATAGAAGAAGGTTAAAGAGGACTGCTCACGACGGGCCTCTAGGGACGGCCATTCTAGCTCGTTAAGCATGTCACCGACGCTGCTTCTATTGCGCCATCGTCGGCAGGTCCATCGAGCAGCTGTCCTCTGCACCTTCTCCACCTGCTGAATCTGAGTTTTAACATAGGGATGCCAAATGGGTGATGCATATTCTAGCTGAGGGCGAACCAATGTTTTATATGCAACATCCTTTGTCTGCCTAGGTGCAAAAGCCAAGTTTCGTCTAAGAAATCCTAAAGTCCTAGTTGCTTTTGATGTAATTTCTGAAACGTGTTGACCCCAATCAAGATCATCAGTGATGGTGATACCAAGATATTTGGCGGATTGAACCTGCTCCAAGATTTGCTGGTGTAGTTTATAGTCAAACTTAATTTGTTTGTCAGGAGGGTGTCACGACACCCTCATTGAATGACATTTGGCCACATTGAACTTCATCTGCCAATCGGCCTCCCACTGTGCTAGTTGATTCAGGTCATCTTGTAGAATAAGACAGTCAGAAGAAGAATATATATTCCTATAAAGGACACAATCATCAGCAAACAAACGGACAGATGACCTGATGTTATCAGGGAGATCATTAATGAATACCAAGAAAAGGACCGGTCCAAGGACCGAACCTTGGGGGACACCAGATAAAACAGGGACTGGATCAGACGCTTGGCCATCAAGTACAACTTGTTATGAGCGCCCTGAGAGCCATGAGCTAATCCACCTGTGTGTGGATCCTCTTATCCCATAGTAATCCAATTTATACAATAGCCTCCTGTGAGGTACCTTGTCAAAGGCCTTAGCGAAGTCCATGATAATCAAGTCAGTCTGTTTGTGGCCACGGTTTGTGGCCCCATCCAGATTGCTCACAGTGTCATGGTAAAACTGAACTAATTGAGTTTCGCAAGACCTTTGACTTCGGAAACCATGTTGACAGTCAGCAAGAATTCTCTCAAAGGCTAGGTGCTTGTTGATGTTACTAACTATTATATGCTCCAGGGTTTTGCAACAGATGCATGTTAGCGACACTGGTCTATAATTTGCTGCATCGTATTTTTCTCCTTTTTTATAGACCGGGGTAACATTAGCTTGTCGCCAGTCATCTGGTACAGTGCCCTGGGCGAGTGATTCATTGAAGATAAAGGCCAGCACAGGTGAAATTTCAGCACCACATTCTTTAAGCACCCTGGCATTCAGGTCATCCGGCCCAGATGCCTTATGTATTTTGAGCTTACCTAACAGTTTGGCGATCCCGTTTGGGTCAACTGTTATGTCCCCCATTGAGGGGAACTGACTATTACCTTTAGTTGGTAGCTCACCATCAGTTTCACGCGTAAATGCAGATTGAAACTGTTTGTTACATATGTTGGCCTTATCGCGCGAATCTGTTTTGAGAATACCATTATCTCTTAACGAAGTGATCCCAAAGGCTTCCTTTTTCAGGGACTTTACAAATGACCAAAACTTTTTTACTTTACCATTCTTCTGGGGACTGTCGGGATCTGTATTATCATCCTCAAAGGTGAAGATGCTGGAAACATGCTTCCAATATGCATCTCTTATTACCTTTTGTACATGTGCTCTGAACCTTTTGTAATGGCTCTTAACGTCAGGGCTACTAGACTTACGAGCACGAAAGTACATTCGATTGCGTCTTCTAATTAGATGCTTGATCGTGTTGTCGATCCAAGGCGCACTATGCTTTGTTTTGGTCATTTTCGTTGGAATAAACCTTTCCATAGCCGCATTTAATTCGGTCTTAAAATTGACCCACATGTCGTTAACTGACATGTGCGAAAGGTCAGAGGAAAGGAACAAATCTCTAAATCGCGCCATATGGTCTCGCAGACCATCCATATCCGCACGTTTATATAGATATATTTTACGCGGGGCTTGTCTGATTCGTTTTGCTTTTATGTCGTATTCAATAAGGACTATGTCGTGATCGGCTTTGCCGATCGGGGGCATCCCCTTAACTCGATTAACTGGGGATGGGGAATTTGTAAATAATAGATCGAGGGTCTTCTCTTGACGGGTGGGTATATTAATTACTTGGGCTAGGCAGTGTTCTTTGATTATATCTAAAAGCTGTTGCTGTGTCTGCCTTTTAGATACCCCATGGGGCACCTGCATGTTGCTCCATTCAATGTCACCACAATTGAAGTCTCCGCCAACCAAAATATGGGCATTTGCATTTGACATTATCCTAGACAAAGATGAATTAAAAGCCTCAAGATATTCTGGGTCAATCTGATCTGGGGCGATAAAAGGAACCAAGGTACAGAGTCCTACATCCAATAATGTTCAATTTACACCAAACTAATTCACATTTGGTGTCCAACTCCGGAGTTTCTGTACAGAGTAGGTCTCGCTTGAAAGCCACAAAGACACCTCCATGTGCATCCCCAACTCTGTCTTTCCGGATAGCCTCAAAAGATTCTGGAAAAATTTCTGAGTTTTTAATTTCTGGGGTTAGCCAGGACTCATTGCCCAAAATGATGTCCGGCTTAGCTGAGTCGATAATAGTATGAAGTTCAGCCTTTTTGTTCTTTATTGACTGACAATTCATAATCAATATTCTGAGGGGGTGGTTAAGGACCGCCTTTTTGGTCTTCAGTTTAACTTCTTTTGACTGCTGCACAATGGGCGAAGAAGCTGCCGTGGGCGGGCCAATATAGTCTGGTATCGGACTGTCAGGCTCGGACAGGGTTGATAACGGTTCAAATTGGTTATGGGTGTCAATAGAAGATAAAGTGTCAAACAGAGATGTGGAAAAGTTTGGCATTCCACATTTCATGCATTCCCATGCTACGTTCATATTCGATGATCTGTTATATAGACTATACATAGTTGATGACATGCCTTGACAGTCTATGTGATACCAGATATTGCAAGTGTCACAACAAATTCCTCGGTCTTCCCAACCAACACTTCTTTGACAAAGTCCACAGGGAAAATGTGAGCTGTCATTTAGGGAAATTGGACCAGGATTTGATTCCACGTCCCAAGCATTACCTATTATAACTGTAAATATATACAGGTAAAAAAGTTTGTTTGAACCAGGAAATCCCTTCATCCTTACCGATTTTTTTTAAGATAGATACCGTGCAAATGTGGGGCAAATGATTTGCAAAGTTATACTCGTTTGCTGTTGTACCACATGTATCCATATACACTGGGAAAAAGTCAACGGGGATTTCCTGTTGATCCTGTCCGCTATAGATGGAAAAGGATGCTAGACGTGTTGCCAACAGCAAATAGGAGGTCAAACACAAAATGACTCATAGGTTGTATGGTGACTTTATGGTAGTTGAAGGGCAATTTATACTAAGTGGTGTCTGGGAAAATTTTCTTTGCTGGGCAATATCTGCAAAAATCACACAAAAAACTTAATGAAATTTAATGTTTACCTTTGTGGTTCAATCCGCCATTTGACTTTGAACAAAAGTGTCGGGGAACTGTCTTCAAAAGTGTCGGGGAACTGTCTCCAAAAACCGTGTCGGGGAACTGTCTCCAAAAAACCGTGTCGGGGAACTGTCTTGTCGGGGAACTGTCTCGATTCCGATAGATAGTCCTTTTTAGACAGACCTCTTTTAAACGGGTTTTGTGACAATAGTTAGTTGCATAGGTGGCGTTCGTGTTTTACGGAAGCAGAAAAAACATGAAAACAAATCAGCATCTCATTTACTGAGAAAATATCGATATTCTTTCGATCTGTTCAAGAGGAAGCACATTTTGATGTAAAGAATCGTAAGTTTTTAATAAGTTATGTTTTTTTCCTATTGTTGTCTTGCAGTCCATTGAAAAGTAGATCTTTACTTCAGAGTCCAACAATCATCATCTGTCTCAGTGTCTGTCATCTATCTATCTTTTGTTTGATTTGAGGTTTAACATGCCCGTCAACACTGTAAAGGTCATTTTGGAGACATTACTTCCAATTTTTTGGGACTATGACCCGACATTGAGATGAAATGACATCTCAAGCCCTGCCGGCTGGTTCTTTCTTTCTCCCGATACTGTTTTCGGTCAATTCTGACCATGATAACAGGTTTGGGGTGTGGCACAAATGTTTTCAATCCCCACCCCCAAAAAGAGCTTTGTGACACAGCCACCAGCAGATTAAAACTATTTACAAGAAGCCATCAGGGGAAGGAATCCATACCTATCCCCTGCCCAACCCTAGGATATTATATTTTGCGGTCCATAGAAATACCAAAACGCACCAAAACACCAAAACGCACCTGTATTTACCAAAACGCACTGCCAATATTTTATTTAGGGTAGGGTGAATTAGAGGATTAGACACTTAGAAACAAATATATATATCTATATATAATATATATTTAGGATATAAATAAATATAGGCGTTTATACATATTATACAATTGAGCAAGGGCTCAGCAGTTCCTACCAAAACGCTACCAAAACGCACTGTCAATATTGGATTTTTCTAAGAACGCCACTCTGATGCGGAAAAAGTATTTCCGAATGCCACAGTTTTTATTGGTCTCAGTAGGCTCCGACAAGTGTACAAGATCAGGGTCATAGTCCCAGGAATGCAGTCTGATCCATCATGTTAACAAGTCTGTGTAATAAGCAACACTCTAAACACCACGTTATACGCTGATAACTGCAGTTTACAGGGGTAGACACTTTTTTTCTTATTTCCGTGCTCCAAGACATAGGTTGTGGGTACTCGTTAGAATCAACTCAACGAGCGGTTTTAACGAACACCCGCGATCTATATTTGGAGTATAAATAAGAAAAAAAACATGTCCAAAAATTCAAGGTTCATTCTGATGCGCGCCTGACTGATAATCAGGAGGACGATCTGGCGAGTAAAAGCGTGGCTATGTAAACTGATCAACAATGACCTAAAATAGTGTTGACTGGGCCGTTGAAATCCAATACAAACAAAATGAAGGCCCGGCGTTGCTTAGTTACATTGCGCTATACGGAACACTACTTGGTCTAAACAATGATGTGCATTATAGATACATTATCCCAGCTAGCACAAAATAGCGGGCCAACGTCGGGCAGACAGCGATACGACACTGTCGGCCCGATGTTGGCTCGACATGCTTTGCTGGCTGGGATATCTACAGCCCATAAGGAGCATCTGAGTATTAAAGTTCGTTTTGGTAAATACAGATGCTATTCCACTGACATCTTTACACCATTCATGTAAGAGAACGCAACTCGACAAAAAACAATTACCAAAACGCACTAGAAATGTCAGTTTATATGCATTATAGATACATTATCTACAACCCAAAATGAACATCTGAGTATCAAAGTTCAAAATAAAAGGTTCACATTATTAAAAGAAACCAATAACCCTCTAATATATAATGGCCATTTACGAATAAAAAAATGAGACGGGGCACAACATTTCTTACCATTTACCAGTGCGTCCAGCGAAAACTAAGAAAAGCCTGCCCATGTGCGCAGTCTGATCAGTCTTCATTGTGCACGCTAAGCTTGGGTAGCTAAGGGCCAAAATGCTCCTTCATGCAGAAGTCTCTTGTCAGACGTATACTATATAAATGCACAGGGCGCACATGTAAATTGTAGGAAATGCTGTGCCCTGGCCAAAATGTTAACATGTATATTAATTTATCAATATATTATTATTAATATATATATATATATATATATATATATATATATATATATATATATATATATATATATATATATATATATATATATTTCTAATCCTCTTTTGAAAAACTGCTGAATTTCCCTCTAGCATACATAGAAAAATCCAATATCAACAGTGTGTTTTGATAGCGTTTTGATAGGAACTGCTGTGCCCTGGCTCAAATGTTAATATTATATCAATTTATCAATCTATATATTTATGTATATTTATGTATTATATATAGATATATATATATATATTTGTTTCTAGGTGTCTAATCCTCTTAACAAATGCTGAATTCACCCTACCCTACATAGAAAAATCCAATATTGGCAGTGCGTTTTGGTAAATACAGGTGCGTTTTGGTGTTTTGGTGCGTTTTGGTATTTCTATGGACCCTATATTTTGGCCTTAAACCCATCAACTGTCTCAGAAGAGACTGCTTCGATTGTAAGGCCATTCCAAGTTGCAATTGTCCTGGGGAAAAAAGAACTCTTAAAACCATCCGTATAAGCATTAGGACGGTGATACTGAAAGGGATGGGACCTGGTTCTCCTACATCCTCCACCAGCTTCAGATAGGTATCATGGCTAAATTATTGTGGATTTTATAGAATAGAGTCAGCGAAGCCTGCTCTCGCCTTTCCTGCAGAGTCGGCCACTGGAGTTCTTCAAGCATCTCTCCAACGTGGCTTTGGTTGCGCCAACGTCTGCAGGTCCAGCGAGCAGCAGTCCTCTGAACTTTTTCTATTCTATCAGTCTCCTTTTGATGATAGGGCATCCAAACTGGAGCTGCATATTCAAGCTTGGGGCGGACTAAGGTTTTGTATGCAGCCTTGGTTTCCCTCGGTGCGAAGGCCAAATTTCTATGAAGGAAACCGAGTGTCTTAGTAGCCTTACTAGTTATCTCATTAATGTGTTGACCCCACTCGAGGTCATCAGTGATTTGAACTCCTAAGTATTTAGCAGAAGAAACGTTCTCTAAAACCTCCAGTTATGTAATGTATAATCATGGACCATCTGTTTATGTGGAGGGTGCCTTGTCACTCTCATAGAGTGACATTTGGCGACATTAAATTTCATGAGCCATGCCTCTTCCCAGGTAGCCAACTTTTCCAAGTCATCTTGAAGTATCTGTAGGTCATCAGACCCTCTTATATTTCTATACAGTACACAATCGTCAGCGAAAAGGCGGATTGTAGAGTTGATGTTGTCTGGCAGGTCGTTAATAAAAATCAAAAACAATATCGGTCCCAGCACGGAACCTTGTGGGACACCAGACAGCACCGGGGCGGGGTCAGAGCAAACACCGTCAAGTACGACTCTTTGTGTTCGTCCGGATAGCCAAGCAGAAATCCACTGGAGGGTATCATTTCGGATACCATAGTACTCCAGTTTATACAGAAGTCTTCTGTGGGGGACTTTATCGAAAGCCTTAGCGAAGTCCGTAATGATTAGGTCTGTTTGTTTGTGACCCCTATTATGGGCCCCGTCCAGGTTTTCCTGTAGGTCGTGGATGAACTGGACAAGCTGGGTCTCACATGACCTACCGCTTCTAAATCCATGTTGGGATTCGACAAGGATCTTGTGCTCTGAAAGATGTTGCATGATTTTGCCCACGATAATGTGCTCCAGAGACTTACAGCAAATACAAGTCAGTGATACAGGCCTATAATTGGCAGGGTCATACTTTTCCCCTTTCTTGTAAATGGGTGCCACATTGGCTTGAAGCCAATCATCTGGGACCTTACCCTGGGCCAGGGACTGATTGAAGATGCAGGCAAGGACTGGAGCAATTTCTGCGCTGCATTCTTTTAACACACGGGCGCTGAGGTCATCAGGACCTGAGGATTTGTGGGGGTTAAGACGGTCTAGTAGTTTTTTGACCCCATTTGGGTCAATGAATAGGTCATCTATGTCTGGATAGGGGCTTGGTCCTTTTGATGGAGGGGCACCTACTTGTTCCCGGGTGTACACAGACTCAAACTGTGTGTTGAGTATATCAGCTTTGTCTTTGGCTCCAGTTTTCAGGATTCCATTTTCTCTTAGACAAGCTACACCCGTGGAATCCTTCTTCAAGTTTTTCATAAAGGACCAAAATTTTTTTAGCCGATCGTTTTGGTTACAGTCTTCTATAGCAGTATCTGTATCCAAGGGATTGAAGATATTGGAGACATATCTCCAATATGCATCTCTGATTTCCTTTTGAACGAAGGCTCTGAGTCTCCTGTAGCGACTCTTCAGGGCATCATTATCTGCCCTGCGGGCCTTGTGGTATAGTTTTTCCCTTTTTCTAATTAATGCCCTAATGCGGGCATCTATCCATGGGTATCCAAGTTTACATTTCGTCATCTTAGACGGGATAAACTTGTTTACCGCACTGAGTAAGACCGTCTTAAATTCAATCCACATCTCATTAACATCAACGTGAGCAAAGTCCTGCGACATAAAACAGTCTGCAAAAGCAAGCATGTGGTCTTTCAGACCCTGCATATCAGCCCGTTTATAGAGGTAAACCTTACGAGGAGACTGAACGACCCTTTTAGCTTTTATGTCATACTCTACCAGCACTATATCATGGTCTGCTCGACCAATAGGTGGGATTCCCTTGACTCTTGTAACTGGGGTTGGATTGTTAGTAAGAAGGATATCTAGGGTCCGTTCTTGTCTTGTAGGGATATCGACAACCTGGGAGAGGCAGTGCTCCTGGACAATGTCAATCAAATTGGTCTGTACCTGTCTTTTGGGCATGCCCAAAGGTACATAAAGCTTATTCCAATCCTGATCATTTTGGCCAATAACAAAATCGGCTCATAGTTGATTATTAGAAGGGGTGCAACGGTATTCTGTAGCACTCAGACCGAAGGATTTGCTTGTCAGGATATATAGCTGAGCGGCCTTATAGTAGGGTACGAGTACTACACATGTTTGTGGGTCCGCCTGGTGCAGATGAAGTAGGGATAAAATGACAACTACTAGTGCTAGATATTTATAACTTTACCCAATGAAACAATTAAGTCAAATAATACAACAAAGTTTACAAGAAATACATGTTTGGATTACCACTAGTGCAAAATGAAATTACCACTAGTATAAGTTGAACTTTAGACTTGCATAAAATTACCATTGGTATTAATAACCACTGGTATAAGTTTTTAAGCATACAGATTCAATTTGTAACTGTCATTATGCTTTCAAACATGCATGAAATGGCCACTGTTATAAGATGAAACTTCCACTGTGGCAAGATATTGCTCCCAAAAATTTACATTAAGGAATGATATAAACATTTACCACAGGCTTAAACACCGACATCAAAGAAACAACCCCTGCTAGATGTACAGTCATGTAGGCTAATTCTGCGCATCTGCCAATTCGGCACATTGGGATTATTTCAAAATTAAATGAACCAGATTAAATGTTTTCATTTTTCTTTGACAGGTATCAAAACAAAGCTTCAAATATTATTTTGGATGAGACTTGGGTTGTAAACTGGACGAAGGAAATGCATTTTGTTGTTTTTACCCGAATCAGGCTTAATGAGCGCCACAGGCCTTTACTTAATTTTGATTTATTTTACATACATCAATTTTTTTCAACCAATTTGACCATCAGCTTTTAATAAACACATGACAAATCAAGTATAACAACAAAACATCTTTCCTTGTCTAAAGTATTGTATCTTGACTGGATGTTATTGTTCGGGTGCGCGGAATTAGCAGACACAATTGATGGCGTCTTAACATGGGATGGTGTCTTTTTAAAGACTGACCACAACATAACTGCACCAGGGAAATTAATGGTTGCTAAATATATTGTCTTTTAACAAGCTAAGACAACTGTATAACATAGTGCTGCAAAATAGGTTTTTGATCCCTGGAATGGATGAAACAAAAGCTCAAAGTCTTAAGTGCGCAGAATTAGCCTACAGCACTGTAGCAAAATTGTCCCTCAGTGTGAGTGCATCAAAATTACAAATGCCTCACCACTCTTGTCTCAATGGTCCTGCTAACTAGATTAAGTGTGGCATTAAGGTAGATCTAAAACCTACAGGTGTCAAAGTACTGCTGAGCTAGGTTATGGTAGGTTAAAGTAGACTAGAATAGAATAGACCCAGCTAGAAGAAGATATAACAGTGTAGAAAATATTTTGGTTGAAAATGTCTTTACCTCAATGGGTGGGGTAATGCAACCTAGAAGGTGCTGGTTGGGATGTAAACAATTAAGAAAAAGATAATAACCTCTCCAAAAGTATGCCGGTTGCTGGTTGACATAATTTGGTGACTTAGTTACACTATATAGAATCACTGGGTAAGGTGAGACTTTAGTTATTATTTCTATTTCTAGTGATTTTCAACCTTGGTTGCAATCAAGAGCACAAGCTCTAAGAGGCCTATCTACTAGGAGACGCTGCCTCCTGGTTGCGATTGCGGAGGGGTTTATATAGTGTCTGGGGCCCGTGATACCAGTATGTCACATCCAGTCGTGATGTCGTCCCGGACTTTATACCGGAAAAACGCAAGCGACGACTAGTGATATGATCGTCAGTGACCAGTCCAGACAAACAAACATAGCGGCCAAGTCTGTGAATGCAGTAAAAATGAGAAAGAATAATGAATCTTATGGCTAGAAAAGCGATTGTCACATAAATTCAACGATAGAGAGATGTAGATAAGCGGCCAGACAATTGATCTGGACTGGGAATATGGTCAGGTATTACGTCTATAGATATTTATAGAGGAGCACTCAAAAGGAGCAAATTCTTGCCTTTTAATTTTTCGGTACAAAATTATTATACTTGACGAACTCAAACAGACGGGCCAGCATGCTACAATACCGATATACATGAAAACCATGGTTGGCCGAAAATAAATATCGTTCGCCTGTACTATCTATCTATCTATCTTCATATACTGAGTCGGTCATACTTGGCCATTACCTCAGTTGGGTGTACCGCTACAAAAGCCTTTTCTTTGTGTAATTCCCTCTAAAATCCGGAAAAAAAACCCACAAAAAATCAAACAAACAAAATTCAACTTTCCTGTAAAGCTGGGTCGGGTATAAAAGCCAAGACCGGGCCGAGCCAAAAATGCCGAACCAAAAATTTTATATTTCATCTCTTGGCACAATGAAGCTATATACTGCAGTCAGTTTGGTATAAAATTATTATGAATAACATATTTGATAACTACACGAAGGTTCATCTCTCTACATTGTTTTATTTTCTTGTAATAACATTTTTTCCGAAATCGAGGGGTATAAAAGCCAAGGCCGGGAAAAATGGAAATATTTCTTAATTTCTTACGATTTTATCGGTTAAAGAAATACTTTTTGCCCTGATGTTATTTACATTTGATAATTTTTATCATCTGTACATAGAAAATATAATAAACATATCAAAATCACCTTAAATGATCTTATTTCTTATTTTCTAATGGTTTCTATTTTTAGATTAACTTTACTAAAGGAAACGACCAAAATGTACCGAAAAGGTAAAAAAAAAAGTATTGTTGCTGCTAGCTGGAATTAAAGAAATATAAAAATTGATTGTTATATTTGCTAACATGTATGTGTATATTAAAATGATAAAGAAAAAAATTGTTATTTTTTATTTTTCTTTAATTCCAGCTAGCAGTAAACAAAACTGTCTTCCCCTTCCGTTCTTTTCGGTCGTTTTCTTTAATTAAGTCAATCTAAAAATAGAAACAATTAAAAAGTAAGAAAATTGATAATTCAAGGTAGTCTTATATGTTTGTTATATTTTTCTATGGACAAGTGATGACAATAATCAAATTCAAATATTTTCAGGACAAAAAAGAAGTCCTTTAGCATGTAGATTTGCAAGAAATTAAGAAATACTATCATTTTCCCCGGCCCTGGCTTTTATACCCCTCGATTTCGGAAAAAACAGTTATTTCAAGAAAATTAAACAATGTAGAGAGATAAACCTTCGTGCAGTTATCAAAAAGGATATTTATAATAATTTGATACCCAACTGACCTAGATATATATCTTAATTATAACAAGAGACAAAATATAAAATCTTCGGATCGGCAGTTTTGCTTGTATGTAACAGGGCTCAAGCTAGAGGGCGACTCAGGCGAAGAAGTCGCCCTGTTGGGGCTCACTTCGCCGACTTTGGCGATCAAAGCGAAAAAAACTTCGCCCTGAAATTTCGCCCGTTTTTTGTGTCTTCCTTGTGAACAGTAACGGTTAACTGACAAGGTGACGATAATCCTTCGATCCACTAGTATCAGAAATCTTAGTAATTACACTGAACAAAGCTAACTGTTTATTCTGCACTTCGTCCCAGTTGCAGTTTGGTACTGTTATGTAATTTAATTCTAACCGTTAGCTCATGCTGCTCGAGCCACTTGCAACACGCTTAGTAGTCATGTACTGTCATAAATCTATCTCGGTTGATTGCACAAAGTTTTTATTGCATTAAGAGCCAATTAAGATTACACAAGATTATGTAACTTAAACAGGTAGAGTTGTACCGTTAGCGCGTGCCAAAGTCCGGGTGCGGACGTACATTGTTAAGTACTGTTGTATACAGTAATAAGAATAGTCTGACCAGTGACATTGACACTGCATTAGGATTTAATAAATTTTAAATATAGATGGTTTATTTGCCATTGATTTGTTTGTACATTACTTTTGCATCCATCAATCGTTTTCTTTTTTTTTTATGGACAACAACAAAAGTAGGTAGCAATTTTTTATTTGGTAAGTGAAAATAATTATTACTTGCCGGTAAATATTCAGTTACTCAGTAATTATCCAAATTCATAAAAAATAACAACTGATTTTCATCTAGCGAGGTTGTTCCCCCTTCTTTCAAATACAACTGTGACAGGTACTTAGTGAACTGATCTATTACATAGAAACCTCTTTACTTTATAACACCTTTCATTATAACATGGTTGGATATAACTAAAGGTACAGCTTGCCCAAATACAGTAAAATTACTATATTAAGACCACCTTTGGGACAGTTCAAAAGTGGTCTTTAAGACCAAGTTCAAAAGAGGTCTTTAAGACCACTTTTGAACAGTCCCAAAAGTGGTCTCTGATCAGGGGTCACTGTATGCAGAAAACAGAAAGAATAACTGCAGCCAACCAAATAAGCTGTTTAAAGCAGAATTAATCTTCATTTCAGGTGGTCTCAATAGTGGAATTGATTGATACCCCTATAAAACACAGTCTCCAAATAGGGGTTTACAGGAGAACTCATTACATTGTTGTTGTTCGGCGTTAAGCCGCACCCACTTCTCCCTAGACCCAGCAAACTTCTCCCTATTTTCCAAGGAGGGAGAAGTCACTTCTCCCAAATTTTTTGGGCTAGCTTGGGCCCTGATGTAAACCGGAAACGTTACAGAAGAAAAATATTGCAATGTTCGTCAACGCAAGTATGACTGTTTTCACTGCTACTGGCACAATTAACATAACTTTCGGCTCCAAATTTGACATTCATTTGGGTTTTCTGTTATATTTTTGGGGTCGGACAACTTAGTGAAATCACCAAAATCTAACAAAATCACCTAATAAATTATGGAAATCACCATTTTATTGATATAAAACCATGTTAAACCTATCACTAATACATATGGAACCTCCGGCAGGAAAATAATATGTGGTAGTGATAGGTATAAGATACACTTATACTGCCTCGGTACAAGCCGGCTTTTATAGCGATGCGGTAGAGCGTTTGCCTGTCGATCTGGCAGACCGGGTTCGATCCCCGGCTGGGTAAAGGTGATTAGCATTTATTCACCTGTTACATTTGGCGCCCAACTTAAATGACCCACAGAGACTCTGACCACATCCGTGTACCGGCGAGTTTCATTGGAAAGTTTGAGAGATTCGAGGATGAATCTTAAATTGGAGGGGGAATATGTAGTAGTGATAGGTATAAGATACACTTGTACTGCCTTGCGGTACAAGCCGGCTTTTATAGCGACCCGGTAGAATTTTGGCCTGTCGATCTGGCGGACCGGGTTCGATCCCCGGCCGGGTAAAGGTGATAGCATTTTTTTCACCTGTTGCCTTTTGGAAGTGTCTGCTGACAGCCAGCTGGCACCAGACTTTTAGGTCGAGTGACAGCCGGCTGCCACCAGACCTAAAAGTCTGCTGACAGCTGGCTATAATATTTGTTCAATAATAACCATATTCTTTTTCACTATTTAACTTATCCTCTTTTATGAGATACTGTACTACTTACAAAACTTTGTTGAATAGTCAAGGATGCAATATTTTCTTATGTGGACTGTTATTTTTGATCAACTAAGTGTTACATACATCTTAATGCAATGCAACTTAGAAATTATAATCAGTAAAGAGCAATACTACCAGCAGAACTTACATGTTCAAACCTGTAGATAATGCACAGCTTAGACTTAAATCCCATCACTGGTTGTTTTTGCATATGCAAAGCAGGTTGGGGTGGGGGATTTTGGGTGATAGGCGCACACTTTATCTGGGATTGAACAAGCCTGGCATGCAGACAGATGCTGCAATTGTAATATTGGGATTCATGGAATGGGGAAATCTTCTGGAATAAGTTAAAAGTACATGCTACCAAGAAGCACCTAGCTGAAGAACAAAATTTAATACAGGGCCTGCCAAGGTTTGATTACTTTAGAATTTTCTGACCTTGTTTGTTTGTTTCTTTGTTTGCTTTAACATCCCCTTCTACACTGTGAAGGTCATTTTGGAGAAGTTGCTTCCAGTTTTGTGTGATTTTTACCAGACATTGAGATGAAATGACATCTCAAGCCCGGTCGCCCAATGAAACCAGTAGGGTTTATTAGCATTGACGGGTTGACTCACACCGATTTGCCTGGGCAGGCTTAGATCTTCTAAGCGGTTTACCAGTACTTGTGTGCGGTCAGTTTCAGCTCTGCGTGGAAGCATCATGCAGCCCATCTTTCTTCAAGTCCCGATGGACGCAGGCCATTATTGCTGACCAGACCTTGACCTATTTGTTTGAGGTTTAACATCCCTGTCAACACTTTGGAGACATTGCTTCCAATTTTGTGGCACTTTTACCTGACATAGAGATGAAATGATACTCAATCCCTGTTGCCCAATGATACCAATGACAATAGGGTTTACTGGGTATGTGCATGGACACTCCGACTCGTACCAATTTGCCTGGGCAGGTTTAGACCTTCTAAGCAGTTTACCAGTACTCATGTGCGGTAGGTTTCAGCTCTGCTTGGAAGCACCATGCAGCCCAGTCTATTTCTCTAAGCCCTGATGGGCAGGGGCAACTGACCTTGGCCTAATTTTCAAGGTCGTTGACTCCTGAAAACTGTTTTCAGCCAAAAATGGTCTTTCTCTATTCTAACTCATGAAGAACTTGGTAAATTTCTTCTAGTTCTCCAATTGGATCTGGGGATTTGGTGAAGATAAGCAAAAATTGAACATTCTTTGGACCTGTGCAACCTTGAAAAGTTGATCCATATCATCAAATTTGGCTGAATTCATTATTGGGTTCAGGAGATATTGTGTAGATGGGGCAAAAGTTGTTTACCATTGAAAATATGTTGGACCCTTTTGACCTTGAAAAATAGGTCACAGTCACCACAATTTAGTCTTGTATTTTGTGTGTTGAACTGAAAATAGACCAAATTTGACTAAAGGGCACCATTTGGTCCAGAAGACACACAGCAGAATGCAACGGGACAACCTTTCTTTTCTTCTAGCTGTGCTGAGGTTTTAAGTCCCCGTCAACACTAATTAGATCAATTTGGAGACATTGCTTCAGATTTGTTTTCGGATCTTTTACCCAACATTGAGACAAAATGACACCTCAAGCCCTAGCACCCATAAAAACTACTAGGGTTAACCGTTAAAGGAGCAGTCCAACTTGCATCACCTTTTCCTGGGCTGGCTTAGACTTAAGCGGTACACCAGTACTCAAATTGGAAGTGTCAATTTGTCCAAGCCCCGATGGGCGGGGGTGCAGGACAACATTTCACATGTTACCTTTGTGCAAGTGTGACCAAGTCAGGGTCAGCAGAACCTAATCAAGTCTTTGGTAAAATGTACCAAATTTGACTGCAATAACTATTAATGAATTTGTTAAGTTGAACAAATGTAACATTTTTGGAAGCCTGTAATCTTGAAAACTAGGTTAAGACCACTACAATCTTATGTAGGTTGTTGGTACATGTAGGTTGTATTGATTATGATGTGATCTACCTTAGTTCATACATATACATGTACATGTAACATATACATGTACATGTATTCTGGAGACAGGATGCAGACAAGCTAATTTTGATAGAAATTAGACAGTTTTGGGAAGCTTGTGACCTTGAAAATGAAGTCAGGGTCATAAAACTTAGTGCTTTGTCTGTTCTTAGTGACCTGCTTAGTACAATACATGTGTATATTGAAGACCTTGTAAAATCATCTGTAATAGTTCCCTATCCCCTTCGCTGGGGGACAAATTTGGCAAGTTCTTCCATATATTGTACTCCTTTTTGACTCTACCAAGCTGATATAATAGATGCCTTAACAAGAACAAGTGTGTTTTTCATAAATAAATGGACACAAAAACCTGTTAAAAAGAACCAGGGTATTTTTTACAGGCACATAACTCATATAATTATCTCATGTCATAGAGCTTTAACAGAAAATCTCCCCACCCACCCAGACCTTCCCATGATGGGAGCCGGACAAAACGTCCCATGGACAAAACGTCCCATGCCATTTTTGGCCAGGTGGACAAAATGTCCCACATCAAATTTTCAGGGTGGACAAAACGTCCCACATCATTTTTTCAGGGTGGACAAAACGTCCCACACGATTTTGACAGGGTGGACAAAACGTCCCATGCTATTTCGACAGGGTGGACAAAACGTCCAATATTCAATTAGAAGGTAGAGTTCAATTCTCTATAATGGAATCATTAAACTTAATAAAAAGGAATTGTCCAATCAATCTAATAAATAACTAATTGTTGTTTGTTGAAATATTAGAAATGATATTAGCTCAACCATACACAGTGTGAAATATTTTGACTGAATTACAATTAACACATTCTGACTAGGAATTTGTTTGTTTGTTTGAGGTTTAACGTCCCCGTCAACACTGTAAAGGTCATTTTGGAGACACTGCTTCCAATTTTGTGGGACTTTTACCCGATATTGAGATGAAATGACATCTCAAGCCCTGCCGCCCAATGAAACCAATAGGGTTTATAAGCATGGATGGTCCGACTTGCACTGCTTTGCCTGGGCAGGCTTAGATCCTCTAAGCGGTTTACCAGTACTCATGTGCGGGTCGGTTTCAGCTCTGCGTGGAAGCATTATGCAGCCCATCTATTTCTTCAAGCCCCGATGAGTGGGGGCCGCCGACTAGAAATAGAGACCTATCTAAGCAATAACTAAGTGAAATCAAATTGGTACAATCTTACAAACTGGGAAGATATTTTTACTAATTAAAATAAACACATTCTGACTGGAAATTAAAGGACTGTATCAGTTAGCGTAGTTATAGAACAAAGTGAATTGTTTTGTCAATTAAAGATATGGACAAGTTCAACTCATTAAAAACTGAAAAAAACAAACAGGTCAAAATATATATATAGCCCTACATACAATATGTTGTATGCCAAAAACAATATGGAGATCAAAGAGAATAACAAAGGCAATCAGAACCTGTGCTTCCAAGGGCACTCATATACTAAGAAAAGAACATCCAAATCCCAAAACCACCTCAAGAATATGGGACGTTTTGTCCACCCTGTCGAAATAGCGTGGGACGTTTTGTCCACCTTGTCAAAATTGTGTGGGACGTTTTGTCCACCCTGAAAAAATGATGTGGGACATTTTGTCCAGCCTGAAAAAATGACGTGGGACGTTTTGTCCACCTGGTCAAAAATGGAATGGGACATTTTGTCCATGGGACGTTTTGTCCTACATTCTCTCCCATGATATATACATCTAATAATAACTTTTCAACTTCAATTTTCACTACAACAAAGTTTTGAAAGTATTATAGTATCTCATGAAAAAGAATCGTTTTAAAAGTGGAAAAGACTATACAAGTGTACTTACAATTGAACAAATATTATTGCTGGCTTTCAGCAGACTTGTAGGTCTGGTGACAGCCGGCTGTCACTAGACCTAAAAGTCTGGTGCCAGCCAGCTGTCACCAGACCTCGTCAAAATACATTTTTATATAATGATTTTGATGATAAGAAATTGAGATCGTATCCATTTTGTTCCTTCGGTGTTTAAAATGCCGATTTTCCACTAAATAGCCGAGTTGTTTACAAAAACTGAACATGCGTTTTATCTACTTTTGACAGTTCAGACGGCGTCGTAAAACAGTGGTTTCATTGGCTGCTAGAATTATCTATACTTTTCAAAGATTTAAAACAATTTTCATGTGGCTCCGTAACTACCGTATAAGTATAAACTACATACGTAGCGTTACGAAATATACAATAATAAACAAATCAATGATTGGAAAGAAAGTGTGTTCTTTTGTGACACACAGTTTGCACGTGGCTTTTTCCAACCTTTCTAAGACGATCCTTGGTTTTTATAGACCCTGCCATCACTTTCGCCAATCTAATTTTTTTGTGCCAAAATCTTAAAACCTGAACCAGTTGTAGAAACTTCTTTGCAAAATGAAAAAGATTGTCATCTGTTCTGCAATTTTCCTTGGCACTTAAAGGGTTAAGCCTTAAATGCACAGACTGTCCTTTTGTGGCCTTTATGGATGTGTGTAATGGTGCATTTTCCAAGAGTAGATGTGCCTAAAGATCCCAGTTTTTTTTCGATCAAACCAACACAGTCACACCTCAAACCAGTCATCTATATATATAGATGCTGTCTTGTAGACAGATAGCTTAGCAAAAGCCATAGACCAAAATCATTTAGATAGCTTGAGTTTTCCGACTTCCAGCGGCATTACCTTCTCTCCCTAAAATGCAACAAAACCTTGCTTAAATGCTTTTGTTTTTGCTGCAAAATGCCATGCCATTTTTGGCCAGGTGGACAAAATGTCCCACATCAAATTTTCAGGGTGGACAAAACGTCCCACATCATTTTTTCAGGGTGGACAAAACGTCCCACACGATTTTGACAGGGTGGACAAAACGTCCCATGCTATTTCGACAGGGTGGACAAAACGTCCCATATTCAATTAGAAGGTAGAGTTCAATTCTCTATAATGGAATCATTAAACTTAATAAAAAGGAATTGTCCAATCAATGTAATAAATAACTAATTGTTGTTTGTTGAAATATTAGAAATGATATTAGCTCAACCATACACAGTGTGAAATATTTTGACTGAATTACAATTAACACATTCTGACTAGGAATTTGTTTGTTTGTTTGAGGTTTAACGTCCCCGTCAACACTGTAAAGGTCATTTTGGAGACACTGCTTCCAATTTTGTGGGACTTTTACCCGACATTGAGATGAAATGACATCTCAAGCCCTGCCGCCCAATGAAACCAATAGGGTTTATAAGCATGGATGGTCCGACTTGCACTGCTTTGCCTGGGCAGGCTTAGATCCTCTAAGCGGTTTACCAGTACTCATGTGCGGGTCGGTTTCAGCTCTGCGTGGAAGCATTATGCAGCCCATCTATTTCTTCAAGCCCCGATGAGTGGGGGCCGCCGACTAGAAATAGAGACCTATCTAAGCAATAACTAAGTGAAATCAAATTGGTACAATCTTACAAACTGGGAAGATATTTTTACTAATTAAAATAAACACATTCTGACTGGAAATTAAAGGACTGTATCAGTTAGCGTAGTTATAGAACAAAGTGAATTGTTTTGTCAATTAAAGATATGGACAAGTTCAACTCATTAAAAACTGAAAAAACAAACAGGTCAAAATATATATATAGCCCTACATACAATATGTTGTATGCCAAAAACAATATGGAGATCAAAGAGAATAACAAAGGCAATCAGAACCTGTGCTTCCAAGGGCACTCATATACTAAGAAAAGAACATCCAAATCCCAAAACCACCTCAAGAATATGGGACGTTTTGTCCACCCTGTCGAAATAGCGTGGGACGTTTTGTCCACCTTGTCAAAATTGTGTGGGACGTTTTGTCCACCCTGAAAAAATGATGTGGGACATTTTGTCCAGCCTGAAAAAATGACGTGGGACGTTTTGTCCACCTGGTCAAAAATGGAATGGGACATTTTGTCCATGGGACGTTTTGTCCTACATTCTCTCCCATGATATATACATCTAATAATAACTTTTCAACTTCAATTTTCACTACAACAAAGTTTTGAAAGTATTATAGTATCTCATGAAAAAGAATCATTTTAAAAGTGGAAAAGACTATACAAGTGTACTTACAATTGAACAAATATTATTGCTGGCTTTCAGCAGACTTGTAGGTCTGGTGACAGCCGGCTGTCACTAGACCTAAAAGTCTGGTGCCAGCCAGCTGTCACCAGACCTCGTCAAAATACATTTTTATATAATGATTTTGATGATAAGAAATTGAGATCGTATCCATTTTGTTCCTTCGGTGTTTAAAATGCCGATTTTCCACTAAATAGCCGAGTTGTTTACAAAAACTGAACATGCGTTTTATCTACTTTTGACAGTTCAGACGGCGTCGTAAAACAGTGGTTTCATTGGGTGCTAGAATTATCTATACTTTTCAAAGATTTAAAACAATTTTCATGTGGCTCCGTAACTACCGTATAAGTATAAACTACATACGTAGCGTTACGAAATATACAATAATAAACAAATCAATGATTGGAAAGAAAGTGTGTTCTTTTGTGACACACAGTTTGCACGTGGCTTTTTCCAACCTTTCTAAGACGATCCTTGGTTTTTATAGACCCCGCCATCACTTTCGCCAATCTAATTTTTTTGTGCCAAAATCTTAAAACCTGAACCAGTTGTAGAAACTTCTTTGCAAAATGAAAAAGATTGTCATCTGCTCTGCAATTTTCCTTGGCACTTAAAGGGTTAAGCCTTAAATGCACAGACTGTCCTTTTGTGGCCTTTATGGATGTGTGTAATGGTGCATTATCCAAGAGTAGATGTGCCTAAAGATCCCAGGTTTTTTTCGATCAAACCAGTCATCTATATATATAGATGCTGTCTTGTAGACAGATAGCTTAGCAAAAGCCATAGACCAAAATCATTTAGATAGCTTGAGTTTTCCGACTTCCAGCGGCATTACCTTCTCTCCCTAAAATGCAACAAAACCTTGCTTAAATGCTTTTGTTTTTGCTGCAACAAATAAGCGTTGATAGGTCATGGAGGCTGCCATTTTGATCACATGATCACATTATGTTCAAAGGGAAACAACCTAAACAGGCATAAAGAGTGTGTTCGGTTAGCCATTAGATAAATGACTTCCCGACATTTGGGATTTCATAAAACAATCAAGTTTTTATCGCAAAAAAAAAAAGAGTAAACTAACACATGGAATGGTAGAGAAAAAAGGCTACCAAACTTATTTCACACCATTTTTAAACAAACAAAATAAGGAATGACCGATCGCAGCAACAATAGATAGATAGAAAGAAAAGGACAACATTTATTTTTATAGCCCACTCATATTTCTGAATATTCAAACCCAAATTTGATATTTGGTGTGTAGCTTCATCTAGTAGACCTCTACCAAGATTATTCAAATTATAGCCCTTGCACCAAAAATGCCCCCACCCTGGGGCCCTTTGGTTATACATTGACTTATATACGAAAAATCTTTAAAAAATCTTCTTTTGAAACCCACAAGGCTCAAGTCTTTGATATTTGGTGTGAAGCTTCATCAAGTGGACCTCTATTAAGATTGTTCAAATTATAGCCCTGGGGAAAAAAAATTCCCCCACTCCGGGGGCACTTTTGTTTTACATTGACTTATGTAGGGAAAACCTTTAAAAATCCTCTTGTCTGAAACTAGAAGGCTCAGGTGATTGATATTTGGTATACCGTTATAATGGATTTGTGGACCATTATTAAGATTGTTCAAATTATAGCCCTCAGGCCAAAAATGCCCCCGCCCCTGGGCCTTGGTTTTACAATGGGAAAACATTTAAAAATCTTCTTGTCCGAAACCAGAAGGCTCAGGCGTTTGATATTTGGTATGAAGCTGCGTCTGGTGGACCTCTATCAAGATTGTTCAAATTATAGCCTTCTTGCTCCCCCCCTTTGTCACAATGAGGCATTGTAAGTCAGACTGAGCAAAATTATCTCCATTCGCTATTACCTGACCCTCAATGTCCAGAAGGTGCCCAGATCATCAGAAACACAACAAGGAAGGAATGTTCCATGGGTGAACCTCAAAATAGTTTCGCTCCACTGAACATAATAGCTACAAAACTAAGCAATAAACAAGCTTTAAAATGACTTTTATTGTTGTCGGAGGATAAGTTGACAGTGACATTAAAGAGTATACCACCACAGGTCGGTTTGTCAGGTTGCACCATATTCATTACAGAGTTCTCGTTAACTCCAAATTAATTTACTCCAACTTTTTCATTTCTGACTCCAACTTTTTGGAAAGTCTCAATAGAAAAGTATGGTAAAACTCGAACTTTTTCTGGAGGACATCATTTTTACTCCAATTTTCAAAATCCTAGTGAGAACCCTGCATTTTCATACCCATCATTGGCTGGCAAGACAGACTATACCATTATAATTATCATCACCAAAGCGTCGTTACCTTTTGACAACAATGGACAATGCTTAATAACAAAAACGTTCGCTGACATCACTGTCAACTTATCCTCCAACAACAGTACTGCTACCGGTAAATAGGTAGACTGATTTTGAAATAATTTCTCAGAAATGTTCCTAGGGTCACTCTGAACGAAAATGGCTCAAACCACCCACTCCACCTTATTATCCCCTCGCACAACATAGTTGTGATGGGGGATATAGCATTTGTCCTGTACCTATGTACGTACCTACTTTTGTCATTGCTCTAGCGCCTACATTTCCTGACCGATTTTAATGTAACTTCACACAAATGTTCCTTATGACAATATCTCGAGCGAGTTCGACTTTCAAGGTCATGACCCCAAGGTCAAGGTCACTGTGGCTATTTTTAGAAAATCTTTGTCATCGCTCTAGCGCCTATATAACTTCACACATATGTTCCTGATGACAATAGCTCGAGCGA
Organism: Lucinisca nassula; assembly: GCA_963580285.1. Classification (NCBI taxonomy): domain Eukaryota; kingdom Metazoa; phylum Mollusca; class Bivalvia; order Lucinida; family Lucinidae; genus Lucinisca; species Lucinisca nassula. The sequence continues at coordinate 143,726,653 of OY757011.1, read as the reverse complement.
GTTCGACTTTGGCAGTCGTGACCTCAAGGTCAAGGTCACTGTGGTTATTTTTAGAAAAACTTTGTCATCGCTCTGGCGCCTACATTTCTTCACCGATTTCAATATAACTTCACACAAATGTTCCTTTTGACAATATCTCGAGTGAGTTCGACTTTCAAGGTCATGACCTCAAGATCAAGGTCATGACCTCAAGATCAAGGTCACTGTGGATTTTTTTTTAAAAACTTTGTCATCGCTCTAGTGCCTACATTTCTTCACTGATTTCAATATATCTTCACACAAATGTTCCTTATGACAATATCTCCAGCGAGTTTGACTTTCATGGTCGTGACCTCAATGACGAGGTCACTGTGGCTATTTTTAGAAAAACTTGGTCATAGCTCTAGCGCCTACATTTCTTCACCGATTTCAATATAACTTCACACAAATGTTCCTTTTGACAATATCTCAAGAGAGTTAGACTTTCAAGGTCATGACTACAAGGTCAAGGTCACTGGCTATGTTTAGAAAAACATTGTCATCGCTCTAGTGCTTACATTTCTTCACCGATTTTAATATAACTTCACACAAATGTTCCATATGGCAATATCTCCAGTCCAGTGAATTCGACTTTCAAGGTTGTGACCTCACTGTCAAGGTCACTGTTGCTATTTTTAGAAAAAATTTGTCATCGCTCTAGCGCTTACATTTCTTCACCGATTTCAATGTTACTTCACACAAATGTTCCTTATGACAATATCTCGAGCCAGTTCCACTTTTAGGGTCAAGGTCACTGTGGCTATTTTTAGAAAAACTTTGTCATTGCTCTAGCGAATACATTTCTTCACCAATTTCAATATAACTTCTCACAAATGTTCCTTATGACAATACCTCGAACGAGTTCAACTTTCAAGGTCAAGGTCACTGTGGCTATTTTTAGAAAAACTTTGTCATTGCTCTAGCGACTACATTTCTTCACCGATTTCAATATTACTTCACACAAATGCTCCTTATGACAATACCTCGAACGAGTTCGACTTTCAAGGTCAAGGTCACTGTGGCTATTTTTAGAAAAAAATTTCTTCTCTTTAGCGCTTACATTTCTTCCCTGATTTCAATATAACTTCACACAAATGGTCGTTATGACAATATCTCGACCAATTTTGACTTTCAAGGTCAAGGTCACTGTGGCTATTTTTAGAAAAACTTTGTCATCGCTCTAGCGCCTACATTTATTGATGGATTTTAAAAGAACTCCACACAAATGTTTCTTGTGATAGTATCTCAAGTTGCTTTGACTTTCAAGGTCATGGCCTCAAGGTCAAGGTCACTGTCGCTATTTTTAGAAAAACTTTGTCCTCTCTCTGCACAAAAGATATTTACAATAATATCTCCAGCAAGATCTTTCAAGGTCATGGCCTCACGTCAAGGTCACTATAGCTATTTTTAGAGATACATTGTCATCCCTCTAGAACCTTCATTTATTGAAAGATTTTAAACAAACTTTACATAAATGTTGCATATGATAATATCTCAAGCAAGTTGGACTTTCCCAGTTCAGTGTTTTCCACACACGAAGTTGTCTTGTGCGAGGGGATTTGTATCGCATGCGATGCCTTGTATTTCCTACCACTTTATCTGTACAGTAAGGATCAGGTACATCCAGGGCCATTATGGCCCTCTGGTTTTATTTTTGATGGAAAATTGTGTTAGCAAATAGTGCAGGCCCTGTTCAGACATGGTGTCTGATCTTGGCCTGCGCTGTTTACCAAGGTACCCCTTTAGGGTTTTCTGGCATGTTCAATCAATATATTTACTACTTCTGAAGACAGCCAAGGACATTTTGGAAATACCGTCACTGTAAAAATGCTAAATGTACAATATTGTGCCCATTTATTCATTTAGTTCTTTATTGAAAGGTATTTTTTAGCTCACCTGGGCCGAAGGTTCCAGGGGAGCTGATAGTATAGTGGGTCTTCCATGCTAATAAACCCTATTGGTTTCATTGGGCGACAGGGCTTGAGATGTCATTTCATCTCAATGTCGGGTAAAAGTCCCACAAAATTGGAAGCAACGTCTCCAAATTGACCTTTACAGTGTTGACCGGGACGTTAAACCTAAAATCAACCAACCCTTTGATGGCTGAAAAATGTCGATTTTTTACCTTGTCATCACCATAGCCCCTTCAGTTTTGATTGGATCTTTCTGAAACTTATATGTAAGGGGACTGGGGATAAAACCTAGGATGAGTTCGAATACTGGCCAAGTTGGCCCATTTATCATAGATTTGCGTTCCTTTGATTGCTGAAAATGCCGATTTATGACCTTGTCATCACCATAGCCCCTTCAGTTTTGATCGGATCTTTCTGAAACTTATATGTAAGGTGGCTGGGGATAAAATCTTGGATGAGTTCGAAAACAGGCCAAGTCAGCCGATTTATGGTAGAGTTAGTCCCTTTGATGGCTGAAAATGTTGATTTTTGACCTTGTCATCACCATAGCCCCTTCAGTTTTGATCAAATTTTTCTGAAACTTATATGTAAGGTGGCTGGGGATGAAACCTCGGATGAGGTCGAAAACTGGCCAAGTCTCGGCCCATTTATCTCAGAGTAACATCCCTTTGATTGCTAAAAATGCCAAATTTTGACCTTGTCATCACCGTAGGCCCTTCAGTTTTGATCTGATCTTTCTGAAACTTATATGTAAGTGACTGGGAATAAAACCTTGGACAAGTTTGAATACTGGCCAAGTTATCACATTTATCATAGAGTTACATGCCTTTGATTGCTTAAAAATGCCTATTTTGACCTTGTTAGCACTGCTGCCCATTCAGTTTTGATCGGATCTTCATGAAAATTAAAAACAAATAAGTCAGACAGAAAAGCTCGGAGGAGTTGGAAAACTTGTGAGGTTTGCCTATTTGTCACAGAGTAACATCCCTTTTATTGCAGCAGTTAATTGCTTATTTTTATGTCCCCGGTAGCGATAGCGGGGACATATTGTTTTTACCCTGTCAGTCTGCTTGTTTGTTGGTTTGTGCGTAGACAACTTTAATGTTGGCCATAACTTTTGAACCGTTTGAGATAGAACATTCATATTTGGCCTGAAGATTCCTTGTGACAAGACCTTCACATTCATGCAAAAGAATTGACCTGTGACCTTGACCTTTGACATACATGTACTTAAAAGAAAAAATAACATTGGTCATAACTAATGAACCAGTTGAGATACAGCCTTCATATTTGGCATGTATGTTCCTTGTGACAAAAGCTTTACATTCATGCAAAAAATTTGACCTGTGACCTTGACCTTGACCTTTGACCTACTTGAAATAAAAAAATAACATTTTGGTCATAACTTCTGAAACGGTTGAGATAGAGCCTTCATATTTTGCATGTTGGTTCCTTGTGACACGAGCTTTACATTCGCACAAAAAAATGTTGACCTGTGACCTTGACCTTTGACGTACTTAAAAGAAAAAAAAAAAACATTGGTCATAGCTAATGAACCACTTGAGATACAGCCTTCATATTTGGCATGTATGTTCCTGTTGACAAATGCTGTACATTCATGCAAAAAATTTTGACCTTGACGTTTGACCTACTTAAAATAAAAAAAAATAACGTTTTGATTATAACTTTTAAACCGTTTGATATAGAGCCTTCATATTTTGCATGTAGGTTCCTTGTGACAAGAGCTTTACATTCACACAAAAAATTTGACCTTTGACCTACATAAAAGAAAAAGTTAATATTGGTCAGAACTTTTGAACCGTTTGAGATACAGCCTTCATATTTGGCATGTAGGTTCCTTGTGATAGGAGCTTTACATTCATGCAAAATGTTTGGACCATGACCTTGACCTTTGACCTACTTAAAAGAAAAAATAAAAATTTTCATAACTTTTGAACCATTTAAGATAGAGCCTTTATATTTGGCATGTAGGTTCCTTGTGACAAGAGCTTTACATTCATGCTGATTTTCTTAGCCTGTGACCTTGACCTACTTAAAAGAAAAAATATTTTTGTTCATAACTTTTGAACCGTTTAGATGGAGCTTTCATATTTGGCATGTAAGTTCTTTGTGTCAAGGGCTTCCCACACAAACAAAAGTCTTGACCTGTGACCTTGACCTTGAACTGTGAGCAACTTTGAATAAAAAATGACCATGCCTGGGGACATGTTCGTGTTTCACAAACACATCTTGTTGAACTTGTCTTCCATAGCCCCATCATTTTATATCAGATCTTCTTAGCAAGTCAGGAATAAAAGCTTGAACGAGATTGAAAACTGGTGAGGTCAGCCTATTTATCATAGAGTTACATTCTACTTGGTTTGCAGAAATTGCTTACCCTGTCATCACCATGTCCTTCCATTAATCCTTCAGTAAAATTTGGCACTTCCTGAAACTTTGAATCTGTTAGCTCAGGTGAGCGATACAGGACCAGCTTGGTCCTCTTGTTTTTACATTTTATGTTAATGCTGGTATGCCTCATATCAACACAAAATGCAGAGTGTTTGACTCTCATTACAACTTGCATATCATAGCTCCAGATTAGGTTGGGTAACGAAGATGGTGATGATTTTTCTTATGTCTCCAATAAAACATAATTATGTTGTGGGTACTTGTTAGAATCAGCTCAACTCACCTCGTTGAGGCGATTCTAACAAGTACTCACAACATACATTTCAATCAAGATAAAAGGAAAATCATCCCTGGGATCCTTTGTTAACATCTGGAGCTACATGTACAGTAAAATTCCTATATTAAGACTACCTTTGTGACTGTTCATAAGTGGTCTTTAAGACCAGACCACTTTTGAACAGTCCCAAAGGTCGTCACCCACTGGAGCACACTGGATGAAGAAAACACAAAGGTTTTTCATAGGCTTATATAGGAAAAATCTTTAAAAATCTTCTTCTCTGAAACCACAAGGGCCAGGTCTTTGATATATGATATTTTAGCTTCATCTAGTGGACCTCTACCAAGATTGTTCAAATTACAGCCCTAGGGCCAAAAATGCCCCCGCCCTGAGGCCCTTTGGTTTTTCATAGGCTTATATAGGGAAAATATTCAAAAATCTTCTTCTCTGAAACCACAAGGGCCTGGTCTTTGATATTTGGTATTTGAGCTTCATCTAGTGGACCTCTACCAAGATTGTTCAAATTATAGCCCTGGGGCCAAAAATGCCCCCACCTCAGGGCCCTTTGGTTTTACATAGACTTATATATAGAGAAATCTTTGAAAATCATCTTCTCTGAAACCGCAAGGCCCAGTTCTTTGATATTTGGTGTGTAGCCTCATCTAGTGTACCTCTATCAAGATTGTTCAAATTATAGCCCTGGGTCTTCTTGTCTGAAACCAGAAGGCTCTGGTCTTTGATATTTTGTATGAAGCTTCTCCTTTTAGACCACTACCAAGATTATTCAAATTATAGCCGGTGGCCAATAATGGCTCTCCCAGGGGCCCACTTGTTACACTATGGATCAGGTGAGCTATCCAGGGCCATCATGGCCCTCTTGTTTATGAAATTCGGCCATTTAGATTGGTTGCAATGGCAACTTAGATTTCCCATAAACTTATAATGTGGGCAATTGAAAAATGGCATTGACTGCCAAACCTTTGCAGATATTTTGCCAGACTTTCATAGAAATGTTCCTTGAGTAAACTTTTCTCAGCCATATGCTTTTATGTCAACCTGGGGGTCCCCTAGGTTGTGCTGGAGCCATGCCCCACTCCCTCCACCTCATAAAATGCCATTTATCTCAGAAACGATTCCGATCCCCACCCAATAACCATATATATTCTTGTTCCTTATGATAAGGTGCACTCAGTGACACCAACCTGGTGGGCCAGCGAGATGTGCCAGGGCCATGCCACACCACCTCCACTACATAAAAGGCTGAACATTCCAGAAACCTTACAGATCCCTACCCATAAACCATATATATTCTCGTTCCTTATGATAAGTTGCACAGTGACACCAACCTGGGGGTCCCCAGGATGTGCCAGGGCCATGCCCAACCTCCTCCACTTCATAAAAGGCCCAACATTCCAGAAACCTTACAGATCCTTACCACTAAACCATATATATTTTTGTTCCTTATGATAAGACACATTCAGTGACACCAACTTAGGGGTCACCCAGGGGTGCACAGGCCATGCTCCACCCCTCCACTTCACAAAAGACCATATACCTGAGAAACTGTTAAGAGCCCCGCCCCTAAGCCATATATATTCTTGTTCTTAAGGATAAGACGCAATCAGTGCCACGGGGCATGCTCCACCCCTTAACTTCAGTAAAAGCCATATATCTCAGAAACTGTTCAGATCCCCACCCCTTAACCATATATATTTTCTAAATGGGAATTTATGACATGTTTTTTTTTTCCATAGCACTCAAGTAAAATTGCCCCTATATTTACATGTATTTTGTATTTATTTTCAGTAATAAATGAATCAGTAAATTCTGCAAATACCATAAGTTTTTTCTCTTTTATTTTCACTCCAGTAGTTCTGTTATAATACCAAAGAAGACAAAAAATATTAAAAATGTATCAAGAAACTTAAAATACTGGGTTAAGTAACCAAAATAGCAACTATAGCAGGATTTTACTGGAAACAATATTGCTGGTTGTCAGGAGCATTTTACATAGCAAAAATGCTCCTGACAACTGGTTGTCATGAGCATTTTACATAGCAAAAATGCTCCTGACAACCGGTTGTCAGGAGACGCAGCCAAGAAAATACACCTGAAACCTTCTGAATATGCTTTTAAATGCATAGTTTTTCTTAATTTTGAGGTGTTCTTAATAGCAGAACTTCACTGTACATTGTATGATATCGTCACAAGACCAATCTTGGCTGCAACTCTTGACTCGGGCAACAGATGAATCTGGCTAATGACTACAGATACGGTGCCTTTTTCAACCAAACGGTACTGATTTCACGTTACGCATATTACCATGTTATGTATTGTTTGCTTTAGTCTATTACCCACCATCAGAAAAAATTGACAGTCTGGACTGAGTACCGTTCTTACCGTGCTCCTTAACGCTGATCGTGCTAATAGTCACGTATAGCCCGGATGCACGCATGCGCAAATGATTCATAATTTTTCTGATGGTGTACGATAGACATCACTGAAGAAGATTCGTTTTTAAAATCTGGAATCATCCTTCATTATCGAAGTCGTAATCGTATTTTTTCGTACATCCATATTCGTTACCCACCTTCTATTTCATATTTATTCATTTATTTCGGAAATTTGTGCTTTTATTTTCCGATTTCCATGATCGATTTGTCTTTGTTTGTTAACAAAGATCTTCGGCAAAGATTTCCTTTTTCTTTGTTTTCTTTTCGATCATATCTTACGTTCGGAAATAATTTCCTCATTACTATTTTGTCATTTTTCGCCGTATTCTTCTCTCGCTACATGCCTCAAATCAAAGGCTTATGCGGTCATTTTAAAGCTCATTGGGACACACATCCTACATGTATTTCCTGTGCTTTATGTTCCAGGTTCAATAACTGCAAATTCTGTGTCGATTGGTCTCTCGATCGCTGGAATTTAGTTGATTCTCGCAGAACCTACAAGGAGAAGATGGCGAAAAGAAAAGTCTCCTCTTCTGGTAAAAAGTCGGGCTTCTCTAGCAGATCCAGCCAAAAGAATCAAGCTACCGACTCAGAAGAAATCTATGATTCTTACGGCGAGTTCTCTCGTACAGACAATCAACAGGGTCCATGTGATCAGCTCAGATCCTCCACTTCACGTTCGGCGGCTATAGGCCCACAACTGAGTGGTTTGGATCGGTCATCTGGGCAGAGTAACAGCCACCATTCGGGTGCTACACTCTCGCTCAATAGACCGGACCGTGGACCATCCAAGAAGGTCGAGTCTAAGACCTCTTCCGGACAAAATGTCCCGGGACATTCCCAACAGGACACCGGACTTTTACTGGATACCGGACGTCCGGACAGGTCCACTACTGAGATATTTTCCGGTACCGACCGAAACACCGGACATTCATCACAGGGCACCGGACATAAGGATAAGACCCCGAATAGATCATTTCCCGGCACCGGACAAACGGACAAGACCGGACGCAAACAATCGGCCAACTCCGGACGACCGGACAGTCCCGGACATTCGACCAAAACCGGACAGCCGGACAGATCTGGACACCATAGAAATAGTCAGAACAGATCCGGACATAGCAGAGGTTTCACGGAAAATCGTTCCTCCACACCACATAACACCAGTAGCAACAGTGTTCTTATTAATGAACCGGAAAATCATTCAAATAATGATCGGTCATTAATAAATAATTCCCGTCATAGAGCCACGACCTCTAGGGACTCTCAAAGGGGTAGAAAACATACTCCTCCACTAGTTCGTTCCTTATTTATCTCTACCTCACGTTCGAGGTCGAGATCTCATTCAAATTCTATTCAGAACAGGAGATCTCGTTCTCATACAAAGAAATCACGGAGACACAAACACAAATCTGATAAGAGAAAAAGATATTCTGCTTCTTCTTCTTTATCTTCATCATCATCGACGTCTCCACATTACCATCATAGGAGGAAACGTCTACATCGATCACGATCACCACACTCTTACAAAAGTTCTCACAAAAGACATAGATCTTCATCTAGTTCGTACTCTCGTAGTCCCAAGGGTCATAAATCGAGAGTTGTTTCTCAAAAAAGGAAATCTGTGACTATGACTCAATCCACTGGATCTCCCGTTTTGCACCATAAACGTCAACATTCTTCTCCTGCCCTACATGATACATCTCGAGAATTATCTATTAGGGTTAGGAATAATGATTTTGATGTGGAGAATGATACTCACAACACTATTAGAGCCTCTCGTTCTCCATCTTCTGGTGAGGAAAACGAAACTTCTGTTGGAATAAAATTTCCTCAAGTCATTGAAGAAATCTATAAATTACTCCCGGAAGAAAAGTTCCCTAGAAAAGAACACTCTTCCTCATCTTCGATTCCCAAACCAAAATCCAGTATCGAGGAAGACATTGCAAAGGAAGAATCGCCTTCAGTCTCTCTTCCTCAGTCTCAATTATTGGTTAACACTATGAATTTCATACAAGATCAGATTAAGAAAGATCATACTCCTGAAGATTGGGTGGTTCAGAGAAAAGACATGAATTCTTTAGTTAGAACCAAATTCTACCAATCTCACAACAATAATGTACCGATTTCTAAGGAGGTTCCTCTTGATCAGGACGCCAATAAGCTGAATTTGTCACTTTCTGGCACTACACCCATTCCTGTCAAAAACTTGAATTCCTTTGAAAGCCAACTGAGAAATCTTCTACAGATTCTTTCGCATGCAGACATTTTCTCTTACGCTGCATATAAGAGTCTATGTCTGGAAAAGTTGGATCCTCCGATGCTCAAAAGAATCCTCGAGTCACTCGCCATGTCAATTAACCATTCTGTTTCTCTTGCCTCATATCTTACTGTTGAAGTTCAACAGGCAAGAAGAGAAGCAGCTATTCGTTCAGCTCCTAAGTCTTTGTCGGATCTCGCAAAAATTCGACTTAGGTCTGCTCCTATTATCTCTGAATCTCTGTTTGCTGGCAAGATCGATGAGATATATAAAGAAAATACTGAGACTTTGACAAGCAATCTCATTTCCAGGACTGTAACTTCTCAAAACAGAAATCAACAGTCATCTGGTTCTTCTGTCAATTCACAGAACAGAAGATCTGATTTCAAAAAACCCCATTCTAAATCTCAAACGTCCAGACCAAGAAGGGACCAACAGAAAAATCAGCCCAGCAGATCCTCTGGTCCTTCCAGGGGCGGTACTGGTTATTCTAGGGGTTTTGGCAAGTCTGTTAGAGGTGTCCCCTCCCGTAGAGGGGCCTCTAACAGTTCAAGACAATGAAGTTCCATCTCCACTGCTCCATCCTCAAACCATGATTCCGGTTGGAGGAAGGTTGGCCCATTTTGCCCATTACTGGCAAAACATAACATCAAACCAATGGGTCCTTTCTATCATAAAAAGAGGTTACAAAATTCCATTCAAAGAACTTCCACCTCTTTCAAACCATCCTATCTTCTTTCACCAGTCTCGAAGACCAGAACTGGCAGAAGAGGTCAACAATCTCCTCCAAAAGAGGGCAGTGGAGGAAATATTTCCGGAATCACCAGGATTTTATTCGAGGATATTTCTGGTTCCAAAAAAGAATGGAAAGCTCAGATTGATAATTGACCTGTCAACTCTGAATCATTATGTCCTGACACAAGGCTTCAAAATGGAGACTCAAAGAAAAGTCAGAAACTCCATTCAACCCAAAGATTGGGCATTTTCGTTAGATCTGACGGATGCTTATTTGCATGTCCTGATACATCCAGCATCTCGCAAATATCTTCGTTTCACAATAAACAACAAGATATTTCAATTCAGAGCTCTCCCATTCGGGCTGTCAACCAGTCCTTTTGTTTTCACTCAGCTCATGACGACAATAGCTTCCCACCTTCACACGAAAGCTATTTCCCTCTTTCCATATCTAGACGATTGGCTGTCAAGGAATCAAAATCGTCAGATTCTGTTGCAACACAGACAATTCATCATTCACCTGATCACGGCTCTAGGCCTGATAATAAATCTCGACAAATCGGATCTAATCCCATCACAAGACTTTGTGTTCATAGGGATGGAATTTCACACTCTACAAAACTTAGTGAGAGTTCCAAAGGACAGAATTCCACCACTACTTCAGTTAATAAATCTGTTCCTTCAACTAAAGACAGTTTCTGCCAGACAGTTTCTGTCTCTTCTGGGAAAGCTCAATGCAGCAGCAGACTTTGTAGAACTAGGCAGACTTCATCTTCGCCCTCTGCAAATGTCACTGTTAGCTCAATGGAGACCTCACAAACTTCCTCTTTGTCATCCAATCAAGATCACACACAATATTCGTCATCATCTTGCTTGGTGGAACAGTCATCATATATACAACCAAGGAGTTCCAATCAGGATCTCCTCTCATTCTCACCAGTTGTTCACAGATGCCAGTCTGTCGGGTTGGGGAGCTCATCTGGAACCAGAAGGAATACTATTTCATGGAGTATGGACTCAAAAACAATCTCAACTCCATATCAATCTTCTAGAAATGATAGCAATTTCACTTGCTCTGAAGGAATCACTTCATCACATTTCACAATCAACTGTGCTAGTGTCCTCAGACAACACCACTGTAATTTCTTACCTTTCTCGACAGGGAGGAACTCATTCCCCATATCTCTGTCTAGAAGTTTGGAATCTACTCAATTGGTGTCTTCAAAACAAGATCAGACTCACAATGAGACACATTCCCGGGAAATTCAACATTCTGGCAGATCGATTATCCAGAATAAACAAACCGATCTCCACAGAATGGTCTCTCAATCAAAGCATTGCCAATGCAATTTTTCACATGACCAGATTTCCCAACATAGATCTTTTTGCAACACGTCTCAATCACAGACTTCCTCTATACGTGTCACCGATACCAGACGAAAAAGCCCTAGCAATAGATGCTCTAACGATGAACTGGAATCACATTCACGCTTATGCTTTCCCTCCATTTCATCTGATACCGAGTGTGCTGAACAAAATACGTCAGTCTCAATGCAGAATTGTTCTAATAGCACCTCTGTGGCCAAACAGATCTTGGTTCCCAGAACTGCTAAATCTGCTAGTATCTCAACCAATAATTCTTCCTTACACTCCAGATCTTCTGGAACAGCTGCAAGGAAAATTTCTACATCAAAACACTCAACTTCTTGCACTTCACGCATGGGAATTATCAAACAATCCATTAGAAATAAGAAGTTTTCAAGAGAAGTTGCAGACCATGTCTCTAAGGCAAGAAGAGCTTCCACGAGACAAGTCTATAATTCAAGATGGCAAATTTTTGCCAGTTGGGCAGATAAGAGGAAAATCAATCCTAGCAAGGCCACTCCAGATATAATTGCTGATTTTCTCATATATCTTTTTAAGGATAAAAATTGTCAAGTCAGCACTATCAAAGGTTACAGATCTATGATATCTAATACCTTAAAATTCAGTTCTTACTTTGACATAGGAAATGATCCTGTCCTTTCAGAACTGATCAAGTCATTTCAAACGCAAAGACCAGTAAACAGACCTCTGGCCCCTAAATGGGACCTTGCTTTTGTTCTTACGTTCCTTTGTAAAGAACCTTATGAACCATTAAATGCAGCATCTTTGATTCATTTATCAATGAAAACAGCATTTCTCCTCACCATGGCCACAGCCAGACGTGTGAGTGAAGTACATGCATTTGCTATGGACAAAGAACATCTCAGATTCAGTTCAGTTGATGGTTCTCTAACTGTTAGAACTCAAGTAGGCTTTTTAGCGAAGAATCAGCTTCCTTCTAAAGCCCCAGATTCTATCCATATTCCAAGACTTTCTAACAGTTGTAGAAACAATGTTTTTAATAGGCTATTATGTCCTGTCAGAGCAGTCAAATTATATCTCAAAAGGACTAAGTCTATCAGAGGTACTAGAACTAGACTCTTCATACCCACTAAAGGAAACCATGACATCAATAAGTCTACTATTTCCTCTTGGGTCAAGTTCACTATCAAAAAGGCTTACAAATCCATTTCCAATAGAAACATGCCTTTATTGAAACCCAGAGCACATGAGTTAAGAGCTCTTTCAGCTTCTTGGGCTTATTTTAACTTCATTCCCCTTGATGAAGTCATTAAGGCAGCTGTTTGGTCAAGTTCTTCAACCTTTGCTAAGTTCTACCTAAGGGACTTTCGTGTACAACAAGCAAACCTAAAAGATCTGGGCTCATTAGTGTTAGCCCAAAAAGTGGTGGGGGGGACCGAAGTTCCGGTTCCTGCCCGTGAAGAACTATAAATCCAGAAGAATGCTTCTCGTTGCCAATGTCACCAGAACTTAAAGGTAATTGGAGAGTATTGAACAGCCACTTCCAGGAAGAAAGATGGAGGATATTAGAAGTTCCCTTCACATTAATATCCTGCACATCTTAAGATCTTAACCTAAAGATGCTTCACATCATGGTTCTTCTAAGATCTTCTGTATTTGTTCCTGGAAGTATTATTGCCAGTTTGGACTGAGAATTAGGGAAGGAACCTCCCTCCAATATTTTGATTCTAAAGCAAATAATACATAACATGGTAATATGCGTAACGTGAAATAAAATTTTTACATGTAAAATTTGTTTCACTAAGCATACTTACCATGTTATGTAACAGAGGGCCCTACCTCCCTCCCCTCTTCCTTCAAATATATATATCCTATTAATATATATTTATACTTGGGAAGAAAAATTATGAATCATTTGCGCATGCGTGCATCCGGGCTATACGTGACTATTAGCACGATCAGCGTTAAGGAGCACGGTAAGAAAGGTACTCAGTCCAGACTGTCAATTTTTTCTGATGGTGGGTAATAGACTAAAGCAAATAATACATAACATGGTAAGTATGCTTAGTGAAACAAATTTTACATGTAAAAATTTTATTTTGAGCTCACCTGACCGAAGGTCATGGTGAGCTTTTGTGACTCGTGTCCAGCGTCGTTGATTGTCGTGCCTGCGTAAACTTTTCTTGTTAACACTCTAGAGGCCACAGTTTTGATCCAATCATCATCAAACTTGCACAGAATGATCATCATGACAATATCTAGGACAAGTTTGAATATGGGTCATGTCTGTTCAAAAAGAAGCTCACCAGGTCAAATCAAAGGAAATCCTTGTTAACACTCTAGAGGCGACAGTTTTGGTCCAATCATGCTCAAACTTGCTCAGGATGATCATCTTGATAATATCTCTGTCAAGTTCGAATATGGGTCATGTCAGGTCAAAAAGTAGGTCGGTATGTCAAACCACAGAAAAACCTTGTTAGCACTCTAGAGGCCAAAGTTTTGGTCCAATCATCCTCAAACTTGCTCAGAATGATCATCCTGACAATATCTAGGCCAAGTTGGAATATGGGTCATGTCGGGTCAAAAACAAGGTCAGTAGGTCAAATCATAGAAAAACCTTGTTAACACTAGAGGCCACAGTTTTGGTCCAATCATCCTCATACATGCTCAGAATGTTCATCCTTGCAATATCTCGGTCAAGTTTGAATATGGGTCATTTTGGGTCAAAAAGTACATGTAGGTCAGATCATAGAAAAACCTTGTTAACACTCTAGAGGCCACAGTTTTGTTCCAGTCATCATCAAGCTTGCTGAGAATGGTCATCCTGACAATATCTCGGTCTAGTTCGAATATGGGTCATGTCGGGTTAAAAAGTAGGTCTGTAGATCAAACCACAGAAAAACCTTGTTAGCACTCTTGAGGCCACAGTTTTGTTTGGTCCAATCATCCTCAAACTTGCTCAGAATGATCATCCTGACAATATCTAGGTCAGGTTCGATTATGGGTCATGTCGGGTCAAAAAAGAGGTCAGTAGATCAATACATAGAAAAACCTTGTTAACACTCTAAAGGCCACAACTTTGGTCCAGCTATCCTCAAACTTGCTCAGAATGCTCATCTTGACAATAGCTTGGTCAATTTGAATATGGGTCATGTCTGATCAAAAAGTAGGTCAATAGGTCAAACCACAGGAAAACCTTGTTAGCACTCTTGAGACCACAGTTTTGGTCCAATCATCCTCAAACTTGCTCAGAATGATCATCCTGACAATATCTAGGTCAAGTTCGAATATGGGTCATGTTGAATGAAAAACTAGGTCAGTAGGTCAAACCATAGAAAAACCTTGTTTACACTCGAGAGGCCACAGTTTTGGTCCAATCATCCTCAAACTTGCTCAGGACGATCATCTTGATAATATCTCAGTCACTTTCTGATATCTGATATGGGTCATGTTGGGTCAAAAAGTAGGTCAGTAGGTCAAACCACGGAAAAACCTTGTTAGCACTCTAGAGGCCACAGTTTTGGTCCAACCATCCTCAAACTTACTCAGAATGTTCATCCTGACAATATCTCTTTGAAGTTCGAATATAGGTCATGTCAGGACAAAAAGTAGGTCAGTAGGTCAAATCATAGAAAAACCTTGTTAGCACTCTAGAGACCACGGTTTTGGTCCAATCATCCTCAAACATGCTCAGAATGTTCATCCTGACAATATCTCTGTCAAGTTTGAAGTTGGGTCAAAAGTAGGTCAGTAGGTCAGATCATAGAAAAACCTTGTTAACACGCTAGAGGCCACAGTTTTTGGCCAGTCATCCACAAATTTGCTCAGCATGATCATCCTGACAATATCTTGGTCAAGTTCGAATATGGGTCATGTCGGGTCAAAAAGTAGGTGAGTAGATCAAACCATAGAAAAACCTTGTTAACACTCGCGAGGCCACAGTTTTGGTCCAATCATCTTCAAACTTGCTCAGAATGATCATCCTGACAATATCTCAGTCAAGTTCATATACATGTCATGTCGGGTCAAAAAGTTGGTCAGTAGGTCAAATCATAGAAAAACCTTGTTAACACTTTAAAGGCAACAGTTCTGGTCGAATCATTGTCAGACTTGCTCAGAATGATCATCTTTACAATATCTAGGTCAAGTTCGAACATTGGTCATGTGTGATCAAAAAGTAGGTCAGTAGGTCAAATCATAGAAAAAAACTTGTTTACACTCTATAGACGGCAATTTTAGTCTAAATATCATCAAACTTGCTCAGAATGATCATCTTGACAATATCTAGGTCAAGTTCGTATATTGGTCATGTGGGGTCAAAAACAGGGGAGTAGGTTAAATTATAGAAAAACCTTGTTGACACTCTAGAGGCCACATGTTTTAGTCCAATCAACATCAAACTTGCTCAGAATTGACCTCTTTTGGTAATACCTTGGTCAGGAGGGGTATTTTAGGAATATAGTGGTACCTTTTACAAATGGCCACCTCCTTCCCCCGCCCACACTCCCTTTGTCACCATTGTTAGTTAGACTGAGCATGTTCATCTCCATCTGGTGCACTAGGACCTGACCCTCAAAGGTTCCCAGATAGTGACATACAAGTCAGCTCTGAATTGTCAAAGAGATGGATACCCCCCTCTCCCCAATTGTTACCATGAGTCATTGCTAGTTAGTTAGACTGAGCCCATTCATCTCTGTCTGGTGCACTAGGACCTGACCCTTAAATGTCCACAAGGTGCCCAGATAGTGACATAGAAGTCGGCGCTGTATTGTCAAATGGATTTTTTGAATGACTTCTTCCTCAAAAAGAAAACAATTTTGAAGGAATGTTCCATGAGTGACACTGACAATTTTCCACTGAATACGATAGCCACCAGAAAAAAAAAATGTATGACACTTAAAATGACTTAAGTTCCTAAATAGCTAGATTGATTTTGAAATGTTCCTTGAGTCACTGTCAGCCAAAATTACTCTTACCCTCCACTCCACCTTATATTACCTTCCATAAGGATCAGGTTAGCAATCCAGGGCAATCATGGCCCTCTTGCTTTCTTATTAACATGTTGTGGGTACTTATTAGAAGCACCTCACTGAGGTACCCACAACAGGTTTCGTGCACAAATAAGAAAAATAATATTTTGATAACCCAATGGAACTTACTGGTCAAAATGAAGAGCTTCTGTCCTGAATTTATATAGTCGCAAGATGGTTTGCCTTTTGTTCCTTCAGGTTGCCAGTACCTTAACCTACACCACCCGGGCCCCGCCCATCGGGGCTTGAAGAAATAGATGGGCTGCTTGATGCTTCCACGCAGAGCTAAAACCGACCCGCACACGAGTACTGGTAAATCACTTAGAGGATCTAAGCCTGCCCAGGCAAAGTGGTGCCAGTCAGTCCATGCTTATAAACCCTATTGGTTTCATTGGGCGGCAGGGCTCAAGATGTCATTTCATCTCAATGTTGGGTAAAAGTCCCACAAAATTGGAAGCAACGTCTCCAAAATGACCTTTACAGTGTTGACGGGGCGTTAAACCTCAAATCAAACAATCAAACAAAACCTACATGTACACCACCCTGTTCTATTTTATTTTGCATATTTGTTCCATTGTATTGTGTATGCAAATGGTAAATACATTCTACTTTTTGTGTGACATAAAGATTTCTTCATTTTAGTTTTCTTGAGCAAAAGCGGTAGAATGTTATTTCTAAAATATAATTCTGCAACTGGAAGAACCTGTGTAAAGGCAAACATTAAAGATGAATGTAATGGGAATATACTTAAGCCAGTGTTCTGCCAAGAAATTCAAGAACATGGGCCAATGGCCCATGGGACAGGAAAAAGTGGGGCCATTTTAAAAAAAGTGGGGCCATTACAAAAAAAATGTGGGCCATACAAATTAATTACCTTTATTTGGCCATTATTCAAATCCCATGCATGGTCCTGTTTTCGCAAGGAGCTGGTGGTAATGAAACTGCACACTACTGGTCACAGTGGTGACTAGTAAAGTTCAAATAAACACAACTGTAACAATAAGGAACACAACTGTATATACACTGTACAGAACACATGATGCATGCAAAGTTACTCAGATGACAAGAATAGTTTTCTCTGTTTGCTGGTCCTCCAGTGAACCATTGCAGATTGAAAGTCAAATTCCTTCAGTCCACCCCCTTCAAGTTTGACAGCTAGCAAATTATCCACCCTTTCAGGAGAGATTCTATTTCTCAAAGCACTTTTAACTTGGTTCTGTGCACTAAAGCCCGTTCACAATCTGATGTGTGTATAGGAGCTGTTACTGCCAAAGCTGCCAGAATGAGCAAGTTTGGAAATTGCTCCTTGTAGTTCTTGTTAATCAAACACCACAGAGTACTCAATTTGTCCCTTGGATACCCTTCCTGTACAACCAAATTCTTCACCTGGCCCCATTCATTTCTGGTTGCCTCTGGGTCAACCAGTGCACACCTTGTTGTTTCAGGCTGTTCATCAGTACCTTTGGAAGTTTTAGATTCACCATACTGTTTGATCAGTACTTCAATTTTGTCAATTCCCCAACTTTCTCTCTCATTTGCTGAGCAAAAGCTTATTGGTCTCATTGAGAGTGCCCCAAAGGCATACATAATGTTACTGTCATCATCTGGGAACCTTTGTGCTAATCTCTCCAGTCTGGCATCAATGAATTTCATTTTGATAGAGTCAATGTTCTGCTTTCCTTGTACAACATGGTTGCCTTTGAACACAATCTCACCTCTGTCCAAAGAAAGATCATCAGTCTGTAACTTATTAATGTACCCTACTTTCTCTCCAGATTTAATGTCTTGTAGTACTTTCTTTGTGTTATCAACAGCTACCTTTACAAGACTCACATCCAAATTAGCCTTTTGAAATACAAGACATAGCTCAGAAACCACAGGCAGCACATCCATAAGCATGTATGTTGTGGCTATAAAGTCATACTGAATCATTTTTTTGCCATACCCTTTAGACTTGCTTCCTTGTCTTCCAGGAAAAAAGTAATCAGTGAATCTAAACTTTTGAACACAGTTTCCACTGCCAAGTAAACTGAGAGCCACCGCACTTGGTGTACTTCTTTCACTTTCAATGATGGCTCATTTAACAGATCCTGGATTGCTGCAAGTCGTTGTGTTCTGTTTGCAGATGCCTTAAAAAAGTAAAAAATTCCAGTGAGCACAGCTTGGTAGTCAGCCAAAAATGGTACCTCATCTGCTGCCTGGGATGTTACCAAAGCTAGTCTGTGTGCTATACAATGATAATTAACTAACATTGGGTTATCTCTAGTCATATATCCAGTCAGACCTTGACCCAAACCAGTCATAACTTTTGCACCATCTGTGCCTAGACCCATTACTTTGTCAGATGGAATCTTCTTTTCTGACATGATACTCTTTAACTCATTGTAGATACCCCTGCCTGTGCCACTCTCAATCTTGACATTACAAACAAAATGTGTTGAGGGTTCAAAGGTCTCAGGATCAGCGACCCTTGCATACACACTTAACTTCTTCTGTATACCTATGTCTGTGCTCTCATCACACAGCAAACTAACATGTGGTGACCTTGCTATCTGATTGTCAACATTTTGTCTAGCTAAATGTGCAAGGGATTCAAGCAATTCAGTGGCAATTTTATCAGAACTGTAAGTAACTCTCTTGCCAGTTTTTAAACTTGCTACACTGGAACAGTCAAGTTCTTCTAATAAGGATAATAGACTGTCATACTTTGTAATAGAAATGTCTTCTTTGGCCATCCAGAAGACCACTTTCAAAGCACTCACAATAGCAGATTCCTTCTCATTTAGAAATTTATTTACAGTTTTGTCCATACTACCAGTCATTGAATCAGCAAGCACTGCTTCCTTGTGGTCCTTGCTGTCTGCATGTCTGGTTAATGTACTGGTTTTAAAGTTTCTGCACTCACTTGTCAATGTATTTGACTTCTTGTGCTTAATGCATAATGTGCAGGTCATGAAGTTTTTATCTTCACTGAATTGCAACCATTTGAAATCATTTAGCCATCTCCTCTGAAACAATCTCTTTTCTTTATCTGATTTTTTCTCAGCTTCTAGAACTGGGATTTACAGGATTGTCAAGTTTTGCTGGACTAATGGGGTGTTTTTCGGGCGCACTTGTGTCTCTATCAGGCACAGTACTCGGCCCTGGCTGCTCTGATTCAGTGTCTGTTGGTTTTTTAACATTGTTGTTTTGATCAGTCGCCCTGATCCTCGCCTGCTTCGCCGATTTGGACCCGAAACAATCAAGAATCGATCGCGAATGTTTCTTTTTGGTCGGCATTATAAACAAAGTCAAGCCATGTGGATCGAAAATGAAACGCGCAATTTGATTGGCTGACTACGGCCGACCAAACAAAGTCCGTTGGAACACCCGAAACCACCCCAAATCAACCCCAACCCCACAGAAACCACTTCAAACTATGTCTAAACCGCCCAAAACCATATTTTTTTGCATAAAAAACGCAAGCGTAATTATGTAAGGATTTAAAAAGGTTAGGGTGAGCTTTGCCACGGATATAATAGATATCCATACTCTAATTCAGGTTGTTCGGGGTGTTTCAGGAAACCGACACCAAAATATCCCAAACTACATGAAATGAATTGCGAATAGCTATATGTCAGCAGGGAAACTTATCCAAACATTATTTTTTCATTCTTATTTATTCGTTTCTTGCTGTTAGTAAAGTGGAATGGGGCCGGAGTTACCGTGTGTATTGGTTGCACCGTTTGGAGTAGCTTGGGTGGTTTGGGTGGTTTGGGGTAATTCAGCTGACAGTAGATTAAAAATATAAACCAATCGGAGAAGCAGACGCATCCGATTATCATCCTAATCATTCGGGCGCTTATTCCAGATCAGTGTGTAACTTTATACAATGACGGAAGCGCCTAATAAATCATTCTCAAACCGAGAATCGTCGGCAGATAGGACTCGTTTTTTAAGATCAACTGCAAAAATTGGACGCGCCGATGGAGCCCCTAGGAAGTTGGATGCGCCGACGGCCCCCCGGTGGCATTTGCGCCAAACAGATTTTTTCCGCGCCAATGGCGCAAGGGCGCGGCCTTGGCAGAACACTGCAGTTAAGCCATTCTGAGTTGAGCATGAAAAATGGTTTTTAGCTTTGGAGCTGGATGGATGATTTTTTGGCATTTAAGTTTTAACATTTATGATCAGGCCAGACATCACTGACACTCTCTTCTGATATGGCAACAGAAAAGCGAACCATAATTGGTACATGTAGATACTATGTACTTGGATCTTCCATCCATGAGTAGGGTGCCCAGTTGAGTAGAGCCTGGAAAATATGCTTAGAGTTTGGGGACCTGTTGGGTTGGCAATATTCTTTTGTGGAGGTTGATCATGAAGTCTTTTGTATGGTCATTCTCTTCCACTGATTCAGGAAATTCTGGGGGAAGAATGTGCCCTGATTTCTTGTTAACCACTTACAATTTATGTTTAAGCCTGCCTATGCAAAGTGTGGTTAAGTATTAAACTGACTTAACGTGACCTATACAGTGTTGAATGGGCCATTAACCCATTTCAGACTGGAAACCGCTACCGTGGCAAACAGTGCAGGCCCCAGATCATCTGGGCCTACACTGTTTGCAAAAAATTAAGCCTTTTTCCAAACAAATTTTGAAGAAACCACAACCAGTCACCCCTAAATTTTGAAATGGACTCCTGCTATTTATAAGGAGGAAGATTCGATTTGGTACAAAAAGAGTTAATTTAAACTCCAAAACAAACAGATTTTGGGGTCTGACAGTTCTTGCCCGGTTTATTGCATTTGCCTTGTAGTTATTCAAAGGTTGTGCTCATCGGGATTCTTTTTCCTATTGTTAGATAATGTTGTTTATAGATTGCCTCAGAAAGACTATACATCAAAAACTTGGTGGGCCAGATCAAACTGAAATCAACAAATTAAGATGTAATATTATTGAAGACATGGATCAGAATTTCCATTCATTTTGCTCGATTCAGTTATTGCTCTTAACCCAATCAAATCTATTGTTCCATAAAAAGGGACATTGGAAAATACTGTAGACCCAAATCAGCCATCACAAAATGTGATGGCTGATCTGGATCTACATGTACATCGCTTAAAGTACAAGAAGGTTTGTAGAGCTTATTCAACAGTCAACCCTTGAATTGGAAGTGGACCTGTCCCATTGTATGCAGGAAACCCCTTAAGGGGTACCTAGGCAAACAGTGCAGGCCCAGATCAGACGCCGCGTTCTGCGGCGTCTGATCAGGGCCTACACTATTTGCTAACATAATTTTCCATCAAAAATAGAATATAACGAAAAAATATGCCTGGCATCTCTTATATGACAAATGGACTTGTCCAACATATAGCAGTGGAAGAGTCCACTAGCATACAATTAGTTAACTGGAAGATTCTATTCTCAAGTATGGGTTAACTAACAGCAAAAATGGAAAGTTCATTTTCATGTCATTTTGTCAGCTCTTTCCCGACAAGGCTTCAGGACACTTTGTGGAAGGTTTTCAGGGCAAACAGTCTATTGATTTTGGTCGTGTTCTGTTGGAATTGAACTATACAACAAGTGTTCTTCAATCAAGGAAGAAATCTTTGTTGAGCAGGATTTATTGTAATGGTTTGCTTTCTTGGAATAACAAATTAATCTATTTTTAGCTAAATAGAATCTTCCTTATTTTATATAGCAGGAGTCCATTTCAAATTTTAGATGTGTCAGGTTGAGCTATTTATAGATATTTATTTAGAAAATGGCAGAACTCTTTGCAAACAGTTAAGGACCTGATCAGATGCCATATTTTGCCTGCACTGTTTGCCCATGTCCCTTTCCTGTCTAAAATGGGTTTATCTTGCCAAGTCATGACTTACTTAATTTTTTTTTTTTGGTTTGGGTTTTACGGCCCTTTCAAGATTATTTCACTCATATCAAGCTGATCGTTAATCAAAGGTGGGCGAAAACCGGAGTACCCGGAGAAAAACCACCTGACCTTCCGTTGCAGAACTTGGCGTCTCACACGTGACCCGAGCGAGGCTCGAACCCACGGCGGTGAGAGACCTAATGACTAAGAGTCAGCGCTCTTATCCATTAGGACACGGAAGCCCGTACTTACTTAATTCAATCGGAAACTAATAGTGTAATGAGAGACCAGAAGGTCTAACAAACATAATTGCTGGATAAATGTTAATATTTTCCATGATGACAAAATAATTTGTGTGGGTACTAGTTCTTTTTTACCTTGCTTCTTTGAGTACCCACAACAAATGTTTAACACACATTTGACAAAAATACGAGGACAACAGCCTATCCCATTTCCAATTGACCGACACAACCAAGATTTTCATTCCTTGTTTCAATACATGTTTTAGGCATGAGGGCAAAATTCACTCATAAGATATTGAACGTCAGACATGGCTTACAATGCAAAAGCAAGCTTTTGATCAAAAGTTGAGTACAGTCAAAACTGTCTTAAAGACCACCTATGAACAAAGACCACCTGTCTACAAATACCACACCCAATTCCTCCCATCCAATTAGACTATATAATGCACCTGTCAGCAGAGACCACCAGAGGACTGTCAAAATCCTTCCCAAATGCATATTTTTACCCTGAACAAAGACCACTTTGTGCTTTGGATAGCATTGACCAAAGTTTTAATTAGGCGATTGATTGTTTGTGAGCCAAATTAAGCTTTTAGTGATTCATTATTAAAACCTGACACTATGTTACCTTTAGAGGATTTAATCAGTGAATCATTCAGGTGTCACTGGATTATCCAATACATTTCTGCATAAATGCTGTGAAGTAATCCTTGTCTTCTAAAGGGGAAGAGCAGTTGATGCAAAACAGACCCTCTGAATAAAGATCACCTGTAGACAAAGACCATATTTCTTCTTTCCCTTGAGTGGTCTTTGTAGACAGGTAAGACTGTACTGTGCTGTAATTGGGTACTTGTATTTGAAAGGGGAAACAAGTCAGGAAAAACATTGCAAGTTGACTAATGTTTATGGGTCTTCTGCACACTCATATGCACATGGTAAATTCTGGGTTGGGGAATTCAAATGTTGTAGAACATCTTAGGAAGAAGAAACCAGGTCTAGATGCCCATCAGATACCACCGATGAAGAGATGTGTTACAAAGTACGTGATTTTGTGTACTCGGATAAGCGAATCAAGGTGGAAGAAAAAGCCAATGCATTACACATTTCACATGGTAGTGTTTCAACAGTTTTACATGATCACTCGGGTATGCGTAAGCTAACAGCCAATTGGGTCCCAACATCCCTTAGCGGTGAGCAAATGGAAACCAGAGCATCAGTATGCAGCGCATTGTTGAAGCGGTTTAGGTCAAAGGAAAATGATGTCCTGGTGACAGAAGATGAGACCTGGGTCCATTTTTATGAGCCAGAGAATAAAACTCAAAGTCAGCTGTGTGTGTGGCTGGGGTTTCCAAGGCCAAAGAAGTTCAAAAAAGTGATGGCAACTGTATTTTGGAATGCACAGGGCATCCTTATGTTGGATTTTCTAGCAAAGAAAAGTACAATAACAGGTGTTATTATGCAAATTTGTTCGACCAACTGAGAACTGCGTTCAGTGAAAAATGCTGAGGTAAACTCTCCAAAGGGATTCTGCTCCAAAAGGACAATGCAAGAGTCCATACTTGCAAAATAGTCCACACTTGTAAAATTGCAATGAATGCTGTTGAGCGGAATGGTTACGAGCTAATACTAAAATTGCAATGAATGCTGTTGAGCGGAATGGTAACGAGCTAATACTCAACCCCGCCTATCCTCCGGACTTATCTCCTAGTGACTATTTCCTATTCCCAAACTCGAAAAAGGATAAAGGATATCAGTGGACGTCATTACCAGTTCAACGAAGAAGTCGTGGCAACAGTTGAGGAGTGGTTTGGAGACAAGGACCCTGGCTTCTTCAGTTCTGGGCTGATGGCACTGGAACAGCATTGGTCCAAATGTATCATTCTAGAGGGCAATTACATCAAAAAAGAAAGGGTTCGCTCTTACCCAGAAATAAGTTATGCTGGTTTTTTATTGACTCGCCTTCATACAGTATAATATAATTCCACTTAATACATGTACATTTTCATTTGTAGCTTTCCGGTTTTGTGGGGTAGTCAGATTTGTTTTGTTTATTGTAGGTTTTACAAAATACTGAAAGACAAAAGTGTAGACGGAGGTACTAAAACAAACATTGTAGACCCTGAACAGTGTAGACGTTGTAGACTGATCTGGGCATTTCTGTTTGTCACTGTTCCTTTCATGGGAGGCAAGACATACAATTGCACGACCCGCAGAAAAAGCGACCGACTGAAGTCGGTTGATTTTCAATGAGTGCCCTAAAATCACCGTGTCATTCGGTCAGTCTGTCAGTCTGTCCGTCCATAACACGTTTGTGAAAATTGGTGACAGTGACTTAACCGCTTGGAATATTTAAACAATTTTTGGCATACTGATAGATATCAATGAGATCTAACCAATGAACTTGCAAAATATTACATTCCATTTAGTATAGCCTCGCCGAGGCGAAAAATGTGAAAATTTTCGAACTGCTTCTCCTCGGAAACCGTTGGGCCGATTGAAGTCAAATTTCAAATGGAGCCTCTATGGGATGGGGCAAACCAAAATTTGCTCATGGGGTCCAGGTCACATGACAAAAATGGCCACCAAACCATATATGGTAAAAACCCTTCAAAATAGTCTTCTCCAGAACCACTGGGCAGATTTCCACGAAACTTGATAAATAGCATCTGGGATGTAGGTCCATCATAAATTGCTAAAATGGTGGCCCTGGGTTGACCTTGACCTTCTTTGTGCCTAGGTCAAACTCTGACACATATACTTTTGTATTGGAAAAGTGAGAATGCATTTTATCCTGCAAACGATTCAGAACACAGTACTAAAGTATATGATATATTTTTGCTCCTTACGATAAGGCGCATTTATTGGGGGAACCGTTTTAGGTCCAGGTCACATGACCAAAATGGCCGCCATACCCATATATGGTAGCACTCATAAAGCTCAAAGCATCCGGCGAGTCGTGCACTTCAGCTGAAGCACTGGTTTAACCCTTGTCCTGCTGAACCCGGATATGTCTTATCTTTCAAACAATGAAGATCCAGATCAGATGGCTGATCAGGATCTTCATTGTTTGTCATTCAGTTTATGAATTTGTTGCAACAATTTGCATCAAGTAATCTGATTAGTTGATAATCGGTAGTGATTGTGGCATATTTAAATATTCAACAGGACAAGGGTTAAGTATAATCAAGGATTAAAAGGAGAAAGAAGTTGAATTTCATTTTACCCTTGGTAATACCTTTTAGACATACATGTACATGTCCAGGGCAGTCCCTTTATAATGCTATGTTTGGGATGCATGGAACAGGACCATGTTATGAGTGAACCATGTTATAAAGGGATATAGTTATATAGAAACTGGAATCGCGCAGTCGATGGCACGCCATCGCATATCCCCACGCTTTTTTAAAGATACGTCACTATATAAGTTTTCAATTGCAACTCCCAACCAATCTTAAGAGGGTCATGCACTCCTCAGACCAAAGACCTATCAGTTCCCAAAGTTTCATGTTTCTATCTGAAACGATGTAGGAGGAGTTATCCGGTAATCGTTAAAAAGGGGGCAGTGGGAGTGAAAATCCAAGTTTTTGACCTCTGGTGACCTCAAACCTGACCCTAGGGGTCAAATTTTGATTGTTATGTATTCTACTCATTATGCCGTTAGATTTGATTTGTCACACGACCAGGTTCTGAAAACTTTGATTTTTTACCCCTGGGGCACCACACCCCCTGGCCTGGCCCCTAGGGATAGGATCAAAATTCAGAAAGTGTCATGCACTCCTCAGACCAAAGACCTATCAGTTCCCGAAGTTTTAAGTTTCTAGCTGTAAAAGTGTGGGAGGAGTTCAAGTTGTCCGGTAAGACGGACGGACGTACTGCGTACGTACGGACGACGGAGACAATTACAATATCCCCACTTTTTCTTCGAAAAGCGTGGGGATAATTAGCTCACCTGTCACGTATAGACAAGGTGAGCTTTTGTGATCACATTTTGTCCGTCGTCAGTGCGTCCGTCCGTCCGTGCATCCGTCCGTAAACAATTTCTTGTCCGCACGATAGCATCATCATTTATGATTTGATTTTAACCAGACTTGCACACAACTTGTACCACCATGAGATCTTGGTTCCTTTCTTGAACCAGCCATATCCCATCATGTGTTTTGGAGTTAAGGCCCCTGAATGGGCAAAAATTGCCTATTTTGGTCTTGTCTGCATGATAGCTGTTTCATTTATGATTTGATTTTAACTAAACTTGCACACATTTTGTACCACCACAAAATATCTCGGTCAAGTTTGAATATTGGTCATGTCGGGTCAGAAAGTAGGTCAGTAGGTCAAATCAGAAAAAAAAACCTTGTGAAGATGGTTCGATCATCATCAAACTTGTTCAGAATGATCATCTTGATAATATCTTGGTCCCATTCGAATATGGGTCATGTCGGGTCAAAAAGTAGGTCAGTAGGTCAGTAGGTCAAATCATAGAAAACCTTGTGAACACACTAGAGGCCACAGTTTTGGTCCAATCATCATCAAACTTGCCCAGAATGATCATCTTGACAATATCTGAGTCAAGTTCGAATATGGGTCATGTCGGTTCAAAAAGTAGGCCAATAGTTCAAATCATAGAAAAACCTTCTGAGCACTCTAGTGGTCACAGTTTAGGTCTGATCATCATAAAACTTGCCCAGAATGATCATCTTGACAATATCTGAGTCAAGTTCGAATATGGGTCATGTCGGTCCAAAAAGTAGGTCATTAGATAAAATCATAGAAAAATCCTCTGAACACACTAGAGGCCACAGTTTTCGTCCGATCATCATCCGACTTGCTCAAAAATGATCATTTTGACCGTATCTCAGTTAATTTCGAATATGGATCATATCTGGTAAGTAAGTAGGTCAGAGTGTTGAAAAACCTTGTGGACACACTAGAGACCCCAGTTTTGGTCCGATCATCATCAAACTTGCTCAGAATGATCATCTTGACAATATCTGGGTCAAGTTTACATATGGGTCTTGTCGGGTCAAAAAGTAGTTCAGCAGGTCAAATCATTGAAAAACGTTTTGAACCCTCTAAGAGGCCACAGTTTTAGTCAAATCATCATACAACTTGCTCAGAATGATCATCTGGACAATATCTCAGTTAAGTTCGAATACGGGTCATGTCAAATCGAAAAGTAGATCAGTAGGTTATTTTGTCATAACTTTTGAACCGTTTGGGATAGAGCCTTCATATTTGGCGTGTAGGTTCCTTGTGACAAGGGCTTCCCACTCATATAAAGATTTGACCTGTGACATTGACCTGTAACCTACTTTATCATAACTTTTGAACCATATGAGATAGAGCCTTCATATTTGGCATGTATGTTCCTTGTGACAAGGTTTTCTCAACCATTCAAAACTTTTGCGCAGTGACCTTGACCTTTGACCTACTTTGTCATAACTTTTGAAGCTTTTAAGATACAGCCTTCATATTTGGCATATAAGTTCCTTCATAGGAGTGAGTGTTTGAGTTGAAGTCTCACCAACAGCTTAGGTCATACAGTGATGGGACCTCTGTTTAAAGACCAATCTGAAAGTCTGGAGAAGCCTGAGATTGATCCTGCTACCCCTGGTTTACAAGGCAAGTAGCATGGCCACTTCACCATGAAGGCTTCTAAACTTCATTTGAATGTTGTGTAGATGACGCTCTAGGAAAATAGAATAACGATTAACAAATGGTCACAAGAGCTAAAAATAGAAAAACATGGTAAATTTGCTTCAAATGCAAACTCCTTCTAAACCTTTGGACCAATTGGATTTAAAACTTCACAGGAATGTTGCCTAGGTGACTCCCTAACAAAATACAGTTGACTCTCGTTATCTCGACCCCGCTTATCTTGACCCTATCGCTTATGTCGAACCGATTTCTTAGTCCCGTACATTTCCCCTATATATTTATTGTATTTCAACTTCGCATGTGTCGAACTACTTTTAAGATGACACTTCGGCTATCTCGCCCATCATTTTCAGTCCCTGAATGTATTTTCCACTGCATATCTCGAACCGGGATTCATGACGTAAAGAAAACGAAACAACAAAAAAACATGCATCCGGTCCTTCAATTTTGTAATAGGCCTTTAGAAAGCAATTCATCAATACTCACAATGTTGTCAATTATCCAATTTGTCCAGGTGCGTTTGCAATTAAAATTAGCACGCACGATACCTTTTCGGCTACTAAGAAAATCATGTGCGTGTAATAAAGACTGACCCACGGTGCTCAACCTTTAATCTTACACCGTCTCGTGTCAATGATTTGCAAGATTTCCGTGATAAAATGTGGCATTGATTTGTATTCATGTATGATTAGTTACGACAAGGTTCTTTAATTCTTTCTTTTTTTGCGGGAAGCAAACAGATTTTCACAAAAGTTGTCTTTCTTGCAGAAATGTCAAAGAAAGTTACAAAAGTTGTGATAATCTCGGCGTGTTAAAAACGCAATTGTTCGGAACAATTCACGTGTATCGTTGTTAACCCGTCTGTTTCTTAACCCATGCAAATCCATGTACAAACAGTGTAGATCCAAAAGGGATGGCTCATAACGAGCTTTGGCGGCAGGACCTAAACTGTTTGCCATGGTGACGGTTAATTAGCTAGAGGGGAGATGAGTCAAACTACTGTATGACTTATAGCATGTACTGCTCTCCGAAGTAATATAAGCATTGCATTTACAAGCAGGAACCAATCTGTTTAGCATCTAACTATATTTAGCGTATTTGGAAACCACGATTTGTAGGAATTTAAAAGACAACAAAATACTCGAGAAATCTATCAGTTTTATTTATTTATTAATTGGTTCATAAACGCTATACTCTGACAAGCTCCAGTACTTTCATAAACAAGTTTAAAAAAAAACGAGTAAACCGTTCATGTTAGAATTACCAAGAATACCAAGCATATCACAGCAAACAATGTGTTCTGACATACATGTGACGTCACACTATGGTTATCTCGTACTACGGATAACTCGAACTTTTTTCTCCGGTCCCGTGAGGTTCGAGATAACGAGAGTCCACTGTAGTTAAAACTCATTCCACTCCAATGAACAAGATGGCTGCCAGAGCTAAAAATAAAAAAAAAATCTTCAAACAACAATTCCTTCTGTACCCTTGGGCCAATTTCATTCAAACTTCGAAGTAATGTTGCTTAGATGACCCTCTACCAAAAAGGCTAAAACAGTCCTGCTCCGATGAACCACCGGAGCTAAAAATAGAAAAATATTGTAAATTTGACTCGAATGTGAACCCCTCCTAAACCCTCAGGCCAATTTGATTCAAACTTCACAGGAATGTTGCCTAGGTTACTCCCTACCAAATAAGCTAAAATCACTCTGCTGATGAACAAGATGGCCACCATAGCTAAAACTAGAATGTACTCGAGACAGTGACACACATGTGAGGGAACCAGGGCCCTGTGGGCCCTCTTGTTATAGTAAAATGACAATTTTGGAGGCAAGACCTGGCCGTGTTATAACCAAAACTGTTATAATCAGTAGAGTACTGAAGGGACTAAAGTGTATATGCACACAGTGTTCTCTATTTAAATGCATGTACATGAGTATATATAGGTTCTGTTCCAGCAACTTTAATGCAGGGCTCCATATATGACCTTGACTAACATTTTATTGTTCACTGACTTTTTAGCTCACCTGAAATGAAGGCTTCGGGGGAGCTATTATGATCACTCAGCGTCTGTCTGTGGTGTCGAATATGGTTCTACACTGTTTGCCAAACCCTGACACATGATTCCAGCGCAATTTCTATAGAAAACGCTCTAATGCAACACTGACCTCACAGGGATAAGAATAGCATGGCTATTTTCTATAGATATCCCTAGTTTTTAAATGGCAATGATACTCACATGGACTTAAGTCCAACTTGAAAAGCTACTGCGCTTTATAACTTTTGGATTGATTGATAAACAATTCATTTATGAATCAACCCAAAGATTATCCCAGTAACCCTTTTTGTACCAAATGGAATCTTCCGCCTTATATATAGCAGGAGTCCATTTCAAAATTTAGGGATGTCAGGTTGTGTTTTCTCCAAAATTCATTTGGAAAATGGCTGAACGTTTTGCACTCAGTGTAGGTCCTTATCAGACGCCACATTCTGCAGAGTCTGATCTGGGCCTTCACTGTTTGCCCTGGTACCCGTTTTGGGGTTTCCGGTACTAAACCATCCTTTCACTTTGATGCACTGAACATGACTTCAGTATTGATAAGATACAAGTAGTCTTGGTCTTGTCTAGTGAATGGCTTAGCATGATCTGTAATACTGTATGAGAATTGTCCCCTTGTGGCTATTCTAAGATAACTAATTATAAAAGCATCCTGCTCAAAAACTCTTAAGAGATATTCACCGCCTGACAAATCCCTTGCCCAGCTGCCCAGGACAAGTCCAAATTTTGACTGGGCAAGTGATTTTGTATTTCACTTATCCAGAAAAATGTGTAGAATATATAGAGAATATTGTAATTCTGTGCCATTTTCATTTGTCAAGATGCTCTGGACTGCTAGGCAAGTGGTTGAATCTTGGATTTGTCAGGCCCTGGATATTGCTAATATGTCTGAGAATTCGTCTAAGCCATTACTTTCATTACGCTGTGTTGACATTACTTAACGTCTCTGCTTGCTGGCTAATGGAAATATTATTTTTAACATCCCATCACACCTCTCCTTAAGACACAATTTCTTGTGGATTTAATTGAATAGAAATACTTCAGGATTTGAAGAATTTGAGGATTTTCTCATTTGTCCTCAGTGCTTGTCACCATAATAAAGAGAAATTAGTGAGTGAGTGAGTGTTTGAGTTTTACGTCCCACTAACAGCTAAGGTCATACTGAGACGGGACCTCGGTTTAAAGACTCATCCGAAAGTCTGGAGAAGCCCGGGATCGATCCTGCGACCCCTGGTTTACAAGGCCAGTAGCGTAACCACTGCACCACGGAGGCTTCTAAAGATAAATTAGTAGAATAGTTCTGGTGTCCTCTGACTTACTCCATCATAAGTGACACAGCAAGACAAACAACAAAAATCTCTGGCCCCCGCCCATCGGGGCTTGAAGAAATAGATGTGCTGCATGATGCTTCCACACAGAGCTGAACCTGACCACACACAAATACTGGTAAACCGCTTAGAGGATCTAAGCCTGCCCAGACAAAGCTGTTTGAGTCGGACCATCCATGCTAATAAACCGTATTGGTTTCATTGGGCGGCAGGGCTTGAGATGTCATTTCATCTTAATGTCGGGTAAAAGTCCCACAAATCTGGAATCAACGTCTCTAAAATGACCTATAAAGTGTTGATGGGGAGGTTAAACCTCAAATCAAACAAACAACAGATAAGGTGCATATTTCAGTGATACAGACTAACAGGCGCCCAGTCGCCAAAGACGCCTATGTTTTGGCCTGGGCGCCTAAGTTTTGAATAAAAGTGCCTATTAACTTACTGTAAAATTTGGATTTAAGGCAATTTGGGCGCCTAAAGCAAAATGCTTAGTCTGTATCTCTGATATTTTGTGATAATTGAAGGATAGTTTTCCTTATTTCTGCATATAAACCTATGTTGTGGATATTCATTAGAATCGCCTCATTGAGGGGGTTCTAATAAATACCCACAACATAGGTTTTTATGAAGAATTGACAAAAACTATCTATCCTTCAGTTATCACAAAATACCAACCTTATCTGTCTCAATTTCTGCTTGAATTAGGTAACTGCTGAACGGTAATCAGAGTTCTCGTTAACTCCAAATTTGGAGTTATTTACTCCCAACTTTATCATTTCTGACTCCAACTTTTTGGAAAGTCTCAATAGAAAAGTATGATAAAACTCCAACTTTTTCTGGAGGACAACATTTTTACTCCAATTTTCAAAATCCTAGTGAGAACCAGGTGAACCCAAAGAATTTTGTTTCATTTTATATTGGAAACCCTGAAACGGGATACTGGGAAACAGTGTGGACACAGATCAGATCAGATTTATTCAGCAGAATGAGGGTTAAAGGAACATTGAGTTTCTCTTGGGGGGATTTTATCACTGTATAAACATCGGGGAACAGCTGCTCCAAACTTAAAATGTTGTTAGTGTACATAATGATATTGTTAAAACTTTGATCATTTAATAAGGCAAATATAATGGGCGTCCGTGGCCTAGTGAATAAGAGGGCTGACTCTTAATCATTAGGTCTCTCACCACTGTGGTTCGAGCCTCGCTTGGGTCACATGTGAGATGCCATGTTCTGCAATGGAAGGTCAGGTGGTTTTTCTCAGGATACTCCAGTTTTCGCCCACCTCTGATTAACATGTTGACTGGGTAGTTAACCCTTATCCTGCTGTTCCCAACAACCAATATCTTTGCAAACAGTGCAGATCCAGATCGGATGGCTTCTGAAGAAGCCATCTGATCAGGATCTACACAGTTTGTCAATCAGTTTGTGAATTGGAAGGAAAATATTATATGTAATCTGATTGGCTGATGGTCAGGATTGGGAGTGGCTAATTTAAATATTCAGCAGGATAAGGGTTAAACTCCAAAACAAACAAAAATCCATGAAAATTGTCAATGTGAAGTATTAGTAAATTTTCAGTGAAATAGATCTCCACCTGTTTAATGCGAGTCCAGATTTTGTCCCAAGACCACTGATTATCC
Source organism: Lucinisca nassula (assembly GCA_963580285.1). Classification (NCBI taxonomy): domain Eukaryota; kingdom Metazoa; phylum Mollusca; class Bivalvia; order Lucinida; family Lucinidae; genus Lucinisca; species Lucinisca nassula. The sequence continues at coordinate 143,693,428 of OY757011.1, read as the reverse complement.
CCAATTTTTACCTGGAAACCTGTGAAAGAGTCATAGGCAAATAGTGCAGACCTGGATCAGACGTCTGATCTGGGGTCTACTTTGTTTGCTGCAAGATACTTTTTGCAGATCCTTGAAACGGATATCACCGTGTTCGAAAATTCAAAAGAATTTTCCAATATTATGAAGTAGGATATAAAAAAAAATAGAGACTGGAATTGTCCAATGTTAAATATAACAGTGGAAAGAGTCCACTAGTATACAATGGGCTAACAGAGAGAACAGAGGGCAAGGCAGCTAAGAACCCTTCCATAGGGACCTAGACTGTATAACATTGGTGATTAACCCAATGTATACTAGTGGACTCTTACATTGCTATATGTTGGACAAGTCCATTCCCAAGTGAAATTATATGTGGGAATCCTGGCAAATTCCGTCTGTGATCTCCACAGCCCATCTGGGATCATGGGCAGAATTCGCTGGGATCCCACCGATCTCATCTGGGTGGGATCCCAACTGCAATTGAGAAGGCAAGTTTCAGATACCTTTTGTCACAGAATTAAAAAAAATATGACACTTGTATGAATTTCAGACTGATAAGACTAGATGTCTACCCGGTAACACAAAGTCTAAAATTAAGAGCATTATTGCAACTATCGACCAATGTAAAATACAAGCTAAAGGTGATTTACCTAAAACAAGGTTGTGTCCAAAATTAAAAGACAGTGGAGTCATGTCTATAAAGGCTATATTTAGGTCATAGCAAGCCTAACCACACTTCATGGGTCGGCTTATACATAAGGACTGAACCAATTTCACTAGAAACTGAAAACTGCCATTCTGACTCTAGCGGGTATCAAACCTGCAACCTCCTGATCATCAGACGTGTATCCGACTGAGCTACCGAGGCCAGCTTCAGTCCAGGAAGGAACTACATGTACTTACTACTTGTGAAAAAAGCTCATTTCTAACACTGAAGTAACCATTCGTGAGCTTGGTAGACTATTGATTTGGCTGCATCTTATTTGATATCTGTGTGAACAGAAGGGTTACTGGTTATATAATAGGAATTTATTGGCAATTGTCAATAAAATGTGAGAATAAAACGGCTGTTAATGGGCCAAGTCAATAAGGGCAGAAAAACTGGAACTTTGTTCCCAAAAAGGCTAACTGTATTTTCTTTTTCTTTTTAGCTCACTTGGAAGCGCAGTGCTCAAGGTGAGCTATTGTGATCAGTCTTTGTCCGTCATCCGTCCGTGCGTGCGTCTGTCGTCAACTTTTGCTTTAAGCTACTTCTCCAAAACTGCTGGGCAGATTTTGAAATAATTTCACAGGAATATTCCTTGGATGACCCTCTACCAAATCATTCCGCTCGGGTGAACAAGATGGCCACCAGAGCTAAAAATAGAAAAACCTTTAAATGACTTCTGCCCCCTAATGGATTTTGAAATAATTTCACAGGAATGTTTCTTATACCCTTATACCAAAATTGCGCAAATCTTTGTTGTTGGGCGACCAAGATGGCCTCCTGAGCTAAAAACAGGAAAACCTTTTAACCACTTCTTCCCCTTAACCAGCAGATGGATTTCGAAATAATTTCACAGGAGTGTTCCTTTGGTGACCCTCTTTAAATTGCTCAATCCATTCTGCTGGGATGAGCAAGATGGCTGCCATAGCTAACAATAGAAAAACTTTTAAACAACTTCTCTTGCTTTCCATTGGATGGATTTCGAATTAATTTCACAGGAATGTTCCTTGGGTGACCCTCTTCCAAAATGGCTCAAACCATTCTGCTTGGATGAACATTAGCTAAGATGGCCACCAGAGCTTAAAATATAAAAACCTTCCTTGGGTCAACCAAAATTGCTCAAACCCTCTACTCGACCAGATGCCCATTGGCTAATTAGCTTCCATAACTACAATTTCATTTGTTTTCATCCGTATTCAGAGCTATACCTGAACCTTTTTATAAAACCGTTCATTATAACATGGTTTTGGATATAACCCAGTTTAAAGAGTTTTTAGCTCACGAAAACAGATGGCTCAAGTGTGGACAGTCTGACACACGCCACATTGCATGGGCAGGCTTTGACCCTCAAAAGGGATTACCAGAAGTCAATGTGTGGTTGGTTTCAGCTCTGGAAGCACCATGCAGCCCAGTCTACCGTTATTTCTCCAAGCCCCAGTGGGTGGGGGCCCTCAGTAGAAATCAATTCCTTTTGTACATGAGAATTAATCCCTTTGTCTGAGAGTTGTCATGTGGCTGAGTTGTCATTGTTGATCAGTTGGGTTGTTGGTGAATTTGTTTGGTGTAGGTGAGTTTTTAGCTCACCAGAGCCGAGTGCTCCGGTGGAAGCTAATAGGATAGTAAGTTGTCCGTCATCGTCGTATGTCGTCCTGCGTATGTCGTATGTTGTCGTCTGGCATCAAGACTTTTAATCAACATCTCCTCTGAAACTGCTGGGCTGATTGGGCCCAAATTTCATCTATATCAATCTTTGGCTGGGAGATTGAAAGTTTGTGTTTTTTATGAAAATCATTGAAAAATGTCATTTACTGGCAAGCCTTCGCAGATATTTTGACAAAATTTTTATAGAAATGTCTCTTGAGTAAACTTCTTTAAGCCATATGCTTTGATGACAACATGGAGTCCACTAGGGTGTCCCGGGACAATGCCCCACCCCCTCCATTTCATAAAATGCCATGTTCAGAGCTTCACCACCAAACCATACATGTATACATATATTCTTGTTCCTTGTGATAAGACACATTCAGTGACAGCCTGCATGTGCTGGGGCCATGCCCCACCTCTCCACTTCGTAAAAGGCCCAATATCTCAAAAACCATTCAGATCCCCACCCCATAACTGTATATATTCTTGGTACCTTATGAAAAGACACATTCAGTGATACCAGCCTAGGGGTCTCCCGGGGTCGTGCTGGGGCCATTCCCCACCCCTCAAAAAAGTCCAAATATCTGAGAAACTGTTCAGAGCCCCACCCCTAAACCATTTATATTCATGTTCCTCATATAAAATAAGACACATTCAGTGACACCAGCATGGGGTCACCGGGGTGTCCCAGGCCATGTCCTCGGTCATACCTCACCCATATATTCATATATCTGGGAAACAGTTAAGATACCCACACCTTAACCATATAAATGGTAAGACTCATTCAGTCACACCAACCTGGGGGTCGCTTTGGGCAGGGGCAATCTGTTTTTAGCTCCACTGGCGGAAGGCCAGCGGGGCTATTCTCATGGCCCTGTGTCCGTCGTGCGTCCGTGCATCCGTGCGTTAACTTTTTCTTTGAACATCTCCTCCTAAACTACTGGGCCAATTGTAACCACACTTCACAGGAATGTTCCTTACATAGTCCTCTTCTAAATTCCTTCAAAGAATTTTGTTACACCCAGAACTCTGGTTGCCATGGCAACAAAACCACAAAAAATTAAAAATCTTTAAAAATCTTCTCCTCCAAAACCACTTGTTGGATTTCATTTTTATTTTGCATGAATGTTCCTTGGGTGGACTTCTTTCAGATTCCTTGAAGAAATTTTGATCCGACAAAAAACATGGCCGCCATGGGTGGGGCTTATTTTCCCTATTTAACATATAGTGTAATGCTAAAACATCTTCTCCTCCTAAACTACTGGGCCAATTGTAACCAAACTTCACAGGAATGTTCCTTACTTAGTCCTCTTCTAAATTCCTTCAAAGAATTTTGTTACACCCAGAACTGTGGTTGCCATAGCAACAAAACCACAAAAAATTAAAAATCTTTAAAAATCTTCTCCTCTAAACCCACCTGTTGGATTTCATTATCCGCTCGCACAACATAGTTGTGAGGGGGGATATAGCATTTGTCCCGTACATACGTACGTACGTACGTACTTTTGTCATCGCTCTAGGCCACGTACGTATGTACTTTTGTCATCGCTTTAGCGCCACGTACGTACGTAGGTTTGTCATCGCTCTAGTGCCTACCGGTACATTTCTTGACCGATTTTAATATAACTTCACACGAACGTTCCTTACGACAATACCTGGAGCAAGTTTGACTTTCAAGGTCATGACCTCAAGGTCAAGGTCACTCTGGCTATTGTTTGAAAAACTTTGTCATGGCTCTAGCGCCTACATTTCTCCCCCAATTTCTATATAACTTCAAACAAATGATCCTTATAAAAAATATCTTGAGTGAGTTTGACTTTCAAGGTCATGACCTCAAGGTCAAGGTCAAGGTCACTGTGGCTATTTTTAGAAAAACATTGTCATCGCTCTAGCGCTTACATTTCTTCACCAATTTCAATATAACTTCACACAAATGATCCTTATAAAAATATCTCGAGCGAGTTCCACTTTCAAGGTCATGGCTTCAAGGTCAAGGTCACAGTGGCTATTGTTAGAAAAACTTTGTCATCGCTCTAGCTCCTACATTTCTTCACTGATTTCAATATAACTTCACACAAATGTTCCTTATGACAATATCTTGAGTGAGTTGGACTTTCAAGGTCATGACCTCTAGGTTAAGGTCACTGTGGCTATTTTTAGAAAAAACTTTTTCATCGCTCTAGCCCCTACATTTCTTCACCAATTTCAATATAACTTCACTAAAATGTTCCTTATAAAAATATCTCCAGCGAGTTCGACTTTCCGACTCATGGCCTCAAGGTCAAGGTCACTGTTTTTTTTTTAGAAAAAACTTTGTCATCGCTCTATTCCCTATATTTCTTCACTGATTTCAATATAACTTCACACAAATGTTCCTTATGACAATATCTCAAGCGGGTTCGACTATCAATGTCAAGGCCTCAAGGTCAAGGTCACTGTGACTATTTTTTAGAAAAACTTTGTCATCGCTCTAGTGCTTACATTTCTTCACCAATTTCAATATAACTTCATACAAATGTTCCTTATGACAATATCTCTAGCGAGTTCCACTTTCAAGGTCAAGGTCACTGTGTCTATTTTTAGAAAAACTTCATCATCCCTCTAGCGCTTACATTTCTTCATCGATTTCAATATAACTTAACACAAATGTTCCTTATGACAATATCTCGCCATTTCGACTTTCAAGGTCAAGGTCACTATGGCTATTTTTAGAAAACTATGTCATTGCTCTAGCACCTACATTTCTTCACTGATTTCAATATAACTTCACACAAATGTTGCTTATGACAATACCCGGAACGAGTTCGACTTTCAAGGTCAAGGTCACTGTGGCTATTTTTAGAAAAACTTTGTCATTGCTCTAGCGCTTACATTTTTTTCACCAATTTTAATATTACTTCACACAAATGTTCCTTATAACAATGTCTCAAGTGAGTTCCACTTTCAAGGTCAAGGTCACTGTGGCTATTTTTAGAAAAACTTTGTCATGGCTCTAGCGCTTACATTTCTTCACCCATTTCAATATAACTTCACACAAATGTTCCTTATGACAATACCTCGAGCGTCTTTTACCTTTCAAGGTCAAGGTCACTGTGGTTATAACTTCACACAAATGTTCCTTATGACAATATCTCGAGCTATTTAGACTTTCAAGGTCAAGGTCACTGTGTCTATTTTTAGACAAACTTTGTCATCGCTCTAGGGCCTACATTTAATGATGGATTGTAATAGAACTTCACACAAATGTTTCTTATGATAATATCTCGTCTTACTTTGACTTTCAAGGTCATGACCTCAAAGTCAAGGTCACTGTGGCTATCTTTAGAAAAACTTTGTCATCGCACTACCGTCTACATTTATTAACAGATTTTAATATAACTTCACACAAAAGATGCTTATGATAATATCTTGAGCAAGATCTACTTTCGTGGTCATGGCCTCAAGTCAAGGTCACTATGGCTATTTTTAGAGAAACGTCATCACTCTAGAATGTACATTTATTGGAGGATTTTTAAACAAACTTTACACAAATGTTGTATATGATAATATCTCAAGCAAGTTGGATTTTTGCCATTTCAGTGTTTTCCACACACGAAGTTGTCTAGTGCTAGGGGATTTGTATCACATGCGATGCCTTGTTTTTATTTTGCATGAATGTTCCTTGGGTGGACCTCTTTTAGATTCCTTGAAGAAATTTTGATCCGACAAAAAACATGGCCGCCATGGGCGGGGCTTATTTTCACTATATCACATATAATGTAATGCTAAAAAATCTTCTTCTGCAAAAGTACGTGTGGGATTTCATTGTTATTTGCATGAATTGTCCTTGGGTGGACTGTTGTCAGATTCCTTGAAAAAAATTTGATCTTACAAAAAAACATGGCTGCCATTGGAGAGGCTTATTTTCACTATATAACATAAAGTGTAATGCTGAAAATATTTTCTGCAAAAGTTCTTGTTTTATTTCATAGTTATTTGGCATGCATGTTCCTTGGGTGGACCTCTGTCAGATTCCTTGAAGAAATTTTGATCCGACAAAAAACATGGCTGCAGTGGGCAGGGTTTATTTTCACTATATAACATGTAGTGTAATGTTAAAAAAGTCTTCTCTTCTTCAAAAGTTCTTGTTTATTTATTTAATTATTTAAAAGTACCTTCCTGTATCTGAATTAATCTCCTCCAATTTTGCTGACTATCACATATCTATAGAGGTCCACCTACAAATTGTCATTCTAAAATTCAAAACATCAGAAATTTCACTTGCCCATCACACTGGTGATAGAACTGATGTTTTCAACACAAACTCTATTTATACGACTTGATGTTTCAAAATAAATTCAAAATACTGAGGGAGATTGATTTATTAGACCTAATTATACTACAGTGTCAACAGTTCTCCAGATCCCTGAGGGTTAAAATGGCTTAGTTGAAAAGGGAGGCATACCGAATCCGATGGAGGAAAGGAAAAAATAAATAAATAAAGAAATGAAAACATAAATCTGTTCATTTTTTAGCTCCACTGGCCAAAGACCAGCGGGTCTTATGTTATATGTTATGGCCCTTTGTCTGTTGTGCGTCTGTGCAGTTGTGCATCCGTGCGTTAACTTTTTTTTTCTTTAACCATTTCCTCCTTAACTACTTGGTCGATTGTAACCAAACTTCACAGGAATGTTTCTCACATAGTCCTCTTCTGAATTCCTTCAAAGAATTTTGTTACATGCAGAACAAAATGGCATCGAAACCAAAAAAAACTATTTAAAAATCTTCTCCTCCAAAACCACTCAATGGATTTTATTCTTATTTTGCATGAATGTTCCTTGGGTGGACCTCTGTCAGATGCCTTGAAGAAAATCGGATCAGACAAAAAACATGGCCACCATGGCCATGCCCCACATGACTGCCATGGCCATGCCCCTTGGCTCATTAGCTTTCAAAGACTTATATGGGGAAAAGTTTTAAAAACCTTCTCCTCCAAAACCGCTCAACTTAATGGATTTCATTCTTACTTTGCATGAATGTTCCTTGGGTGGACCTCTGTCAGATTCCTTGAAGCAATTTTGATCAGACAAAAAACATGGCCGCCATGGACATGCCCATCGGCTAATTAGCTTCCATAGACTCATAAAGGGATCTTTTTTTGATCAGACAAAAAATATGGCCGCCATGGCCACCACCTTTGGCTCATTAGCTTCCATAGACCAATAAACGGAAAAACTTCTTCTCTGAAACCATAAAGCCTAAAGCTAAGACATTTACAGTAAAACCTGTCTTAGTGGCCACCTCTATTAAGCAAGCAGCCTGTCTTAAACAAGCAGGCATTCAGTTCCCAAGAAAGGCAGATGTGTTAAATTTCACCTGTATTAAGCAAGAACCTGTCTTAAGCAAGCATATTTTGACTATCCCTTAGGCACTTGCTTAATACAGGTTGAACTGTAGAATGTAGCAAAGTTATGTGGTCACCTACTAAGTCCTGGGAACTATGACTCTTGAGTCCAAATTGGCAATGCCCAGGTGCTTAGTAGCTCCCATAGACTAATAATGACAAAATCTTGAAACTTTTCTCCTCTGAAACCATAAGGCCAAGAGCTTAGTATGTAGCAACTTGAAGTATTCAACTGCATAAATCCTGCCAACTATGCCCCTGGGGTCCAAATTGGCCACACCCTGAGGCCCATAAGCTCCCATAGACTTATACTGGGAAAAACTGACAAAAATCTTCTCTGAAACCATCAGTGCCCAGAGCTTAGATATTAAGTATGCAGCAACGTCAAGTGGTCACTCAAATAAATCCTGCCAACAATGCCCCTGGGGTAAAAAATTGGTCACGCCCAGAGGCATATTAGTTCCCATAGACTTATAATAGGAAAAACTAAAAAAAAGTCTTCTTCTCTGAAACCATAAGGCCCAGAGCTTTAGATATTTAGAACAGAGCAATGCCAAATGGTCACTCACATAAATCCTGCCAACCATGGCTCAGGGGTCCAAAAAATATAGAATGGACATTCCTTGGGTGGATCACTTGTTTCTTTTTTACCCATTGCATGAGGGAAAACCCTAAATGGGTACCTTGGCAAACAGTGCTGGCCCAGATCAGACCCCACAGAACACCATGTCTGATCAGGGCCTGCACTATTTGCTAACAGAATTTTCCATCAAAATAGAAAAAATAGGCCTGACACCCCTTATATGACAAATGGACTGGTCCAACATATAGCAATAGAAGAGTCCACTAGTATACAATTGGTTAATGTAATAAATATGACAATTGTCTGAAGTTAGCCAGTGGAGCGACACGCCCTCTTGGGCCTCTTGTTCATAGAAGCCATTCAGATCCCCACCCCATTATTGAATCATATGTATTCTTGTTCCTTATGATTAGACACATTCAGTCACACCTTTTTGTGGGTTCCATTTCATAAAAGGCCCTAATATCTCAGAAACCATTCAGATCCCCACCCCTAAATCATATATATGCTTGGTCCTTACAGTCAGTTTCAACAATCTTGGGCTTTCCTGGTGTCCGGCAGGATCATGCCCCAACCCCTTTACTGCCGAAAAGGCCTTGTATCTCAGGAACAATACAGATCCTCACCCCTAAACCATATATGCATGTATTCTTGTTCCTTATGATATGGCACATTCAATGATACCAACCAGGGCTCCTTTGGGTCAATGCCCCACCCCCTCCACTTCATAAAATGCCTAAAATTTCAGATACCACATGGGTGCTCATTTGGGTATTGGGGTTCAATTTGGAGACTTTATAATGGGTAGATTAAAATCATATGTTAAAATACCCGCCCACCAGGGCTTGAAGAAATAGATTGGGCTGCATGATGCTTCCACGCAGGGCTGAAAGCGACTGCACATAAGTACTGGTTAACCACTTAAAGGTGCTAAGCCTGCCCTGGAACAGTTGTGCGAGTTGGACCGTCCTTGCATATAAACCTTATTGGTTTCATTGAGATGTCGGGTAAAAGTTTCACAAAATTGGAAGCAACGTCTCCAAAATGACCTATACAGTGTTGACGGGATGTTAGACCTCAAATCAAACAAAAACAAATGTTAAAATACATGGCTGTCAGTAGGCAGTGCCAACCTGAGCTCTGGTGAGCATAGTGGCCCATGGGCCTCTTGTTTATTCAAAGCTGTCTCGTCAAGTTGTCTGTCTGGGTTGTCATGCAACGTAAAGAGGATTTGAAAATCTTCATTTCATCATGATCTTTAGGATTTTTACAGTACTGTAATGATCCTAAGTATTGGGACAGACAGGCCTAAGCAAACAGTGTAGACCCAGATCAGACTGCTCCTGAAGGAGCAGTCTGATCAGGGTCCACATTGTTTGCCATTCCCTCTTCATCTTTTGTACTCCTTGCTGGATCATGAAACAAATTTGTTAAAATTTTAGGAGCATTACAGCAAGACCTCAAGGTGTCCCAATTTTTTGGCTTTTTACGGAAGACTCCCCTGGCTGAGAAGCAGCAACTCTGTGACATCACTTACCAAAGCCTTGGCAGCACTGGTGGATTGATTGTCTTTGAGTGTAGGCTGGAAAATTGGTCCTGAACAGGGAACTTAAGACAGAACTGTTTTACCTTTTAAATTCCTGGGGTCAGTTGTTCAAAACTAACGACATCGTTAGTTAACGTATCATTAAAACTTTGATCATTAAATATGGCAAATATGCTGAAATTTTTGCTGAAAAAATGTGAGCAGCTTTTGCGGATGCAAAAGCTGCTCACATTTTTTCAACAAAAATACCAAAATTTTTTATATTGTACTTGCTAGAAGAGTTAACATTATGACCACTAACGAGCTCGTTAAGCTAACGATTCTTTGAACAACTGGCCCCTGTACTTTAACCAACAGTGGAGACCCAGATCAGACCACATTTTGCGGCGTCTGATCTGGCTCAAAACTGTTTGCCAAACCCAACACAGGATTCCAGTCCAGAATCTTATGCCAGACTGACCTTTTATCATATGACGTCACGTCTGAGAGTGTAATAACGCCATGTAATATTTTCGATAATCCACTAGTGGATTAAATATGCAAATAAGCTAGATACATCCCGTAACGTTACATGTACGACGTCCTAAACGACGTCACGTTTACTAATGGCGGAATATTGACATCGTGAATAAAATGCGTTTTAAATGTCATATGATATATAGAATCTTGCATTCGTGCTCGTGTATTATTGAATTTATTAAACTCGTTGAGGAAAAGGGATAAAATGCTCGGCAAAGCCTCGCATTTTATCCCTTTTCCTCAACTCGTTTAATAAATTCAATAATACATGCGCACTCATGTAAGATCCTCTATATAGTGATAAGAATAGTGTGGCTATTTTCTATAAATAACCATTTCCTAGATTTCCTACAAATGAATGATAGTCACATAGACATCAGCACTGAAGAACTCCAGTACTTAGTAACTTTGGGTTGATTGACTGACAGTTGAACAGCACAAGTTTGCTAAACTAGCCTCTTTATGAAAGATGTAAAACAAATAGTTCATAATGGTATTATCAATATTCTGTTTGTGTTATGGAAGCATTGCAATGTTTTGTGTAGGATTCTTGTAAATGCAGAGGCATAATTTTTTTGCAGTAAATAAATGCAATATGCAAGACCCACTTCACAGATAATTAAATTTTCCTTTTAAAGTTAAAATGCACAGATTGTTGTTTCAGGTTTAATTCACTGGAGAATATCACTGAAGATGCAGATGTTATCTGGATCTAGACATTGACACACCACCATTTTAATAATATTTACCCATGTAAACCCCCTTTTTAGCTCCACTAAATGGGCGGAGGCGCCATCAGGTCTTGAAGAAATAGATGGGCTGCATGATGCTTCCACGCAGAGCTGAAACTGACTGCACACGAGTACTGGTAAACCGCTTAGAGGATCTAACCCTGCCCAGGAAAAGCGGTGCGAGTCGGACCGTCCAATACTTATAAACCCTATTGGTTTCATTGGGCGACAGGGCTTGAGATGTCATTTCATCTCAGTGTCGGGTAAAAGTCACACAAAATTGGAAGCAACGTCTCCAAAATGACCTATACAGTGTTGACGGTGACGTTAAACCTCAAATCAAAGAAAATCCACTAATTGGAATTAGGATCCAGTGGGGAGCTTATAGGTGTTAGGATGATCAGCTCCGTCATCTCTTGTTGTCCATCATTGGTCCACATATTCAAAGGGTTCCTGTCTGAAACTGCTGGGCTGATTTCATTTAACCCTTATCTAGCTGTTACGACAACCCCTATCTTTGCAAACAGTGTAGATCCAGATCAGATGGCTTCTGAAGAAGCCATCTGATCAGGATCTACACTGTTTGACAGTTCAGTTTATGAATTTGTAGGAATAAACTACATCAAGTAATCTGATTGGTTCAAATTCGGCTAACATGAATATTCAGCAAGAGAAGGGTTAAATGTCTTGTTTCCTCCTGACAATGGAGGAACAAAAGTTGTTGTTTTTTCAAATGGTCCAAGTCATTTCTATATGAGCCCCGCCAAGCAAATTTGTGTCTTCGAGCATTCCGTCATGACAAATGTTAACTGTGCATGCCCATCCATTCAGAGGGGCCAGGGATATGGCTTTCTGTCTAAAGGTTCCTCTTGATTCACTTCTTGTATGAGCGAGCAGCGAAGGTTCTGGCGAGACTGCGCGGATGCGCAGGCTCGCCTGAACATTCGCTGCTCGCATAGGCGTTAAGTAGCAACATTCGCTGCTCGCATAGGCTTTATATGAAGTATGATTAATCAGGTTTTTCTTCACACTTGTTAACACTCTACATGCTGGATATTTTTGTTTTCAGCAGACAACATTTTGAAAAAAAATTCGTATTTTTCCTAGAAAGTGGGGATTACACATTTCATGCAAATAGTTTGTCTCCATAGTTTGCATGACACAGGACATGTTTCAGGAGACAATTTGCATGAAATGTCAAATCTTGTTTTCAGGAAAAATAAGAAAAATATTGATTTGTTATCTGCTGAATTAGCCTAGAGAGTGGTAAAGGTAGCCTGGAAACCCATAACTCCGTTCACCTAAGGTTGAGCAATTCTGCTTTCAATTTTTTGTTGCAAGAACAATTTCCTGCAGGTATTTTCTAAACATTTGTCTAAATGCCTGTGAGAATCTCAATATATTTAAGAAAATAAACATCACTTCTGTTTATTCTACAGCCGTCTAGAAATGCAGGGCGTGATCGGGGCATGTTCTCATAACTCCGTTCACCCAAATTTATTTGATTATCATAAGTACTCAGATTCATTCTATATTATACATGATGAGCATTTTATTAGGGCCCCGCACTGAAAGTGTGGGTGCCCTATAGTAATCACTCTGTCCGTCTGTCTGTTTGTCTGTCTGTCTGTCTGTCCGTCTGTCCGTCCACAAATTTCTGATAGCGCTGCCGGGGCCCTAGTCAGTTTCACTGACAGCTCTAGTTTAGACTGTGTACTATTCTAATTTGTTGATATTTTTATCCCCACGCTTTTCGAAGAAAAAGTGGGGATATTGTTTTTTTTTTTTTTTTTTTGGTTTGGGTTTTACGGCCCTTTCAAGATTATTTCACTCATATCGAGCCGATTGTTAATCAGAGGTGGGCGAAAACCGGAGTACCCGGAGAAAAACCACCTGACCTTCCGTTGCAGAACTTGGCGTCTCACACGTGGCCCGAGCGAGGCTCGAACCTACGGCGGTGAGAGACCTAATGACTAAGAGTCAGCGCTCTTATCCACTAGGCCACGGAGGCCCGTTGGGATATTGTAATTGTCTTCATCCTCCGTCCGTCCGTCTTACCGGTCGACTCCTCCCACACTTTTAGAGCTTGAAACTTAAAACTTTGGGAACTGATAGGTCTTTGGTCTGAGGAGTGCATGAGACTTTCGGAATTTTGATCCTACCCTTAGGGACCAGGCCAGGGGGTTGGGTGCCCCGAGGGTAAAAAATCAAAGTTTTCAGAACCTGGTTGTGTGACATATCAAATCGAACAGCATAATGAGTAGAATACATAACAATCAAAATTTGACCCTTAGGGTCAGGTTTGAGGTCACCAGAGGTCAAAAACTTGGATTTTCACCCCCATAACCCCCTTTTTAACGATTACCGGATAACTTCTCCTACACCCTTTCAGATAGAAACATGAAACTTTGTGAACTGATAGGTCTTTGGTCTGAGGAGTGCATGACACTTTTGGAATTTTGATCCTACCCCTAGGGGCCAGGCCAGGGGGTGGGGTGCCCCGGGGGTAAAAAATCAAAGTTTTCAGAACCTGGTCGTGTGACATATCAAATCAAACGGCATAATGAGTAGAATACATAACAATCAAAATTTGACCCCTAGGGTCAGGTTTGAGGTCACCAGAGGTCAAAAACTTGGATTTTCACCCCCATAACCCCCTTTTTAATGATTACCGGATAACTCCTCCTACGCCCTTTCAGATAGAAACATGAACATTTGGGAACTGATACATGTAGGTCTTTGGTCTGAGAAGTGCATGACACTTTTGGAATTTTGATCCTACCCCTAGGGGCCAGGCCAGGGGGTGGGGTGCCCCGGGGGTAAAAAATCAAAGTTTTCAGAACCTGGTCGTGTGACATATCAAATCGAACGGCATAATGAGTAGAATACATAACAATCAAAATTTGACCTCTTGGGTCAGGTTTGAGGTCACCAGAGGTCAAAAACTTGGATTTTCACCCCCACAACCCCCTTTTTAATGATTACCAGATGACTCCTCCTACGCCATTTCAGATAGAAACATGAAACTTTGGGAACTGATAGGTCTTTGGTCTGAGGAGTGCATTGCACTTTCGGAATTTTGATCTTAAGATTGGGTGGGAGTTGCAATTGAACTTTTATAGTGGCGTATCTTTAAAAAAGCGTGGGGATATGCGATGGCGCGCCATCGACTGCGCGATTCTAGTTTATTTTCAATCACATGCTTGTCACTGGTTAGAGATTATTTTGGGGGACCCCTAAAATATTAAGCATTTTGTAAAAAATTTCGCTTTCTGTGAATTAAATTGTAAATCAAAACTGATTTTCTTCAAAACAGGTTGCAATGTTAGTTATTAATTACAAATTCTGATGTGTGATAGCTGTAAAATCTATTCCTTTTCATATTAATTAAAAACGAGGGTGAACGGAGTTTTGAGACTGAACCGAGATATGAGAAAAGGGGATAATATGATTTGAGACAGGTCAGATTTTAGGTATTTAAGGTAATTTGTATTTTTGAAAATACTACATTTTATTTTCAGAGTGAAGAAGAGCTAGAGGGATGAGCTTCATGAAGAGGCTAGTGGGCCACATGGGTGGTGCCCAGGCCCAAGCCCAGTCAGACCCAACTCCAAAGCCACAAGACAATGCCTTGGGTTTAATGCACCTCAGGAAATTATTTGCAGAGTTTCGCCATCCCTCCCCAACATCTACACAGAAGGATCAGGAAGACAAATTGTATAACATGTTGCCGTTGTTCTGTAAGGTAAGCTAACACTTCAAGTGCCATTACGCAAACACGCCTATACAAATACATTGCCACCTTTATCGTCAAAAAAATGAAAATTTTAGGATGAAAATTGTGATTTTTTTTCTTATTTCTGGTCTAAAATATAGATTGTGGGTACTCTATAGAACCGCCTCATCAGAGGCGGTTCTATCGAGTACCCACAATCTATATTTTAGAGCAGAAATAATAAAAATAGGGTATACCCCCGGAAACCCCAGTTTTACTATATAAAAGTGTGGTTCAAGGGGGTTAAAATTATATAGGTGTGTTTTCGTGGTGTGCAGAAAATTCTAGAGAAGGTGACAGTCTGATTTTTTTTTCATTATTTTTCAGCAAAAATAAGGCTTGACATGTCATGTGTATTTGCTGATTCACATGTTATAACCCTTATTTTCTCTGAAAAATATGAAAAACGACTTTGAAAATGGTATCTGCTAAATGTGATAGCGGTTGAAGGGTGAACTGTCAAAGCCCATTTTATGATGAATAGCATCTTTTTCTTAAAATAGACTAAAGTGAAGTCCATTTTGAAATTTTATTTATTTTATTAAGACCACTTTTGAACAGTACTAAAGATGGTCTCTTGTCAGGAGACATTGGTTGTCAAAACACAAAGAAAGACTAACTGAAACCTCCCCAATAAGCTTTTAAAAGCGGATTTAGTCTTGGTTTAACCCTTTCCCACTCAGATACGTCTTTTTGTGTGTTTGAACCCCCCCCCCACCACCCACACACTTTTTGAGCCCTAGAACCACATACAATCTGCATTCCCCACCCCTGGACAGCTATGTTTGTATTAGGATAAGTTGGCCTTAAAATAGCCTGTTTTTCTCGTGGCTCCCCACTAAAAATATTCCTATGTGTGTTTGAAAAAAAAGTGATAAAAATTGGGGGTATTGGCCAGCCGGCTGCTGAAATCAAATCTGAGGGTGTCTGGGGTCAAAAATGCCTCGAAATTGATGCTGGCATTGCTGCAGACAGTGAAAATCACCAGTGCCAAACCTCTTAATTGTTGCCTTGACAGTAGTGTGAAGATTAAGATTCGGTCAAAAATACATGTGAAATCACACTTTTTGACAATTTTGAGATGCCTCCGACCATGTTACTATAGTAACATTGATTTAGCCTAAAAAGATTCCATTTGAAAGGCTACTGCCCAGTGAACACTCTTGCCAAGTTTGATGGAAAACAGAACATTCATTATGAAATAATGGCTATATGAAGTTGCTGTCCTAGGCAACACTGTGAAAATCAGAAAACTTAACAAACTCCCCAGGTGGGAATGGGTTAAACTATTTATTTGCAAGTAAATTACAAAGACATACATAGATACATTACACGCAAAATGACATAGGATCTGATGGTAAGCATAGTGCTTATATGAAAGTCATTTCCTAAATGCTTATATTTAGTTTTAATTGTAGATGGTCTTCATAGCATTCCAATTTTGTGTTATTTATACAAATCTATTAAGAATGTGGCATCTGATATAAGTCTCAACTGTTAGCCAGTGTCCGTTTTTTGGGGGCGGTGGGAAGAGATGATGATTAACCCTTTTTGTACCAAATGGAATCTTCCACCTTATATATGGCAGGAGTCCATTTAAAATTTAGGGATGTCAGGTTGTGTTTTCATGAAAATTTATCTTGAAAAAGACTGAACTTTTTGCAAACAGTGGAGGCCCTGATCAGACGCCGCATTCTGGGGGGTCTGATCTGGGCCTGCATGTTTGCCAGGGCACCCATTTTGGGGTTTCCGGTGCTAAATGGGTTAACATTCACATTATATGCTAAGAAATACATTGACGTTTCAGACATTCAACAATGTTCCAGCCAGCAGCATGATGGAGAAGTTTGGTGACATTCTTCAGTTCTGTTCTCATGTATCCAAATTAATGGTCACGGAAATCAGAAGGAGAGCTTCAAACCAGTCTACTGGTAGGTTTCAACTACTTCATCTTACATTTG
Organism: Lucinisca nassula; assembly: GCA_963580285.1. Lineage (NCBI taxonomy): Eukaryota > Metazoa > Mollusca > Bivalvia > Lucinida > Lucinidae > Lucinisca > Lucinisca nassula. Next base: position 143,676,559 of record OY757011.1, on the reverse strand, counting down.
TTTGTTTCTTTTTGTTTGATTTGAGGTTAACATCCCCGTCAACACTGTACATGTCATTTTGGAGACGTTGCTTCCAATTTTGTGGGACTTTTACCCGACATTGAGATGAAATGACATCTGAAGCCCTGTCGCCCTATGAAACCTCATGGACGGTCCGGCTTGCACCGCTTTGCCTGGGCAGGCTTAGATTCTCTTAGCAGTTTACCAGTACTCATGTGCAATCGGTTTCCGCTCTGGGTGGAAGCATCATGCAGCCCATCTATTTCTACAAGCCCCGGGGGCTTCATTTTACTTGATTTCTTTTACCCATATCTGTATCATACGAGTTTTTCAAATATTTCTTTTTTTTTTTTTTTTGTTGAGAAAATAAGGCTTGATTTGCATGTGAATCATCGGATGCCCCCGCCCATAGGGGCTTGAAGAAATATTTGGGCTGCATGATGCTTCCACGCAGAGCTGAATCCGGCCCGCACACTAGTACTGGTAAACCGCTTAGAGGATCTAAGCCTGTCCAGGAACCGTGGTGCGTGGCGGACCGTCCATGCTAATAAACCCTTTTGGTTTCATTGGGCGACAGGGCTTGAGATGTCATTTCATCTCAATGTCGGGTAAAAGTCCCTAAAAATTGGAAGCAACGTCTCCAAAATGACCTTTACAGTGTTGGTGGGGACGTTAAACCTCAAATCAAACAAACAAACAAACAAAGCATGTGAATCATCTAAATAGCCTGATTTTCTGTGACCAAAAAAAGCAAACATCATCTTAAAATATGCCGTAATACTGTAAAACTAACAACTTTGTAAGATTTGAACAATATTTTTTTTGGTTTTGGCTTTACGGCCTTTTCAAGATTATTATCCCCACTCTTTATCAAAGAAAATGTTGGGATATTGTAATCACCTTTGCCATCCATCCATCTGGCCATACATCCATCCATCCATCTGTCTTAACAGATAGATACAAACTTGAAACCTTGGGAACTGATAGATCTTTGGTCTGGGGAGTTTTCTGAAAATTTTAACAAATTTGTTTCATGATCCTGCGTAGAGTCTAAAAAGGGCAGACGGAATGGCAAACAATGTAGACCTTGATCAGACTGCTCCTTTAATACTTTGTACCATAACAGTAGCTACTCACTTTTTTTTTTCAGAAAATATCAATGAAAGATCAAAGTTTTAAAACATGTTAACCCTTAAGATGCTAAGAGAAACTGCACTTATAAATGTCTGTTAACCCTTGTCCTGCTAATCCCGGATATGCCTTATCTTTGAAACAATGTAGATCCAGATCAGATGGCTTCTGACAAAGCCATTTGATCAGGATCTACATTGTTTGCAATTCAGATTGTGAATTTGTTGCAATAATTAACATCAAGTAATCTGATTGGTTGATAATGGGTAGTGGGTGTGGCATATATAAATATTCAGCAGGACAAGGGTTAATGTCATCTGCTGCATCTTTTTGCAAACTTTGCAAAAATATTTTTGCATAGAGGCAAACAGTATGGACCCTGATCAGACTGCTTCACACTTATCTGGTTGCACACTGTTTAAAAAAAAAAAAAAAAAATGACTTTGAAAGTAATCTGCAGACTGAAAGCAGATGACAATTGTTGTGATTGGCTTTTATCATTTTTTTTTTTTAATAATTAAGCCCTGGTTAACTTTTTACAGAATTCTGCAAGCAGCTGATTGAGTTTTGACCCTTTTCCATTCTTTAACTTTCTTGTATGTAACCATATTAAATCTTGTGAGCAAAATATCAGGAAGAAATAGATGGGCTGCATGATGCTTCCATGCAGAGCTGAATCTGGCCCCACACTAGTACTGGTAAACTGCTTAAAGGTTCTAAGCCTGTCCAGGAACTGCGGTGCGAGGCAGACCATCTGTGCTAATAAACCCTATTGGTTTCATTGGGCGACAGGGCTTGAGATGTCATTTCATCTCAATGTCGGGTAAAAGTCCCACAAAATTGGAATCAATGTCTCCAAAATGACCTCTACAGTGTTGACGGGAACGTTAAACCTCAAACAAAACAAACAAAAGAACTGATCAACCCTTCAAATGCCAGGCACAACAATTTTTTGTCTGCTGCTTCCTTTAAAAGTCATTATTTTTGCAAACAGTGTGGACCCAGGTCCTCTGATCGGGATCCACACTGTTTTCCTGTGTGCAAAAATAGGTTTGAAAATTTTGCACGAAGATGCAGCAGAAACAAACAGATGACATTTTCAGACAAAGTTTTTCTTTGCATCTTAAGAGTTAAATTGGACATGTCAGAATCATGTTTCTGTTGTCTCATTGAGTCCTTCAAACACTACTTACAGAAATTACTGAAGCAGGCAAGAATCTGATTTATTTATTATTTTTCAAAATGCTGAACCCTTAATCCTTGTCCTGCTGAGCCGGGACATGCTTTATCTTTCAAACAATGTAGATCCAGATCTGAAGAAGCCATCTGATCTGGGTCTTCATTGTTTGTCATTCAGTTTATGAATTTGCTGTAATGATTTGCATCAAGACATCTGATTGGTTGATAAGCAGTGGTGGGTGTGGCATATATAAATATTCAGTAGGTCAAGGGTAAAGATGCCTAGAAATACTACATCTGAAAATGTTGTCTGTTTTTGTTGTTTGCTGCATATACCTGCAAGCATTTCAAACCTATTTTTGCATACCTGTAGGCAAACAATGTGGATGTTGATCAGACTGCTCCTAGAGGAGCATTGATCAGACTGCTCCTAGAGGAGCAGCCTGATCTGGATCCACACTGTTTGCAACAGTGACTTTTATAGAAACCAGCAGACAACAAAGCAGATGACAATGGCTGTGAGTGGCAATCACGGTTTACATGTCATGTAAATCATCTTTGCAACAGCAGTTAACCCTTCTCTTGCTGAATATTCATTTTAGCCACACCCATATCTGACTTTGAACCAATCACATTGCTTGATGTAATTTATTCCTACAAATTGATAAACTGAATACCAAACAGTGTAGATCCTGATCAGATGGCTTCTTCAGAAGCCATCTGATTGGGATCAACACTGTTTGCAAAGATAGGGGTGGTCGTGAACAGCAAGATAAGGTTTAATATATAATGTCAAGCATATTTTCTCCTGAATAAGAAGAACAAAATGCTTTGAAAATGTTGTCTGCAAGTTGTGACTAGCAGTTAAAGTGTTTATGTATGTCTCCCGTTACACTGAACTTTGTCCTTTTGCAGAATAAACAAACAATTACGAGCTTTATTAAAGGAAAAGAAAATTATTTGAAACTAAATACACCTGCGACAAAGCATGGAATTACTGAGGAGGAATATCATTGCATGACGTTTTGACCTTTTCTTGATGTGTAATGAAGTCATTCCTTAAACTGCTATAGGCCAATCCAAGTAAGGCCATATTTAAAAAATTCTTGGTTTGCTGTGCTCCTACCTACCCACACAGATTGCCCCCACCGAAAAAATATTTTTACCATTTTGAGAAAAAGATTTATTTTTTTTGAAATCCGGATTAAACTTTTTTTGAAATCCGGATTAAACTCAAATTTAACACACTAAGCCAAATTTCAAGAAGATGACATTCTTGTTTTTTTTTGGCTATTTTATTAGTTTTTTTTTTCAGAGAAAATCAGGCTTGACATTTCATTTGAATGGTAGACCATTCAAATGAAATTTCAAGCCTGATTTTCTCTGAAAAATCAGAAAATGAGTATTTGAAATGATGTTTCCAGTTGTTGTATGTTGCTTTAAGGGTCAAATATCTTTTCAGATCTAAAAAAAAAACCTACCTTCCTACCCACCTCACATATGATGGGCAGGAGCACAGCAAACAATTTTTTTTTAAGGATGGCCTAACTGTGGAAACTACATATGATTAATCATTTTGTCAAGATTTTCACTGTGTTCTATTCTGTTTTTAGCTATAAATTTGCTGCAGTAAATTCTGGCAACATTCTTTCATGACAATTGATCATTGAATATCATCTATGGTCATTCCCTTGAGTCTGCTTATTCAAGAAGGGCAGTTGTCAGGTTCTGGCAAAAGGATGTGCACTGTACTTATGTGTAAGCCTGCCAAAGAAAAGTGTTGTTAGGCTTGATATGACCTAATTGGGCTGTAAAACTCCAAACAAAACCATTCTTTTGAATATCATCTTTGGTCATTTCCTTTAATGTCATTTTATGTTCACGGGCCTCCGTGGCCTAGTGGTTAAGAGCGCTGACTCTTAGTCATTAGGTCTCTTACTGCTGTGGTTCGAGTCTCGCTTGGGTCACATGTGAGACACCAAGTTCTGCAACGGTAGGTCAGGTGGTTTTTCTCCAGGTACTTCAGTTTTGGCCCACCTCTGATTAATGATTGGCTGGATACGAGTGAAATAATCTTGAAAGGGCCGTAAAACCAAACCCCCCCAAAAAATCATTTTATGTTCATTTCCTTCACTGATTCGAGATGGATTTTTTTTCAGTTAATGTTGACAGAACATTGTATTGGTGATCCCTTATCCTGCTGTTCATGTTTTGTTTGTTTGATTTGAGGTCTAATGTTCCCTTCAACACTGTAAAGGTCATTTTGGAGACATTGCTTCCAATTTTGTGAGACTTTTACCCAACATTGAGATGAAATGACATCTCAAGCTCTGCCGCCCATTGAAACCAGTAGGGTTCATAAGCATGGACTCGCACCCCTTTGCCTGGGCAGGCTTAGATCCTCTAAGTGGTTTACCAGTACTCGTGTGCGGGTCGGTTTCAGCTCTGTGTGGAAGCATCATGCAGCCCATCTATTTCTTCAAGCCCCGATGGGCAGGGGCCGCCTGCTATTCATGACAACTACCTTTGCAAACAGTGTAGATCCAGATCAGATGGCTTTTTCAACAGATCAGATGACATCTGATCAGGATCTACACTGTCATTCAGTTTACAATTTTGAATGAATAAATTACATCAAGTAATTGGATTGGTTGAAATGTAAATGGATGCGGGTAAATTAGTTTATGCAGCAGGATAAGGGTTAAACACCCTTCCCAGGAAAAATGTGGGTTAGATTTATCATAATGGATCACCTCATCACTATCTTAACAGTGTTGTCTAGGCCATTAACCAATTTTGTACAGGAAACCCCAAAACGGGTGGGTGGCAAATAGTGCAGGCCCAGATCGGACGTCGCAGAATGCGGCGTCTGATCAGGGCTTACACTGTTTGCAAAATTTTCAGCCAATTTCCAAATAGTTTTTGAAGAAAACTTAACCTGACACACCTAAATTTTCAAATGGACTCCTGCAATATATAAGGAAGAAGATTCCATCTGGTACAAAAAGGGTTAAACTTCATTATCATAACAAACAAACAAGCGAAACAAACAAAAAGCATTAGATACATATATGGTACATCAAAATTCAAACAATGAACATCCTGCTTCAATCCAGGGATGAAAGGGCAATCCAAGAATCCCTGTGTGAAATTAGAAACAGTTTTCTCTTTTGTTTTGTTAGCTCACCTGTCACGTAGTGACAAGGTGAGCTTTTGGGATCACTTTTTGTCCGTCGTCCGTCGTGCGTCCGTGCGTCCGTGCGTGCGTGCGTGCGTGCGTCCGTGCGTGCGTCCGTAAACTTTTCTTCAAACGACATCTCCTCCTAAACCACTGATTGGATTTTGACCAAACTTCACAGGAATGATCCTTAGGTGGTCCCCTTTCAAAGTTGTTCAAATGGTTCCGGTCCGTTGCACATATAGGTCACAGTAGCCAAAAATAGATTTTTTTCACCGAAAACTTAAAAAATCTTCTTCTCTGAAACCGCAAGGCCCAGGTCTTTGATATTTGGTATGAAGCTTCATCTAGTGGACCCCTACCAAGATTGTTCAAATTATAGTGCTGGGACGAAAAATGCCCCCACACGGGGGCCCTTTGGTTTTACATGGGCTTATATAGGGAAAATCTTTAAAAATCTTCTTCTCTGAAACCGCAAGGCCCAGATCTTTGATATTTGGCATGAAGCTTCATCTAGTGGACCCCTACCAAGATTGTTCAAATTATAGTGCTGGAGCTAAAAATGCCCCCGCACGGGGGCCCTTTGGTTTTACATGGGCTTATATAGGGAAAATCTTGAAAAATCTTCTTCTCTGAAACCGCAAGGCCCAGGTCTTTGATATTTGGTATGAAGCTTCATCTAGTGGACCCCTACCAAGATTGTTCAAATTATAGTGCTGGGGCCAAAAATGCCCCCGCACGGGGGCCCTTTGGTTTTACATGGGCTTATATAGGGAAAATCTTTAAAAATCTTCTGATCTGAAACCGCAAGGCCCAGGTCTTTGATATTAGGTATGAAGCTTTATCTAGTGGACCCCTACCAAGATTGTTCAAATTATAGTGCTGAAGCTAAAAATGCCCCCGCACGGGGGCCCTTGTGTTTTACATGGGCTTATATAGGGAAAATCTTGAAAAATCTTCTTCTCTGAAACCGCTAGGCCCAGGTCTTTGATAATTGGTATGAAGCTTCATCTAGTGGACCCCTACCAAGATTGTTCAAATTATAGTGCTGGGGCCAAAAATGCCCCCGCACCAGGGCCCTTTTGTTTTACAAAGGCTTATATAGGGAAAATCTTTAAAAATCTTCTTCTCTGAAACTGCAAGGCCCAGGTCTTTGATATTTGGTATGAAGCTTCATCCAGTGGACCCCTACCAAGATTGTTCAAATTATAGTGCTGGGGCCAAAAATGCCCCCCGCACGGGGGCCCTTTGGTTTTACATGGGCTTATATAGGGAAAATCTTGAAAAATCTTCTTCTCTGAAACCGCAAGGCCCAGGTCTTTGATATTTGGTATGAAGCTTCATCTAGTAGACCCCTACCAAGATTGTTCAAATTATAGTGCTTGGGCCAAAAATGCCCCTGCACCAGGGCCCTTTTGTTTTACATGGGCTTACATCGGGAAAATCTTGAAAAATCTTCTTCTCTGAAACTGCAAGGCCCAGGTCTTTGATATTTGGTATGAAGCTTCATCTTGTGGACCTCTACCAAGATTGTTCAAATTATAGCCCTGGGGCCAAAAATGCCCCCGCTCTGGGGCCCTTTGGTTTTACATAGACTTACATAGGGAAAATCTTGAAAAATCTTCTTCTCTGAAACCACAAGGCTTAGGTCTTCGATATTTGTTATGAAGCTTCAGCTAGTGGACCTCTATAAAGATTGTTCAAATTATAGCCCTGAGACCAAAAATGCCCCCGCCATGTGGCCCTTTGGTTTTACATAGACTTATATAGGGAAAATCTTTTAAAATCATCTTCTCTGAAACACAAGGCTTAGGTCTTTGATATTTGTTATGAAGCTTCAGCTAGTGGACCTCTACCAAGATTGTTCAAATTATAGCCCTGGGGCCAAAAATGCCCCCGCTCCGGGGCCCTTTGGTTTAACACAAACTTATATAGGGAAAATCTTGTTTTACATAGACTTCTATATGCAGGGTAAACCTTTAAAATCTTCTTCTCTGAAACCAGAAAGCCCAGGACTTTCATATTCGATATGAAGCTTCATCTTGTGGACCGCTACCAAGATTGTTCAAATTTTAGCCCTGGGGCCAAAATTGACCCTGCCCGGGGCCCACTTGTTATGCTTTGGATCAGGTGAGCGAACCAGGGCCCTCTGGGCCCTCTTGTATAACATTTTGCAGGCAAACAAGCTGTGGAAGTTTGAAAATTTATATCTGAATTTTGCAGAGGAGGCAAGCTGTGCGATAGTGAAGTTTCTGGAAATTGAATCCACGGAGGAGTCGAGTGCTGGCTGGATGCTGCTCAGTACCATCAATCTATTATCCATGGGCTCACAGGCTCTCATTGATTGTATGACTGCTGCATCACTGCCCTCCACGATTGTGAAATGTTTGTACCTGTTCTTTGATCTTCCGGACCTAGAAAACCCAGATGCATTAGAGGCAGGATGTGAGTTCTCACCCAGGGAAAGGAGGGTGCTGCTACAGAAAATGTTTGTTCAGGTATAGTCAATACCTCATTGTTCAAAGTTGGTGGTTTATGCAATTTTAACCCTTAAAGAGCAGCAATCACATCTGGGCCCAGTTGTTCAAAGCCTTGTTAGCTTAACAAGCTCGATAGTGATCAAATTGTTAACTACACTAGCATGTACAATATCTAGAATTTTATTTTTGCCGAAAAAATGTGAGCAGCTTTTGCATATGCAAATGCATAAGCTTCTCGCTTATTTTCGACAAAAATATTAGTATATTTGCCACATTTTATGATCAAAGTTTTAACGATTGGTTAACTAACGACATTGTTAGTTTTGAACAACTGGTCCCTGGATTTCAACTCATCTGAGCAAACAGTGCTCATGGTGGACTGTTGTGATCACACTTTGTCCATCTACTCCTAAACCGGTAAATGGATCTTGAAATAATTTCACAGGAATGTTCCATTGGTGACCTGCTACCAAAAATAGCTAAAATGGTTCAACTTCGCTGAAGAAAATGGCCACCAGAGCTAAAGATAGAAAAACCTTAAACCCTTTCCCGAATGCCAACTTTTCGACTCATCCATATTGAAAGCACCTGTAGACAACAAATTTGAAATTGGTTCAAATGAGCTGAAGCTTAACCCTTATCATGCTGTTCACAACAACCCCTATCTTTGCAAACAGTGTTGATCCAGATCAGATGGCTTCTGAAGAAGCCATCTGACCAGGATCTACACTGTTTGGCATTCAGTTATTGAATTTGTAGCAATCAAGTACATCAAGTAATTTGATAGGGTGATAGACAGATATGGGTGTGGCTTAAATGAATATTCAGCAAGATAAGGGTTAAGTTCTCTGATAGGGAAGAAAACATTGTAAAGAATTTTGTCATTGTATAAAGTCGGTATAAAGAGGGTTGTCTCTGCTATTCACTCAGGAACTTTGGTTCCAATATCATGAGACCTTACATTAACCCTTTTCTTGCTGAATATTCATTTAAGCCACACCCATTTCTGTCTGTCAACCAATCAAATTACTTGATGTAATTTATTGCTACAAATTCATAAACTGAATACCAAACAGTGTAGATCCTGATCAGATGGCTTCTTCATTGTTTGAAAGATAAGGCATATCCAGGTTCAGCAGGACAAAGAATAAGGCTTTTAGTAGAATGCATATCCGGCATTTCCTGATAATGACTCTCATAATAAAGCTTTTTACAAATTAAAGTTCAAAGCAGAAAATATGTCACAGAAATTGAGGACATTTTAAATTTCCTGGTAGAAGCCTCTGTTGTGTTGCGGGTAAGTATCTCGCTTCATAAAACAAGCATCATGGGTCAATTTCTGGGCTTCTCCAGGATTTCAGACGAGTCTTTTAACCTTTCCTTTAAGAGTAGACCCCTTTCACGTAGTGACGAGGTGAGCTTTTGTGATCACTTTTTGTCCGTCGTCCGTGCGTGCGTGTGTGCGTAAACTTTTCTTCAAACAACATCTCCTCCTAAACCACTGATCGGATTTTGACCAAACTTCACAGGAATGATCCTTAGGTGGTCCCCTTTCAAAGTTGTTCAAATGGTTCCGGTCTGTTGCACATCTAGGTCACAGGAGCTAAAAATAGATTTTTTAAATGAAAACTTTAAAAATCTTCTTCTCTGAAACCGCAAGGCCCAGGTCTTCGATATTTGGTATGAAGCTTCATCTAGTGGACCTCTACCAAGATTGTTCAAATTATAGTCCTGGGTTGAAAATTGTCCCCGCCCCGGGGTCCTTTGGTTTTACATAGGCTTATATTGGGAAAATCTTTAAAAATCTTCTTCTCTGAAACCGCAAGGCCCAGGTCTTTGATATTTGGTGTGAAGCTTCACCTAGTGGACCCCTACCAAGATTGATCAAATTATAGCCCTGGGGCCAGAAATGCCCCCGCCCCGGGGGCCTTTGGTTTTACATATGCTTATATAGGGAAAATCTTTAAAAATCTTCTTTTCTGGAACCGCAAGACCCAGATCTTGGATATTTGGTGTGAAGCTTCATCTAGTGGACCCCTTTCAAGATTGTTCAAATTATAGCCCTGGGGCCAAAACCGCCCCCGCCCCAGGGGCCTTTGGTTTTACATAGGCTTATATAGGGAAAATCTTTAAAAATCTTCTTCTCTGGAACCGCAAGGCCAAGATCTTGGATATTTGGTATGAAGCTTCATCTAATGGACCTCTTTCAAGATTGTTCAAATTATAGCCCTGGGGCCAAAAATGCCCCCGCCCCAGAGGCCTATGGATTTACATAGGCTTATATAGGGAAAATCTTTAAAAATCTTCTTCTCTGAAACCGCAAGGCCCAGGTCTTTGATATTTTGTGTGAAGCTTCATCTAGTGGATCTCTACCAAGATTGTTCAAATTATAGCCCTGGGGCCAAAAATGCCACCGCCCCGGGGCCCTTTGGTTTTACTTGGGCTTATATAGGGAAAATCTGTAAAAATCTCCTTCTCTGAAACCGCAAGGCCGAGGTCTTTGATATTTGATATGAAGCTTCATCTAGTGGACCCCTACCAAGATTGTTCAAATTATTTTGCTTGGGCCAAAAATGCCCCCGCCCCGGGGCCCTTTGGTTTTACATGGGCTTATATAGGAAAATCTTCAAAAATCTTCTTCTCTCAAACAACAAGGCCCAGGTCTTTGCTATTTGGTATGAAGCTTCATCTAGTGGACCCCTACCAAGATTGTTCAAATTATAGTGCTGGGGCCAAAAATGCCCCCGCCCCGGTGCCCTTTGGTTTTACATAGGCTATGTAGGGAAAATCTTTAAACATCTTCTCTGAAACTGCAAGGCCAAGGTCTTTGATATTTGGTATGAAGCTTCATCTGGTGGACCTCTACCAAGATTGTTCAAATTATAGCCCTGGGACCAAAATGCCCCCCCCCCCCCCCCACACCCCCCACCCCCTCCGGGGCCCTTTGGTTTTACATAGACTTATAAAGGGAAAATCTTGAAAAATCTTCTTCTCTGAAACCACAAGGCCTAGGTCTTTGATATTTGGTATGGAGCTTCAGCTAGTGGACCTTTACCAAGATTGTTCAAATTATAGCCCTGAGGCCAAAAATGCCCCCGCCTCGGGGCCCTTTGGTTTTACATAGACTTATATAGGGAAAATCTTAAAAAAATTTTCTTCTGTGAAACCACAAGGCCTAGGTCTTCGATATTTGGTGTGAAATTTCATCTAGTGGACCTCTATCAAGATTGTTCAAATTATAGCATTGGGCCCAAAATGCCCCCGCCCCAAGACCCTTTGGTTTTACATAGACTTATATAGGATAATCTTTAAAAATCTTCTTCTCTGAAACTGCAAGACCCATGTCTTTGATATTTGGTATGGAGCTTCATCTAGTGGACAATCAAGCCTTTATTGATATTTGGTATGAAGCTTCACCTTTTTAGACCTCCCTCAACATTATACACATTATAACCTTGGGGTCAATAATGGCCCTCCCCAGGGCTCACTTGTTACTCTATGGATCAGGTGAGCGATCCAGGGCCATCATGGCCCTCTTGTTCAGCTGGACAGGGCTTATAGAAAAGCGAACAGGAATCTCGAAAAGTTATCTCCCTTTGAAAAATGGTGGAAAAATCTGGTGGGTGTTCCCATTCCCCTTAGTGGTAATTAACCAATCTTTCTCCAAGCCAAAGATTCGTTCCAAAAAAATTGTCATTATAAAGAACACTGTTGTTATTTGGAATACCAGTCTACAGAGGGTTTACTGCATTTATCAAGATTGTTTATTTCTCTTAACTTGTAGGTTTTGGTACGTCTAAGTAATCATGTATCCCCAGCGGAGGAGTTAGCAAGAAAAGATGATCTCAGTCTTCTGTTCAGTGCAATAACCAGTTGGTGTCCGACGCACAACATCATTTGGAGGAAGAGTGCCGGTGAGGTTCTAGTCACATTGTCACGACATGGTCTCACACAGAATGTTGTCAAGTACATTCATGGTAGGTTGTATGATTTTACATTTATACAAGAGCTATCACTCATGGCTGTTCTATATTAAATTTTTGTAAGTTTTAAAAAGTTAAGGTGTTTGGCCAGCCTTGGTGAGCAAACTACCAAATCATGCAACAAGTTTCATGGATTTCGTATATTACGACAGTGAGAACAGGAATCTTTTTTTTTTTCTATATCAATGCATGGTTGCTTATTTGGATGCATGCCCAAATTCTGACCAAGAGGTCATGAGTTAATATTGTTAGGCGATGTCCTTTCTAAGGTATTGCTCATGGACTATTTTCAACATTCATTGCATCCTTTCCACTGATTCAAGAATGACAATTGTCAGCCATGTGATAATGTTAAAATAATTGGTATTAAAGCTTCATCATTTGCATTTACCATACTGAATACAGCACAGCCCCTTTATTGTGCCACCTATGGGATTCAAACAAAAGACATAGCCACAGTGCGCCCACTATTAATCTGCAGCAGAATTCATAGTAAAATGAACATATGGGGACCATTGCTTGTTAGCACTGTGTCGAAAAGTGCTTTACAGTGTGTAGCATTTTAATTAGCATTTTAATGTGTAGCATTTGAATCTTAACATAAACAAGCCAATGCACTGCTTGTCATTTTATAGCAGAATTTTAGAAACTATGAGAATACACAGGGATACTTTATAGCCCCGCTTAGACTTATGCCCCTTGGTATGTTTTCAAATTTTACCATTCTTGAAAATTTTCATAACAGATTTCTCAGGAACTATGGAAGCTAGAAAGCTGAAACTTCCTATAAACATGGACTTTGGATGTATGGTGTATAGGGGACAGGGGTCCATATCTCTTTGAGTTATGTCCCATGATAGGTTTTCAAATTTTAAAATGCATTTTGCTTCTTAACTTATAAGTGGGACTCACAAACATGAGACCAAGTGTAGCATAAGTTTCATTAAGTAGGACCACTTCAATGGAACTTATACTACACTTGGTCTCTAAACTCTAAAATAAGGAATGTTTTGTAGCAGAATAGTGACCAAGGGCCCATAACTCTTGGAGTTATGTCCCTTGGTAGATTTTAAAATTTTGCCATTCTTGATGTCATTTCAGATAAAGGATGTGTGAGGCACTGTGTCGAGAACATGCAGAGAGCTCAGGATTTATCTCCCCTTGACCTTGTTGAGATGTTTGTCACTGTATTCTGTTTTCTCAAAGACTCTAGTGAAGTTTCACAAACACTACTGGATGATTTCAGGGCATGTCTAGGCTACAATTATTTGACTGAGTTTATTCTCAGGTAATTTACTTTACCAAATATGAGGTCAGACGTTTAACCCATTGTATGTGGGAAACCCCTAAAGGGGTATTTGGCAAACAGTGCAGGCCCAGATCAGACGCCGCAGAATGCGGCGTCTGATCAGGGCCTACACTATTTGCTAAGAGAATTTTCCGTCAAAAATGGAATAGAAATGAAAAAATAGGCCTGACACCCCTTGTATGACAAATGGACTTGTCCAACATATAACAATGGAAGAGTCCACTAGTATACAATGGGTTAAGGGGAATATATATACCTGGCTTATTTTATGCCATTTTTACAAGGGAGATAATTTCCAGGACTTCCTGTTGATTGTCCTATAATCTTAAACCCTCTAGAAAGGTGTCTACTTTTAGAGGAAAGAATTTGCTCCTTAAGATTTCCTTTAAGAGTCGACTGGACAAAAATATTTTTTAAAGAATTGCCTGCCCTGAAGGTGCACCCATTCTCCTTAAGAAGCAGTCATGGAAATTGCACTCCCTTGCACTTGCAAAAATTGTTTCTGCCCTACGGAACGTTAATAGATGTCTGGATGTGGTTATGTCACATGCTGTTAGTGTGGGTTCCCAGAACTCTTTGACATAAATTGTCAATAAAGTCGCCACTTAGATGGAAAGGAAAAACACAGAGAAAAAGACAGGTCATGAGAAAAAAAGAAAGAAAAATGGAGTGTGTAAATGTGTAAATGCAAATACTGTGTATTTACGTTTTTTATTTTTTTGTTGTTTTTTTAGCTCACCTGTCACGTAGTGACAAGGTGAGCTTTTGTGATCACTTTTTGTCCGTCGTCCGTTGTGCGTGCGTGCATCCGTGCGTGCGTGCATCCGTAAACAATTTCAAATAAGTATATCTCTAATACCCCATGGTCAATCTTGATCAAATTTCATGGGAAGCATCATCAGGTAGGGGGAAAGGCTGCATAAGGTTTTTGGGCTGATCAGATTGGAATTCTGGTTGCCATGGCAACATATAGCTCCCATAGACTATCAATGGGAAAAAATTAAAATATCTTCTTCTCTGAAACCACAGGGCCCAGAGCTTAGATATTAAGCATGTATTAACTGTCAGTGGTCACCTACATAATTCCTGCCAATCATGCCCCGGGGGTCCAAATTGGCCACACCCCGGGGCCCCTTCGCTCCCATAGACTCATATTGGAACAAAAAGCTTAAAAAATCTTCTTCTCAGAAACCACAGGGCCCAGAGCTTAGATATTTAGCATGTAGCAACAGCAAGTGGTCACCTATATAATTCCTGCCAATCATGCCCCTGGGGTCAAAACGGGCCGTGCCCCGGGGCCCTATAGCTCCTATAGACTCATAATGGAAAAAAGCTTCACAAATCTTCTTCTCTGAAATCACAGGGCCCAGAGCTGAGATATTTGGCATGTAGCAACGGCAAGTGGTCACCTACATAATTCCTGCCAATCATGCCCCTGGGGTCCAAATTGGCCACACCCCGGGGCCCCTTAGCTCCCATAGACTCATAATGGAAAAAAAGCTTAAAAAATCTTCTTCTCTGAAACCACAGGGCCCAGAGCTTAGATATTTAGAATGTAGCAACGGCCAGTGGTCACCTACATAATTCCTGCCAATCATGCCCCTGGGTTCCAAATGGGCCACGCCCGGGGCCTTATTGCTCCCATAGACTCATAATGGAACAAAAAGCTTCAAAAATCTTCTTCTCGTAAACCACAGGGCCCAGAGCTTAGATATTTAGAATGTAGCAACGGCAAGTGGTCACCTACATAATTCCTGCCAATCATGCCCCTGGGGTCCAAACGGGCAACGCCCCGGGGCCCTTTAGCTCCTATAGACTCATATTGGAAAAAAGCTTCAAAAATCTTCTTCTCTGAAACCACACGGCCCAGAGCTTAGATATTTAGCATGTAGCAATGGCAAGTGGTCACCTACATAAATCCTGCCAATCATGCCTGTGGGGTCCTAAAGGGCCACGCCCCGGGGCCCCTTAGCTCCCATAGACTCATAATGGAAAAAAGATTAAAAAATCTTCTTCTCTGAAACCACAGGGCCCAGAGTTTAGATATTTAGCATGTAGCAACGGCAAGTGGTCACCTACATAATTCCTGCCAATCATGCCCCTGGGGTCCAAATGGGCCATGCACCGGGGCCCCTTAGCTCCCATAGACTCGTAATGGAAAAAAGCTTCAAAAATCTTCTCTGAAACACAGGGCCCAGAGTTTAGATATTTAGCATGTAGCAACAGCAAGGGGGCCCCTTAGCTCCCATAGACTCAGAATGGAAAAAAGATTAAAAAATCATCTTCTCTGAAACCACAGGGCCCAGAGCTTAGATAATTGGCATGTAGCCATGGCAAGTGGTCACCTACATAATTCCTGCCAATCATGCCCCTGGGTTCCAAACGGGCCACGCCCCGGGCCCTTTAGCTCCTATAGACTCATAATAGAAAAAAGCTTAAAAAATCTTCTTCTCTGAAATCACAGCGCCCAGAGCTTAGATATATAGTACGTAGCAACGGCAAGTGGTCACCTATATTATTCCTGCCAATCATGCCCCTATAGCTCCTATAGACATATATTGGAAAAAAAAAAGCTTCAAAAATCTTCTTCTCTGAAACCACAGGGTCCAGAGCTTAGATATTTAGCATGTAGCAAAGGCAAGTGGTCACCTACATAAATCCTGCCAATCATGCCCGTGGGGTCCAAATGGGCCACGCCCCGGGGCCCCTTTGCTCCCATAGACTCATAATGGAACAAAAAGCTTCAAAAATCTTCTTCTCGGAAACCACAGGGCCCAGAGCTTAGATATTTAGAATGTAGCAACGGCAAGTGGTCACCTACATAATTCCTGCCAATCATGCCCCTGGTGTCCAAACGGGCAACGCCCCTGGGCGCTTTAGCTCCTATAGACTCATAATGGAAAAAAGCTTCAAAAATCTTCTTCTCTGAAACCACAGGGCCCAGAGCTTAGATATTTAGCATGTAGCAATGGCAAGTGGTCACCTACATAAATCCTGCCAATCATGCCCGTGAGGTCCAAATGGGCCACGCCCCGGGGCCCCTTAGCTCCCATAGACTCATAATGGAAAAAAGATTAAAAAATCTACTTCTCTGAAACCACAGGGCCCAGAGTTTAGATATTTAGCATGTAGCAACGGCAAGTGGTCACCTACATAATTCTTGCCAATCATGCCCCTGGGGTCCAAATGGGCCATGCACCGGGACCCCTTAGCTCCCATAGACTCGTAATGGAAAAAAAGCTTCAAAAATCTTCTTCTCTGAAACACAGGACCCAGAGTTTAGATATTTAGCATGTAGCAACGGCAATTGGTCACCGACATAATTCCTGCCAATCATGCCCCTGGGTTCCGAATGGGCCACGTGCCGGGGCCCCTTTGCTCCCAAAGACTCATAATGAAAAAAAACTTAAAAAATCTTCTTCTCTGAAACCACAGGGCCCAGAGCTTAGATATTTAGTACGTAGCAACGGCAAGTGGTCACCTATATAATTCCTGCCAATCCTGCCCCTGGGGTCCAAAAGGGCTTTAGCTCCTTTAGACTCATAATGGAAAAAAAAGCTTCAAAAATCTTCTTCTCTGAAACCACAGGGCCCAGAGCTTAGATATTTAGCATGTAGCAATGGCAAGTGGTCACCTACATAAATCCTACCAATCATGCCCGTGGGGTCCAAATTTGGCCACGCCCCGGGGCCCTTTAGCTCCCATAGACTCAGAATGGAAAAAAGATTAAAAAATCTTCTCTGAAACCACAGGGCCCAGCGCTTAGATAATTAGCATGTAGCAACGGCAAGTGGTCACCTACATAATTCCTGCCAATCATGCCCCTGGGTTCCAAACGGGCCACGCCCCGGGCCCTTTAGCTCCTATAGACTCATAATAGAAAAAAGCTTAAAAAATCTTCTTCTCTGAAATCACAGCGCCCAGAGCTTAGATATACAGTACGTAGCAATGGCAAGTGGTCACCTATATAATTCCTGCCAATCATGCCCCTATAACTCCTATAGACATATAATGGAAAAAAAAAAGCTTCAAAAATCTTCTTCTCTGAAACCACAGGGTCCAGAGCTTAGATATTTAGCATGTAGCAATGGCAAGTGGTCACCTACATAAATCCTGCCAATCATGCCCGTGGGGTCCAAATGGGCCATGCCCCGGGGCCCCTTAGCTCCCATAGACTCATAATGGATAAAAGATTAAAAAATCTTCTTCTTTGAAACCACAGGGCCCAGAGCTTAGATATTTGGCATGTAGCGACGGCAAGTGGTCACCTACATAATTCCTGCCAATCATGCACCTGGGGTCCAAACAGGTGAGCGATATAGGGCCATTGGGCCCTCTTGTTTGGTTTTACGGCCCTTTCAAGATTATTTCACTCATATCAAGCTGATCGTTAATCAGAGGTGGGCGAAAACAGGAGTACCCGGAGAAAACCACTTGACCATCCTTTGCAGAACTTGGCGTCTCACATATGACGTGTTCTCATGTTAGTTTATACTAATTTATTTTAGTTCGATTGCAATGAAAGCTTCAAGCATATTGAATCACACTCAGACACTCATTATGGGTGTTTAAACACGCGCAACAGTGAGGCATGTGGTTCGAGCCTCGCTCGGGTCACATGTGAGACGCCAAGTTCTGCAACGGAAGGTCAGGTGGTTTTTCTCCGGGTACTCTGGTTTTCGCCCACCTTTGATTAATGATCGGCTCGATATGAGTGAAATAATCTTGAAAGGGCCGTAAAACCCTTACGGCCCAAACAAAAAAAAAAAAAAAACCATTGAGGCAGTGGCTATTACATTATTGCTACCCATTTACACCTGGGTGGAGTGGGCAGTGTCATTACATGTCTTGCCCAAGGACACACCTCGATACCGGTGGCCGGATTCGAACGCACAACCTCTTGATCATAAGTCGAACGCCTTAACCACTGGGCTAGCGAGGCTGATGATATGTTGCAGCTGAAGTATGACTTCTTGTCCTCATGCTTCCTCTAGAACCCTTGTATATATGCTGACAGCAAAAGCTCTGTATACAGAAAAAAATCATATATTTGGACCACACTGGTAAACTGTTTAGTAGGTCTAAGCCTGCCCGGGCAAAGTGGTGTGAGTATAACTGTCACTGCATATAAACCCTAGCAGTTTGGTTGGGTGGTAGGGCATTTCATCTCAATATAAGGGAAAAAGTCCCACAAAGTTGGTAACAATGTCTCCAAAATGACCTACCGGTAAATAGTGTTGACAAGGATGTAAAACCTCAACACAAATAAATAAAATACATATTTATTGTGTGTATCAATCTGAATAGCAGCAAAGTCTTTAGTCTTGTTAAGAAGTCAAATATGAGTTCATTGGTAATTTGAGACTTCGTTTTTAGGAAAAATGTAACCCAGTAATTTTACCCTTGAAACACCAATCATGACAAGCAGACAGCATTTTGCTTGTGTTTATTTTTAGCTCACCTGAGCCGAAGGCTCAAGGTGAGCTATTGTGATCGGTCAATGTCCGTCGTCCGTCGTGTGTCGTGCGTCGTGCGTTGTGCGTCGTGCGTCTGTCAACAATTTACTTACATGACATCTCCTCCTAAACCAGTGAATAGATTTTGATATAATTTCACAGGAATGTTGCTTGAGTGACCCTCTTTCAAAATTACCTAAATCGTTCCGCTCCGTTAAACAAAATGGCCGCCAGAGCTAAAAATAGAAAAACCTTTAAATGACATCTCTTCCTAGGCAAATAGCCCGATTTGAAAATAGTTTCACAGGAACGTTCCTTGAGTGACCCTCTTTCAAAATTGCCTAAATCGTTCCGCTCCGTTAAACAAAATGGCCGCCAGAGCTAAAAATAGAAAAACCTTTAAATGACATCTTCTTCTAGGCAAATGGCTCGATTTGAAAATAACTTCACAGGAATGTTCCTTGAGTGACCCTCTTTCAAAATTGCCTAAATCGTTCCGCTCCGTTAAACAAAATGGCCGCCAGAGCTAAAAATAGAAAAACCTTTAAATGACATCTCCTCCCAGGCAAATGGCCCAATTTGAAAATAATTTCACAGGAACGATCCTTTAGTGAGCCTCTTTCAAAATTGCCTTAATCATTCTGCTCCGTTAAACAAAATGGCCGCCAGAGCCAAAAATAGAAAAACCTTTAAATGACATCTCCTCCTAGGCAAATGGCCCGATTTGAAAATAATTTCACAGGAATGTTGCTTGAGTGACCCTCTTTCAAAATTACCTAAATCGTTCCGCTCCGTTAAACAAAATGGCCGCCAGAGCTAAAAATAGAAAAACCTTTAAATGACATCTCTTCCTAGGCAAATGGCCCGATTTAAAAATAATTTCACAGGAACGTTCCTTGAATGACCCTCTTTCAAAATTGCCTAAATCGTTCCGCTCCGTTAAACAAAATGGCCACCAGAGCTAAAAATAGAAAAACCTTTAAATGACATCTTCTTCTAGGCAAATAGCTCGATTTGAAAATAACTTCACAGGAATGTTCCTTGAGTTACCCTCATTCAAAATTGCCTAAATCGTTCCGCTCCGTTAAACAAAATGGCCACCTGAGCTAAAAATAGAAAAACCTTTAAATGACATCTCCTCCTAGGTAAATGGCCCAATTTGAAAATAATTTCACAGGAACGTTCCTTGAGTGAGCCTCTTTCAAAATTGCCTTAATCATTCTGCTCCGTTAAAGAAAATGGCCGCCAGAGCCAAAAATAGAAAAACCTTTAAATGACATCTCCTCCTAGGCAAATGGCCCGATTTGAAAATAATTTCACAGGAATGTTGCTTGAGTGACCCTCTTTCAAAATTACCTAAATCGTTCCGCTCCATTAAACAAAATGGCCACCAGAGCTAAAAATAGAAAAACCTTTAAATGACATCTCTTCCTAGGCAAATGGCCCTTATTGAAAATAATTTCACAGGAACGTTCCTTGAGTGACCCTCTTTCAAAATTGCCTAAATCGTTCCGCTCTGTTTAACAAAATGGCCACCAGAGCTAAAAATAGAAAAACCTTTAAATGACATCTTCTTCTAGGCAAATGGCTCGATTTGAAAATAACTTCACAGGAATGTTCCTTGAGTGACCCTCTTTCAAAATTGCCTAAATCGTTCTGCTCCGTTAAACAAAATGGCCTCCAGAGCTAAGAATAGAAAAACCTTTAAATGGCATCTCCTCCTAGGCAAATGGCCCAATTTGAAAATAATTTCACAGGAACGCTCCTTGAGTGAGCCTCTTTCAAAATTGCCTTAATCATTCTGCTCCGTTAAACAAAATGGCCGACAGAGCCAAAAATAGAAAAACCTTTAAATGACATCCTCTCCTAGGCAAATGGCCCGATTTGAAAATGATTTAACAGGAATGTTGCTTGAGTGACCCTCTTTCAAAATTACCTAAATCGTTCCGCTCCGTTAAACAAAATGGCCGCCAGAGCTAAAAATAGAAAAACCTTTAAATGACATCTCTTCCTAGGCAAATGGCCCAATTTGAAAATAATTTCACAGGAACGTTCCTGGAGTGACCGACCCTCTTTCAAAATTGCCTAAATTGTTCTGCTCCGTTAAACAAAATGGCCGCCAGAGCTAAAAATAGAAAAACCTTTAAATGACATCACATCTAGGCAAATGGCTCGATTTGAAAATAACGTCACAGGAATGTTCCTTGAGTGACCCTCTTTCAAAATTGCCTAAATCGTTCTGCTCCGTTAAACAAAATGGCCACCAGAGCTAAAAATAGAAAAACCTTTAAATGACATCTCCTCCTAGGCAAATGGCCCAATTTGAAAATAATTTCACAGGAACGTTCCTTGAGTGAGCCTCTTTCAAAATTGCCTTAATCATTCTGCTCCGTTAAACAAAATGGCCACCAGAGCCAAAAATAGAAAAACCTTTAAATGACATCTCCTAGGCAAATGGCCCGATTTGAAAATAATTTCACAGGAATGTTGCTTGAGTGACCCTCTTTCAAAATTGCCTAAATCGTTCCGCTCCGTTAAACAAAATGGCCACCAGATATAAAAATAGAAAAACCTTCAAATGACATCTCCTCCTATGCAAATGGCCCGATTTGAAAATAACTTCACAGGAATGTTCCTTGAGTGACCCTCTTTCAAAATTGCCTAAATTGTTCCACTCTGTTAAACAAAATGGCCACCAGAGCTAAAAATAGAAAAACATTTAAATGACATCTCCTCCAAGGCAAATGGCACGATTAGGAAATAATTTCACAGGAACGTTCGTCGAGTGACCCTTTTTCAAAATTGTCTAAATCGTTTCGCTCGTTAAACAAAATGGCCACCAGAGCTAAATATAGAAAAACCTTTAAATGACATCTTCTCCTAGGCAAAGAGCCCGATTTGAAAATAATTTCACGGGAATGTTCCTTGAGTGACCCTCTTTCAAAATTGCCTAAACTGTTCCGCTCTGTTAAACAAAATGGACACCACAGCTAAAAATAGAAAAACCTTCAAATTCCACTACAATGAAAAATAACCTCCAAAGAAAAATCTTTGGTCCACATCTCCTTAAAGCAGTGAATCCTTCATTTCCATAAGCTTTGAAACATCTTGGATTCAGGTGAGCGATTCAGGGCCATCATGGCCCTCTTGTTCAGAGAAAGTAAGTGTTAGTCTTTACATTATATACAGTGAAACTTCGATGGCTCGAACACCGATGGCTCGTTTACCACTGTTGTCTTGAACTCCTTCCTGAGTCCCTAAGAATAATTTTTTATAACTGCAGATATAAAAATATAGGGGATAATTTTTATCCCCCGACCGAATAGGTTCGGGGGATATAGCGATCAGCCTGGCGTCCGTCTGTGCGTCTGTCCGAGCGCATCCGTGGGCAGATTTTGGGTAGACACAAGTTGGGTACTTGCCGTTTATTCCGTTGTTGTCCAAGATAAGTAGTCAGTAGCCTGTTGGGTACTTTGTTGCTTGTTGGGTATTTTTGAATGGGAATTTAACATGCCGGTACCCAACAAGTGTCCATCTGTAAGAACGTCCGTGCGTCCGTCCGTCCGTCCGTCCGTAGACACAACCTTGTGATGGCCATAACTCCTATACCCTTTGAGATTCATTGATGGTTCTTGGCACAATTGTTCACAAGGCTGAGACGGTGTGTCATGCGCAAGAACCAGAACTCTGGATGTCATACTTTTTTAGTTATCTCCTCTTTTAATAAAATAGAATGACTACTTTGTGATGGCGATAACTCCAATACCCTTTGAGATATATTGATGGTACCTGGCACAGTTGTTCACAAGGCTGAGACGGAGTGTCATGCACAAGAACCACAACTCTGGTTGCCATGGTTTTGGAGTTATCTCCCCTTCCAATAAAATAGAGTGACAACCTTGTGATGGCCATAACTCCTATACCCTTTGAGATTCATTGATGGTTCTTGGCACAATTGTTCACAAGGCTGAGATGGCGTGTCATGCGCAAGAACCAGAACTCTGGATGCCATACTTTTTAGCTCACCGTCACGTAGTGACGAGGTGAGCTTTTGGGATCACTTTTTGTCCGTCATCCGTCCGTCCGTCCGTCCGTAAACAATTTCTTTAAACGACATCTCCTCCTAAACCACTGATCGGATTTTGACCAAACTTCACAGGAATGATCCTTAGGTGGTCCCCTTTCAAAGTTGTTCAAATGGTTCCGGTCCGTTGCACATCTAGGTCACAGGAGCCAAAAATAGATTTTTTTCACCAAAAACTTAAAAAATCTTCTTCTCTGAAACCACAAGGCCCAGGTCATTGATATTTGGTATGAAGCTTCATCTAGTGGACCCCTACAAAGATTGTTCAAATTATAGTGCTGGGGCCAAAAATGCCCCCGCCCCGGGGCCCTTTGGTTTTACATAGGCTTATATAGGGAAAATCTAAAAAAATCTTCTTCTCTGAAACCACAAGGTCCAGGACTTGGATATTTGGTATGAAGCTTCATCTAGTGGACCCCTACCAAGATTGTTCAAATTATAGTGTGGACAAAAAATGCCCCCGCCATGGGGCCCTTTGGTTTTACATTGGCTTATATAGGGAAAATCTTTAAAAATCTTCTTCTCTGAAACCACAAGGCCCAGGTCTTTGATATTTGGTATGAAGCTTCATCTAGTGGACCCCTACCAAGATTTTTCAAATTATAGTGCTGGGGCCAAAAATGTCCCCGCCCCGGGGCCCTTTGGTTTGACATAGGCTTATGTAGGGAAAATCTTTAAAAATCTTCTTCTCTGAAACCGCAAGGCCCAGCACTTTGATATTTGGTATGAAGCTTCATCTAGTGGACCCCTCCCAAGATTGTTAAAATTATAGTGCTGGGACAAAAAATGCCCCCGCCACGGGGCCCTTTGGTTTTACATTGGCTTTTATGGGGGAAAAGTCTTTAAAAATCTTCTTCTCTGAAACCACAAGGCCCAGGTCTTTGATATTTGGTATGAAGCTTAACTAGTGGACCCCTACCAAGATTGTTCAAATTATAGTGCTTGGGCAAAAAATGCCCCTGTCCAGGGGCCCTTTGGTTTTACATGGCCTTATATAGGGAAAATCTTTAAAAATCTTCTTCTCTGAAACCGCAAGGCCCAGGACTTTGATATTTAGAATGAAGCTTCACCTAATGGACCTCTACCAAGATTGTTCAAATTATAGCCCTTGGGCCAAAAATGCCCCCGCCCCGGGGCCCTTTGGTTTTACATAGACTTATATAGGGAAAATCTTTAAAAATCTTCTTCTCTGAAACCACAAGGCCTAGGTCTTTTATATTTGGTATGAAGCTTCATCTAAAGGACCCCTAACAAGATTGTTCAAATTATAGTGCTGAGGCCAAAAATGTCCCCGCCCCAGGGCCCTTTGGTTTAACATAGGCTTATATAGGGAAAATCTTTAAAAATCTTCTTCTCTTAAACCGCAAGGCCCAGGACTTTGATATTGGGTATGAAGCTTCATCTAGTGGACCCCTACCAGGATTGTTCAAATTATAGTGCTGAGGCAAAAAATGCCCCCGCCCCGGGGCCCTTTGGTTTTACATAGGCTTATATAGGGAAAATCTTTAAAAATCTTCTTCTCTGAAACCGCAAGACCCAGGACTTTGATATTTGGTATGAAGCTACATCTAGTGGACCCCTACCAAGATTGTTCAAATTATAGCCCTTGGGCCAAAAATGCCCCTGCTCCGGGGCCCTTTGGTTTTACATAGACTTATATAGGGAAAATCTTTAAAAATCTTCTTCTCTGTAACCACAAGGCCTAGGTCTTTTATATTTGGTATGAAGCTTCTTCTAAAGGACCCCTACCAAGATGATTCAAATTATAGTGCTGGGGCCAAAATAGGCCTGCCCCGGCGTCCTTTGGTATTACATAGGGCTTATATAGGGATAATCTTTAAAAAATCTTCTTCTCTGAAACCATAAGGCCCAGGACTTCTAAATTTGGTATGAAGCTTCATTTAATGGACCTCTACCAAGATTGTTCAAATTATAGCCCTGGGGCCAAAAATGCCCCTGCTTTGGGGCCCTATGGTTTTACATAGACTAATATAGGGAAAATCTTTAAAAATATTCTTCTCTGAAACCACAAGGCCTGGGTCTTTGATATTTGGTATGAAGCTGCATCTAGTGGACCTCTATCAAGATTATTCAAATTATAGCCCTGAGACAAAAAATGGCCCCGCTCCGGGGCCCTTTGGTTTTACATAGTCTTATATAGGGAAATCTTTAAAAATCTTCTCTGAAACTGCAAGGCCAAGGCCTTTGATATTTAATATGGAGCTTTATCTAGTGGACCTCTACCAAGATTTTTCAAATCATAGCCCTGGGGACACAAATGCCCCCACCCCGGGGCCCTTTGGTTTTACATAGATTTATATAGCCCCGGGGCCATTTGGT
The DNA here is from genome assembly GCA_963580285.1 of Lucinisca nassula. NCBI lineage: Eukaryota > Metazoa > Mollusca > Bivalvia > Lucinida > Lucinidae > Lucinisca > Lucinisca nassula. The sequence goes on along the minus strand of OY757011.1, from coordinate 143,651,419 downwards.
TTTGCATAGGCTTATGTAGGGAATATCTTTAAAAAAAATCTTCTTCTCTGAAACTGCAAGGCCCAGGTTTTTGATATTTGATGTGTAGGTTCATCTAGTGGACCTTTGCCAAGATTGTTCAAATTATAGCCTTTGTTGATGTTTGGTATGAAGCTTCACCTTTAAGACCTCCCTCAACATTATGCACATTAAAGCCCTGGGGCCAATAATGGCCCTCTCTAGGGCCCACTTGTTACACTATGGATCTTGGCCCCCGCCCATAGGGGCTTGAAGAAATATATGGGCTGCATGATGCTTCCACGCAGAGCTGAATCCGGCCCGCACACTAGTACTGGTAAACCGCTTAGAGGATCTAAGCCTGTCCAGGAACTGCGGTGCGAGGCGGACTGTCCATGCTATTAAACCCTATTGGTTTCATTGGGCGACAGGGCTTGAGATGTCATTCCATCTCAATGTCGGGTAAAAGTCCCACAAAATTGGAAGCAACGTCTCCAAAATGACCTTTACAGTGTTGACGGGGACGTTAAACCTCAAATCAAACAAACAATACACTATGGATCAGGTGAGCGATCCAGGGCCATCATGGTCCTCTTGTTTAGTTATCTACCCTTTTAATAAAATAGAATGACTACATTTTGATGGCCATAACTCCAATACCCTTTGAGATATATTGACGGTACCTGGCACAGTTATTCACAAGGCTGAGACGGCGTGTCATGCACAAGAACCACAACTCTGGTTGCCATGGTTTTGGAGTTATCTCCCCTTCCAATAAAATAGAGTGACAACCTTGTGATGGCCATAATTCCAATACCCTTTAAGATATATTGATGATACCTGGCACAGTTGTTCACAAGGCCGAGAAGGTGTGTCATGCACAAGAACCACAACTCTGGTTGCCATGGTTTTGGAGTTATCTCCCCTTCCAATAAAATAGAGTGACAACCTTGTGATGGCCATAATTCCAATACCCTTTAAGATATGTTGATGATACCTGGCACAGTTGTTCACAAGGCCGAGAAGGTGTGTCATGCACAAGAACAACAACTCTGGTTGCCATGGTTTTGGAGTTATCTCCCCTTCCAATAAAATAGAGTGACAACCTTGTGATGGCCATAATTCCAATACCCTTTAAGATATATTGATGATACCTGGCACAGTTGTTCACAAGGCCGAGAAGGTGTGTCATGCACAAGAACGACAACTCTGGGTGCCATGGTTTTTTAGTTATCTCCCTTTCCAATAATATAGAATCACTACCTTGTGATGGCCACATCTCCAACACTCTTTGAGATATATTGATGATACTTGGTACAGTTGTACATGAGGTTAAGCAGGTGTGTCACATGCAAGAACCACAACTCTGGATGCCCTGTTTTTTATGCCCCCGCCATTTGAAGAATGGTGGAAAGGGCATATAGCATTGCCCCTGTCCGTCCGTCTGTCCGTCCGTGTGTCCGTGCGTCCGAAACTTAAACGCAGTCAATAACTTCCTTATTTCTTGATGGATTTTAAAATTACTTGGCAGAAATGTTAACCATCATGAGACGACGTGTCGCGTGCAAAATCCAGGTCCGTGCCTCCAAGGTCAAGGTCATACTTAGAGGTCAAAGGTCAAAAAATGGGTCCGAAACTTAAACGCAGTCAATAACTTTCTTATTTCTGGATGGATTTTGAAATTACTTTGTAGAAATGTTAACCATCATGAGACGATGTCTCATGTGCAAAATCCAGGTTGGTACCTCCAAGGTCAAGGTCATACTTAGAGGTCAAAGGCCAAAAAAAAGGGTCCGAAACATAAACGCAGTCAATAACTTACTTATTTTTGGATGGATTTTGAAATTACTTTGAAGAAGTGTTGACCATCATGAGACGATGTGTCACGTGCAAACCCAGATCCGTACCTCCAATGTCAAGGTCATACTTTGAGGTCAAAGGTAAAAAAAAGTGTCCAAAACTTAAACGCAGTCAATAACTTACTTATTTCTGGATGGATTTTAAAATTAGTTTGAAGAAATATTAACCATCATGAGACGATGTGTCACGTGCAAACCCAGATCCGTACCTCCAAGGTCAAGGTCATACTTAGAGGTCCAAGGTAAAAAAAATGGTCGGTCAATAACTTTCTTATCTCTGGATGGATTTTGAAATTATTTGGCAGAAATGTTGGCCATCATGAGACAATCTGCCTCACACAAAACCAAAGTCCTTACCTACAAGGTCAAGGTCATACTTAGAGGTCAAACGTGAAAAAAGGGTCCAAAACTTAATCACGGTCAATAACTTTCTATTGATGAATACGAACAGACATATTTTCAGGCGGGGGCATCCGTGTCCTATGGACGCATTTCTAGTTTTAATTATCTCCCCTGACAATATAACCTTGTGATGGCCATAACTCCAATACCCTTTTGAGATATATTGATGGTACTTGTCACAATTGTATACAACGTTGAGACAGCGCTTCATGCCTAAGAACCACAACTCTGGGTGCTATGATATTTGAGTTATCTCCCCTTTCAATATAACAGTATGACAACCTTGTGATCATCATACCTCCAATACCCTTTGAGACATATTGGTGGTACTTGATGCAGATGTACATGAGGTTAAGCAGGTGTGTCATGCTCAAGAATTACAACTCTGGGTGCTCCGGTTTTTTAGTTATCTCCCCTGGCAATATAACCTTGTGATGGCCATAACTACAACACCCTGAGATATATTGAAGGAACTTGGCACAATTGTATACAAGGTACAGAAGGGATGTCATGTGCAAGAACCACAACTGTTGGTGCTGTGGTATTTGAGTTATCTACCCTTCCAATATATAACAGTATGACCAGCTTGTGATCACCATATCTCCAATACCTTTTGAGACATATTGATGGTTCTTTGTACAGAAATACATGAGCTTAAGCAGGCATGTCATGCGCAAGAACCACATTTCTGAGTGCCCTGGTTTTTTAGTTATCTCCCCTGACAGTATAATCTTGTGATGGTCATAACTACAATACTTTTGTGATATATTGCTGGTTTAATTCTGGTGCACTTTCTATTGGTCAACAATCTTCTGAAGGCCATATTGGCTTTTGGTCGGGGGATTTGCCATCTCTTCCGATGGCTATTTTCTTTTTTATCTTGACAATGTATGTTGTGTTGTGTGTTCTCATTAGAATCACCTCAATGAGGTGATTCTAATGAGTACACACAGCATACCTTTATTTTGAAGAAAATCGTAAAGATATCCACTGGCCTGGCTCTATAATCAACCTTCAGTGGCTCAAACTACCCCTACCCCCCAAAAATTGTTTTGGACCCAAATGTGTTCAAGACATTGACAAGTTTGACTGTGTGAAGGCTTTTTTTCTCTGAAAAATACAAAAAAAATAAGATTGGCGTCTTCTTTAGAATTTACGTTGTTTTAGAATTATCTGTGTTAAAGAATTTTCTGTGTTTCATGAAGAGTTAATATATAGGTCCAAAATTGGTAAAAAAAATAGCAGAAGTAGCATTTTTTAACACAAAGTTTGTTGCATACTTCATATTGTTTAGTTTCTTTACATGTAGCTATATGATATTGCTGTCATGTTAATAGGTTGGAGTTAGATGAGTCTGAGGAAGCCATTCAGGCCCTGAGAAATCTTGTACTGCTGGTTGGTTCCCTCACTACCTGTGGGTTCACAGAGATAAAGCCTAACCAGGCCAGCAGTGGTTCCCTGTTCCAGATACCAGGCTTCTCACTGCCACAGCCAGCAGGAAAAGGTAGGAATGTACATCAAGGTTGATTATGTTACACAAATGTGTTTGTGTTAGTTTAGACTTGGCATTCAATCTTGTACCCAGAATTGAGATTTATTTTTGCGTTGAAAACTAAACTAAAAACGTATTTAAAAGTTTGAGTCATGTTAATATTTTATCATTAGCATGTGTATTTAGCCCTTGTTCTGCTAAATCAATTAATTTTACTTCACCCATTTCTGACCTTCAGCCAATCAATACTTGATATAATGTATTTTTTAAAAATTTATGAAGTGAATGACAAACAGTGTAGATCCTGATCAGATGGCTTCTTCAGAAGCCATCTGATCTGGATCTGCACAATTTGCAAAGGTAGGGGTATTGTGGTTCAGTGGGATAAGGGTTAGATTTTAATTTTAAACATGCTCTATTATAAAAGCATTAGTGTCATGTAAAAGATTGATTTTTTTTTGTCCGGTTTATATATTGAACAGAGTTTGATTTTGATGTTTTGATTTAATTGAAAATATGTATGTCAATTGTCATATACGATTGAAAAATACAAGTTTACTTTCATCTAGTTGTCTAACAATAGTCCAAAGCAGCTGGCCAAAGTAAACAGACCTAGATTTTCTAAAAATATGAATTAGAGCAACCCTGTGTGTTGTACTAGCATGTTTTCTTTGTGGTTTTATTTGTGTTCTTAATAAGCATGCTTGGTCTAAATACAAGGAGAGCTGTTGTCGTAACTTGTATAATCTGTCAGGGCCCAGTTGTTCAAAGCATGATTAGCTTAACGAGCTCGTTAGTGGTCAAAATGCTAACTGTTCTAGCAAGTACAATATTGGATACACTAATATTATTGATGAAAAAATGTGAGTAGCTTTTGCATATGTGAAAGCTATTCATTTTTTTTCATCAAAAATATTAGTGTAGAGATGTCATATTAACCCTTAAGACGCCGAGAAAAACTACATCTGAAAATGTCCTATGTTTATGTCATCTGCTGAATTATTTTGCAAGCTGTTTAAAAATATGTTTGCACACAGGCAAATAGTGTGGACCCAGATCAGACTGCTCCTTCAGGAGCAGTCTGATCTGGGTCCACACTGCAAAAAAATACTTTTAAGGTAACCGGCAGATGGCAAAGCAGCCAACAATTGTCGTGACTGGCATTTTATGGGTTAAATGATCAAAGTTTTAATGGTACAGTAACTAATGACACCATCAGTTTTGAACAACTGGCTTCAGGTTGGCATCACTTTTGTGTTGAAGTTTCACAACTAAGCCTTTTGAGAATATCCAACTGGTGAACAGGAGGTTGGAGGTTTGAGCCCCATTTGGTTCAGCAGCATTGTTTGGTCATCATGAAATATTTTTTATGGTAATTGATCGTGAAATATTTTCTGTGTTCATTCTTTCCTTTCTGCAGATTCAAGAAGGGCAGTTGTCAGCTTCTGGCAAAAGATGGTTAATTGCTTATGTTTTGTTTGTTTGATTTGAGGTTTAGCGTCCCCGTCAACACTGTAAAGGTCATTTTGGAGACGTTGCTTCCAATTTTGTGGGACTTTTACCCGACCTTGAGATGAAATGACATCTCAAGCCAATGAAACCAATAGAGTTTATTAGCATGGACGGTCCGCCTCGCACCGCGGATCCTGGACAGGCTTAGATCCTCTAAGCGGTTTACCAGTACTAGTGTGCGGGCCGGATTCAGCTCTGATATTGGCTCAAACATTTCTTTCATGCTAGCCCTGCTGCCTAGGACTTTGAGACTTTAAAACATACATGCTTCAGAGTTCATGAGCTTGTTTTAGACAAGGCATGTGCAGGCATGCTGCAGTGACAGACCTGCATCAGCTCTTGTTTGTTTGCTTTACTGTAAATTTATACCTTCTGCTTGAATGTACAGTAAAATTCCTATATTCAGACCACCTTTGAAATTGTTCAAATGTGGTCTTTAAAACTACTATGTTCAGACCACCTTTTGGACTGTTCAAAAGTGGTCTGGAAAACACAAAGAAAGAACACATGAAACCTTCTATTTAAAATATGCTTTTAAAAGCAGAATTAGTCTTAATTTTAGCTGGTCTTAATAGTGGAATTTTACTGTATTTTAGTTAATAATGTTGTGTTATTGTAACTTCATGTGTTTGTTGTTTTTTGTTCATGAACACATCAGAAAGCAGGACTATAAATTAAATGTTGGTTTGGTCAGTAGTGTAATTTTCTTCATGAATTATCTTCAGTCACTCACATTTATGTAACATATCTACACATTTGGAAACTATCTTCTTACATACAAAGATTATCATTTTGTTTCATTATCCAAAGCTGTCTGTTGTATAAACTGGGTAATGCAAGTTTTGTATAAAATGGGTAATGCAAGAAAGTTTCATAAGTTGTATGATATACTTTTGCATCATGAAATTATTGAGGCTAGCAAATAACTGGAAAACTGAGATGTCTAGAACACCGATTCCTTGGTTACCATGGCGTGTCATGAGCTCATTCTTCAGTCCCTAGGAAGAATTCCCATGACTGTAGATACATGTATTAATATATTTGAGATAATTTAGGGACACTGTGTATACACACTACAACCTCTTTATGATACTGCTACTGATGGGGTACAAAGCAGAAATCATGTTAGTTAAACAGCCACGTTATATCCAAACAAAAATATATAGATTATACGGAAAATGGTCATTTTTAGCTCGCCTGGACGAAATCCAGGACGATATTGCACTACCCGCGGGGTCAGCATTCGCCTAGGCTTTGGTGTTGGGAGTCGAAGTCGGTGTCTGCATTTACGTTAAAGTTTTTAGCAGCTCATGTGTTCATATTTTCCAAACCATAAGATAGATTTGGTTCATGTTTGGTATGATGATAGATATACACCTGTGGACACAAAACCGTTCAAACTCCTATGAAATAACTTTCAGTGAATCTCTTTGCATCAAGTTAGTTTGACAAGCAAATGTCATTCATCAAAGAATTCTAAAACTAGATCAAGCAATTGATTGGTCTTATTTTGGCAAACACTTTCTGATTGACATTTGTGATGTATTTTGATTGGACAGTGCAGGAGTCAGCAATGAAATGTACACCACCTTGTGTTTTGCATTTATTTCTGTCTGGCATGCAAGGATATTTATTGATGTTTCAAGTCAAAATGAAATGAAGCTCATCAAAGTTTGAACAGTTTTGTGTCCACAGGTGTAGGTCCAAAGTTTTATTCAGCAACACCCCCACCAATGCCTATGGTCGCAGAGTCAAGGGCATGAACTTAGAATTTTTATATTAAAGTTTTTTTCAAAATTTATAAGTTTTTTCAAAATTTGTATGTTAATTTTTATAACAGCTCATATTTTCCAAATCATATAATGAATTTGGTTCATATTTGGTATGATGATAGATATTGTCAAAGTTTCATTTGGCAGTACCTCCATCCATGCCCATTACCTTGAGGTCAATGTCACAGACCTAGAAATTTTAATACCAAACTTTTTTTAACAAAACATATTTTCTAAACCATATGATGATTTGGTTCATATTTGATATGATGTTAGACATGGGTCCAAAGTTTTATTCAGCCATACCCCCCAGCCATGCCCATTACCTCAAGGTCAAGGACTTAGAATTTTTATGTTTGAGTTTTATAACAGGTCATATTTTCCAAACTATATTATGGATTTGGTTCATTGTTGCTATGATGATAGATATAGGTCCAAACTTTTATTCAGCAGTACCCTCACACATGACCTCCAGGTCAGGGTGAAGGTCAGGGTGACAGACTTGGAAATTTTTTTTAGGTTAAGATTTTTTAGAGCTCATAGTTTTCAAACCATATGATGGATTTGGTTCATATTCAGTATGATGATAAGATATAGGTCTAAAGTTTTATCCAGCAATTCTTAGCCGATGCCCATGACCTCATCATGGTCATGGACACACTCATGACCCATGGACACGCTCATGACCTCAAGGTCACAGATTTTTTTATTTAAAGCTCATATTTCTATCCATGTTCGATTTAGTTCTTATCTGGTATGATGATAGATATAGGTCTTATGGTTTATTAGGAAATACCCCACCTATTCCCATGGCCTCAAAGACACCTTACCAGATGAGCTATGCTGTCTCATGACAGCTCCTGTTCTATATAATCTATACATTTTGGCATCAATCTTTTGACTGTGTTTTATCCAAAACTGTGTTATAATAGACAGTGTTATAAAGAGGTTTAGGTGTAAATTGAAGCAATTCTTGGATAGCTTGAACAAAAATATATTTGTTCTCACTAGCAAAAATATATTTGTTCTCACTAGCAATTCTGGGTCCAGTTGTTCAAAGCATCGTTAGCTTAAAGAGCTTGTTAGTGGTCATATTGTTAACTGTTCTAGCAAGTACAACATCTAAAATTTTGGTATTTTTGCTTACAAAATGTGAGCAGCTTTTGCATTTGCAAAAGCTGCTCACATTTTTTCAGCAAAAATACTAGCATATTTGCCAAATTAATTGATCAAAGTTTTAACGATACGTTAACTAACGACGTCATTAGTTTTGAACAACTGGACCCTGTTATCTAATTACCTTAAATAACATTTACATGTACTGATTGTAAACCTTTTCTTGCTGTTTCTTTGGCAGAGGTTATACATGTGAATGCTAGCCCAAGTTCAAGTTGAGTCGTGAAAATTTTCTTTTTCTCTTTCATTTCTCTGCAATCTTTCTGGTTGAAAGTTTATCCCAAAGCTGTCTGTGGAAGTGGAACCTTTTCATTTTGTTCAAATTTTGTTTCTTTTCTTCGCTTTTTTTTTTTGACAGGGCCAAACACAAAAATGTGAAATTCTGGCTACTTTTGAAGTCCCAAAAATGGGTGGCCAGTGGCAGTGCAAAAACAGTTAACCTATTTAATATGGTAGACTCCAAAACGAAACACTGGCAAACAGTGCAGGGCCAGATCAGATGCTGCAGAATCTGCTCAGGACCTTCATGGTTTGCAAAATGTTCATCAATTTCATAAATTAATACCAAAATATGCAACCTGACATCAGTAAATTCTGAAATGAACTCCTCGGCTCTTGGTTATAAAACTTTTTTCATGCTGTACTCACTTGTGCATTAAATTTGTCCTGCTTACAGATTTTAAAATGCCAACAATTGTTGGCATTTTAAAATTTGTAAGCAGGACAAATAACATTCTCTGCTACCTGAGAAAGAAAAATCGCTCAGCTTGTTAGTATTCTAATTTTTGCTAGCTCTACAAAATTCATGCTCAGCTGAGTTGAGCATCGCAAAAGTTTTATAACCTCTGGGCCTGCTGTTTATAGTGAGAAAGATTCCATTTGGTATGAAATGAGTTAAGCATTTCACGAAGATGTTGGCCCATGTTGGCATATGTGAATGACATTGTTACAAAAACTAATAAAAGACACTGTAATTTCAAACTATTTTGGTGAAGTCAGATATGCTTTGGGATAACAGAGGGTTATCAGGCACATATTCAATTAATATCCTGTGTGACATTAACATACCGGTACTCATTTATAAAGTTTTACATTGTAGTAGTATACCCTCTGTACTTTCCATATAAGACGGTAAACCCCTAAAAAGAAGCCTGGAAACCCCCTAAAAGGGGCTCTGGCAAAGATTGAAGACAGTGATTCGACATCACGTTCATTGGCCTTTAATCAATGCCTTTACTGTTTGCTAGAAATATTAGTCATTTTCTGAAAAAATTTCTGTAAATAATATAACACCCTTAACTACTTTTCTTTCTTTCTTTCTTTGCCATGATCATTAAGAATACACCATTACTAGATGGTTGCAAGCTCACACAGTATTCATGTAATTACGTTAAGGCTCTACAGTTATTCTCTTCCTTCTGCTGATTCAAGAAGGGCTGTTGTCAGTTTCTGACAAAAGAATATGCGCTGTTCTGGCTAACTTCATCATCATCATCATCGGAGTTTTGTTTAACATGCAGGTTAGGGGCAACATCCACATAAATGGGCCCCCTTCCAGGTAGCTGGCTTGCTTATGCATAAACCTTCCCAGGAAAGTTTGATTACAAAAACTGACTGGCTAGATATGGCTTAGATAGTGTTGTCTGGGTCATCAAACTCCAAACCAATAAATCCACACAGGGCATGGCTTTGTCGGTCCAAGGGTGGCATGCGGGGTGCCATTCATCCCTGCAAACTGATGTCAATGAATGTAGGACGATTTGGCCAGCGGACGATTTGGCCCGGACGATTTGGCCTAGGACAATTCGGCCTAGGACAATTTGCCCAGCCAAAATATTGGGTAGGACAATTTGGCCAGATTAATATAATGACTAGTTTAAACTGAAAATTTAATGTTTTAGGTTTGATTTTAATATACAGTAATGTTTGAATATGTGGAAGGAACATTTTAAAGAAGATTTTAAACAATTTGATTTTTTTGTTGTTGTTTTTAAACTTTTGTTACTTTTGGCCTGAGATATTCTTTATGTGCAAACTAATAGAAATGGTTAACTATAATCCTCCCCAAACACAGAAAAATACAATGAAATAAAATAAATAAATAAAATAAATAAATTTAATGGTTTTGTTTAAATTGGCTGGAAAACAAGATTAATTACATTTTCTTGTATTCATGGTTAATTGGCTAACTGATTTGCTGTCTGGTCTTGGTTCCTTGCTTTCTTAAATAGCTTATTTTGTTGGTTTTGATTGTTTGTTTGTGTATGCATTGGTATACAAGATCAATTAGCATATTTTTTTGCTTGCATGGTTAATTGGCTGATTGATTTTTGACTGGTCTAATGAGTACCCACAACCTATGTCTTGGAGCAGAAATAAGAAAAATAATGTATACCCTCATATACCCTAATTTTCTCTATAATTATAAAGTTAATTTTACGGACGTGTTCACGTGATGCCAGCCTGGTTCAAGAATGTGCACCGCACTGGTTAACCACTTACACTTAGGGAAACTGATCTGCTCAATATGACCTAAATAGTGATGACTGGGCTCAGATATTAAAAAAATGAGCAGAAAATATGTAATGATGTGTGATTAAAATATGTTGTCAAATGAAGAAACTGCTCAAACTATGCAATTTCCTCTTATGTCAACATTTGATTTTCACTCATCAAAGCCAAGAAATGACAGATACAATCACTGAAAAAAAAAACATGAAATATTTGATGAAAATATGTTGCCAAATGAAAAAAAAATGTTATTGAAATGATTGATGGAATAAGAATTGTTAAAACCGCTAGGAGAAATCATTTTGGCCAAATTGTCCTACCCGGTATTTTTGGCTGGCCAAATTGTCCTAGGCCGAATTATCCTAGGCCAAATCGTCCGGGCCAAATCGTCCACTGGCCAAATCGTCCGCCCACCGATGTCAATGGAGCATAGAAGCCTCCGTGGTGCAGTGGTTACGCTACTCGCCTTGTAAACCAGGGATCGCAGGATCAATCCCGGGCTTCTCCAGACTTTCGGATGAGTCTTTTAACCGAGGTCCCGTCTCCGTATGACCTTAGCTGTTGGTGGGACGTAAAACTAAAACTCACTCACTCACTCAATGTAGCATATTTGGACATCAAAATTTTATCACCCCCTGTCAGGGAGCCAACCTGGGACCTCTGGCATCCGGGGCAAGAGCACTTACCACAGAGCTTTAAACTTGAAGGTTTTGACAGTATTTCCAAGTTCCCCTGCCATGTTAAAAGAATATTATTCAGAATACATTTTCAGTCCAAATTTTATTTTGTATTTTACATATTTTGGTACTAATTTTAAAACACAGGATATTTTATTTTAACTGCCTGATATTGCTAGGGACAGGTTGTAGTCTTTTTTTTTCTGGTTGTAGCTACTATATTTAATCTTCCATGTATATAGTAAGCATACATGGGCATTGCACACTTACTTAATATGTGTTTATGTACTTAATATAATCATCCATTGTTTTCAAGTTGGTTTGGGTTTATGTAAGTTTTGCCATTTTGATCTTTTTTGAACTGACTAATGCAAAAAGGGTACCTGTCTAATTTGTAAACAGGCAGTTCAAGCAAACCTGGTCCTGAGGCTGTAATCTGTTTGCCTGCTCTGGAAAGCTGATTGTCCTGCTCATAAATATTAAAATGCCAACAATTGTTGTCATTTTATTGTCGCGCCTGCTATTAGCATGGCGCGATATAGGCGCCCGGTTTTCCGTCTGTTTGTCCGTTCGTTCGTTCGTCCATCCGTCCGTCCGTCCATCCGTCCGTTTGTCAAGGCGTCAACATTTGCGACCACCCTAGCGTTCACCCTGAGGTTCAAGTTTATTTCTCAAGAACTATAAGAGCTTCATTTATGATACTTGGTACAAACTTGTATCACAGGATGACAACTTACACGCAAGCAACCATATTTTACCTTGACCTACATTTCATGGGTCACTGACTTCGTAAAATATTGCGACCACCCTAGCGTTCACCCTAAGGTTCAAGTTTATTTCTCAAGAACTATAAGAGCTTCATTTATGATACAGTATAGCTCCGTTATATCGCGTTCCGATATTTCGCGATGTCCAATCTATCGCGGTCGCGCCGTGGACCCCGTTTTTTTTCCCTTAAAAATTCATAAATAAAAAAAAATAGAGTTTTAAGTTGTTAAAATTTATTTAAAACCAGGTTAAACCAGGGGCCAACAGCGTTTGACTTTTCCCGCCCAGCGTCTGCTATTTGGCGCCAAAACATAACCATTCACGAGATCGCAGAAAAGTCCGTTTTTATTGTGCAAAAATCTACCGTTAGATGTAGCTAATGGTCTGAGGAGCGATTAAATCATTGTCACATTGATTGTGGATTAAATTTTATGACAGGAGGATAAACGCCAATTAGAGACATAACTTGACCATATTTTCACACCTTATCAACACGCACCGAAGGGTGGCAATTATGTGACAGGGATTAACAATAGTGTCATACTTGAACCGTAATAAATACACAGATGGTTTGTCTCTCAATTGACAGTGCAGCAATTATCGCGATTTACTTACTGGTCTAGTTTTACCGTATTTAAGGACTAAAAAATACTGACAGTTGTAGATGATTTTTTTTACACTTGCCCGAAACCAAAACACAATAAAATGATAGTTTTGTTGTTGTATAGTTTTTCGGCCCGTGGTAGACGTTAAATAATTTTTTTCCAACCGCTACCGTATTTTGGCGTGTATAATACGCACTTTTTTCTCTCAGAAATATGAAATCAAAACTGGGTGCGTGTAATGTAACAGAACACAAAACTTCCAACATTTTTCCAAGGGTTGTCGAAGTTTTGCGGTCGCGAAATCTAATGACAATTGCGAATTTACTACAAAAAATTAATGTTAGACCGACTTCAATGATAAACAGATAGTTTTGGATACCAAGCAAGCCCCTGAATATATTTTCTTACCTAGAAACTGTAATTACTTATTTTTGTTTCAGAAATTTGACTTTATAACGTAATAACGAATGAAAGAAAAACCTGAATCTAAATATATATTTGATTGACAGTTTAAGTAAGGGAAGCAACTATGCGTAACTTTAATTTGAGCCGGGGCATTTCCTACAATTTAACACGTGCGTCCCCGCAAAGAATCAGACCAGCCTGCGCACCCATATAGTCTGACCCGAGTTTTTTTTTTAACTTTCCTTAGGGTGCATATTGAACACTGATAAGACTGCGCGAATGCGCAGACTGCTCTGAGCGAATGGTCATTGCTGGGCGCACATGAAAATTATAAAGATTTCTCTTCATGGACTTAGAGTGCTCAGCAAAGATTGATAAGACTGTGCAAATTCGCTGCGCTGCTCTGAGCAGACGGTCTGTGCAGGTGAATAGATGCACGAAGAAGCACAACGAACTTTGATAAGACTGCGAAAATGCGCAGGCTGCTCTGAGCAGACTGTCTGTGCAGGGCGCACATGTAAATTAAATAGATTTTTCTTGCTGCACGAAGGAGCAAAACGAACTTTGATAAGACTGCGGGAATGCGCAGGCTGCTATGGGCAGACAGTCTTTGCAGGGCGCACATGTAAATTGTAGAGATTTCTCTTGCTGCACGAAGGAGCACAACAAGCTTTGATAAGACTGCGCGAATGCGCAGGCTGCTATGAGCAGACGGTCTTTGCAGGGCGCACATGTAAATCGTAGAGATTTCTTTTGCTGCACGAAGGAGCACAATGAACTTTGATAAGACTGCTCGAATGCGCAGGCTGCTATAAGCAGATGGTCTTTGCAGGGCGCACATGTAAAGTGTAGAGATTTCTCTTGCTGAACAAAGGAGCATTGGGCCCTTAGCTATCCTTACAGCGCACAAGGAATTGATCAGACTGTGCAAATGCACAGGCAGCTCTGAGCAGACGGTCCTCAATGAGAATTGTAGGAAATTATTCTAAACAATACAAATACTTGTAAATTAGAACAGTCTTTTCAATATAAAAATATTCCATATGCCTTTTAGTATGTAATTAAATAAAGCGTTGCAGTTGTGACATGCTATCAATAGTGATTGGTGTCTATTGCACTGAGGTGTGAATTTCACCACAAACGGATTAAGAATACTGCAGTTGAGAAGGTGCTAATTATTGGATGTGTCAAGCGACTCAATATACACACATTTTGTAATCCCCAAGGGACTGTCATAACAAAGACTTATTTTAACACTCTGGGTCTTGGAAAATATTTTTTGTCAAATAAAACCATATTGTCATTATTTTTTAACAAGATAGAAAGAACTTTACCCTTAGAAATGACCCTTGCCACACTTCAGTTATGTCCTTCGGCAACGAGATTGGGTAAAAACTTACGATAATTTGTCTGTTATTACCACCAAAAAAAAACTAACAAAAAACATTTACACTTGTAATGTCACATTGCCATACTCCAAATTCGTTTAAGTCTGGAACAGGGAGCCAACTTATTCTGTGGGGCATCTGGGTAAAACTGACGCGTGTTATATATATGAACTTATTTTTTTCCCGCCGATCGGATGCCGAAAATCGGGTGCGTATTATACACGAGTGCGTGTTATACACGGGAAAATACGGTACTTTTAATTTTTCTGAGATCTGGCAAGCCAAGGGAAACAACTAGGATTGCTTTAGCGCTAAGCGCTTATGGTAGTTGCGCCCCTTGGCCGTCAACGTGAGAGACAACCAGGGGAACCCGCAAATTCAAAATGGCGTCCTGTTTTGACATTTTAGCAATCACATGTTTTCAGACGCAGATTTTCAGCTGTTCTCGAATGTAAGTTAATTGGTAGACATAGTCCCCTTTGTTTGTTCTGTCACTGAGTAATTCTGAACCTACTTTAATGGTGAAATACGGCCGATAGCATTACTGACAGCCATTAGTGTGGAGTGATAACGGTATCTCACCAAACTATCACCACGACTTGTATTGGCATCTAGGCAAACTACCGCGACTTATATCGCGCTCCGACCACATCGCGGTTTTCGGGCTATGGACCCCGACTACCGCGATATATTGGAGCTATACTGTACTTGGTACAAACTTGTATCACAGGATGACAACTTACATGCAAGCAACCATATTTTACCTTGACCTACATTTCATGGGTCACTGACTTCGTAAAATATTGCGACCACCCTAGCGTTCACCCTAAGGTTCAAGTTTATTTCTCAAGAACTATAAGAGCTTCATTAATGATACTTGGTACAAACTTGTATCTGGAGATGGAAACATAAATGCAAGCATCCATATTTGACCTTGACCTACATTTTATGGTTCACTGACTTTGTAAAATATTGCAATCACCTTAGCGTTCACCCTAATGTATTAGTTCATTTCTCAAGAATTATTACAGTTAAATCAATGATACTTAGTGCAAGCTTGCATTTAAGAATGGCAACTTCTATGTAAGCATCTATGTTTGATGTTGGCCTAGATGTCATGGTTCACTGACTTTGCGCCCCCACAGGCGCGACATAGCCTTCGGCGGAATTCTTGTTATTTATGAGCAGGACAAATATCACTTTCTGTTGACTGAAGCAGAAATAAAGCCTTGCTTTGAGAGTGAAGGGTCTGCGCAGAATAATAGGAAAAATGCTAGTTTTAACAGTTATAAAAAGCTTGCTGCTTTGCAGAGGGATTACTTACAAAGGTTTAACTGGCTTACACAACAGTAATAGGGAGTGCTTTTAATTGTTTTTAGAAATTTAGTAGATTTTTTCACTTGGCCCAGGCTTTTGCTTTGGAAATGACTGTAAATGCTGCAGGCCCTGATTAGATAGCATCTTTGTCATATCTGGGTCAAGATCATTTATGGGCTTTTGACCAGTATGACAGTTTTCCAATACCATGTCTAGAAAAAGATAATTGTTAACCCTTCTCTTGCTGTTCACGACAACCCCTATCTTTGCAAACAGTCTAGATCCAGATCATGAAGAAGCCATCTGATCAGGATCTACCCTGTTTGGCATTCAGTTTCTGAATTTGTAGCAATAAATTACGTCAAGTAATTTGATTGGTTGATAGACAGAAATGGGTGTGGCTTAAATGAATATTCAGCAAGATAAGGGTTAAAAGAAGTTTGTTCAGCTGTATCAGGGTATATTAAGGGACACTTGTAAACAGCTTAGCCCCCGAATGCAGCACTGTTTGCTTAAAGTACCGGATTTTTCATAAAAATTACAGCAAATGAAACAAATTAGACACCCTTAGATTTGGAAGTTGATATGTCCAGATCTGTTAAGGGGAATGGGAACACCTTCAGGGGAGACAACTCCTGCAAACGTATTTTTGTCTTCCATGTCAATAGGGGTCAGCTCTTAAAGGAGCAAATTCTTTCCTTTAAGAGTAGACCCCTTTTTCGGTGGGACTGAGCCTATAGAAAGTTAACAGGAAGTCCTGAAAGTTGTCTCCCTTCAAAAAATGATGGAAAAAATCTGCCAGGTGTTCCAATTCCCCTTAAGTGTTTGGAAGTAACCATAGTTACTCTAAAAACTCGGACACCTTAACCAGTTACTGTAATTATCCTAAAATTCTAACAAGACAGCTTTTGCTCTTCATACACCAATCTCGATTATTTGATGGTATTTTCAAAGTAGTTTCTTTTTTTTTTTTTAAGAAAAGAAGGCTTGACATTATGTATGGATTATCTGTTGGGAAAGGTATTCACATATAATGTCAAGCCTTAATTTCTCTGAAAAATAATAAAATACATTAGATTGCCATCTACCGTAAAAATCCTAAAAATTCAGACACCGTTGGGACTTGCTGTAATTCTCCTAAAATTTTAAATTTGTTTCATGATCCAGGAAGGGGTCCAAAATGTGCAGACGGAGTGGCAAACAGTGTAGACCCTGATCAGACTGCTCCTTTAGGAGCAGTCTGATCTGGGTCTGCAATGTTTGCTCAAGCATATCTGTCCCAATACTTAGGATCATTACGGTACTCTAGAATTGACCATAGCATATAAAGGGTTAACTTCAGAAGAGAGAGAAAGGAAAGTTGGAGGGTAGCAGTGCTGACTTCCATTGTGTTTCTCTTGAAGTGGTAGTTTAATCTAGGTCTTGCGTGTGTTATGAAGCAGCAGTTTGATCTAAGTCAGCTCTGTCTTTCTATGTTTCAGAAAAATAAACAGTTGTATAAAGTATTGAACTCAATCTCTAAACTTAATATTGCCAGAAATTACTATATATATTAAAGAACAGTAAAACTCCTATAATAAAACCACCTTTGAGACTGTTCAAAAATGGTCTTTAAGACCACTTTTGAACAGACTCAAAGGTGGTCTCTTTCTAGAAGGCACTGAATGCGGAAAGCACACTGGAAAAATGACTAAAACTTTTTAAATATACTTTCTAAAGGAGAATAAGTCTTAATTTTAGGTGGTCTTAATAGTGGAATTTCTCTGTACCATAATTCTCCTATATAAAAGACTTATGGGGGTCTCCTGAGATTCAATTAAGGCAGTTTTGAGTGTGTTTGTGCTCCTGAAAAAAGACTTTCAGCAAGGAGTCAATAAAGAAGGTCTTTCTGAAAAAAGAATTTTGTGACTGATATATCACATCTTAAAGTAGACCCCTATCGATAAAAGAGACCTTGCCTCCCACTGCACAAAAAAAAAAAAAAAAAGTGACAGAATTGCCTTTCCTGAAAGCAAGCTATAATACATGGATTTCCTTAAGGGGAATGGATACACTACAAGGAAGGCAACTCTTTCAAAAATATATTGTCTCTAATGTAAACAAGGGCGGCTCGATATGAGTGAAATAATCTTGAAAGGGCTGTAAAACCCAAACCAAAAAAAAAAAAAATGTAAACAAGGGTCTATTCTTAAAGGAAAGACTTTGCTCCATTGGAGCAAATTCTTTTCTTCAAGAATAGACCCATTTTTCAGAGGGTCTCGGTTTATAGGAGATCAAACAGGAAATCCCGAAAATTCTCTCCCTGATAAAAAGTGGCAAGAAATATGTTGAGCGTATACATCCCCCTTAAAATCAAGTTCCTGTAAGGCATGTTTTGTTGTCATTTCATTGACGGTCCTTGTCACTACAGTTATGATTCACCTGTCAACACTAGAAGATGACTCACAGACATACATACAGATGTTTTAACCCATTTTGTGCTGGACTCACCTGCCTTATATGTATATATAAGTCCATTTTTAAGTTCAGCTGTGTGAGGTTTTAGTTATTCATTTAGGAAAAATGGCTGAGCTCTTTGCAAACAGTGCAGACCCTGATCAAATGTCTGCATTGTCTAATCTGGTGCTGTGCTGTTTTTCAAAGTCACATTTTGGGGTTTCCGGAATAAAATGGGTTTATGTATAAACAGAAGATAATAATTTGTACATTATCAGTTACCACTATAGGATTTCACTCTGACGTAGACTTTTGTCTGTAGGAAAACAATAATCAATAGAGAAAACTAGTATGATATGCCATCATTAAGGCATACTTTTAGACTAGGTCATAATGGGGGAAAAATGGTCACATCTTGGCCCAGATGTTCAAAACTAATGATATTGTTAGTTAATGTATAGTTTAAGCTTTTATCAGTTAACTTGGTAAATATACTATTTTTGCAGAAAAAATGTGAGCAGCTTATGCATTTGCAAAAGCTGCTCACATTTTTCCGGCAAAAATACCAGCCTATTAGATATTGTACTTGCTAGAAAAGTTAACATTTTGGTGGCTAACAGTGCTTTGAACGACTGGGCCCTGGTAAATACTGTATTCGCCATAATAAGAACACAATGTGCATAGAGATCTCATTTTTTTTCATGAAAACAAGCCTTAGAATGTTCTTTCTATTAAGTGCATTGTCAGGTACAACTTCATGCCCCTAATGCCAACTTTAGACACGTTAGGTTGAAACAGACATGTCCAAACTTGGCATAAGGAGTATATACACATTAAAAAACAATATGTCCCTTCATTGACATGTCAGTTTTGTTTGTTTGATTTGAGGTTTAACCGTCCCCGTCAAGACTGTAAAGGTCATTTTGGAGACATTGTTTCCAATTTTGTGGGACTTTTACCTGACACTGAGATGAAATGACATCTCAAGCCCTGCCGCCCAATGAAACCAATAGGGTCTATATGCATGGATGGGCCGACCCTCACCGCTTTGCCTGGGCAGGCTTAGATCCTCTAAGCGGTTTATCAGTACTCGTGTGCGGGTCGGTTTCAGCACTGCGTGGAAGCATCATGCAGCCCATCTATTTCTTCAAGCCCTGATGGGCGGGGGGCCGATTGACATGTCAGTAGTTTGTCCCTCATTTGAACAAAAATGTAATAATTGATATGTTAGTGTGACATCTTGGCATTGTTTTGACTTAAAAGAACTACAGAATCTTGCACTTTTAATTGTTGCCAAATATGCTTCTTTAAAAAGTGTTGGTATACATGTATGCATACCATATTTACCTGTATAAGTATTCGGACACCTCAGCTCCTTACAATGTCTTGTTCTAAAATTAGAACAAATACAGTTATTATTGGATGTTGTGTCTTGTTGTGTCTAAAATAGCTGAATGAGTGGCAAATCGTGTAGACCCAGATGAGATGCCGCATTTTGCGGCATCTCATCTGGGTTTACACTGTTTGCTCGGGCCTATCTGTCCAAATGCATAGGGTAAATAAAGAACATTATTTCAGTATGTTCAGTAATTACTGTGAATACTGTACATATCACTTCTTTACATGTTTTGATATTATTACAATTCATTTTAAAAATAGAATTTAAATTAAAAGATTTCAGAGTTAAATGGCATGTTACTGTTGCCTGTACTGATACAAATTAAACCAAAAAAATGTTGGAATCCTCCTGAATCATATTATTGTATGACTTGCACTTAAAACTTTATTTAATATTTAAATGTACATTATAATACATAAAATTAAATAATAAAGATACATCTAATCATCATCTTTCTAGATTAAGAAATAATTAAGTTTTAAGTTCCTTAGTGAATATGAAGACTTAGGTCTTGGATAAGTCTTAGCTGTTCAGTCTTGTAAGTCTTAGGTGTTCAGTTGCTGTTCAGTCTTGCAGAAGTCTTGGAAAAGTCTTAGCTGTTCAGTCTTGTAAAAGTCTCAACTGTCTAATCTGGCAAAAAGGTTTGGCTGTTCAGTCATTTGATAGTGTTAACTGTTCAGTCTTACAAAAGTCATTTCTGGACAGCCTTGGAAAAGTCTTGGCTGTTGAGTCTTGCTAGTCTTTACTGTTCAGTCAGGCTAGTCTTAACTGTTCAGTGCTAAAAGTCTTCACTTCCCCCCCTCCCACTCCCCAACCTTTCTGCCCTCTCCTCCAGTTTTAAGGCTACATAGCTCTAGTAAAATTACAGCAAGTCCTCAAGGTGTCAGAATGTTTAGGACTTTTACAGTAAATCTGTGCAACGA
Organism: Lucinisca nassula; assembly: GCA_963580285.1. Lineage (NCBI taxonomy): Eukaryota > Metazoa > Mollusca > Bivalvia > Lucinida > Lucinidae > Lucinisca > Lucinisca nassula. The sequence continues at coordinate 143,630,780 of OY757011.1, read as the reverse complement.
ACACCCTTGTAAAGTCCTGTGTACTTAGCATATATTTCAAGAGTTCCTGTCTTTTTTAGCTCACCTGACCAAAGGTCATGGTGAGTTTTGTGACTGTGAGATGGCCGGCGTCGCTGTGTGTTGTGCGTGCGTAAACTTTTCTTGTGAACACTCTAGAGGCCACAGCTTTTGGCCAATCATCGTCAAACTCGGCCAGATTGATCATCATGACAATATCTCGGTCAAGTAAGATAGAGCCTTCATATTTGGGATGTAGGTTCCTTATGACAAAGAAATTGACCTATGACCTTGACCTACTTTATCTTTTGAACCATTTGAGATAGAGCCCTCATATTTTGCATGTATGTTCCTTGTGACAAGGTCTTTCCCACCGTAAAAAATTTTGACCTAAGACAGTCACCTTTGACCTACTTTGTCATTACGTTTTCAGAAGCATTTGAGATTGAGCCTTCATATTTGGCATGAAGGTTCCTTGTGACAAGGGCTTCCTTTTCATACAAAAAAAGACCTGTGACCTTGACTTTGACATGTGACTTACTTTATCATAACTTTTGAACCATTTGAGATAGAGCCTTCATATTTGGCATGTATGTTCCTTCTGACAAGGCACCTTACCATATTACCTACCATTTCCTTTGACCTTCTTTGTCATAGCTTCTGAAGCATTTGAGAAAGAGCCTTTATATTTGGCATGCAGGTTCCTTGTGACAAGGCCTTCCTATTCATACAAAAAATGACCTGTGGCCTCGACCTTGATATGTGACCTACTTTATCATAACTTTTGATCTATTTGAGATAGAGCCTTCATATTTGACATGTATGCTCCTTGTGACAAGGTCTCCCCACACATACAAAAATTTTGACCTGTGACCTTGACCTTTGACTGTCTTTAACCGATTGATGCTTAAGACCCACAAAGAGGGTTGACACGTCGTTAAACTAGAAAACATCATCATCATCATTTGACTGACTTTGTCATAACTTTTTAACCATTTGAGATTGAGTTTTCATATTTGGGATGCAGATTCCTTGTGACAAGGGCTTCCCACTTATACAAAACTATCATGACCTTGACCTTGGACCTATTTCATCATAACTTTTTAACCATTTGAGATAGAGCCTTTATATTTTGCATATATGTTCGTTCCTACTGACAAGAGCTTCCCACCCATACAAACATTTTGTGACCTTGACCTGGGACCTACTTTATCATAACTTTTGAACTATTTGAGGTAGAACCTTCATATTTAGCATGTATGTTCCTTTTGACAAGGGCCTCCCACCCATACAAAAAGTTTGACTTGTGACCTTGACCTTAGACCTACTTTGCCATTACTTTTTTGGAACCATTTGAGATTTGACCCTCATATTTGGCATAAGGTTCCTTGTGACAAGGGCTTCCCACCCATACAAAAAGTTTGACCTGTGACCTTGACCTTTGACCTACATTATCATAATTTTTTAACCATTTGTGATAGAGCCTGCATATTTGGCATGTATGTTCCTTGTGACAAGGGCTACCCACCCATACAAAATGTTTGACCTGCGACCTTGAGCTTTGACCTACATTATCATAACTTTTGAACCATTTGAGATAGAGCCTTCATATTTGGCATGTATGTCCTTCTGACAAGGCACCTTAGGGGCCCCCGCCCATAGGGGCTTGAAGAAATATATGGGCTGCATGATGCTTCCACACAGAGCTGAATCTGGCCCGCACACTAGTACTGGTAAACCGCTTAGTGGATCTAAGCTTGTCCGGGAACCGCAGTGCGAGGCGGACCGTCCATGCTAATAAACTCTATTGGCTTCATTGGGCGACAGGGCTTGAGATGTCATTTCATCTCAATGTCAGGTAAAAGTCCCACAAAATTGGAAGCAACGTCTCCAAAATGACCTTCACAGTGTTGACGGGGACGTTAAACCTCAAATCAAACAAACAAACAAGGCACCTGACTATATTACCTACCATTTCCTTTCTACAGAGTGGATCAGGTGAGTGATCCAGGCCATCATGGCCCTCTTGCTCAATGCTCAATGAGGAAATCCTAAAAATTTGGACACCTTGAGACTTGCTGTAATTCTCCTAAAATGTTTACAAATTTGTTTCAAATCCTGCAAGGAGTCCAAAAAGTTAAACCAGAATGGCAAACAGTATAGACCCTGCTCCTTCTGATCTTGGTCAGCACTGTCTGTCCCAATTCTTAGGTATTTGGAGAATGAATAAAAAAGTTTTTTTTTTCAAGATAAAGAAAGTCATTGATAGCACCATGAAAGAAAATTTTATCTCACATAAGATTTTTTTTTTATCTCTTATTTTTCCTAATTGAATCAGACAGTTCATTTCCTGATCCTTTCAAATCTACTTCCATCTCTTAGGTTTGCCATAATTTTATTTGCTGTTGGAAAATGTCATTCAGTTGCAGTAAATTGCTTTTTAGCACATTGTTGACTTCTTAACCATGTTTCAGGTGTGAGCGTAAGAAACTTGCAAGCTTTCCAGGTGTTACAGAATGTCTTCATCAAGGTATGCTTGTTTTAATAATTTAACTCATTTTAACTGACTAGAAGCTTCCCATTGTATATGTTGGAGAACCCATTTCAAAATTTAGTGGTGCCAGGTTGAATTATACACAGAAATGGCTGAACTTTCAGCAAAAAGTGAACACTGGTCAGACACCATATTTTGTGGCATCTGACCTGGGTCTGCACTATTTGCCAATTTCTAGTTTGGGGTTGCCTGTCTAAAATAGGTTTCTTGGAGGAATAAATTTTGAGCTGTGCTGTGTCATTCGAATTTGTTGCAGAAGCTTGTAGGTTCCAGCATGAATTATGCCAGTGACTGATAAACTCTCACAGATCACTCTGCAGTGAATGCATGCCATGGAAGTAAGGAGAGAATTGGTCCTTACCTTTCATATGTTGAACAGAAGACATTGTCAGCTTTGTAATCAACTGCCCTCATGGCCACCATTTTACAGGGCACCATGTCGGAATGAATCATGTTGTTTTGAAAAGTTTATACATATAGAAAACCCTTGCAGGTCACTTGCAAACTTAACCTTTGTGCTGAACCAGGATATACTCCTCTATCTTTGCAAACAGTGAAAATCAAGATCAGATGGCTTCTGGAAAAGCCATCTGTACCTTTGCAAACAGTGAAAATCAAGATCAGATGGCTTCTGGAAAAGCCACCTGTACCTTTGCAAACAGTGAAAATCAAGATCAGATGGCTTCTGGAAAAGCCATCTGTACCTTTACAAACAGTAAAAATCAAAATCAGATGATCTGATCTGGATCTTGGCTGTTTGTCATTCAGTAACAAATTTATTGGAATAAAGTATATCAAGTAATTTGATTGGCAGATAGTCAGAAATGGGTGTGACAAAATAAATTTATTCAGCAGGGCAAAGGTGAAAGGAAATGGATACATCTACAGGGGAAACAACTCTTTCAATTTTTTTTTGTCTTCCTGATCAATAGGTGTATGTTCTTAAAGGAAAGAATTTAGAAGTGATAGGGTAAAACTTTGGTCTCTAGCAGGTGAGCCATTTGACATGGTGACCTAGTTTTTGATCTGACATAACCTGTATTTGAATTTAACCAAGATAGCACCAAGTCATACTTTCCGGAAGTTTCATGAAGATTGAAGCACCTTATTGAGACATTTTTAACCCATTCAGTACCAGAAACCCCTAAAGGGTACCTTGGCAAACAGTGTAGGCCCAGATCAGACGCCGCAGAATGCGGCGTCAGATCAGGGCCTACACTGTTTTCAAGAAGTTAAGCAATTTCTCGAATAAATTTTGAAGAAAACATAACCTGCAACCCCTAAATTTCGAAACGGACTCCTGCCATATATAAAATGGAAGATTCTATTTGGTACAAAAAGGGTAAATGAATACATACAACATACATTTTCTAGACAAAATAAGAAAATTATCCCTAAATTGTCCCAAATAAATATCAGTAGTTATGGAAATTTTTTCGTAGGGACTGAAGACTTAGTTTGAAACAGCTGTGGTTAATGAGCCATCAGTGTTCATGCCATACAAGTTTCACTGTAACAGTTTGTTTCTCTGGAACACTAGCCTCAAATGGTGTAGTGGGAAAGCTACTTGCCTCATAAACCAGGGATCCTGGCTTTCCAGACTTTGGGATGTGTCATTAGTTTGAGGTCCTGTCTTCATATGACCTTAGTTGTTGTATGGACGCGAAACTGTGTGCACACATACACCCACATACTCACCCCACCCCCATCTCTGGAACATTGGCTTCTGTTATGGTGAAGGAATATGCCTGACAGATAATACTTCTGTCCTTGTTTAAAGGGAGACAACTTCTTTATTAACCAATTAAATCCGATGTATTTTAGTCTGAGATACAATGGGCAGAAATATATAACAGGAAGCTTTGTCAAGAACTTAGTGCATATTTTAATGAGTTTGAACTGAAACAAAGAAGAGGTTTCTTTCTAAAACATTGTAAATATTGTGATAGTGCTTTAAGCACTCCAGAAATTTTTAGAGCAGATGAGTTTTATTTGTAAATTATTTTTCACAGAAAATGAGGCTTGATATTCTGTGTGAATCATCTGCTGATTGTGTTCCGAGCAGATGATTCACACGAAATGTCAAGGCTTATTTTCCCTGAAAAATAGGACAGAAATGTTGGAAAATAACACCATCAGATGTAGTGATTGGCATTTTAAGGGTCAACTGGATGTATTTCAGAATTTCTAAAACAATGTTTATATCTTCTAGGCTAACTCATCCCCACTGTGCAATACAATACTAGATGTTATGAGTAGCATCTATCACCAAGACAACGCTAACTACTTCATCTTAGAGTCACAACACACTCTGCCGCAGTTTGCTGAAAAGATTTATCTGAAATCTCCGGATGTGCAGGTGAGAATCAGCCACAGGAAATTCTGGGAACTTTTCTCATGTATTCTTTATCTTTCAATTGATAATTACCCAGCTAGCACAAAAGATAGGGCCAACATTGGGCGGACAGCGATACGACATTGACACGTCGTATCGCTGTCAGCCCAACGTTGGGCCAACATTCTACCTACCCCATAATCATATATGTACCAACTTGGGAGTCCGCAGGTGCCATTCCTCTCCACTCCACTTCATAGAAGGGCCTCATATATCAGAAACCATTCAGATTCCCACCATTAAACGATATATATTCGTGGTCCTTATGATAAAACACATTTAGGGGCAACAATCTTGGGCTTTCCTGGGATCAATAGGGCATGCCCCAACCCCTCCACCGCTTAAGAGGCCTTATATTTCCGGCATACAGATCCCCACTGCTAAGCCATATGCATGTATATTCTTGTTCCTTATGATAAGACACATTTAGTGATACCAACCAGGATTCCAATTGGCCCATGCCCAACACCTCTCTATAAAAGGCTTAATTTTCAGATACTGAGTCCACATGGGTGCTCATTTGGATATTGGGGTTCATTTGGGAGACTTTACAATTGGTAGATTAAAATGATATCATGTTAAAATACATGGCTGCCATTGGGCAGTGCAGCCTGAGCTCTGGTGAGCATTATGGCCCATGGGCCTCTTTTTTAATATTCTATTTTTGATGGAAAATTCTATTAGCAAATAGTGCAGGCCCTGATCAGACGACGCAGGATGCGGCGTCTGATCTGGGCCTGCACTATTTGCCAAGGTATCCCTTTAGAGGTTTCCCACATGCAATGGGTTAATATGATGTATGACCAGGTGAGCTACCTGGTCGGGTTACAGTTCTTGTTCCTAAAATGCAAGAGAAGTTTCCGTGTAAAGGAATTCAAACAGGAAATTTGAGTGGATAGGCTAGGGTTATTTCAATAATTTGTCACGAGAGTTTGATAGCCAATATCAGTATGTGGCAGGATAATGGTCAGCTGTTCAAAGTAGATGGCTTTCTCAGGATAGTCTGTTTTTCTCTACCATATATGACCACAATTGCTAAAAAAACGTGTTTTTTTTTTAAAGTACTTTGAGCCTTCTGTGTTGAAGTAAAAAGTACAATAAAATACCTCTATTAAGACCGCCTAAAATTGAGTCTAAATCTGCTTTTAAAAGCTTACGAAGAAGGTTTCAGTTATTCTTTCTTTGTGTTTTCCACACCCAGTGTCTCCTAATAAGAGACCATCTTTGGGACTGTTCAAAAGTGGTCTTAGACCACTTTTGAACAGTCCCAAAGGTGGTCTTGATATAGGAATTTTAAAGACCACTTTTGAACAGTCCCAAAGGTGGTCTTAATATAGGAATTTTACTGTACATTGCACGCAGAGCTGAATCCGGCCTGCACACTAGTACTGGTAAACTGCTTAGAGGATCTAAGGCTGTCCAGGAACCGCAGTGCGAGGCGGACCGTACATGCTAATAAACTCTATTGGTTTCATTGGGCGACAGGGCTTGAGATGTCATTTCATCTCATTGTCGGGTAAAAGTCCCACAAAATTGGAAGCAACGTCTCCAAAATGACCTTTACAGTGTTGATGGGGATGTTAAACCTCAAATCAAACAAAACAAATTTACTGTACATTAAAACATGGGTAGTTAAATCATTTCCTACATAAATTGTCTCCCTTGGATAAATAAGCGTTCTCAAAACAGTTTCTGTAAAAACGATTCAGTTTGAAATAAGTACTTACTAATGTTTGTGTTTTTATTTTCTGTGTATATTACAGGAGAAGTTCTTTGAGTTGTTAGAGTTTATTGTGTTCAACCTTAGCTTTGTTCCCTGTAAAGAACTCATCAGTCTTAGTATACTTATCAAAACCAATCAGTAAGTATAGATTAACCTCACTTGGGGAACAGTTACAAAATATACTTAAAACTCCTTCTAATGCCATTGTTAAAGTTGAAACCAGAAACCATGATTGTTAACCCTTTTTGTACCAAATGGAATATTCCACCTTGAATATAGCAGGAGTCCATTTCAAAATTTAGGGGTGTCAGGTTGTGTTTTCATCCAAATCTGTTTGGAAACTGGCTGAACGTTTTGCAAATAGTGTAGGCCTGCGGCATCTGATCTGGGCCTGCGCTCTTTGCCAACTACCCATTTTGGGGTTTCCGGTACAAAATAGAAATATAACCTGAATATTTTTGGGATCCATTGTTATATCTAAAACAGTGTTATTATGAATGGTGTTATAAAGAGGTTAAAGTGAACTGTAATGTAAAATAGATTTTCCCAACTAAAACATTGTTTTAAGCTTGATAAGCCTTAGTAATTAGGGCAGTTAAGAAGAGCAGAATGCCGTTACACTGTGTGTATGTTTAACCCTTTTTGTACCAAATGGAATCTTCCTCCTTATACAGGGCAGTCCCTTTAGTACTCTACTCATTATAACACGGTTTTGGTTATAAGACGGCCAGGTCTTGCCTCCCAAATTGTCATTTTACAATGATTTCTATATAAAAATGTCCCTTTATAACACGGTTCACTGATAACACAGCCTGTTCTATGCATCCCAACCATAGCGTTATAAAGGGACTGCCCTGTATATAGTAGGAGTCCATTTCAAAATTTAGGGGTGACAGGTTGCGTTTTCTTCAAAATCTATTTGGAAACTGGCTGAACTTTTTGCAATCAGTGTAGACCCTGATCAGACGCCGCATTTTGCGGCGTCTGATCTGGGCCTACACTGTTTCCCACGGTACCCATTAGGGGTTTCCAGTCTGAAATAGATTAATACATACACGTTATGTATGCAGTGTAACTTGATGGTTAGCAGGCTTTCAGTGTTTGAATCATTGAAGTTTATTGTATGCATAACAGTTTTGCACTTAATATTGATTTGCAATTGGTTGTTTATAGAAGTTTGACATTACGATAACACACCTGAGCAACATAGTGCATTATTTCACATTTCCAAAAGTGCTCATTTTCTGATGAAAACCCATAATATTTTTCTTACTTATGCTGCAAGCATGGGTTGTGGATGCTGGTTAGAACCACCTCATTGAGGTGGTTCTATCGAGTACGCACAACCTATGTCTTGGAGCAGTGCAGCATAGGTTGTGGATGCGCGTTAGAACCGCCTCATTGAGGTGGTTCTATCGAGTACCCACAACCTATGTCTTGCAGCAGAAATAAGAATAATAATGTACTGCCCCTTAAACCCCAGTTTTCTCGATATAAAGTGGGGTTTAGAGGGGTGTTCATTACACAGACTTGTTCACGTGATGAAAAGAAAACTTTTCATCAAAACACATTTACATTTGCATAACCTGACTTGAAGCCATTTTGAAAACAGTACACACAGTATCTGTGGAAAAAATTATATGATGTACCGTCAGGTTTCATTGGTTTAAATGTAAATACCTAGGTTGCTATACAAATGTGCTGGGAATTCTCCTGGATTTAGAAGGTCAAACTGTATTTAAACTGGTAGGAGTGCATGAATGAGTTTTTGTCATCTGATTGCAAGGAAAGTTTTCTAATGCTGCAAGCATAATTTTATATTAAATATTAGAACGCCAATACATGTAATTATGTCATATAATAATGCACCTACACCTTTTTACAACACTGTAAATCATAACATGGTTTTGATTATAACAGTTTAAAAATACCCCCCAAATGAATAGATCATGAAGAAAAATGACCATAAATGGCCTCGGTAGCCCAGTCGGATGGACAGGTTCGATACCTGTTTGGATCGGTAACATTCTTTTGTGGAGACCGATCATGAAATCTTTCCTGCAGTTATTCTCTTCCTTTCGCTGATTCAAGAAGGACAGTTATCATTGTCTGGTGAAAGAATGTGCAGTGTACTGGTTAATAACTTATGTATAAGCCTGCCCAGGAACTCTGGTTAGGTAAACTGACCAGCTTGATATGACCAAATTAGTGTTGACCGGGCTGTTTTACTCCAAACAGACAAACAAACCCAACAGTAGTGTTATAAAGAAGTTGTAGTGTGGTCATGAGCAATACAAATATCATGCTTCAGCCGAGTTTGGAATAATACAGTAAAATTCCTATATTAAGACCACCTTTAGGACTGCTCAAAAGTGGTCTTAAAAGACCACTTTTGAACAGTCCCAAAGGTGGTCCCTGACCAGAGGACACTGTGGGCAGAAACACACAGAAAGATAAAGTTCGCCCCTCAAAATAAACTTTTAAAAGCAGAATTAGTCTTAATTTTAGGTGGTCTTAATAGCGGAATTTCACTATATCTTATAAACCCAGGACCTTGTATAGTGATCAATACTTATCCCTTATCTTGCTGAATATTCATTTAAGCCAACCAATCAGATTACTTGATGTAATTTATTGCTACAAATTCATAAACTGAATGCCAAACAGTGTAGATCCTGCCTGATCAGATGGCTTCTTCAGAAGCCATCTGATCTGGATCTGCATTGTTTGCAAAGATAGGGGTTGTCGTGAACAGCAAGATAAGGGTTAAAAATGTGTTTCAGTTCCACAGAGAGTAGTATATTGTGTATAAGAAGTCTTCAGAGAATAGTGCAGTACCACCCAGTGTTCAAGGATGTCTATAGAGAAGTTGGCATGTTAGAAGTGTTTGTTACATGTCTACATAGGTTTGCTGCTTTATTGAAGGACCCTCAAGCTGATGGTGGTAAGTAATAACTATGGTCCTGCTGAATGAATTAGTTTAGCCGCAGCCATTTCTGACTATCAGCCAATCAAATTACTGTAATGTATTCAATCAAATTTACAAACTGAATGACAGTGTAGATCCTGATCAGATGGCTTCTGATGAAGCCATCTGATCAGGATCTACACTGTCTGCAAAGGTAGGGTTTTCATGTTCACTGGGATAAGGGTTAAATACCTCAACATAGTGTTGGTAGAAAACAAATTGATATGTTTCTTGAAAATGAGTTTGCATTTCAAAGAGAAAATCCTGTTTATCACACTCCCAAACTCCACAACTTAGTTTAATTAAGTTCATATCAAGTTCTTTATTTAACCTACCTGAGATTGTTCCTGAGCAGGCTCAGACCTATTAAGATGGTTTAGCTCAACTATACAAACCTACAGAAAGAGCAATTGCACTACCTCTTTTGTCAGCATTGTTGGTGGGGTGGCTTCACTGTCTGAAAAAATTAACCAGATATGTATTTAAGTTTTCGAGCTCTCATATTATCCTAACTCGGAGTTGGATTAAGTTGTGTACTTGTGTAATGATTGATATTGTTCAGAGTTCTATTCAACACTACTCACATCCCTGTTTTTGGCCTTCCAGTCAATATTACAGACATAGAAATTTTATGATTTATGGACAAGGCATGAGTAGGTGAACTACCATGAGCAATTGGTTCTTATGTTTGTTTGTTTGATTTGGGGTTTAACATCCCAATCAACACTATTTAGGTCATTTTGGAGACGTCGTTTCCAATTTTGTGGGACTTTTTCCCAACATTGACGTGAAATGATACCTCAAGCCCTGCTGCCCAATGAAACAAGAAGGCTTATATGCATTGGACGATCTACTCACACCGCTTTGCCTGGACAGGCTTAGTCCTTCTAAGTGGTTTACCAGTACTCGTGTGTGGTTGGATTCAGCTCTGCGTGGAAGCACCATGCAGCCCAATCTATTTCTCCAAGCCCCGCAATTGGTTCTTCTTGAATTAGTGGAAAAGGTACAATTAGGAGGGGTGTTAAGTAAGTTCATAGAACTTGTGGTTTAACTCTTCTAAGGAGTCTCGCCCACGTTTAAATTCTGCTGTCCACTTTGCCACTGTGGAAGCATTTTGGCTACTATCACCATACACATCAGATGGATTTCTTTGGCCTTTGCACCCTCCTTAGTGAGAAACTTTATGACTGCTCTGAACTCAATATTCTGACATTCCATTTTTGCCTAGGGTATAGGTTTTCAAACAAAAAGTAAGAACAAAAAATTGATGTGTTGACTGAATGGCTTTTATCATTCAACTGACAAAGGTTTACACCACTGCACAAAAATTAAAAAAAAGAAATCCTAAAATGTATAGAAAAGTACTGAGTTCTACAAAGTTATTGAAGTCCCCTCTTACTGTACACACTCAAACTACCCTAAATATTTGGACACCTCAATTCCTTACCATACTTGTTCTCAAATTTGAACATACCATTTTGTGTCTAAAATAGCTAGATGAGTGGCAAACAGGGTAGACCCTGATGAGACGTCTGGGTTTACACTGTTTGCTCGGACCTGTCTGTACAAATACATACGATAAATATGATAGATAAGCAGCAGACATATTAACAATGCTGACAAAGTATACATTGATAATTACAAGGAAAATAATCAGGTAAACATAGATTCTTTTCTAGTTGGAACGATAATCTTTGTTGGTCAGAATGTGAAAGAAAAGTCCAGTTTAATTCCCTGATTTAGACACTGTAGTTATTTCTCTGAGACACATCAATAATTTCAGTTAGACAAGTTACATCAATAATTTCAGTAAGACAAGTTTTATCAGTTGATTTAAATATTTTGCGTATCAGGGCCCAGTTGTTCAAAACGTTGTTAGCTAAACGAGCTTGTCAGTATTAAAATGTTAACTTTTCTTGTTCTAGGAAGTACAACATCTAATATTCTGTTATTTTTGCTGAAAAAATATGTTAGTAGCTTCGGCATTTGCAAATATTTCATTCGGCAAAAATATTAGTGTACAATGAAATTCCGCTATTAACCCTTGTCCTGCTGAATACTTAAATATGCCACACCCACTACTGATTATCGACCATTCAGATTACTTGATGCAAATTATTGCAACAAATTCAAAATCTGAATGACAATGTAGATCCTGATCAGATGGCAGAAGCCATCTGATCTGGATCTACATTGTTTGAAAGGTAAGGCATATCCGGGCTCAGCAGGACAAGGGTTAAGACCACCTAAAATTAAGACATATTCTCCTTTCGAAAGCATAATTTTGAAGGTTTACCTCGTTCCTTCTGTGTGTTTTCTGTACTCAAAGTCTTCTAGAATGAGACCTACTTCGGAACTGTCCCAAAGGTGGTCTTATTATAGGAATTTTACTGTATATGTCATATTTAATGATAAGTGTGTTAACCCTTATCTTGCTGAATATCCAGTTAAGCCACACCCATTTCTGACTTTGAACCAATCGGATTGCTTCATGTAATTTATTCTTACAAATCCATAAACTTCATGTCAAACAGTGTAGATCCTGATCAGATGGCTTCTTCAGAAGCCATCTGATCTGGATCTACACTGTTTCTAAAGATAGGGGTTGTCGTGAACAGCATGATAAGAGTTAACCCTTAACATGTCAAGAAAACCTGCATAGGAAAATGTCTGTTCATGCCATCTGCTGCATCTTCTTGGCAAACATTTTAATATTTTTGCATACAGGCAAACATTGTGAACCCTGGTCAAGCTGCTCCTAATGGAGCAGTCTGATTTGGGTTCACACTGTTTGCAACGACTTTTTAAGTAACTGGCAGATGACAATTGTTGTGATTGGCAACTTAAGGGTTAACAAAATGTTAGTTTTACACAGCTGGACCCTGTATTTCCCATTTCAGATACAACAAGAATGAGCAAAGAACAAAGAGACCTGGGATTTCTGATAATGGAAGTCCTCTCTCAGCTTCTCAGTGGGAACAACAAAAACTCAGGTAAAAATCAGATACTGGGTTAAGGTAATTCTAGACATGATCCCGATGTTTGTTTTAGCATAGATTTAATGGCCCAGTCGGCACTATTAAGACCATGTTGAGCCAGTCAGTTTACCTAATCACATGTTGCCTGGACAGGTAGCATATTTACCCTAAATATTCGGACACCTAAACTCCTCACCATACTTGCCCTAAAGTTTGAACAAGTACAATTTAATACCAGATGCTGACCCTAAAAATAGTGGGATGAGTGGCAAACAATGTAGACCCTGATGAGATGCCGCAGAATAGTGGCAAACAGTGTAGGCTCAGATGAGATGGCACTGTCATCTCGATCTACACTGTTTGCTCAGCCCTGTCTGTCCGAATACATAAGGTAAATAAGGTATATTCATGAACAGTTACCCAATACAGTTTACATTCTTTCACCAGAATTAACAAGTGCCATTCTTGATAAACAAAAAGGGAGAGCCTGACAGTAGTAGACAATAGATATTATTTCATGATCAGTCTCCAAGACTTTATATTGGTGCTTACACAGAAAGAAAAGAAAAGAAAAAAATGAAGAAAAAAAAAACCCCTGAAAAATTGAGGTGAAGGCAATGTTCAGGAATCGAAACAATTAACCCACAGCTCCCATCAGAGACACCAAAGGGAAAGAAGTACAAACATGAAATAACCAGACCCTTATTGAAACATCAATAGCTGAAAGCCAAAAGGACAGTTGCTTTCCCACAAAATGTCCACTTGGCTAGCCAAAACAAAAAATACAAGCGATACACACACTCAAAAGACAAACCATAAAAATAAACCGCGACAGAAGAACTGCCTGGGAAAGGTCAGCAAAATGAATTCCACTGGGGGGCTTAAATCGATTTTACCCAGCCGCAATCCTCGCCCTTATTTCAGTCGCGATTTAGACAAATATTTTGTTCAGTCAGCATGAAGGTCTCCTAACTCATCAGTGCAATCTCCGAGAACACAAAAATCAAACAACCACAGAGATGAAACAACCGTGAGGACTCGACAGCAAGAAACCACTGAAATGCTGGAGCAAAAGAAAACCAACAGTTAGACCCCGATGGGCCCAACCATTTCAGTTGGACTAAAGCTTGAATAAATACCAACAACATAAGTTTTTAAGGAGAATTGACAAAAAATATCCTTCAATTATTACAAAATACCCACCTTTACAGTTTCTATGACTAAAGAATGAGTTGTATATGAGTGATCCTTGGTGGAAGTCATTGAAGTTTCACTGTATATTTGCTAATATGTCTTTCTTCAGATGTATTCCGAGAGTGTGGTGGTGCAAGATGCTCCCACAATATGGTACCTTTTGTTGAGTGTCGTCAGTATGCTCTGAGTATAGTTCAGCAGCTGGTGCTGTCCCCTGGTGGTGATGATGATATGGGAACATTACTAGGATTGATGCACACAGCCGAAGTAACAAATCTTGAGTTGAAAACAGCAATTTTAAAGGTAATGTCATCCTTTCGTCTTTATTTTTTAAGTTTCATAAAAGAAAGAGATGCTTCGGATTTTTAAAAATAACATTTAAATATTCTTTTGCATTTACCTTTATTTCAAATATACTGAATGCAGAATAGTTTCAAATCTAAATATTTTAAATCAGTTGGACTTTCACATTAAGAACTTCCTGACAAGAAAATCATCTGTATTCACAAAAAATATCCAAGTGGGCAGAAAGTAGATCTGATTGGTTCCTGCAGTATTCTATTTTCTCAGTACATTAGTGCATTGATGACAACAGGGGAACATAGATTGCTTTGACACATACATGAATCGATGACAATTGCAGCACTAATTGGACCAGTTGTTCAAAACAGTGTCATTAGTTAACATATTATTAAAACTTTGATCATATATTATGACAAATACAGTAGAATTCCGCTATTTAGACCACCTAAAATTAAGACAAATTTTGCTTTCAAAATCATATTTAGATTTAAGGTACATTTTCTTTGTATTATCTGGATCCAGTGTTCTCTTGTAGGAGACTACCTTTGGGACTGTTCAAAAGTGGTCTTAGACCACTTTTGAACAGTCCCAAAGACCCCCTAGACCACTTTTGAACAGTCCCAAAGGCGGTCTTAATATAGGAATTTTACTGTATACTAATAGTTTTAAAGAAAAGAGAGCAGCTTTCATAAATGCAAAAGCTGCTCACATTTTTTTTCAGCAAAATATTGCTGTATAGATATTGTGCTTCACTGGAACAATTAACATTTTGACTACTTACAAGCTCCTTAAACTCATACTGCTTTGAACAACTGGGGCCAGTTGTTCAAAACTAGCAGCGTCGTTAGTTAACGTATCGTTAAAACTTTGATCATTTATTATGGCAAATATGCTAATATTTTTGCTGAAAAAATGTGAGCAGCTTTTGCATATGCAAAAGCTGCTCACATTTTTTCAACAAAAATATAACAGAATTTTAGGCATTAAATTTGCTAGAACAGTTAACAATATGACCTCTAACGAGGTCGTTAAGCTAACGATTCTTTGAACAACTGGGCCCTGGTTGTTAATAACAAACAACTGAAATAATCATATATATATATATGTGCAACATACCAGGAATGCATGGCAGCCTTCAGCTTATGTCAGCCTATTCAGCCACACATTCTTATCATTGCCACAATTATCCACATGAATAAGTTCTGAATAGTTAGATCCATTGGAAGCAAAGAATACATCAAATAAATGCAAATAGCAGACTTGGTTTTATTGAGTCTGTTCATGACCAGTACTGAAATGTGCAGCACTGGCCACCCCCACCAGCACCGGCTTAAGCAGTATGTCTATTTTCAGAATGATTCTAAATGAACTAAATGACCCCAAAGGACCAGAAAATATAATCTGCACTAAGTTGATATACAGGGAAATTTTTTACGGCTGCCACAACACCAGCTGCAGTGAAGATAAATAAGTTCTGAATAGTTAGATCCTTTGGAAGCAAAGAATACATCAAATTAATGAAAATAGCAGACTCGGTTTCCAATGAAGTCTCTTTGGACTACTTTTTTTTTCAAGCCAAATAATTGAGGTCTTCTATGTGTAAGAGCTGTATCTTCACTTGTAAGAAAACCTTGAAGACTTATAGCTTTTTATGCCCCTGCCATTCGAAGAATGGTGGAAGGGCATATAGCGTTGCCCCTGTCCATCCGTTCATCCGTCCAGTCGTCTGAAACTTGAACACAGTCAATAACTTTCTTTGTTCTGGATGGATTTTGAAATTACTTGGCAGACATGTTGGCCATCATGAGACAATCTGCCTCACACAAAACCAAGGTCCTTACCTCCAAGGTCAAGGTCATTTATTAGAGGTCAAATGGGAAAAAAGGGTCCAAAACTTAAACACCATCAGTACTTTCTATGGATTAATACGAACAAAGACATATTTTCAGGCGGGGGCATCCATGTCCTATGGACGCATTTTTAGTCCAATTCTGTTAGCATTATTTTGTCGTTCGTTCGTCCGAAACTTAAACACAGTCAATAACTTTCTTATTTCTGGGTGGATTTTGAAATTACTTGGCAGAAATGTTGGTCATGATGAGACAATCTGCCTCATACAAAACCAAGGTCCTTACCTCCAAGGTCAAGGTCATTTATTAGAGGTCAAATGTGAAAAAGGGTCCAAAACTTAAACACCGTCAGTAACTTTCTATGGATTAATACGAACAAAGACATATTTTCAGGCGGGGGCATCCTTGTTCTATGGACGCATTTCTAGTCTAATTCTGTTAGCATTATTTTGTCTTTCACTGTAATGTATGCAACTCTGGTATCCATAATATTTCTATTCCAGTCACTACTTAATGTCCTTCGTGAGAGCCACAGAACAAGAACAGTGTTCCGTAAAGTTGGAGGGTTCGTGTATGTGATGTCTGTATTGGTATCTATGGAGGGCTGCCTGGCTGATCCTCCTAAACCACCCTGGGATAAAGTAAACAGACAGGAGATATTACTGATGTTGAAGACTGTCTTCAGTACACTCACAGTGGCCATGAGATATGAACCAGCTAATGCTAAATGCTTTGCTACTGATGTAAGTTTTTTCTTGCTGCTGAAAGTAAGTTTTGGTGAGCTGGGGTATAACAAAAATTTTCAAAACAGTTTTAATAGCTGGTCTGACAAAGATTAGTGGAAAACCTTTTTGTTTGTTTGATTTGAGGTTTAATGTCCCCGTCAACACTGTAAAGGTCATTTTGGAGACGTTGCTTCCAATTTTGTGCGCCTTTTACCCGTCATTGAGATGAAATGACATCTCAAGCCCTGTCGCCCAATGAGACCAATAGGGTTTATAAGCATGGATGGTCCGACACTCACACCGCTTTGCCTGGGCAGGCTTAGATCCTCTAAGTGGTTTACCAGTACTCGTGTGTGGGTCAGATTAAGCTCTGCGTGGAAGCATCATGCAGCCCATATATTTCTTCAAGCCCCGATGGGTGGGGGCTGTAGTGGAAAACCTGAACTTCTTTATTACAGTGTTCATCTTTGTTGAATATGACACAGATTAAATATGGATCCCGAAAATGTATTTGTTATACAGAAAAAAAACATGGTCATTTATGGCCCATAAATGGTCTTTTTATTTTTCTAAGTATTCTATACATTCTTGTTTGTGAATTAAAAATCACTCTTTTTCAAATTTTTGGCCCTTGGCCTTCTTCAGGAATCTATTAATTCATCGAACAACTAAGTGACATCAATCTTGTGATTCTAACAGGAAGAAAGTAATGATGATCATCATTACTTTCTTCCTGTCAGCATCACAAGATGGATGTCACTCATCGAACAACTAAGTGACATCGATCTTGTGATGCTGACAGGAAGAAAGTAATGATGATCATCATTACTTTCTTCCTGTCAGCATCACAAGATCGATGTCACTTAGTTGTCTGATGAATTAATAGATTCCTGAAGAAGGCCAAGGACCGAAAATTTGAAAAAGAGTGATTTTTAATTCATAGACTACACTGCAACCTCGTTATAGCGCTGATCGTTTAAGCGCGGAAATCAGTATAATGCGGTTGTTCCATGGCTCCCGATTTTTTTCCGTCGGGCGAGATTTCGCGCGTCCGAAATTGACTGGGGCGAACCGGCAGATTGTTTCGAGCGTCCGAAAGTGACGGGGGCGAATCAGCCGATTCGCTGAAATAGATTTGCGACAAGCCGCAGACTTGAATCCGTGGCATAGTAGAGCTTCCGCGCATCCGAAATTTACTGGGGCGAACCGGCCGATTTTTTTCCAGCGTCCGAAATTGACGGGGGCGAATCGACCGATTAGCTGAAATAGATCTTTGACAACCCGCACACTTGAATCCAGCGCATAGAACTTCCGCGCATCCGAAATTGACTGGGGCGAATCGGCCAATTTTTTCTGAGTATCCGAAATTGACGGGCGCGAATTAATGAGATGAAACCACCGCTACAGTTTTTTCTGCACGCGATCGGTAAATGACCTCATCGGACCCCAGCAACCCCACACGTGTCTATTGTTTTATCTTAATGGGGCGTATCTCTTTCATTAATTGTTTGGAAACGGTAAAAAAATTCTCAATAGCAAAAGGGTTGTGGAAAATATTGCTTTCTGTAAGCTCCATGTCAATAACCAACAACAGCATACAGATGTGTTAACACGAATTTGTCTCCAACTTTTCTCGCCAAGCGTCTGCTATTTGGCGCCAAAACATAATCATTCACGAGATAGTAGAATAGTCGTAGCAACTCGTCTTAGGAGCAATTAAATAATTTTCACATTGATTGCGGATTAAATTTTATGATCGGGGAATAAACGCAAATTAGAGACATAACTTGACCATATTTTCACACCTTATCGACATGCACCGCAGGGTGGCAATTATATGACAGGGATTAACAATAGTGTCATAATTGAACCGTTATAAATCATCAAACAGTGTAAATCCAAATCAGATGTCTGCGGCGTCTTTCTGAGGTGTCTGATCTGGGCTTGCCAGTGCCCCCAAATTTATAACGCGGTGATCACCACTAACGCGGTTGGGGTTCTTGGACCCCACCACCCGCGTTATAACGAGGTTGCAGTGTATTTGCTATTTTCCCTGCGGAAATATAATTTAGAAGATTTTGTGCATTCTTGTTTGGATACAACATGGCTGTTTAACTGAACTCCTTTTAAACAAATTCTCTGTTGTTTTTGAAAACAGGTTAATGTTGTTTCTGCTTTGAACTCCAGCAGTAGTATTATAAAGAGGTTGTGGTTCAATTTAAACATGACCGTGCAACCAGACACTCATTGGGACTAATTTGTAGTGAGTCCTTGAGTCTTTTTTTCTCAAGAGTTGGCTTATTGTTTTAGTAAAAGTTTGATAGCTTAAACTACATTGATGGTGATACTTGGAAAGGAAGCTAATTTTGCAAAGGCAGTTTAATTGCTGGCCGTACCAAGATTGCTGGCCGTACCAAGATTGCTGGCCATACCAAGATTGCTGGCCTTACCAAGATTGCTGGCCTCTGTAGCTTAGTCCGGTGCACATCTGACTGGAGATCAGGGGGTTGTGGGTTTGATACCGGCTTGGTCAGCAACATTGGTTTGTGGAAATTGATCATGAAGTATTTTCTATGGTCTTTCTCTACCTTCTGCTGATTCAAGAAGGCAGTTATCAGTTCTGGCAAAAGAATGTGCACTGTACTGGTTAAGTTCTTATTACAACCCTGCCAAGAAAAGGCGTGGTTAGGTTAACTGGCTGGCTGAATATGGTGACTGGGCCTTTAAACTCCAAACAAAACAAACTTAACAAGATTGGTTAATTTCACTTGCTTCTGCTTGAATTGTAGGTTTTAAATGCTTGCATTTTTAACAACCAGGGCCCAGTTTTTCAAAGCATTGTTAACTTAACAAGCTCATTAGTGGTCAAAATGTTTACTGTTCTAGAAGCTACAGTATTTAGTACTATCGTATTTTTACTGGTAAAATGTGAGTAGCTTTTGCATTGCAAAAGCAACTTGTATTTATTTAAGAAAAAATATTAGCATCATTTTAACCCTTTACCACTCAGATACGTATTTTCCCGAGTCTATCCATTAACACTCAGATCCGTATATTCCCGACTTTATCGATTAACGTACAGATACGTATATTCCCGTGTGTCGCCATTTGAACAAATACGTGTTTGCCCGTGTCTCAAAATCAATCGCGTTATTTTTACTTTTTTCCTAAATATAAAACGCCGGATGTTTATAAATGTTAAGTTTGGTATTTTGCCAACAATATTTGTGAAAAAAACAAATATGTTTCTATACAAAGGTTTTGTGTAATTTGCAACCAAACCCACCAGGGGCTTCTTCTACTGAATCACGATGACCTTGCCTGACGTAATGGAAAATTACTGGGCTGAGTTACTGAATGACGCAGTTTTGTGTGTCGGTCGTGCATGATTTGCATGATTTAGGTAAAGACAATTAGCGCTGTATAATCAGTTAGATTCATGGGATTAATGGTCCAAGATAATTAGTTAATTAGGGATTATGATACCCTAGGAATGTTTATACAGCGGATGCCACCCGGAGCGTGCCGAGCTTTGAGCCGCAATAAATTACGTAAAAGTACCCAAAAGTGTACCCAGGTGGTCATCGGAAGGGCAATAAAACCCACAGAAGGGTAGAAGGCCTTTCATTGGTCAATAGTTTCAGCCCCTTTAATGAATATTAATTTCTAAAACAAATATGCGACGTCTGATCAGGGTCTCACCGCGGACACTTTAACAGACAAACAGATGCAATTATTAAGCGGCACCTAATCAGGGTCTTCAGGTTTTTGGACCTTATAATGCTACGGCACCCGGATCAGACGCTCCACATTTATTGCCGCGACGTCTGATTCAGCTCCAACTGCCGACGGTTCCTTTTATTTTATTTTCTGCGACCGAATAGGTTTGGAGGATATAGCGACCGTCCAAATGTCCGTCCGTCCGTAGACACAACAGGCAGATGCAAACAATGCAGATCCGGATCAGACGCCATACTATTATTGAACGGCGTCTGATGAGGGTCAGCATGTTTGTAGAAGGCATCTGAGACGGGGCAGTCCCGGACCAGACGCTGTGCAACGGTTATGCGGCGTCTGATCAGGGTCTTATTGGCGACGGTGGTGTTTTTTTATCCCTAGTCTGAACAGGTTCGGAACCTGGCGTCCGTTCGTTTGCCTGTTCGTAGACACAAAATTATGAGTGGTGTCCGTTCAAATGTCAGTCCGTAGACGCAACAGACATATGAAAACAATGTAGATCCGGATCAGATGTACAATTATTAAACGGCGTCTGATGATGGTCTACAGGTATGTAGAAGGTATCTCAGATGGCCCAGACCCGGACAAGACGTTGCGCATCGACAACGCAGGGTCTTATCGCCAACAGTGGTGTTTTTTTAACCCTAGTCTGAACAGGTTCGGCGGATATAGTGATCAGCGTGGGGTCATCTACCCAACCGTCTGTATAACAAAAGACAGAACACAAAGGTGCAAACAGTGCAGATTTGAATCAGACGGCATACAATTATTATACGGCGTCTGGATAGGGTCTACAGGTTTGTAGACGGAATATGCGACGGCACAGACCCAGACCAGATGCTGTACAATGATCATGCGAAGTCTGATCATGGTCTGAACGCCGCCAGTGGGCTTTATTTTTTATCCCCTGACCAAATAGGTTCGCGGATATAACAATCAGCCTGGCGTCTGTCCGTCCGCAAACAAAATTATGAGTCTGGCGTCCATTCACATGTCCGTCCGTCCGTAGACACAACAGACAGTTTGGGGATTCAAATCAGACCTGTACAATTATTAAACGGCGTCTGATGAGGGTCTACAGGTTTGTAGACGGCATATTGGTTGGCGCAGACCCGGACAAGATGCTGCAAAACGATAATGTGGCGTCTGATCAGGGACTTATCGCCAACGGTGGTGTTTTTTTATCCCAAGTCTGAACATGTTCGGGGGATATAGCGATCAGCCTGGCAACATCCACCCAACTGTCTGTATAACAATAGACAGAACACAAAGGTGCAAACAGTGCAGATTTGAATCAGACGCCATACAATGATTATACGGCGTCTGGATAGGGTCTACAGGTTTGTAGATGGCATATGCGACAGCACAGACCATTCGACGTCTGATCATGGTCTGACCGCCGCCGGTGCGTTTTATTTTTTATCCCCTGACCAAATAGGTTCGGGGATATAACAATCAGCCTGGCGTCCGTCCGCAAACAAAATTGAGTCTGGCATCCGTTCACATGTCCGTCCGTCCATAGACACAACAGACAGATGCAAGCAATGCAGATTCGAATCAGACCTGTACAATTATTAAACGGCATCTGATGAGGGTCTACAGGTTTGTAGACGGCATATGGGTCGGCGCAGACCCGGACAAGACGCTGCACAAAGATAATGCGGCGTCTGATCAGGGACTTATCGCCGACAGTGGTGTTTTTTAGCTCACCTGAGCCTTTAGGCTCATAGGTGAGCTTATAGTATAGCCATGGTCCGTCGTCCGTCCGTCCGTCCGTCCACCATTTTCAAAGATCTTCTTCTCCTATACTGCAGGGCCAATCAAAGCCAAATTTCATATGGAGCCTCAGTGGGATGGGGGAACAAAAGTTTGTTCGCGGGGTCTGGATCACATGACCAAGATGGCCGCCATGCCCATATATGGTAAAAAGCCTTCAAAAATCTTCTTCTCCAGAACCATAAGGCCAGTGGCCTTGAAACTTGGCATGTAGCATATGGTACTCGGGCCCATCATGGTTTGTACAAATGGTGACCCCGGGTTGACCTTGACCTATTTTACAGCAATGTCAAATTTGCCGACGTAGGCTTTTGCATGGGGCAAAGTGAAAATAATGGATTTATAGGAAAACCATTGAAGACAGTGTCACCAAAATTTGTAGGTGAGCCTTTAGGCTCATAGGTGAGCTTATAGTATAGCCATGGTCTGTCGTCTGTCCGTCCGTCCGTTGTCCGTCCGTCCACCATTTTAAAAGATCTTCTTCTCCTATACTACAGGGCCAATCAAAGCCAAATTTCATATGGAGCCTCAGTGGGATGGGGGAACGAAAGTTTGTTCGCGGGGTCTGGATCACATGACCAAGATGGCCGCCATGCCCATATATGGTAAAAAGCCTTCAAAATCTTCTTCTCCAGAACCATAAGGCCAGTGGCCTTGAAACTTGGCATGTAGCATATGGTACTCGGGCCCATCATGGTTTGTACAAATGGTGACCCTGGGTTGACCTTGACCTATTTCACAGCAATGTCAAATTTTCCGACTTAGGCTTTTGCATGGGGCAAAGTGAAAATAATGGATTTATAGGAAACCATTGAAGACAGTGTCACCAAAATTTGTAGATCAGGTAAAGTAACTGAATACATGAATGTATATGGATCAGAAAGGTCAAGGTCATTCATTGGCCTTGTTCGCGGGTCTGGATCACATGACCAAGATGGCCGCCATGCCCATATATGGTAAAAAGCCTTCAAAAATCTTCTTCTCCAGAACCATAAGGCCAGTGGCTTTGAAACTTGGCATGTAGCATTTGGTACTCGGGCCCATTATGGTTTGTACAAATGGTGACCCTGGGTTGACCTTGACCTATTTTACAGCAATGTCAAATTTTCCGACTTAGGCTTTTGCATGGGGCAAAGTGAAAATAATGGATTTATAGGAAACCATTGATGACAGTGTCAACAAAATTTGTAGATCAGGTAAAGTAATTGAATAAAAGAAGATCTATGGGTCAGAAAGGTCAAGGTCATTCATTGGCCTTAGACCAAGGTCATTCAGGATCCATATTTCACACATTTTTTTCTCCAAAACTGCTGAGCCAATTTAAGTAAAATTTAATATGGAGCTTTTGTGAGTTTAACAAATGAAAAAATGCCAATACGGTCTAGATCACATGACCAAAATGGCCGTCACGCCCATATATGGTAAAAAGCCTTAAAATTCTTCTCCTCCAGAACCGTAAGGCCAATGGCCTTGAAACTTGGCATGTAGCATATGGTACTCAGGCCCATCATAGTTTGTACAAAGGGTGACCCTGAGTTGACCTTGACCTATTTTACAGCAATGTCAAATTTGCCTACTTAGGCTTTTGCATGGGAAAAAGTGAAAATAATGGATTTTTAGGAAACCATTGAAGACACTGTCACCAAAATTAGTAGATAAGGTAAAGTAGCTGAATACATGAAGATCTATGTGTAAGAAAGGTCAAGGTCATTAATTGACCTTAGACCAAGGTCACGCAGGTTCCATATTTCAAACATTTTTTCTCAGAAACTACTGAGCCAATTGAAGTGAAATTCAATATGGAGCCTTTGTGAGTTTAACAAATGAAAAAATGCCAATACGGTCTAGATCACATGACCAAAATGGCCGTCACGCCCATATATGGTAAAAAGCCTTAAAAATTCTTCACCTCCAGAACCGTAAGGCCAATGGCCTTGAAACTTGGCATGTAGCATATGGTACTTAGGCCCATCATAGTTTGTACAAATGGTGACCCTGAGTTGACCTTGACCTATTTTACAGCAATGTCAAATTTGCCTACTTAGGCTTTTGCATGGGAAAAAGTGAAAAAAAATTGATTTTTAGGAAACCATTGAAGACACTGTCACCAAAATTAGTAGATAAGGTAAAGTAGCTGAATACATGAAGATCTATGTGTAAGAAAGGTCAAGGTCATTAATTGACCTTAGACCAAGGTCACGCAGGTTCCATATTTCAAACATTTTTTCTCAGAAACTACTGAGCCAATTGAAGTGAAATTCAATATGGAGCCTTTGGGAGTTGAACAAATGAAAAGCTGCCAATAATGTCTAGATCACATGACCAAGATGGCCACCACACCCATATATGGTAAAAACACTTCGAAATTCTTCTTCTCAAGAACCGTAAGGCCAATGGCCTTGAAACTTGGCATGTAGCATATGGTACTCGGGCCTATCATAATTTGTTCAAATGGTGACCCTGGGTTGAACTTGACCTATTTTACAGTAATGTCAAATATGCTGACTTAGGCTTTTGCATAGGAAAAAGTGAAAATAATGGATTTTTAGCTCACCTGAGCCTTTAGGCTCATAGGTGAGCTTATAGTATAGCCATGGTCCGTCGTCCGTCCGTCCGTCCGTCCGTCGTCCGTCCGTCCACCATTTTCAAAGATCTTCTTCTCCTATACTGCAGGGCCAATCAAAGCCAAATTTCATATGGAGCCTCAGTGGGATCGGGGAACGAAAGTTTGTTCGCGAGGTCTGGATCACATGACCAAGATGGCCACCATGCCCATATATGGTAAAAAGCCTTCAAAAATCTTCTTCTCCAGAACCATAAGGCCAGTGGCCTTGAAACTTGGCATGTAGCATATGGTACTCAGGCCCATCATGGTTTGTACAAATGGTGACCCTGAGTTGACCTTGACCTATTTTACAGCAATGTCAAATTTGCCGACTTAGGCTTTTGCATGGGGCAAAGTGAAAATTATGGATTTATAGGAAACCATTGAAGACAGTGTCACCAAAATTTGTAGATCAGGTAAAGTAACTGAATACATGAAGATCTATGGGTGATAAAGGTCAAGGTCATTCATTGGCCTTAGACCCAAGATGGCCGCCATGCCCATATATGGTAAAAAACCTTCAAAAATCTTCTTCTCCAGAACCATAAGGCCATTGGTCTTGAAACTTGGCATGTAGCATATGGTACTCGGGCCCATCATGGTTTGTACAAATGGTGACCCTGAGCAATCAGTCAGGAAAAAATGGTGTGTTATTTGATGCAATGAGCAGCCAACCTTAACGAAAATGGATTAGTCTATAGATCTGACTCATCACAACAAAGTCTAAAGAAAGGGAATGACCTATAGCCATCATGAGACAATGTGTTGCGTGCAGGACTCAGATCAGTACTTCCAATGTCAAGGTCATACTTAGAGGTCAGACATAAAAAAGTGGCCTTTTTTCATGTTTGGTCAATAACTCACTTTTTCCTGGATGAATTTTAAAATTACTTGGTGGAAATGTTAACCATCATGAGACATTTGTTTGAATTGAGGTT
Source organism: Lucinisca nassula (assembly GCA_963580285.1). Classification (NCBI taxonomy): domain Eukaryota; kingdom Metazoa; phylum Mollusca; class Bivalvia; order Lucinida; family Lucinidae; genus Lucinisca; species Lucinisca nassula. Next base: position 143,605,036 of record OY757011.1, on the reverse strand, counting down.
TTCATCTCCGCCAACACTGTATAGGTCATTTTGGAGACGTTGCTTCCAATTTTGTGGGACTTTTACCTGGCATTGAGATGAAATGGCATCTCAATAGGGTTTTTGTGCATGGGTGGTCCGACTTGCATCACTTTTCCTGGACAGGCTTAGAACCTCTATGCTGTTTACCAGTACTCATTTGCAGTCGGTTTCAGCTCTGCATGGAAGTATCATGCAGCCCAATCTATTTCTTCAAGCCCGATGGGCGGGGGCCGGGGGTCATGAGACAATGTGTTGCCCCCAAGAATCAGGTAGGTACCTCAATGATAAAAAAGGGGGGAGACATCTGTGTTTTTGTAGAAAAACAAATTCTAGTTTTGTTCTGTTACTGCTCTTGAGATATGAAAATAAATTGGAACAAGTTTTCTTTTTGTTTCATTTGCTTCTGTATACAGTATACCATTTATGTCCAATGGACAGTTCCTCATATTTTCCCTTTCTGTGAGCCAGGCACCGAGGTTATAAAACTTTTTTCACGCTCAACTCACTTCAGCATGAAATTTACCCTGCTCATAAGTTTTAAAATGCCAACAAATATTGAGATGGCATTTTAAAATTTATGAGCAGGGTAAATGACATTTTCTGCTGATCTAAGTAGGAAAATTGTCACCAGACAGGTGAGCGGTTCAGGACCACTGGTCCTCTGGTTTATCCCTAGTCTGAACATGTTCAGGGGATATAGAGATCAGCCTGGCATCATCCACCCGTCTGTCTGTATGACTATAGACAGAACACAAACGTGCAAACAGCACTGATCGGGATCAGAGCCCAGAAAATTATTATAAGGCGTCTGATCAGGGTCTACAGGGTTGTAGATGGCACAGACCCAGACCAGTAGCTATCAGCCTGGCATCATCCACCCATCTGTCTGTATGACAATAGACAAAACACAAAGGTGCAAACAGTGCAGATCGGGATCAGAGCCCAGACAATTATAATAAAGGCATCTGATCAGGGTCTACAGGGTTGTAGACAGCACATGCGATGGCACAGACCCAGACCAGACGCTGTACAATGATCATGCGCATCAGATGTCATTTCACCTCAGTGTTGGGTAAAAGTCCCACCAAATTGGAAGCAATATCTCCAAAATGTCCTAAATAGTGTTGACGGGGATGTTATACCTCTAATCAAACAATTGAATCTTATTTCTAAAAAAAAAAAAAAAATACAGAGACGGCTCCTTGGGGTGAGCTGGCTATGGGGTGGTTGATACACTGATTTAAAAAAAAGGGTAAAGTTGGGGATGGGGGGGCAAAAAAGTATAGATAGGCTGTAATAGTTATTTTAATCTTATGCAAAAGTACTGATTTTTTCATAAACAAAACACACTCATGTGTCATAGCACATTCTTTAATTTCTCCAAAATGGCTTCTTTTCCATTGAAAACTTTGATATTTTTCTTATTTATACTCAGAACATAGGTTGTGGGTGCCAATTGCGGCAGTTCTAACGAGTACCCACAACCTTGGTCTTGGTGCAGAAATAAGGAAAATAATGTATACCGGGTTCAGATAGATGTTCGTTTCACAGACTTATGAACATGATCTTATTTCTGCATAAAAAAGTATGTTATGGAAACATGTTGGAAGAGCCTCAGTGACATGCCCTAATGATTACCTACAAAATACGTTTTTGTGCGGAAATAAGAAAAATAATAGGTGGATACCCCCTCTTTTCTGGGGCTATGGTGGTTAAAAATACTTTCTCTGACCAACCCAAAACAGAAATTTTTGCTAAAGAAAATATTTTGCTTACTTTGACACTTCATATTTTCAAAACGCAAAGAGAAACTATAATAAATTTAGTACCATTGGAAAGAAAATTTAATTTCCTAGAAACTTTACATTTACATAAATATTGTCAAATGTACAGAAAATACTAAAATAATCATTTTTGTAACATAAGGGTGTTAATCACACAAAAATGCCAATATCTCTGTTCAGATAAGCCTGTCAGGCCTATCAGCCATATATTGACTATTGATTTTTGATTTACCTATATCAGTGTTCTGTTAAGATGCTATATTTGCTAATTTTCTGAGTGGTAAAGGGTTAAATGTTCAAAGTTTTGACAATATGTTAATAACATTATTAGTTTTGAACAACTGGACCTTGAGTTGTGAAAACGTTTTAACACTTGCAGCCTAGAACATTTGCAAGCAGTGTAGATCCAGATGAGATTGTCATAATGAGCCATCTAACAAGGATTTACACTATTTACTATTCTGTTTAATAATTTTGAATGTAGGCCTTACTGCAACATGGGATGTGTCCATATTCAGTGTTGGAAGAGTCCACTCTAGAACACAGGGGTGTAAGGGTTGTTAAAAAATAGAACTTTCTTTCAGGTGCGGTATGACAGTCTTACAGAAGCAGTGAGATTGTTAGGATGCTTTACATCAACGTTAGATATACAGCCCATAGTTGATGGAGAGACTGTGTCGGAAAGATATCAGATGTTCGAAGAATTCTTTTACCACTGCAAAGAAGCCAGGTCAGTAGTGGATGAAGTATATGAGTTATCATACTCTAATGTAAGGGGAAGTAATGTGGACAATTAAAGAATACTTTTTCGTATTTCTTCATAAAATCCTTTGTTGTGGGTACTTGTTAGAATCACCTCCATGAGGCGATTCCAACAAGTAGACATAACAGGTTTGTGAATATGATTAAGGAAAAGGAACCCTTATTTATACTTGTTACCCCTCTTTATCTGGAGCTATGATTGAGTAGTATGCTAGTGTTAGGGGATGTTTTGTAGCAGTTTTAGGCAAGGAGTCCTGTTTGGCAGGTGAACATGCTATGTTAACCCTTTTTGTACCAAATGGAATCTTTCTCCTTATATATGGCAGGAGTCCATTTCGAAATTTAGAAGTGTCAGGTTGTGTTTTCTCCAAAGTCTACTTGGAAAATGGCTGAACTTTTTGCAAACAGTGTAAACCCTGATCAGACGCCGCTTTCTACGGCATCTGATCTGGGCCTGCACTGTTTGCCAGGGTACCGGTTTTGGGGTTTCCGGTACAAAATGGGTTAAGCCCTTTCAACAGTCGTTTTGATAGTACCGAGCCAGTGTAAGTATGATATTGAAATTGTCTATACAGCCGAACATTGTTTGCAGTTGAGAAGAAAACTTTCATAACAGGAGGTCAGTTTGAGGTGAGCAATGAACCCCTGAACTGCCTGTGTACTCGATAGCTGTTGTTGTAGAGGTATATGTTTGAAGGAAAATTATGGTATGCGCTGGGGCTTGTTTTCAAAACTTCTTTAGAGACAGCATTAAACATACAACTTATAGAATACCTGTAGTGTCTTATGGATAAATAAATTTCAGACTTCATTCAAGCAAATAAGTATTTAAAAAATGCAACATTCCTGATGAATTGCTGAACTATTATGAAAAAGTTGAAGAAGAACAATTTTAGAAAGACAGTCAAATTTGAAAGCCTCAAACACCTGGACATTGTTCAAAGCATTGTTAGCTTATGGAGCATGATAGTGGTCAAATTGTTAACTGTTCTAACAAATACAGTATCTAAAATTCTGATATTTATCTGAAAAAATGTGAGTAGCTTTTGCAGATGTAAAAGCTACGCACATTTTTTCAGCAAAAATATTAAGATATTTTCCATGTTAAATGATCAAAGTTGTAACGATTTGTTAACTAACCATGTCGTTAGTTTTGAACAGCTGGCCCAAGGAAAATTTGTGTTAGACAGGGATAGGATTTATCATTAAGGAGACTTAATGGAGATAATTTGGGAATATCTTTTTAATTTTCTGTTAGAACCATATCTGATCATTTTTTCTATCTATATATTTCGAATTGGCTATAATTGGCTAGCACAAAATTCGTCTGGATCCTATCAATATTTTAAAAGAGCTCGTTAGGTATATATTAATTACATATGTTTTTTCATGCATCAACATTTTCCGGGCCCCGAGGAAGCCATTTTAAAATGAGGCCACTAGGGCGAGTGTTCAGATATCTTCTGTGGGACGTGGCAAATGGTACTGCGATGAAATTCCATCGATGATCATTATCCTTGTATAACTTATCAAAACCCTATATAACTCTTCAAATCTGACCTTAAAATCAACATGAAGGCTAGTTCAGAACATTGTTAACAAAGCCGTCAGTTCACAGTGATGTTTTGATGTCATTATTAAATTATAAAATCTTTTGTTAAGGGAGACAATGTTACTTTTCTCAATATACCATAAACAAAGCAAGGCCCATCTTGTGATATCAAAGGTCAAAACTTAAGCTCAGAAAGCATGTGAATTTCATGATTTGCACATGTGTTTTGTTGTTTGAACATGGCTTCTGGCCCATTCAATATTAGCTTCAAATAGCTATTTTCAGAGGATATTTTGAAAGAGTATAGGATTGATCATGGAAAACCATCATCAGTTGTATACACATTTGCTGTAAACAAGTGTTCATCGAGTAAATTGATTAATTGGTAAACCAGTAGATTCTAGAAAAACGTATTCTGATATATTATGATTTGTTTTCTTCAGATTAAAAGAAGTACCAGTGACTCTGTTATCAGCCTGTCAGATGATCAGGTTTCTCTATGATATGGCTCTGGATACTTTTGACAAGTGAGTTGTTTTTCTGTAATCATACCTCCAGATAAAGAGGAGTGACAAGGATGATTAAGGGGAAAGAGAACACCTGCCACCTGGTAGATTTTTCAACCATTTTTCAAAGGGAGACAACTTTCGAGACTTCCTGTTTGCTTTGCTATCAAAGCTGCCGCACGGAAAAAGGGGTCAGCTCTTAAAGGAAAGAATTTGCTCCTCAGGAGCAAATTCTTTCCTTTAAGAGTTGACCCCTCTTGCTGCTCAGGAGCAAATTCTTTCCTTTAGGAGTTGACCCCTGTTGACATGGGAAGCAAAAATACCTTTGCAGGAGTTGACTCCCCCGAAGGTGTATCCATCCCCCTTAAAGGATATTTCTTATTTCTTCACAAAGGTTCTGTGCTGTAGGTACATGTTAGAATCATCTCCATGCGGCAGTTCTAACAGGTACCCACAATATTGGTTTCTGAAGAGAAAAAAGGAAAATTGTCTATTAACCCTTATCCTGCTGAATAAATTAATTTTGTCGCACACATTTCTGATTATTAGATTGCTTGATATAATGTATACATTCAAATTCGCAAGCTGAGTGACTAACAGTGTAGATCCTGATCAGATGGAGCAAATTCTTTCGTGTAACAGTAGACCCCTATTGACATGAAAGATAAAATACTTGGGCCCCGTCAAGCGATTTTGTTACTTAACGCCCATGCGAGCAGCGAAGGTTCAGGCGAGCCTGCGCATCCGCGCAGTCTCGCCAGAACCTTCGCTGCTCGCTCATACAAGAAGTGAATCAAGAGGAACCTTCAGACAGAAAGCTATATCCCTGGCCCCTCTGAATGGCTGGGCATGCGCAGTTAAAATTTGTCATGACGGAATGCTCGAAGACACAAATTCGCTTGGCGGGGCTCACTTTTGAAAGAGTTGCCTCTCTTGAAGGTGTAACCATTCCCATTCAAGTGAATGTTACATGGCTGGTTTGATTTTCACTAATTCAAGTTATTTTATTTTTATTTTTAAAGACCATACCTAGCAAAACCAGGGAGACAAGATTCCAAGTCTGACTCCCCATCTCTGAAGCGGTACACCATGTTGAGTGAGAGTGGAGTCTCTACCAGTCAGTCTTCACCCCAGCATAAGAGAGCCAGTACAGGGAGCTTGACCCTCCAGTTGACCCCAGCTCAGCCTGATCTTATCATACATGCTGGAGCAGTGATGTCAATATTTCATCTTCTACCTGCGATTGGCAGTCAACATAACCAGGTATTTATAAATTTTTCATTCAGACTTCTTTGGTGCAAACGCCTCTGAGACCATGAAAACTTGTTCCAGACTGTGGAAGTTCGAGCTACTGAGGGTTATTTCACCCCCGCCCATCGGGGCTTGGAGAAATAGATTGGGCTGCTTGGTGCTTCCATGCAGAGCTGAATCTGACCACACACAAGTACTGGTAAACTGCTCAGAAGGACTGAGCTTGTCCAGGCAAAGCGGTGTGAGTCAGATCGTCCAATGCATATAAGCCTTCTGGTTTCATTGGGCGGTAGGGCTTAAGGTGTCATTTCACCTCAATGTCGGGTAAAAATCCCATAAAATTGGAAGCAATGTCTCCAAAATGACCTAACTATTGTGGATGGGGACATTAAACCCCAATTCAAACAAACTGAGGGTTATAGAAGCATGAAGTGGTAAAGCTACATAACTTGTAAACCAGGGATTTGAGTTTAATTCCGGGCTTCTACAGACTTTCTGATGAGTAATTTAAACTGAGACCTTAGTTGTTGGTGGGATGTAAAACTCCAACACACACACATACTGAGGGTTATTCATAGTGCCATGTCAGTGGGCATAATGCTTCTATGAAATAAAGGTATACCTTTTCATAATAACATAACTTCCTAAATTATACTTTAATATTTCTTATAAGGATCCCTGGACTGCTCTGCCCTGCCAGTCATAATTACACTTGCTATATCTCCTAGATTATATAGAAAGATGACCATTTCTTGTAATTTTTCTATGATTTTTACAGTATTCGGATCTACCTTTGAAATGTGGTGTATCTAAAACCATGTAACAGTAAACTGTTATAAAGAGGTTCATGTGTATTATTTAACCCATTTTTTTCGGGAAACCCCTAAAGGGGTACCTTGGCAAACAGTGCAGGCCCAGATCAGACGCTGCAGAATGCGGTGTCTGATCAGGGCCTGAACTATTTGCTGACAGAAATTTTCATCAAAAATAGAATAAAAACAAAAAGATAGGCCTGCCACCCCTTATATGACTTATGAACCTGTCCATTATGTGGCTATGGAAGAGTCCACCAGTATACAATGGGTTAATATATGATATTTTTCAGCTTTCTATTGATCTACAAGGCTGTATAGCAGAATTACTGAAGAATCTTCTCAGGAAAGAGCACAACCAACAAGTCATGTGTGATGCTGGTTTCCCGCATGAGCTGCTCAGTCATGGGAACACTTCATTAGCAGATGAGTCCCATCCTGTCCATCCGCCATTACAGTATATGTTTGAAAGATTGTCTTCTCAGAGTCTCACTCCCAGAGATTTAAGGTTGGTGGCACCTGGCATCTTGCATAATAATTATTTATTAAGTCATGAATAATGGGAAACACATAAAAGGTACATAAGCAAACAGTGCAGACCCAGATGCCACATCTGATCAGGGTCTACACTGAGTGCAGACACAGATCAGATGGTCTGCACTGTTTGCTCACATTATTTTCCATCAATCAATCCAAAAACAAGAATGAAAAAAGAAAATGGACCCGACACCGCATAAATGACAAATGGACTTGTCCATAGTACAATATTGGAAGAGTCCATCAGTATACAATGGGTTAATGGCAGGAACTTCACACTGGTTATGTGCTATTCCTGGGTGAGCAGTGTGGATTGCAAGTACCACTGGAAAGGCCAATTCAGAGGTGTTTTATATAATAGCTTACAAACATGCATTTTGTCTGTGTAGGGGTATTAACCCTTGTCCTGCTGAATATTTATATATGCCACACCCACTACCGATTATCAACCAATCAGATTACTTGATGCAAATTATTGCAACAAATTCACAATCTGAATGGCAAACAATGTAGATCCTGATCAGATGGCTTCGTCAGAAGCCATCTGATCTGGATCTACATTGTTTCAAAGATAAGGCATATCCGGGATTAGCAGGATAAGGGTTAAATTTGGTCATGTTGAGCCAGTTATTTATCTAGTAACATAATCATTGGGCAGACATAGACCTCTTTTAAGCAACTGACCAGTACTATATTCATGCAAGTAACTTTTGACTACACTTCTTGGATCAATAAAGGCCGGGCAACTCATACTGCTTGCATACTTAAACATATGATAGCAGAATCAACTTTTGAAATTTAGAATTATTTAAGTAATCGATAAATAGGGTATAGTGTACTCACTTTGTTACTAAGATTTCCTGAGATTTGGATCTCGGTTGAACTGCTTACCTATTGAAAAAAAAAAGTACAGTAGATTTTGTAAAACAATCTCGTACAAGATGGTTTAAGGAGAATGGATACACCTTTGGGAGGCAATAATATTCTTGTCTCCCATGTTAATAGGGGTCTACTCTTAAAGGAAAGAATTTCTTGCCATTAACCCTTATCCCGCTGAACACAAAACCCCTACCTTTGCAAACAGTGTAGATCCAGATCAAGGTCTACACTGTTTGTCTTTCTGTTAGTGAATTTAAGAAATACATTTTATAAAGTAATTTGATTGGTTGATAGTCAGAAATGGGTGTGGCTAAATCAGTTTATTCAACAGGATAAGGGTTAAGAGGCCATTTGTTTACGGGGGAGCAAACAGCATGTCCCTAACGGTTGTCTTCCTTGTGAAAAATAACGAAAAATCTACCAAGTTTATCGATTGTGCTTAACAATACCTGGGATGCTTTGCCAATATTAAGAACAATAGTATTATGGTAGTCTTTCATCTGTTGCAGAGATTTCTTGAGATTAGGATCCCCGTTGAACTGTCGACCCCTTGAAGAGGAGGATGAAGAAAAATATAGTAGATTCCATAAAACCTGGCCCCTCAGTAGGCATGCAAGTGTTGATGAGAAAAGGACTCCTTATGAGGTAGAAAAGAAACTGAAAACTACAGGCTGTCCTGTGCCACTGACTCGGGTCAAGTGTTTGGTTTCCATGACAACACCAAGAGATTCTAGGATAAATGGTTCTTCTTTGACTCCAGCTTTTGTTGAGTTCAATATGAATGCTGAAGGATTTGGATGCCTTTATTTGCCAAGTATTGCACCCCAGGGGCCACCTACCCCCTCAGTAGTCAGCGGTGTGGTGGGAGTGACTGATAATACAGTAATAGGAGGAATTGGTCAAGGTAATATAACAATCACTTTATTGTAGAAATAGATGCTTTCCTCCTCCGACAGAGCCTGTCTTGATGGCTCATTCAGTTATGCATCTCACTGGTAACCAAGAGGTCCTGGGTTCAGTCTCAACCAGATCTGGCAACATTCTATGTGCAGATTGATCATGAAATCTTTTCTAAGTCATTCTCTCTTTTCAATTTGTGGCTTAAGAAAGTCTACTGTACTGGTTAACTGCTTATGTACAGTTAAATTCCTATATAAAGACCACCTTTGGGGCTGTTCAAAACAGTTGACCAGTGCTAAAGGTGGTCTCTTAGTAGAGGACACTGGATGTAGAAAACACAAAGAAAGACTAGTAGAAACCTTCTAAGTATACTTTTATAGCAGAATTAGTTTTAATTTTAGCTGGTTGTAATACTGGAATTTCATTGAAAAAGCCTACCCAGAAAAGTGTTGTTAGGTAAAACTGCTTGCTTGGCATGCCTTAAGTAGCATTGAATGGGCCATTAAACTCCAGACGAAACCAGAAATCCTCCTTCAAGAGATCTGTCCCTGTTTTCCATCCCACTACAATTCTGCAGTGCCTGATCTGGACCTGCACTGTTTGCCAGTGTCCTTTCCCCCCCCCCCTATAAATCAGGCTTTTGTCTGTCTCCAATGCCTGTTAATTTGATCTTGCATGCATTGTTTGTTTTGAGCCAAAGAATATGCACTGTACTGGTTAACCACTTGTTAAAAGCATTACCTGCCTAGGGAAAATGGGGTTTGGTAAAGTTACTGGCTCGATATGACCTAAATAGTGGGCCATTAAACTAAAAAAAAACATGTGTTTTACATGTATTTATTATATGTACACATTATATAAAATGTAACAAAATGACGTTTTCAGGTGAAAGAGTATTCCCGCCTCAGGCTGGCCTAACCTTCTGTACCTGGTATTGTGTGGACAAGTTCAGTGTGATGGGGACAGATCCACACCCAGTCAGGCTGTTCACAATAGTTCGGAACCTCCAAGGCCGTGAAGAGAATCTGATATGCCTTGGTATTACATTATCACCAAGAGATAAGTCATTATACGTGTCTACACAGGAAACCATTATGCCTGGTGCAGGTAAGTTTGTTTTTGGAAATAAGTATAGTCAGTTCTCTTCATACAGACAATTAATATAACAAGCAAACTCGTTCTAAGGCCAATTTCAATTTGAATGAACGAATAAAAGAAATATTCAAGAATATTGTACAGTAAAATCCCTATGTTAAGACCACCTTTGGGACTGTTCAAAAGTGGTCTTTAAGACCACTTTTGAACAGTCCTTAAGGTGGTCCCTGACCAAAAGACACTGTTTTCAGAAAACACAAAGAAAGAGTAACTGTACCCTTCTAAATAAGCTTTTTAACCCAGAATTAGTCTTAATTTCAGGTGGTCTTAATAGCAAAATTTCACTGTACTTGATACTCCAAGAAACAAACGTTGATGATATTTGTTAGAATTGACTTGGTGTGACAGTTCTAACAAATGTCCACAACATCTGTCTCATAGCTTGGAGTAATAAGGGAAAAAGACCCTTGCCTATTATTCTACTGCTTACTGTGATTCTTTATGGCAGCAAATTCTTCAAATATTATTGTTATATGGAGGATCTTCTGTATACAGTGTTACATGAAATGCTTCTGCAAAATGTTTTGCTTGGCAGAACACTTTGCATATTATAAAGCATGTTAATGTAATTGAAACGAGTCGGACCGTCCATGCTTATAAACCTTATGGTTTCATTGGGCGATAGGGCTTGAGATGTCATTTCATCTCAAAATTGGAAGCATCGTCTCCAAAATGACCTTTACAGTGTTGACGGGGACGTTAAACCTCAAATCAAACAAACAAATAATGTAATGAAAAGGAAAAAACAGATATTAATCTATTTTGTACTGAATTGAATCTTTCACCTTAAACACAGCAAGAGTCCATTTTGAAATTTGGGGGTGTCGAATTAACCCTTATCTTAGTGCATAAATTAATTTATCTGCACCCATTTACATTTCTACCAATCAAATTACTTGATGTAAAGTTATTCATTCAAATTCGCAAACTGAATTAGAACAGTGTAGATCCTGATCAGATGGGCTTCTTAAGATCCATCTGATCTGGGTCTACACTGTTTGCAAAGGTAGGGGTTGTCATGAACAGCCGGATAGCGGTTAAGTTATTTTAGGTACTTTGTTTAGTAAATTTTTGAACTTTCTGCAAATAGTGAAGGCCCTGATCAAATGCAGCAGAACATGGCACCTGATCTGTGCCTGGACTTGTTTGTGTATAAAATGGATAACCTGATTGAGACCTGACAACTGATCTGGGCCTGCACTGTTTGCCAATGACATGGTTTTGAATTTCCAATTTAAAATGGGTTAAGTGGATAAAGATGACTACTTGCAGAGGATGGAGCTGAAAGAAAGAAAAACTTTAGAAAGACACATGAAGTTTGAAAATTTCAATATCATGCCTCTCTAAAACCAATATTTAGACATTTAACCCTTCTCTTGCTGAATATTCAGCTAAGCCACACCCATTTCTGACTTTCAACCAATCAGATTACTTGATGTAATTTATTCTTACAAAGCCATAAACCTAATGTCAAACAGTGTAGATCCTGATCAGATGGCTTCTTCAGAAGCCATCTGATCTGGATCTACACTGTTTCCAAAGATAGGGGTTGTCGTGAACAGCAAGATAAGGGTTAAAAAAAAAGAGAAAAAATAAAGAAAGCAACCAGCTGGCCTCAGTAGCTCAGTCGGATGCAAGTCTGACTGGTGATCAGGAGGGCGCAAGGTGGCAACATTCTTTCGTGGAGATTGATAATGAAATCTTTTCTACCATTCATTATCTCCCTTTTGCTGATCAAAGAAGGGCAGTTGTCAGTTTCTGGCGAAAGAATGTGCACTGTACTGATTAACCGCTTTTGTATAAGCCTGCCCAGGAAAAGTGTAGATAGGTAAATGACAGGTTTGATATGACCTAAATAGTGTTGACTTGGCCATTTAACTCCAAAACAAACAAACAAATGAACCTAAGATATCAGCAGAAGAAGAGAGAAGCGAAGGTGCATATTTGATGATGCTTATCTGGAGAAAATGAGAAGAGGCTAATCTAATCAGGAGAAAAGTATCAAGATCAGACTGCTCCAGTTTGTTTGCTCAGGAACAACAGTCCTGGTATTTACAATATACACATACAGTTGACTCTTTATCTCAAATACCGATGTCTCAAACTACTGCTTAAGGGGAATGGGAACACCTTCAGGGAAGGTAACTCCTGCAAAAGTATTTTTGTCTCCCATGTCAATAGGGGTCAACTCTTAAAGGAAAGAATTTGCTCCTAAGGAGCAAATTCTTTCCTTTAAGAGTTGACCCCTTTTTCCGTGGGACAGAACCTATAGAAAAGCGTACAGGAAGTCCCGAAAGTTATCTCCCTTAGAAAAATGGCGGAAAAATCTGCTAGGTGTTCCCATTCCCCTTAAGTAAAAGTAAAGTTGGGGCAATGCTGGTTTAGTTTTGCTATCAGTTTCCTATATTTCATTGTCCTTTATCTCAAGCTACTTATATGGCAGTCTCTTGAAGTTTCAGATAATGACTGTACTGTACATGTATAGCTATGAATAATGTCATTCCATTTTTGATGTGCCTGCTTTAACCCTTGTCTTGCTGAATATTCATCTAAGCCACACCCATTTCTGTCTATCAACCAATCAAATTACTTGATGTAATTTATTGCTATAAATTCATAAACTGAATGTCAAACAGTGTAGATCCTGATCAGATGGCTTCTTCAGAAGCCATCTGATCTGGATCTACACTGTTTCCAAAGATAGAGGTTGTCGTGAACAGCAAGATAAGGGTTAAGCATGGCACGTTATAGGAGTTCAGTTTTCCATCAGCTCATTAGTTGGTTTGGCAGGTTGTCATTCCGTCAACTCTAATGTCAACACAAATGTTCAAGTCCATTTCCCAGGAACAGTAATGTGTGTGTCTGAGTTTTATGTCCCACCGAATCCGGGACGTTTCGCCCCCAAACCGTTTCCTCCCCTAGTCGTTTCGCCCCCAAGACGTTTCCTCCCTGGTCGTTTCCCCCCTAGTCGTTTCGCCCCCCTAGTCGATTCGTCCCCCTAGTCGTTTCGTCCCCCTAGTCGTTTTGCCCACTTTTCACTGTGAGGCTAATGTTCAATGTTGAACTTTTATTAGAGGTGAGAAGAGGCAAATATTTAAGTAGCATCATCGCCCTGTCACGTCAGCCTAAGTATCTGTATCTGTTCGTTAAGGAACTTCATTCATACTTGAACAGTATGTCTCTGATGGCGCGTGAAAAAGAGAAAGTAGGAAATATTGGAAAGAGAAATAGTGGATAGACAAGAAAGAAAAGAAAGATTCCTGCCTGCTTTTTCAAATCATTGGCAACCAGACCTCTCTGGCTACAGAAGCGTCGCCCAACCGGCACAGGTTAAAAAATCCCTCAGACTTTACTTACAGACCGGCCCCTACCTAGCTATTTAAACGAGGGAGTAGACGGTCCCTGCTTGAATGATACCAAGTCAGGGGCCTCAGAAACAGATGCTGGTAAACAATTCCAACCGGGTATAGTCCTAGGGAAGAAGCTGTACTTGAATGTATCAAGCTAACCGCGTTGCCTGATCAGGGTCTGCATTATTTGCTTAAAGTTCAGGAATTACTGAGTCGGACGCCGCAAATCTGATCAGAGTATACATAGAGTGACAGAACATTGATGAAAGGAATCGACTTTATCATTGCTTCCACTTCTATTTATTACGTTGCATCGGCGTTGACGCGTCGTTGCGTAGACGACATTTACGGCAATACTCAATCATGTATTACCAAGTGGGCACACAATGTGTATGCAACGTCGTATCAACGCCGATGCAACTTTATTACGTTGCATCGGCGTTGACGCGATTTTGCGTTTAGATGGCATTTGCGGCAATATCCAACACTGTATTACTGGTCGACTCTGTTAACGAACCAACCGACCAATTTAAAACAAAACTGGTAAAGATGCTTAAGGGATAATTAAAGACGTTTAACTTTGCAAAGAGCGCATGCTTTCACACCTTATCATTAAGGGCATTAATTGCGTGATTAATGTGTCAAATCAAATAAACAATGTGATTAACGGTATTGATCAAAACAGGTGATGCTTATCATAATTCCTAATTAACATTTTCATTCAAAGAACATGTTCTTCTCTTTTTCTCTCTCATATTTGTATTTGTATTTGTATCATATATGAATCTTTTATATATAAAATATAGTAAAATAGTTTGGGGGCGAAACGACTAGGGTTAGGGGGCGAAACGACTAGGGGCCAAAAAAGGGGGCGAAACGACTAGGGGGGAAACGACCAGGGGGGAAACGTCTTTGGGGCGAAACGTCTTGTTACCGTCCCACCAACAGCTAAGGTAATATGGATTCGGGACCTTAGTTTAAAGACTCGTCCGAAAGTCTGGAGAAGCCTGGGATCAAACCCACAACCCCTGGTTTATGAGGTGAGTAGCATAACCACTACACCACGGAGGCTTCTAGGAGCAATAATCACAGGCATGACAAAGCCTCTGGCAGAATTCTTGTTTCATGGTGATGTTCAGTTTATATGAAATATTTATTTATCACTGGATAATTTGCATATTTTGATCCCCAAGACTCACATAATACTGAAATAATTAAACTGATACATTTTATATGAAATAATTCCTACATGACTGCATCACTTTTTCAGTGTCTCAAACAGAGGACTATATTGAGGCAAAGTTGAGTGACAACCATGTTAAGTTCTGGCATCAGGACCTTGACGAGGAGGGTCAGTGGCACCATCTGGTGTTGATATTCCACAGGGCGGGGATTATGAAGAATAGCAGTGTCAGCCTGTTTCTGGACGGGGAACATGTTAATACTCAGAAGGTAAATACAATGAGCTGTCAATCACTCAAACTCTGCTGACATATGTACCATGGCTACTTCAAACTTACTCATGAATCACTTTTTGGAGCACTGTGGTGCAGTGGTGAAGCATCAGATTTGAGATTGAAAGGTAGCCAGTTCGATCCCCGCAAGCACCAAGTGTTGTTTCCTTGAGCAAGAGACTTTATCCACATTGCTCAGTACTGGTTCCTACCCAGGAAAAGAGGGCCACATGGAAGATTAGTACTAGTACTAAATGTGTTACCCTCTATAAATAAGGTTGATTATTATTATTATTAATAATCCCTAGATAATTCTTCTCACAGCTCCATATACACCACAACCTCATTATAACATGATTTGTTATAACACTGTTTTGGATATAACATGGTTTCAAGATGAAGATTATATAGAAAAATGACCATAACTCAAACTCACGAATCCCTAGAGAATTCTTGTCACAGCTCCATATACACCACAACCTCATTTTATACGGCAATCAGGCATTCTTGTAACCAAATAAAGGGGGTCGAATAACTGCGAGCTATAATCGGTAGTGACCTAAAATACCGTCCAGTGACCTATAATACGTCTAGTGGCCGTTTATAGACCGGACTTTCTTTCCACTAATTTTCAAGTGTAAACAATAATACATGGGAAAACAATGAAACTGCAAGTTAAAATCTTTGGAATATTTATTTGAACAAATTTTCAGAAAGTTCAGCTAAATTCTTACCTTCTCGGCCTTTCCTGGTTTGAATGGCTTGTTGGAATAACTGTGCACTGCTACTGCAGTTGCGTCTCAACCTCGAAAATAATTTCTAAAGCTAAAATAAGCTATTTATTTGCAGATTTTCATACAGAATGTAAAATGCTGAGAAACTTTTATTCGAGCGTCCATGTTGTTTCCTACGTCTTTGTGGCGCCGTGACGTCAGAAACTTTGCACTCGTTGACTTCACGTTATAACACGTGTGCGCGCCATGGCACTGAATGTCGTTTAACATGCCACACTTTCTGCTGTCTTTTTTGCTTAAATTTGCAAAATTATTGCAAAAACCCTTGATTGTTTTGAATTGCGGTATAAACTAAATACATGATTAGTATCTGTAATAATAAAATATAATCGGTTCACCGCAACAATTTTATAGGGGCTCACTAAAGCTCTCCTCTATAAAATTGTCTAAGGCTCACTGATTATAACCATGTATTTACTATATAACACGGTTTGTTATAACACGGTTTATGATATAACATGGTTTCAAGATGGATCCCAAAAATGTATAGATTATATAGAAAAATGACCATAAATGGTTATTTTTCTATCTAATCTATACATTTATGTTTGGAGAAGCCTCCGTAGTGTAGTGGTTACGCTACTTTACTTGCCTTGTACTTGCTCGATCCCGGGCTTCCCCAGACTTTCGGATGAGTCTTTAAACCGAGGTCTCGTCTTCGTATGACCTTAGCTTTGGTGGGATGTAAAACTCAAACACTCACATTTTTGTTTGG
Organism: Lucinisca nassula; assembly: GCA_963580285.1. Lineage (NCBI taxonomy): Eukaryota > Metazoa > Mollusca > Bivalvia > Lucinida > Lucinidae > Lucinisca > Lucinisca nassula. The sequence continues at coordinate 143,588,564 of OY757011.1, read as the reverse complement.
ATTTAAAACGGCTGTTTAATTAACATGGTTTCTACTCCATTAATAGTGTTATAAAGAGGTTGTGGTGTATCCATATTTAGGATAATTTGGGATGAATTTTTTTATGCCCCTGCCATTTGAAGAATGGTGGAAAGGACATATAGGGTTACCTCTGTCCTCCACGTCTGAGATGGCATCAGCAATTTGCATTTAAGTTTTTCATCAGTTTCACAACTATCAGGTGGGAGCATCCATGTCCCTTGCACATATGTCTAGTCTTATTTTATCCTGAAAGCATAGTTACTTAGTAGGCCTGTTTCTGTTTAATCTGGTGGAAAACCTCAGAGACATGTTTTCCCATAACAGAGTTCAAATGCTGTAGCCACTCAGTCATGACATGACACTCCTCTCCAAAGAAGATCATTTCATGTATTCACCTCTTCTAAACAATGACTTTTGAAAAGCCATTTTATTCTAGAGGGGAATAGTCTTCTTTAACCCTTTTAGCCCTGACTTTCTGAAGTGAACTCCTCCCTCCATCTTTGAATTTGGACACATCCATTCTTATGAATATGGAGTTCAGTCATCAACAAGATGGCGTACAGTTCAGATTGGGATGAGATGGCTGATTATGAGCTGTCAGCTGGATCTATATTATTTGCATAGGTATCTGTACCTGTCTGCAGGGTTGAAAGGATGAAAAATGAAATTCGTTTTGATGATGAAACACTGTCTCCTTAAAGGGAATGGGTACACCTGGCACATTTTTCTGCCATTTTTCAAATGGAGACAACTTTGGGACTTCCTGTTGGCTTTTCTATAAGCCCTATCCCTCTGAAAAAGGGGTCTACACTTAAAGGAAAGAATTTGCTCCTCAGGAGCAAATTCTTTCCTTTAAGAGTTGACCCCTATTGACATGGGAGACAAAAATACTTTGGCATGAGTTGCCTCCCAAGAAGGTGTATCCATTCCCCTTAATGTCATCTTTCTATGTATATTTTCAGCTTCACTATGTCTCCCCAAACCTTGGAGTAGGTGGTTCAGCTAGTCCCACAGCCTTCACCTCTGTGTTTGCTTATATTGGTACCCCACCTCAGCTGCGTAGACAGTCTAGACTCACCTGGAGACAGGGACCATGCTATCTATTAGAGGATGTTATCTCATCGGGAACAATCAAGAATGTCTACAAGCTTGGACCAGCTTATATAGGAAGTTTTCAAGCACCTTACCTAGGTAGAGTTGTTTTTCATTTTTTTGGCAGATATATAGCATTCAAGATCCACTTGTTCAAAGCTAACTTAGTCGTTAGATAACCAGTCACAAAGGCAAAATAATGTTATTTTTGCTGAAAATATATAACGGTAAAAGGTTGCTAGAACAGTTAATGTTTTTACCAGTAATGATTTTGTTCCGTTAACAATGCTTTGAACAATGGAACTTGGGTTGTTTGTACATGGGTGGGTGTTTAAGTATGCTGCATGACCCAGTAAAACTGAGGATGGGAATTTTTCATAAAAAGTAGATTTTCAAATTTCTGCTGTTAAAAAGAATTTCAGGAATTTGGGGCATAAGCAGTAATTAGCAGTGTAGGGAAAAAAATCAGGGACTATTGTTTAGAAGTAATGATGTCTTACTTAACTTACTGTTGAAACCTTGCAAATATTTTAATATTTTTGCTGAAAAAATATGAGTAGTTTTTGCATTAAAAATACCAGTGTGTTAAGATATTTTACTTGCTAGAACAGTTAACATTGTGACCACTAACCAGCTTGTTTAAGTTGACAATGCTTTAACAATAGGGCTCAGGTGTATTTATCTACCTTAAAGGAAGGATATTGCAAAGGTGCTGTGACAAGAGCCCGATTGTGTGAAAAAAATGTTATAGGTGCAGATCAGCCTGCCCATCTGCCCAATCTGATCAGCACCTTTGTGTTTGCTGCTTTGATAGTAAAATAACTCTAATTTCTATGTCTAAAATTTTAAGACTTTAGCTAGTCTTGGTGACTGAGCAGGCCATTTGCTTTTAAGGGGAACAGCTGGCAGATTTTCCGGCATTTTTGAAAGGGAGACAATTTTTGGGACTTCCTGTTTGCTGTTCCCAGTGAAAAAGCGGTGAACTCTTAAAGGAAAAAATTTGCTCCTCAGGCGCAAATTCTTTCCTTCAAGAGTTGACCCCTATTTATATGGGAGACAAAAATACTTTTGCAGGAGTTGCGTCCCCTGGAGGTGTATCCATTCCCTTTATCCTGGTCGTAGACTTCAAAGACAGAGTTTCTCAAGACAGGGATCACACATAGTAATGACTTCTTTTAATTGCTTCAGAAGACAAAGATATGCAGGGACCATTTGTAGCAGAAGAAAAAGTTGTGTTTGGAATCCATGCCCATGCTATGTCCCAGATGACAATTTCCAAGATCCGCAAAGTCTACAATAAAGTAGACAGCAAATCTATTGCCAAGCAGGTAATATACTGAAAGTGTTGTATGTTTCTTCCATACATTTGTTATTAAGTTTAGATATTTTCACTTCATGCTTTTGTGCTCAGTTTTGTAAAGAACTTGTTTATTTAGCTGAAAATAGGACTTTAAATGTTAAAAGTACATATTATATATTCTGGCTTGGGAGAGTTTGAGGCAGAAATTAACGTGGATTATGGCACTTACATTAAGAAATATTGAGAATTCCATGGTTGGCCATTTCAGTATTTGGCTAGCAAAGAGTCTAAAAACTGGACCAAAAATAGTTTCATCAAACTATCCGCTTCCTGAATTGGAATCTAAAATTTCTGGGTAAAAATCTGCTGGTTTTACAGAGCAAAATAAGGTATTTCTGTGCAAAAAGATGCTTAGCTAAGCTTAGGTAGTCACCCACACAATAATGGGACACTGATAAAAATGATCATGTAACAATAAAAAGATACCTAAATAAATTTCATGTTAATTGGAGTGGTAGACAAGTAAAATCAAGATTAATGAATGGTGGCCTATTCTTGAAAAGTCACAAATAATCTAGTCAAAATTTACAAACTCTTGATTTGTAAGTTTCGTGACAAAATATTTTAGTGCATTTGGACTACAGTATTTGCCCAAAGTTTTAGGACACCTCACTCCTTACCATATTTGTTGTAAAAGTTAAACAAGTACAATTTACTATCTAATACAGTGTGTAAATGTAGCTGGAAAATTGGAAAACACTGTAGACCCTGATGAGAAACCGCATTTTGTGGCATCTCATCTGGGTCTACACTATTTGCTCGGGCCTGGCTGTCCAAATACATGACGGTAAATACTGTTCTGTATTTCTGGGCCAATTTATCAAATACTTGCCTGTTTTAGGAATTTCCTGATAAAAAAGGAGCTCAGTGAAAAATAAACCTGTAATTTGCAACAGCCTAGACAATTGTTTTCAGAAAAAAAAATGGTCTCCCTGCTTTATACTTCAGCAGACTCTACTCTTTCTGTCATGTAAAAACATTAACTACAGGCGAACCTCGGTATTTCAAACTTGCATATCTCGATAGAACCACTTATGTCGAAGTGATCTGCCATTCCCGAGCATTTTCCCTATATATTTATTCCATTTCGACCCCGTTTGTGTCGAACTCGGTTAACATGAAGACTGTTATTTTGAAGAGATTTTCTATTCCCCAAAAGCAGTTTGCCATAATATTTACTACCGCTTGTGTCGAAGTCAAAATCTTTGGCCAAAAACTTGAACCGGCGCCATTAAAATGTGTTGTCAATCACCAACGGTCTCGTAAATTCCTAAGTTTGACAGTACAAAAGTCTTACAAATGAGTTGATAAATGAAAGGAATTTTAAATTAAAGAAATTACCTCTCGTTGATTGATCAATATCCTTTAACTGAGAACAGATTAATCCATTATTGCAAACAATGTCCGATTAATGAGTGTAATTGATGCCGACATACTGATCAGCTGTTGTGTAGACTAATTGACCTCGATTGTTTTGTGTATACGTCATAGGTGAATAGAATAGAATAGAATAGAATAGGTGTGTTTGATTCGAACCTTCGAGCAATTAGCAAAGCCTTTGATATTTAATTAGCTGAGCACTGTTAAACGGCGTCCTTTGGTGAGAGGGGTTATAAACAGTCTTTAATTTGTTTGGCAACTGTCTCAAAATTAGTGTCATAAATGAGTAACTCATACAAAAGATATTTAATGCGATTTTATTGCATACTCAATATCATTCGTGATGAAACCTTTATGATGTCTACGCTGTCTAATGCCGAGGCCATGAAAGCGTGCAATACACTATGACTCTTTCTGCAGCAACAGACGAACGTGACCGACATACTGGAGAAACTGTGTCATGTTGACAAGTGCGTGACACAAATTGATTTAAGTAAAAGGTGCGCTGCGCAGTCTGTGATTACCAAATTTTTTAGGATGTGAAATGTGTATGTGACTGTGACTTTCTGTAGACTCATTTAGTGATCAGTGATAAATGGACAATTTATACCAACCAGTGCTAAAGTGACACTTAGTGGAGCAGAACTGAACCAAACTCGATGAAATGTGCTAGAACGATATGTGTTTGTTTCTTAAAACATGTTCATTTGTGTATGATCTTGTGTATATTGTGCTTGCTTGTTTTGTTATACGTTTTACATGATACATGTGTATTTTAGTTTAAATGGAAATAAAACAAAGTCAACAAAAATATTTTGTGTCTTATTTTGATCCTGTACTCAGTTGAACCAGTATGACTACATGTACACGTTTTTCTGTGTCGCAAATGAACAAGTATATTGTAGTTATGCTGATTCTACATGGGTTACCAGTGTCTACATGTATATTGATGACGTCTCGAACTTTGGATAACTCGAAGTAGTATCTCCAGTCACTTGAAATTTGACATAAAGGGGTTCGCCTGTAGTTTGTATATTACATTCACATGCTAATATGTTATCTTCTGTCCCTGATATGCTATCTTTATCTTGCCATACCAAAATAACATTTATTATGCTTTTGCAGCTGGCGATGTCATCACATGACAATGCAACACCAATCAGAATCCTCCATAACTCTGCTGCTCATCTGGGAGGCTATGCCAGATGTCTTGGTGCAATACTCATGGGATACCTAGGTGAGAAGTTGACATAACACTGATCTGCTCTTTCCATAAAAATCAGCTATAAGATGGTGATTTCCCTCCAAATTAAGCCCAAAATTTCAGACCCGTCTTATTAATGAGCTTTTCTGCAATGTCTGGCAATCAAAAGTGATCATGGAAAATTCTGGTTGTAAGCAGTGAAGGAAACGGAATAATAATGGATACTTTTGCACCTTTGATAGTTTAGAGTAGGTTTTCTATGAGGATATATTGATTACAATTTACTTTTCGGCCATGCTCTTGCACTTCATTTTTCCTTTGAATAAAGTGCAGTTATTTTCCTCTAAGAACAGCCTACTGCATCCTTTTTCCTTGAGTAGGGTTTACACTGAAGCCTGCCGTTCCCTCGGCCCTAGAGTAATGTAATGTGATAAAATGGTGGCAGATGTTTACCTTGAAAATGTTTACACATTATTATCTGCCGCATTGTATCACGTTCAGTAGATCTTTCCAGATCAACTTATCACACAAGACGCGGAGTGTAAAGTGTGATGTGTAAGATCTGGAAACATCCAGGAGATGTGATACTGTGTGGCAGATCAAGTTACTATAGTGGTACATTTATTATATACCTTTTTGTTTCCAATAAAGTCATTTTTGTTAAACGTAAATAACCGGGACAATTCAACGTTACACTCTCTGTGTAAGTGACAATATCATTTCAAACATCTGGTTCCGCGTTACACATGGCTGCCTTCTAACGTCACAACATATACTGGAACACAGAGCTAGCAAGGATCGTGATACAGAATCAGAAAACGCGAGTAGGGTGATGCGGGACATTATTTCTGTATCAGAAATCTGGTAGTATACAGCAGTATTTTTTATAGGTATATAATAAATTAATGTATCCTAGTATATGAAGCATCTTCTAAGCTAGTATACAGTGAAACTTGAATAACTCGAACATGGATTGCTTGTTTACCGTGGCTAATTTGAACCATCTCTTCAGTCCTTAGATAGTATTTAGGATGGTTATTCTGATTTTATCTTGAAAAGGAATGTTCTTGTTACTCATTAGAAACACCTGAATGAGGAGGTTCTAATGAGTACATTCAACATTAATCCTGATTTTGTTAAAAATGGAAAAGGTATCCCTTATAATTATGTCACATGACCATTTTTTTCAAACTACCCCTGATTTGAACAAATTATAGTCCTAGGCCATTTTAGAGCTTTTAAAGCTTGACTGTATTTTGTTTGCAAACTATGGCAAAACTGTATGGCAGTTTAATTTATAGAAGTATCAGAAAACTCCTGGCATTACTAAAAAATACTCACCTTTTCTGGACATTTGCAAGCAAAATGAAAAGGTGACCCATTCTGCTTTTCCAGGAGTACGTACCTTCTGTCCTCAGCCCGTGGCTAAGATGTTACAGAATGTGGGTGGGACATATACTCTTCTGGGTCTAATAGCCATGGCCTGTGATGTAGAGGGGCTGTACGCTGCCGTCAAAGCCTTGGTGTGTGTTGTCAAGAGTAACAAACAGGCAATGCATGACCTTGACAGAATCAGAGGCTATCAGGTAATTTTCCCCATATACTGGTACAGAAAGCTATGCAAACAGAGTGCAACCTGTATTAAGCAAACACTAGAGCGATAATCAAAGTGAGCTTGATTAATAGGAAATTTTGATGGCTTCTTCTTTTTTGGGGGGAACAGAATGTACCGTATATCTGATATGTATTCGGACAGAAAGACCTCAGCAAATACTGTAAACCCAGATGAGACGTCGCAGAATGTGGCATCTCATCAGGGTCTACACTGTTTGCCACCCATCCAGCTATTATCAAACACAACACAGGGTAGTAAATTGTACTTGTATAAATTTTAGAACAAGTATGGTAAAGAGTTGGGTAAATACAGTATGCATGCTTAAGACAGGTAGCATACTTAATAGAGGTTGCCACTAAGACAGGTTTTACTGTAGATCCATATGAGAAAGCTCTTCATGATTAACACGGTTTGCCATCCTGTTGATGATTTGACTGAACCCCCTTTTACAAGAAAGGATGTGTCCTGGTTTTAACTTGATCATGTTGTTATAGTAAATGAAACTAAAAACATCCAAATCAAGCCACTGTGAAAAGCTGTTGACATAAGTAATTATGCAGTCCCCAAAAACAGGTAATGTAAAAATTGGAACAGACTGACAGTAATCTAAAACTAATTTTTCAGTTTTAGCATATATTGTAGAATGACAACTTAGTATGGAGACCAAGAAGAAACTTTGTGAAAGTTACATGAGCCACATGGAAACCAACCAAACTTGAGTACTGGTAAACTGTCTAGCAGTTTCTTTGGGTGGTAGGGCTTGAGATGTCATTTCATTTCTATGTCATGTAAAATTCCCACAAAATTGGAAGCAATGTTTCCAAAATGACATAGTGTTGATGGCAACATTAAACCTGTAAAAAATATGAGCCACATTGTGATAAAACCCTGTCTTTAGGGAATCTTCTGGGTAAGAAATGGGCATGCTTAGCTTCACAGACAAGCATGTCTTGACATTCTAGATATAGAAATTAGAGGTATTATACTGTTCTAGCAGGGAGCAGAAAGGTGCTGATCAGACTGCATAGAAGTGGAATTGCACTGTTTGGCAATTTCCTGTTTTGGGGCCTCCCATATAAAATGGGTCAAGAATACATATGGCTTTAATTGTGAATTAATATTTTGCAATTTTCTATTTTGTTATTTTTAAGTCTTCTTTGTTTTCAGACACTAGCCATGTTATACAAGAAGAAACAGCAGTTACTGAACAGCCACATCCTCCACCTCACATTCTCACTGATAGGTACTCTGGACAGTGGCAAAGAGAGTTCACTCATACCCAACAAGAAGGCCTTTGAAGATGTACTCTGTGACCTTGAGGTCTGGCATGATGCTCCTGGTGACCTTCAGAGGTCATTGTATGAACACTTCTATGAGCTGCTGACTGAATCAAGGTAAATTTACAGTGAAATTCTGCTGTTAAGTCAAAATAAAATTTACATGGCGTATGCTGTTTTTAAAAGCACATTTAAAAATGTTTGTGTTTAAAAGCATATTTAAATTTTTTGTGTTTTCTACACTCATTGTCCTATAGCATGAGACCGCCTTTGAGACTGTTCAAAAGCGGTCTTCAAGACCACTTTTGAACAATCTCAAAGGTGCTCTTTACACAGGAAACTCCATACAAAAACACAACAGCCTCTTTAGCTATGTTTAAATGAACAGTAGTAAAAGGAGGTTAATGTTTATTAATCATTTATTCCAGGAAGGTGTCCAAGATGAATGAATAAATTTTGAAGACAAAAAAATGTCACTATTTTCAGTGTTATCACTAGCAAAAATAAAAGGTATCTGAAGATAGCTGAACCTTCTTCCGAAGCAGGCAGACTTTTTTTGACAGATAGTTTTAGCTTGGTTATAGAACTCCAAACCAACAACCAACCATCCAACCAACCAAAATCTGTACAATCTGACATATTTTGTATTATCATCAGATGTAAATAGATGCCATTGTATCCTGTGTACATGAAAGAACGATTGTTTCAGATGCATGTACTTTTTAACAGATTGCATACATTTCATACACTCACACACTTTTCTAAAAATTGTGATATTGTCTTATTTTTACTCCGAACATAGGTTGTGGGGGCTTGTTAGAACCAACAGGTACCCACAACCTATGTCTTGGAGCAGAAATAAAGAAAATTTCTTGCATACCAAATAGAAGAAATCCATAGTTTTAGCGTGGGATAGAAATTGTGTTCTAACCCTGGTTTTCTTACCCGGGGACAGGATAAAAATTGAATATTCTCATGTGTTTGATAAATACATTGGTTGAATACGACCTGATAAATGCATTGGTTGAATACAACCTCATATGCGCTGTCGTTAAGGTTGATGTCACAGCACGTTGTGATGTCACTAAATATCATGGTAGTGTCGTCACAATACAGTGGACGTCCGTAACTGAAGCCTCGGGAAGCCTCGTGATGCCAGACAGTGACCCTTGGGATGGATTTTTCCATCCACCCCTCACACCCATGTAAGATTCTTATATAATACCCCCATATACCCTACTTTTCTCCATATGGAGTGGGGTTTAGAGGGGTATTCATTTCATGGACTTTACATGATGAAAGAGGTTGTAGTGTACTTAAGTTTTATGTTTCTTTCAGTGAGCAAATGAACAACCGTAAACTGATGCGAGAAATAGGGCTTACCTCTCGCTTGCTGCACATCATGAAAGATCCTCGTATACCACAACCAACTATAGAGACAATGGCCAGTGTTATATCATTGTTGCTGGAGGGGAATCCTGATTCTCAGGCACTGTTGAAGTAGGTTTATGACATGTTGACTTGATAGATTTTGTAAGGTAACCGGGTGCTAAAAGCACATAGAGGCTACCCCTTTATGACATGTTTCATGGAATCTTGCACTTTATAATTTTGGAGTGGTCCATTGCCAATTATGAGGGTGACAGGTTTCATTGTTTGTGTTAAGTTATACAAAAAATGTAAGCAAACAGTGTAGATGCAGATCAGACATCATGGCCAGCAGTGTCTGATCTTGGTCTATACTGTTTGCGAATGTCCCAAAAATGGGATGCTAGGTATATGTGGGTTAACCATTTTTGTTCCAAATGGAATCTTCCTCCTTATATAAAGCAGGAGTCCATTTCAAAATTTAGTGGAATCAGGTTGTGTTTCCTTCAAAATTTATTTGGAAAAAGGCTGATTTTTTTGCAAACAGTGCAGGTCCAGATCAGATGCCGCGTTCTGCGGAGTCTGATCTGGACCTGCACTGTTTGCCAATTACTCCTTTAGGGGATTCTGGTGCTAAATGGGTTAAGCATAGCTATTGCATAACTGCAACTGTAGAATGTTAGCCCACACTTCAGTATATTGTCCTTGGTAGAGTCACAGGCTCGATAGTCTGCTTCTGCTGTTTGGTAAAGACTTTAAGCAGAGGACATCAGGGTCCAATTTTTCAAAGCATCATTAGATTAACAAACTTCTTAGTGGTCAGAATGTTAGCTGTTCTAGTTCAGGCCCTTCCAATCAGGGCTTGAAGAACTAGACTGGACTGCATAATGCTTCCTTGTAGAGCTGAAACCCACCGCACATGAGTACTGGCAAACCGCTTAGAAGGACTAAGCAAGCCCTGGCAGTGGTGCGAGTCATTTCATCGCAGTGTCGAGTAAAGGTCCCACAAAATTGGAAGCAACGTCTCCAAAATGACCTATACAGTGGTGACAGGGATGTTAAAACTCAAACAAATAAATAAATAGCTGATCTAATTAGTTCCTTAGCTGGTATTGTATTTTTGCCAGAAAAAGGTGAGTAGCTTTTGCAATTGTAAAAGCTACTCACATTTTTCTGCAAAGTATGAATAAATTTGCCACATGTTGAATAATGAAAGTTTTAATGAGATAGATAAGGTGCTTAAACCTAACACTTCAGGTGTTGCTGGGATGTAACAACAATATCTTCCTTGGGGATCACAAAGTTATAGCTGTTTAAATCCAGAAATAGAGCTCTTTTCAAAGTAGTGTTTGTAGTTATTACTACTAACAGTTATTATTTAAAGGTTTGTTTGTTTGTTTGTTTGAATTGAGGTTTAAGATCCCCTTCAACACTACATGTATTTAGGTTATTTTGGAGATGTTGCTTCCAATTTTGTGGGACTTTTACCCTACATTGAGATGAAATGACATCTTAAGCCCTGCCAATGAAACCAATAGGGCTTACATGCATTGGACGGCCCAACTCGAACCGTTTTGCTTGGACAGGCTTAGTCCTTCTAATTGGTTTACCAGTACTCATGAGAGGTCAGTTTCAGCTCTGCATGAAAGCACCATGCAGCCCAGTGCATTTCTTCAAGCCCCAATGACAGGGGCTATATTAGTTAAAGATAAGACAGAAGTAGTGATCTTTGAATTTATCTTTGGTCATGGAAAGTTGGAAGGAAAAATTGCATAATATGCTAGAAACTTTATTTTGAATTGAAAAGAAAAGTACATGTAATAAATTGAAAACAAAATTCTCATCTTCCCACATTTTCATATTAAAGCTTGCTTAATGATATGAGCCCCGCCAAGCGAATTGGTGTCTTCGAGCATTCCGTCTTGACAAATTTTATCTGCGCATGCCCAGCCATTCAGAATGGCCAGGGATATTGCTTTCTTTCTGAAGGTTCCTCTTGACTCACTGCTTGTATGAGCAAGCAGCGAAGGTTCTGGCGAGACTGTGCGGATGTGCAGGCTCGCCTGAACCTTCGCTGCTCGCATAGGCGATAAGTACCAAAATCACTTGACAGGGCCCATATTTGATTGTAGATTTGGACAGTTCCTAGTTTCTACCATACCAGACAGCCAGTTTGATGAGAAGTCCCTGGTTGTAGACAACCCAGCATCTAATGGAGGATATTATATCATTGTAGAAAGTAAGCATTGGTTCATTGTGTACTATATACAAAGATTTGTGCCTAGAATAATAACACTTGCATCAGGTGTTTTTTTCCGGTTACTCAGGTTATCACCCACTATTGATTAATAATCAGCCAGATATGAGGTATATTGATTTCGGAACAGCATACGGGCCCTGTCAAGTGATTTTGGTACTTATCGCCTAAGCGAGGAGCGAAGGTTCAGGCGAGCCTGCGCATCCGCGCAGTCTCGCCAGAACCTTCGCTGCTCGCTCATACAAGCAGTGAATCAAGAGGAACCTTCAGACAGAAAGCCATATTCCTGGCCCCTCTGAATGGCTGGGCATGTGCAGTTAAAATTTGTCATGACGGAATGCTCGAAGACACAAATTCGCTTGGCGGGGCTCATATAATATAAACAGTGCAAATTTTATTTTTCATCATTTATGATGGGATCCTTGTCCTGCTGAACCAGAATATACTACCTTAAACATTCTTAGAAATCGGACATCTTGAGGACTTGCTGTAATTCTCCTAAAATTTTAACATATTTGTTTCAAGATCCAGCAACAAGTCCAAAAGGTGCAGATGGAACAGCAAACAGTGTCGACCCTGATCAGACTGCTCCTTCAGGAGCAGTCTGATCATGGTCTACAATGCTTGCCTAGGCCTGTCTGTCCCAACTTAGGATCATTATAGTATGTTTGCAAACAGTTTAGATACAGATCAGGTGGCTTCTTTCGGATGGCTTTTGAAGAAGCCATCTTCTACACTGTTTGACATTCAGTTTGTGAATTTGTAGGAATAAAGGGGGGGTGCCTATTTGGGGCTTTTTTGGACCCCTACCAAATCTTTTTATTTTTGGCAGATGAATAGCCCATCATAAGTGCTTTATTATGGTATACCTCTTTTCGCGCACAATTATCCGTTTTTTCGAGCTACAGGCCTTTAAAAGTGGGTGGGGTAACTTAGCATGTCACTATAGTCTATTTTTAAAGTTAATTTTGGTTATTATTTGTGTGTTATTTTACCAATTTTTCTCCTTATGCAGACAGAGGGATGTCTGAAATGATATTTAGGCACATTTTTCAAAACAATAATGCAAGTTTTGAAGATTAAATGTATTTACCAAACGTTAAGATACATTTGCTTATTTTTACCCTTAATCATTAAATATTTTAAAATGTTTGGTAATATAGGGGACAAACAATGGTGATTCTTGGTCAATACTAGTATTTTTATCAGCACAATTAAAAGCAGTGTAGAACCGATGGATTTAGGCTACATTTTATTTTTCAGTGAACTCCGAATTGACAATAGGTGGGGTAATTCAGACGATGAGTACAGTTACTTTCCCACCAACTTACAAATACCTCATAGTGATGATGTGTATTTAATGCCAGCAAGATTATTCATTCGCTGATCTGGGTACCATATTCTATACCGCCTTTAGGTATTGTTTTGTAACCTCAGATTTACCTTTTCACCTGACAATCTATCTTTATAACCCTCCTTGGGTATTGTTTTGTAACATTAGATGTACTTTTACACCTGACAATCTATCTTTATAACCCTACCTTTGGTATTGTTTTGTAACATCAGATGTACCTTTACACCTGACAATCTATCTTTATAACCCTACCTTGGGTATTGTTTTGAAACATCAGATGTACTTTTACACCTGACAATCTATCTTTATAAGCCTATCTAAGGTACTGTTTTGTAACATCAGATGCACCGTTACACCTGACAACCAATATATAACCCTACCTTGGGTATTGCTTTGTAACATTAGATGTACCTTTACACCTGACAATCTATCTTGATACCCTACCTTGGGTATTGTTTTGTAACATCAGATGTACCTTTACACCTGACAATCTATCTATTTAACCCTACCTTGGGTATTGCTTTCTAACATCAAATGTACCTTTACACCTGACAATCTATCTCTATTAGCCTATCTAAGGTACTGTTTTGTAACATCAGATGTACCTTTACACCTGACAACCTATCTATATAACCCTACCTTGGGTATTGCTTTCTAACATCAAATGTACCTTTACACCTGACAATCTATCTCTATTAGCCTATCTAAGGTACTGTTTTGTTACATCAGATGTACCTTTACACCTGACAATCTATCTTTATAACCCTACCTTGGGTATTGTTTTGTAACATCAGATGTACTTTTACACCTGACAATCTATCTTTATAAGCCTATCTAAGGTACTGTTTTGTAACATCAGATGCACCGTTACACCTGACAATCCAATATATAACCCTACCTTGGGTATTGTTTTGTAACATCAGATGTACCTTTACACCTGACAACCTATCTATATAACCCTACCTGGGGTATTGCTTTCTAACATCAAATGTATCTTTACACCTGACAATCTATCTCTATTAGCCTATCTAAGGTACTGTTTTGTTACATCAGATGTACCTTTACACCTGACAATCTATCTTTATAACCCTACCTTGGGTATTGCTTTCCAACATCAGATGTACCTTAACAACTGACAATCTATCTTTATAAGCCTATCTAAGGTACTGTTTTGTAACCTCAAATGAACCTTTACCCAAGATAATGTATCTTTGTTACCCTACCTTGGGTATTGCTTTGTAACCTCAGATTTACTTTTACACCTGACAATCTATCTTTATAACCCTATCTTCGGAACATTTGAGGTTACAAAACAGTACCTTAGATAGGCTTATAAAGATAGATTGTCAGGTGTAAAAGTACATCTAATGTTACAAAACAATACCCAAGGTAGGGTTATAAAGATAGATTGTCAGGTGTAAAGGTAAATCTGAGGTTACAAAACAATACCTAAAGGCGGTAGTGAATATGGTACCCAGATCAGTGTATGAATAATCTTGCTGGCATTAAATACACATCATCACTATGAGGTATTTGTAAGTTGGTGGGAAAGTAACTGTACTCATCGTCTGAATTACCCCACCTATTGTCAATTCTGAATTCACTGAACCATAAAATGTAGCCTAAATCCACCGGTTCTACACTGCTTTTAATTATACTGATAAAAATACTAGTATTGACCAAGAATCACCATTGTTTGTCCCCTATATTACCAAACATTTTAAAATATTTAATGATTAAGGGTAAAAATAAGCAAATGTATCTTAACGTTTAGTAAATACATTTAATCTTCAAAACTTGCATTATTGTTTTGAAAAATGTGCCTAAATATCATTTCAGACATATCTCTGTCTGCATAAGGAGAAAAATTGGTAAAATAACACACAAATAATAACCAAAATTAACTTTAAAAATAGACTATAGTGACATGCTAAGTTACCCCACCCACTTTTAAAGGCCTGTAGCTCGAAAAAACGGATAATTGTGCACGAAAAGAGGTATACCATAATAAAGCACTTATGATGGGCTATTCATCTGCCAAAAATAAAAAAAATTGGTAGGGGTCCAAAAAAGCCCCAAATAGGCACCCCCCCTTTCATCAAGTGATGTGATGGTTGATAGTAAGAAATGGGGTATGGATAAATGGGTATATCCAGCTGGACAAGAGTTGAAATTCTTCTTGAAGCTTTTGCCCACTGTTTTCGTCATATCATGAACTTTGAAAACTTAAATTACATTTCTTGAATAACTTTGGAATGGAAAAAGAAGCAGATTTTGGAAATACATTTTCTTACATTCAACAGCTATATGATGGCTGTGTTCTGACACCTGAAATCTTAGCAACTTTTCATTCTGAAATTCTGACTACTGAAAACTTAGGAACTTCTGTGATGTATATTGAAGTTTGCACATAATACACTAAAACCACAGGCATCTGTATATATAAATCCGCAAAATTTACTATGCCCCCGCCATTCGAAGAATGGTGGAAGGGCATATAGCGTTGCCCCTGTCCTTCTGTTTGTTTGTTCGTCCATCCGTCCGTTCGTTCATCCGTCCGAAACTTAAACACAGTCAATAAGTTTCTTATTTCTGGATGAATTTTGAAATTACTTTATAGAAATGTTAATCATCATGAGACGATGTGTCACTTGCAAAACCCAGGTCCATTCCTTCAAGGTCAAGGTCATACTTAGAGGTCAAAGGTCAAAAAAGGGTCCAAAACTTAAACACAGTCAATAACTTTGTTATTTCTGGATGGATTTTGAAATTAATTGGCAGAAATGTTGACCATCAAAAGACGATCTGCCTCACACAAAACCAAGGTCCTTACCATCAAGGTCAAGGTCATTTCTGAACGGCATTTGGCGGGGGCATCTGTGTCCTGTGGACACTTTTTCTAGTTCTTGTTCATTTGAAGTGGGATCTGTGAGCACATGCCTGGATGTTTGAAATTTGTTGAAGAGGCCTAAGTAGCTGAAAATAGCAAGTCTGGGCCAGAACACATTCTAGAAGGTATGAAACATTTTGTTCTAAAGCCAGCCTGTTGAGAATTAATGATTGTCGTAATTTTGCAGATTTCTGGTATGTGAGGTTATAATAGCCATGCTGAGTAATCTTTCATGGTCACTTTGTTGCGTCAGCTTTAACCCTATTTGTACCAAATGGAATCTTCCGTTTTATTAGCTCACCTGTCACGTAGTGACAAGGTGGGCTTTTGTGATCACTTTTCGTCCGTCGTCAGTGCGTGTGTGTGTGTGTGTGTGTGTGTGCGTAAACTTTTTCTTCAAATGACATCTCCTCCTAAACCACTGATCAGATTTTGGCCAAACTTCACAGCAATGATCCTTAGGTGGTCCCCTTTCAAAATTGTTCAAATGGTTCCGGTCCATTGCACATCTGGGTCACAGGAGCTAAAAATAGATTTTTTTACTGAAAATCTTTAAAAATCTTCTTCTCTGAAACCGCAAGGCCCAGGTCTTTGATGTTTGGTATGAAGCTTCAGCTAGTGGACCACTACCAAGATTGTTCAAATTATAGCCCTGGGGCCAAAAATGCCCTCGCCCCGGGGGCCTTTGGTTTTACATAGGCTTATATAGGGAAAATCTTTAAAAATCTTCTTCTCTGAAACCGCAAGGCCCAAGTCTTTGATATTTGGTATGAAGCTTCATCTAGTGGACCTCTATCAAAATTGTTCAAATTATAGCCCTGGGGCACAAAATGCCCCTGCCCCGAGGGCCTTTGGTTTTACATGGGCTTATATAAGGAAAATCTTTAAAAATCTTCTTCTCTGAAACCACAAGGCCCAGGTCTTTGATATTTGGTATGAAGCTTCATCTAGTGGACCTCTACCAAGATTGTTCAAATTATAGCCCTGGGGCCAAAAATGGCCCCGCCCCGGGGGTCTTTGGTTTTACATAGGCTTATATAGGGAAAATCTTTAAAAATCTTCTTCTCTGAAACCGCATGGCCCAAGTCTTTGATATTTGGTGTGAAGCTTCATCTAGTGGACCTCTATCAAGATTGTTCAAATTATAGCCCTAGGGCCAAAAATGCCCCCGCCCCTTGGCCCTTTGGTTTTACATAGGCTTATATAGGGAAAAATATTTAAAAAATCTTCTTCTCTGAAACCACAAGGCCCAGGTCTTTGATATTTGGTATGAAGCTTTATCTAGTGGACCTCTACCAAGATTGTTCAAATTATAGCCCTGGGGCCAAAAATGGCCCCGCCCCGGGGGTCTTTGGTTTTACATAGGCTTATATAGGGAAAATCTTTAAAAATCTTCTTCTCTGAAACCGCAAGGCCCAAGTCTTTGATATTTGGTGTGAAGCTTTATCTGGTGGACCTCTATCAAGATTGTTCAAATTATAGCCCTAGGGCCAAAAATGCCCCCGCCCTGGGGCCCTTTGGTTTTACATAGGCTTATATAGGGAAAATATTTAAAAAATCTTCTTCTCTGAAACCACAAGGCCCAGGTCTTTGATATTTGGTATGAAGCTTCATCTAGTGGACCTCTACCAAGATTGTTCAAATTATAGCCCTGGGGCCAAAAATGCCCCCGCCCCGGGGCCTTTGGTTTTACATAGGCTTATATAGGGAAAATCTTTAAAAATCTTCTTCTCTGAAACTGCAAGGCCCAAGTCTTTGTTATTTGGTGTAATGCTTCATCTAGTGGACCTCTATGAAGATTGGTCAAATTATAGCCCTGGGGCCAAAAATGCCCCTTCCCCGAGGGCATTTGGTTTTACATAGGCTTATATAGGGAAAATCTTTAAAAATCTTCTTCTCTGAAACCACAACGCCCAGGCCTTTGATATTTGGTATGAAGCTTCATCTAGTGGACCTCTACCAAGATTGTCCAAATTAAAGCCCTGGGACCAAAAATGTCCCCACCCCATGGGGCCTTTGGTTTTACATAGGCTTATATAGGGAAAATCTTTAAAAATCTTCTTCTCTGAAACCACAAGGCCCAGGTCTTTGATATTTTGTATGAAGCTTCTTCTAGTGGACCTCTACCAAGATTGTTCAAATTATAGCCCTGGGGCAAAAAATGGTCCCGCCCCGGGGGTCTTTGGTTTTACATAGGCTAATGTAGGGAAAATCTTTAAAAATCTTCTTCTCTGAAACCACAAGGCTCAAGTCTTTGATATTTGGTATGAAGCTTCATCTAGTGGACCTCTATCAAGATTGTACAAATTATAGTCCTAGGGCCAAAAATGCCCCCACCCCGTGGCCCTTTGGTTTTACATAGACTTATATAGGGAAAATCTTTAAAAATCTTCTTCTATGAAACCCCAAGGTCCAGGTCTTCAATATTTACTAGGAAGCTACATCCAGCAGAATTCTACCAAGAGTGTTCAAATTTTTAGCCCTGGAGCCATAATTTGCCCTGCCCCCAGGCCCACATGATTTACATAGACTTACATAGGGAAACCTATAAAATCTTTTTCCCCGACTACCTAGGCCTAGGTGTTTGATTTGGGGCTTCATCTGATGGACATCTACTAAGATTGTTCAGATTATAGCCCTAATGGGAAGAAACTGGTCCTACCCTGGGGCCCACATGTTTTACATAGACTTCTGTTAGAAATACCTTTAAAATTCTTCTTAGAAATCACAGGGCTCAGGTCTTTGATATTTGGTGTGAAGCTTCATCTTGTGGACCTCTACCAAGGTTGTTCAAATTAAAGCCCAGGGGCTAAAATGGTCCTGCCTGAGGCCCACTTGTTACACTATGGATCAGGTGAGCGAACCCAGGGCCCTCTGGGCCCTCTTGTATATTACAGGAGTCCATTTCAAAATTGAGGGGTGTCAGGTTGTGTTTTCTTCAAAATCTACTTGGAAATTGGCTGAACGTTTTGCAAAAAGTGTAGGCCCTGATCATACGCCGCGTTCTGCGCCATCTGATCTAGGCCTGCACTGTTGCCAGGGTACCCCTTTAGGGGTTGATATAGGAGGGATGATATAGGAGACGGTTTGCTGCTCGTTAATTCCCCTGTCCAATAGTCCCTTTGTCAGTCTGTCAACATTTGTGTCAAACCAGGCATCAGCCCCTAGGTTGAAATAAATTTCTCAAGAACACTACAATCACAGGTGTGGCATAATTTCAGCAGACTTCTTGTATGAAATATTTTATACAATGTTAACAAGTATGTATGAAGTAACCACGCATGTAAGACCCTGGTTAACTCTTAACCCGCTGAACACGACAGACCCTACCTTTGCAAACCATGTAGATTTAGATCAGGTGGCTTCTGAAAAAGCCATCTGATCAGGATCTACACTGTTTGGCTTGCAGTTGTGAATTGAACAAATGCATTATATCAAGTAATTGGTGGATAGTCAGAAATTGTTGTGGCTTATTCAGTGGGATAAGTGTGAATTATTTTTCAGCTGAAGAGCCAGGAGGATCATCCACACATAAAGTGAGGTTACGGAATACCTGTCTAGATGTTGTCATCAGGTTAATACAGCAGAGTAATTCTGTCCCGCCCAGTTTATACAGGTAAGAAACAAACTACAATATAATTGACTCTTATTGTCTCAAACTCTAAGGGACTAGAATTTTGAACTTTTGAACTTTTAAAACAATAAAATCCAATATAAAATCATTAGTTATAAGATTAACAGAATCTTACACTTTTGGACAGTTCATGAAATTTATGAAACTCGCCAGAGGCTTGTTTTATAAATTTATATGAAATGACCACTTGTATAAGATCCTCTTTTTTATGTTGTAAAACCTTAGATGGATTAAATTTATACTTGATATGATACAAGACATTGTCTAGTTTGCTGTTTAGGGCTCGCAAACCTGAAGGTCAAGGTTGGGGACTTACGCCTCACCATGCTGAATATTTCAATATGCTATACTCCTACCAGTTTTGAGCCATTTTTGTTGCATGATTGCATTTTTTACCATGGATTCAGAAGCAGAATGAAAACCAGTATAGATCCTGATCAGCTGGCTTCCAAGAAGCCAGCTGATCTGGATCAATACTGTTTTCAAAAAGGATATATTGGGGTTCTGCATGGTGAGGTTCGGTTAAGACAGCTTGCTACAGATCAGGAAAGTATGATTGTTTTGTGTGATACTGAATGAATATCAAGGTTGATTTGTTTATTCGCTGTTTAAAGGTGCATTATTGAGCTACCGGGTCTCAAAATTTTTTTTCTGGTTTTTATCTTCAATGCATACTCCTTTGTCATGTGTACACTTTTGGAGCCAAATACAGCTTCAGAACTTTGTGAAAATGGTCGTTTTCATTCGTGTTTAACCTTCGCTCTGAACATGTGTTCGGAATTTCTGTTCTAAAAATAAATCTGTCACTTTACACATACATGGCGGCAGTATCGTCTCTGAGTGTCGTTACTTATGGCATGGTATTCAGCGACATATTTTTTTCCGATTCAGGCATGGACTAAGCAAACAAGGCCAAAAACGAACGTCGCATGACGTCATATTTGGGGATTCTATTTTTGTCACAAACTAAAAATAGATCTAACTAGTGTTCGAAACCTAGTTAGGGAATCCCTCTCAAACTCGTTTACCTGTCATCATAATTGTTCGCATTTTTGCATAAAATGCATTCATTTGTATGGTTTTAAAGAAAAATACAGGCAAAATGTATTTTATTTTTGGAAGCATTTTTTTTTCAGATCGCTCAATAATGTACCTTTAATTCATTTTGTTTGGAATACAATGCTTTGGTCAGAAGTATGTAGCAAACATGAAAATGTTATTACCACATTTCAGCTTCACTGAAGAGCTCCAGAGAGTGCTAGGTTTTGATTGGATATTAATGTTCCTGCAAGGTCATCTTCACCCCACCACTGTGATACAAGCCTTGAAAATACTAATCTTATTGTTCAAGAACCAGAACACAGTCACCAAGTTTAGAGATGGTCTGTGTGGGGGTGGGTGGCTGAAGGACACAGAAATGATACTGAAACAGCAGATGGGAAGTGGTGTAGGAACTATGCTAGGTAAGTCTGTGACTATTGAGCAGTGAAATGGTTTTCTGTGACCTAGTGGTTAAGAGTGCTGACTCTTTAAACATTAGGTCTCTCACAGCTGTGGGCTCCAGTCTGCAAGACGCCAAGTTCTGCATTTGAAGGTCATGTGTTTTTCTCCGAGTCCTGTTTTTTTTCAAACCTATGATTAACTATTGGTTTGAAATAAGTGAAATAACCCTGAAAGGGCCATAGAACCGAAAGAAAAGAGGAACAGTGATAGTAATTTAATCCATTTTGTCCTGAATAGAATCTTCCACCTTAACCCATTGTATACTAGTGGACTCTTCCATTGCCTTATGTTGGTGAAGTCAATTTGTCATATAAGAGGTGCCAGGCCTATGTTTTTGTTCTTATTCTATTTTTGATGGAAAAGTCTGTTAGCAAATAGTGCAGGCCCTGATCAGACGCCGCGTTCTGCGGCGTCTGATATGGGCCTGCACTGTTTGCCAAGGTACTCCTATAGGAGTTTCCCGCATGCAATCGGTTAAATATAGTAGGAATCTATTTTAAAATTTACGGGTATCTGGTTGTGTTATGCATAGAAACTTATTTAGCTGTAGCTGACTTGTTTTCTGACAGTGTAGAGTCTGATCAGATGCAGCAGTCTGGATGCTGCAATCTGCAGCATCTGATCTGGGCCTGCACTGCTTGCCATATCCCATTTTGGGGCTTCCCATATAGAATGGTTAGGAAAATGTGATTCAGTGATCTGTGAAAACATATATAGTGGGTATCTTGCCCAAGGGTTTCTATGGAGACATGAGGAAACTTGTTCCATAGTTACCCTCAATATGTGCCAGCCTAGGTAGCTCAGTCAAAATCTGACTGGTGACAGAATCTGACAGAATCTTGCATGGAGATTGATAATGAAATTTTTTTCTATGGTCATTCTCTCCCTTCTGCGGATTCAAGATGAGCAGTTGTCAGTTTCTGGCAAAAGAATTTGCACTGTACTTGTTTACTGCTTATGAATAAGCCTGCCCAGGAAAGCTGTGGATAGATAAACTGACCTGCTCAATATGACATAAATAGTTTTGACTGGGTGGTTAAGCTCCAATTCTGCAATATACAGTAAAATTCCTATATTAAGACCACCTTTGGGACGGTTCAAAAGGGGTCTAAAAGACCACTTTTGAACAGTCCCAAAGGTGGTCCCTGACCAGAGGACATTGTAGGCAGAAAACACAATGAAAAATTAAGTGTACCCTTCAAAATAAGCTTTTTATAGCAGAATTAGTCCTAATTTTAGGTGGTCTTAATAGCGGAATTCTACTGTACTTGGTTATTTGTTATATGGAGCTGTGAGTGAACCATCTGTTATAGCCAAAATAGGATAACAATTTCATACTTGCATCACTCTTGATTGAATGAAAGTGTGGGACCTTGCATTCAAACAACTTCCTTGGATCCCAGCAAATGTTAACACTTATCCTGCTGAATAATTTTATTATCCACACACATTTCGAACTATCAGCCAGTTGGATTACCTGATATAATGTTTCCATTCAAATTCCCAAACTGAATGGCAAACAGTGTAGATCCTGATCAGATGGCTTCTGTAGAAGCCGTCTGATCTGGATCTACACTGTTTTCAAATCTAAGGCTTTTCATAAACAGCAGGACAAAGGTTAATAAATGAAAAAACAGTTGTAATCCCTACAGTCAAAGATGATTTTGCCATAGGATGTAGTTTATATGATTTATGTACATGTATTCTTTATTTGTTGCAGGTTTTAACCTACATCATGGCCATCAAGAAGAGAGATATGAGATCAGTCAGGAGATCTGTCATGTGCCAGGCTTCACTGTTCTACAGTGGTTGTTACCAAAACACAACAATGTCACAGAGGTCTACATACTCCTGATGGCATTGTTACTGGGCCAGACTGTGATTGATATACCTTCAGATGCAACAGTAAGTCCTTTGGATTCTTAACCCTTCTTGTACCAAATGGAATCTTCCTCCTTATACATGACAGGAGTCCATTTCAAAATTAAGGGGCACCAGGTTGTGTTTTCTTCAAAATTTGTTTGAAAAATGGCTTAACTTTTTGCAAACATTGTAGGCCCTGATCAGACGCCCCGTTCTGCGGCGTCTGATCTGGGCCTGCACTGTTTGCCAGGGTACCCGTTTTGGGGTTTCCTAAAAAATTGACAATGAAGCTACCTGTATTTGATTTTGTGGAAGTCTGTACTTGTATGTGAACTTTTTTACATATATTGCTATGATCCAAATGTGCAGTTAGTCTTATTGTACTGAGCAGATTTATAAGTAGTGTAATTAGGAGTGTGTTTCATCTAGTAGTCAAGAAGATTCCTTGCACGCAACCATTACCGCTCTATCTCTCTTTGAGTTCACAGAATGATTTGGTTTTATATTGATGTTACTATTTAACCATTATTCGAATACACTGTATACGATACTTGAACCTAGGTAATGACTTCCATATTAGCACTATGCTTACCGTCAGATCCTATGTCATTTTGCCTGTATGTATCTATGTATGTCTTTGTTTGTAATTTATTTGCAAATAATTATTGTTTAAACCAACCATTACCACCAAGGGGAACAACTGAGATTTCTGGAGTGGTTGTCTGTTCACCAAGGCCCATATGAAATAGGGTCTACTAATCAACAACAGTTTGCTTCTAGGAAGCAAAATATTTCTGAGGAGCAATATTTTTTAAGTTTTTCTAATATACCACAAACTCTTTATAACACTATTCTTGGGGCCCAAAGCAAAACCCACATTAGTTACAGAACCGTGTTAAATTGAAACAAAATGTGTAGATTATATAGGAAAATGGCCATGGTCATTTGTCTATATATAGGTTTTTGGTTTAAATTGTGCTATATCCAAAACTGTGTTATAACAAACAGTGCTATAAAGGGGTTTATGTGTAGTTTATTGTGTATATATTTCAGCTAAACTTAGACACCATATGGACTGTGATATTCAATGTGCCAATCAGCAAATCTGTGTCAGCATTAATGTCAGACAACTCTATACAAATGTGCCCTGATGCTGCCCTTATACTGCTATCTATGGTCAGGAGTTTACTCAACCCGGTATGTAGATCAACCCAGTTGATCAAAGCCTTGTTCGCTTTACAATTTTGTTAGTTGTAAAACCACTAACTGTTCTATCAAGTACAGTATCTAATACAGTAGTATTTTTGCTGAAATTCTTTTCGGCAATAGTATGATCTTTGTGCAATAAAGTTAAAGTTTTGATGTGATAATCAGTAACTTACGACTTTGCTTTGAACAACTAAATGTATCTAGGCCCAGTTTTTGTTTCATGAATGAGATTGTTAGTGCATAACATTAGGTCTGTCACTGCTGTGGGATTGAGTCAGTTCATATGCATAGTTCTGCAAATGTGTTTTTTTTCTGTTATTTGCAGACAACAAACTTGTGTGCATTCACACAGTCCTTATTAGCTCGTCTGTTTTTTGAAAAAAAACTTTCGAGCTATTGTCATCACTCCGGCGTCTGCGTAGTCGTCCTGCGTCGTCCTGTGTCGTCCTGCGTCGTCCTGCGTCGTTCCAAAAAAACTTAACCTTGGCTATAACTTAAAAAGTATTAGACCTAGCCTCATGAAACTTCATACACACACTCATCATCACAAGAGCTACATTTTGACCAAGGACCATAACAACATTGTTGATTTTGGCTGAATTATCTCCCCTTTTCCAATTTTTTTCTGAAACACATTTTTTGCTCTCATTTTAATACTATTCACAACAGAGCCTTCAAACTTCACATGAATGTTCCTTGGGACAAGACCTTTTCAGTGATACCACACTTTTTGATCTGTGACCTTGACCTTGGAACTTTGACCTATTTTTCGAAAATGTAACCGAAAACCTTAACCTTGACCATATTTCCAAAAGTATTTGGCCTACCTTCATGAAACTTCATACACATACTCACCATCACAAGAGCTACATTCCCTACAAGTTTTATAACTCCATCTTGCAATTTGATTGAATTATCTCCCCTTTTCTCTCCGTTTTTTTTTTAAATTGTTTTTGTCTCTTATTTCAATACTATTCACAACAGAGCCTTCCAACTTCACATGAATGTTCCTTGGGACAAGACCTTTTCAGTCATACCACGCTTTTTGACCTGTGACCTTGACCTTTGAACTTTGACCTATTTTTCGAAAATTTAACCGAAAACCTTAACCTTGACCATATTTCCAAAAGTATTTGGCCTACCTTCATGAAACTTCATACACATACTCACCATCACAAGAGCTACATTCCCTACAAGTTTTATAACTCCATCTTGCAATTTGATTGAATTATCTCCCCTTTTCTCTCCGTTTTTTTTAAATTGTTTTTGTCTCTTATTTCAATACTATTCACAACAGAGCCTTCCAACTTCACATGAATGTTCCTTGGGACAAGACCTTTTCAGTCATACCACGCTTTTTGACCTGTGACCTTGACCTTTGAACTTTGACCTATTTTTCGAAAATTTAACCGAAAACCTTAACCTTGACCATATTTCCAAAAGTATTTGGCCTACCTTCATGAAACTTCATACACATACTCACCATCACAAGAGCTACATTCCCTACAAGTTTTATAACTCCATCTTGCAATTTGATTGAATTATCTCCCCTTTTCTCTCCGTTTTTTTTTTTAAATTGTTTTTGTCTATTATTTCAATACTATTCACAACAGAGCCTTCCAACTTCACATGAATGTTCCTTGGGACAAGACCTTTTCAGTCATACCACGCTTTTTGACCTGTGATCTTGACCTTTGAACTTTGACCTATTTTTCGAAAAATTAACCAAAAAACTTAACCTTGACCATATTTCCAAAAGTATTTGGCCTACCTTCATGAAACTTCATACACATACTCATCATCACAAGAGCTACAATCCCTACAAGTTTTATAACTCCATCTTGCAATTTGATTTGACTTAGAACTTTTGTTTTCTAAAAGAAACTGCAGACGAGCGTTGGCACCCGCTTGCGGTGCTCTTGTTGTTCACTTCTTATAAATAGAGGATCTTATTTGAGTGTTCATGTATTATTTGAATTTATTGAAGAGTTGAGGAATGAAGATAAAGTGCAAGGCTTGGCCAAGCATTTTATCCTTTATCCTCAACGAGTTTAATAAATTCAGTTATACATGAACACGAATGTAAGATTCTATTTATCATTTGATATTTAAGATACATTTTGTTCACAATTTTTTTTATTGAAAATGTCAATATTCCGTGATTAGTAAACCCGACTTTGTTAATGATGCCATACATGTAATGTTACAGGGCGTATTTACCTAATTTGCATATTTAATGCACTAGTGGATTATCAAATTTATTACATGGCATTGTTACACTCTCAGATTTGACGTCATATAATGAACAATATCTTAAGTTTCTATATGGGCCCCGTCAAGCGATTTTGGTACTTATTGCCTATGCGAGCAGTGAAGGTTCAGGCGAGCCTGCGCATCTGCGCAGTCTCGCCAGAACCTTCGCTGCTTGCTCATACAAGCAGTGAATCAAGAGGAACCTTCAGACAGAAAGCCATATCCCTGGCCCCTCTGAATGGCCGGGCATGCGCAGTTAAAATTTGTCATGACGCAATGCTCGAAGACACAAATTCGCTTGGCGGGGCTCGTATATAGAATTACTAGTCTGTATAGCTGAGCATGCCAGTTGGTGTCTTACCTGGTTGCAAACCCCGAAAACAGACTTTATTTAGACAGGGCTTGTATATCATTTGAGCCCCGCCAAGCGAATTTGTCTTCGAGCATTCCGTCATGACAAATTTTAACTGCGCATGCCCAGCCATTCAGAAGGGCCAGGGATATGGCTTTCTGTCTGAAAGTTCCTCTTGATTCACTGCTTGTATGAGCAAGCAGCGAAGGTTCTGGCGAGAATGCGCGGATGCGCAGGCTCGCCTGAACCTTCGCTGCCCCCATAGGCAATAAGTACCAAAATCGCTTGACGGGGTCCATTTATCCCTACAGATGCATGATCAGTTGCCAGACGATGGTATTACAAGGGAGTATCCTGTGACATTGATTCAGTTTCTACTCTACATGTACCACAACTTGTCAGACTTTATGTTGCTGTCTACCCAGCCTGACTTCATCTCCGCTCTGGCTGCTACACTGTTTCCTTACTTTACACCGGACTCTGATGAATGTGTCACCACACCTGAAGAGGAATTTAAGGTATGGTGGAACTTACTTATCATAATGATCCTAAGTATTGGGACAGACAGGCCTAAACAAACAGTGCACACCCAGATCAGATTGGTGAAGGAGCAGTCTGATCAGGGTCTACACTGTTTGCCATTCCGTCTGCACCTTTTTGACTCCTTGCTGGATCATGAAACAAATTTGTTAAAATTTTAGGAGAATTACAGCAAGTCCTAGGATTTTACGGTAACATGTTAGTTTCCACTGTCATTTATACTAGAATTCATAGTTCATTGTTTCATGTAATAGTGGTTGTATCTTACATAGCAATAGATAAGGTAAGTATTTTGTTGTAATTGAAGGATAATTTTCCTTATTTCTCCATATAAACCTATATGTTGTGGGTATTCATTAGGACCACCTATAGAAAACCCAAAACATAGGGTTTTATCAAAAAAATAAACACCTTATATGTTTCTATGGTTGCATGTAAAAAGGTTGTCAGTTTAAAGGGGTGTGATTTCCTTTCTGCAACAGTAGAACTATTCTCACTTGTAAAGGGAGGTAAACAAAATTTCAAATACGATTGCTTTTCATGAATTATCTACCATAAAGCCTAAATTAAATTTAAATTAAAAGAAATGAAAACAGTAGTGAAATTATGCTGCTATTAAGACTAATTCTGCTTCGAAAACATTGAGGAAGTTAGACTGTCTTTAGTTTAGTTTTGTTGCTGTTACTTTCAGTGCACCTAGTGCCAATATGCCACTAGGATACGAGGCATGCCATATATGGGTTAGTTATGGACTTCATATTTTCTGTTTTGTGTTTTCAGCCATTCCCAGAGAGTGATGTGATGGTCTATGTTAGATCACCTGATAGAGATAAAACCTGTGAGTTGGTTACTAGAAATTAAAAATAAACAAAAGAGACCCTTGCTTTCCCTGATAATCCAAATAGTCCCGACAGGGTATTGATCCAGGATAGTTACTTGCTTCAACAGGGTTTCTTTACATGCTAAAGTAAATAATCTTTATAGCTTGATAAAAGCTTTCTTGTACCCCAGGACAGTTCAAGTATGTCTGTACTATTACCCTGTGAAGTTCTTCTCCTCCACATTGAAATTCATACTTGGCCCACATAAATTCTAGTACGTTCCGATAGCTCAGTTGGTAGAGTGTCCGCTCCGGGGAACGGGAGGTCACGGGTTCGATCCCGGGCCGCAGCATACCAAAGTCGTTAAAAATGGTACTAGCTGCTCCTCGCTTGGCACTCAGATTTACGGGGCAGAGCTAGGACTGGTCGACCCAGTGTCAGGATAATGTGACTGGGTGTGGTATCATGTAATGTGTCTGGGACATGATACTTCAGTGAGGCAGCACTATAAAAATGAGCATTGAGCTCCCTGTCGCAATCAGACACCGTCGTGATATGACTGAAAAATTGTTGAAAGCGACGTTAAACCTGAATTCACACACAGTGCATGTACTGTGAGTCAAAGACCTTTGAGTAGACTGAGACTTATGAAATAGTTTCTTACTTACCAGATATGGAAGTCCTGGATTTTATTCTGGGATAGAAATTTTCTTATCCTACCCATGTTATCCTATCCAGTGATAGGATAAAAATAAAAAGTCCACTTGCCCTCATATAGCTATAGTTTAGGTTGAAGTTACTGCATATAATATGATGTCAATAAACATCACAGTATTTTTATCACAATATGGCAGATATATTAGCAATTAAAGTGACAGCATTATTAAAAATCCAGGCTCTGAAGTGAAACACTGGTGTGAGGAGGGGTAGATAGAAAAAAACAGTCCCTTGTAATTACAGTTGGCATCACAAAGCAAACCTTGTGATCCCGTTGAACACTCACTCCTATGTAAAATTCTTATACTCTTTATTTGCAAGAGTAATATACTTTTAAATATTCCCATCTTTTAGTCGCATTATATTTTGGCTAACTTCTGTTAAAAACCACTAAATACCCCTTTAAATTACTATAACTAAGAAAGACCTGAGACCAGCTGTGTAAACAGAGATTGGTATGTGTCATTCTTGTAAGCCACATAATGATTTTGTAATTTTCTGTTTCCAGGTTTTCTGACTGGTCACCCAGCTCGTAAATTTGTGGTAGATTTCCTGAGGATGATTGTAGTGGACAGTCTGTCTCAACCTATCAGTTCTAAGTCAAATACTACTGTGATAGATATAATGCTAGATGTAAGTCTTTAGCTGACATGGACTTTAACCCTTTTCGTACCAAATGGAATCTCCCTCCTTATATATAAGAGGAGTCCATTCCAAAATTAAGGAGTGTCAGGTTGTTTTTTTATCAAAATTTATTTGCAAAATGGCTGAACTTTTAGCAAACAGTGGAGGCCCTGATCAGATGCTGTGTTCTGTGGCATCTGATCTGGGCCTGCACTGTTTGTCAGGGTACCCGTTTTGGGGTTTCTGGTACTAAATGGGTTAAAGCTATTACAGTCAAACTTAGATGACTGAAACTCTTATGACTCAAACTACGATGACTTGTTTACCATGGCTGAGTCAAACCTATTTCTGAGTCCTTAGGGTTTCCTCCAGATAGAAAATAGTGAGGGATAATTCAGGGAAATATCTTCTTTTATCTCATTAGAGGTGATTTTCTAATGAGTGCTAACAACAACACCAAACATTTGTATTATACAACACCAAACAGATATTAAAAAAAAAAAAATGATTCCCATAATGTCTGCTGGCATGGCAGTATTAGTAATCCTCAGTGTCTCAAACTATCTCTCCCTTGTCCAAAACTTGTTTGAGCCATTGTTGTTGTTGTATCGTAGAGTTCCCACGCTTCTTTATTCGTGGCACACGTCTAGGACGTTAAAGTTAGGTTCTTGGAAATTCTTAAAAGCTCGTAAACTGGTGATCTATATTACATGTGCTGTAATTTAAACTTATGTGCTGTAAATTTTATACATGTAGACTGTCTGTTTCCTTATGTTTTCCACGCGTCAGGGCTCTGTCGCAGAGCCAGAAGTCTTCTCATATGTATTCTGAATATGTACTCGCGCGTATAGAGTTCAAGCAACCCCAACTTTTCAAAGGCTAGCTTAGTTGTATCTATGATCACTGTAGCATCCAATGTGAGCTGTGTAAGAAGTTCTGAATCGTGTAGTTGTTGAAGGAGGTCCTCTGGGAGAATCTGACTGTTAACTAGCTTCTTCAAGTAGTAATCTCTATCAGTCCTAAAAAATTCACATTCCCCAATGAAATGCTGACGTGTTTCAGGTGCAGAATGACACAACTTAAAAGTTGAATTCACATTGTATTGATTAAAAGCAGCCCTATTTGCCTGAAGAATGTATGTCCCCGTTAGAAGTTTACATTTTATCTGTGCCCGTTTACTGTCATGAACGTTGTCTCTCACAGTAGACCATACATGATGACAACTGCCAACCTTCAAAATATCAGGGTTTACATATTTAGTTGAGGATTTGCTTGTAATATCAGACTTCCAAGATGATTCAGCCATATCATTTATTTTGTGGTTAAGTGTTTTTTTCCAATCCTCTTTGGAAGGAGGTGAGCATAGCAGACTAAAAATGGACGGAAGTCCATAATGCTCTAAAATGCTTTTGATATAAGTGAAAATACTCTCTCGGGGCGAGTCTCTCATGACTAATTGTCTTTGTGCTATTTCTAGTTCAATTGAGTTTTCCTGACTGATCATATTGACAAAGATACTTAGGAGATTTTTATGCAGCATGGCTTCCATAGGCAGGATCCCGAGGAGAGCTAAGGAAGCGGAACTCGAGGTGTTATCAGGTAGACCCTGAAATTGCTTCAGACATTTTCTCTGGAACTTTTCAAGATTTTCAATATCCCTTTTTTTGAGAAGCTGGACCTCTAGCCCATACAAAAGTCTGGGGACTACGAAGGTAGACCATATATGACCATTCTGGTAAGCCTTTAACCCATTGCCCCCATGAAACCCTGCCCCCATCAAAGAGTAAGCAGTTTTCCTGCCTAGGGCTATCTTACCCTCCACATCCACAGCTCCTGATGTGCTCCTAAGTATCCCTAAGTGAACAGGAGAATCTGTTTTGTCCACCCTTTCCCCTGATAGAAAAATGTCGAAGTCAGTATCTTTGTTCTTACATCTGGTGTACCACAAAAGATGGCTTTTTGTACTGTAAAAATCCGAAAAAAAAATTGATGCTTTTAGGACTCACTGTAATTCTTCTAAAATTTTAACAAATTTGTTTCACAATCCAGCAAGGAGTCCAAATGGTGCAGACAGAATGGCAAACAGTGTAGACTGTGCTCTGGTTCTGCACGCTTTGCTCAGGACTTCAGGATCATTACGGTAGTTTGCTTATCTGCTTTCTATGTATATTGCTTTTGTCTGAGGACGATTTTTGCGCAAAATCTGAACTGTTATTTCTGAAGGAAAAACTGTTTTGATAAATGTGTTTATTAGGCTTGACATAGCTGAATTATGTACCGTAAAAATTCGGCTATAAGACGAGGATTTTTCCCTCCAAAATGAGCCAAAAAAATTGACCCCGTCTTATAGCCGAGGTCATGGACTGCAGGCTTTTTTCTGGCAATGTCCGGCGAAGACCAGAGGCACGGAAAAAGCCGATAGGTGATTTTTGAATTGATATAAATCGCCGCCCACAAACAACCACTACGATTTTTCTGCACGCGATCGGTAAATGACGTCATCCGACGCATTATCCTCACATGTGTTTAATGTCATTGCATGTGTCTGTTTCATTAAAAAAAAATGTTTGGAACCGGTAAAAAATATTTTTTCCGACAGCTAAGCGGATGTGAATAGAGGTGGATAGAAAATCAGTGCTTTGCACAGCTCCCGAAATTATCCCGAGAAGCTCCATGTCAATAACCAACAACAGCATTCGACTTTTCCCGCCAACGTCTGCTATTTTGCGCCAAAACATAACCATTCATGAGATCGTAGAATAGTCCGATTTTATAATGCAAATATTTACTGTTAGATGTAGCTAATAGTCTGAGGAGCAATTAAATCATTTTCACATTGATTGTGGATTAAATTTTATGACTGGAGAATAAACGCAAATTAGAGACATAATTTGACCATATTTTCACACCTTATCGACACGCACCGCAGGGTGGCAATTATCCGACAGGGATTTACAATAGTGTCATACTTGAACCGTAATAAATACACAGATGGTTTGTCTCTGAATTGACAGCGATTTACTTACTGGTCTAGTAGTACCGTATTTAAGGACCCAAAAAGACTGGCAGTTGTAGACGATTTTTTTAAATTTTTTTGCACTTGTCCCGACCGAGCATCATATGGTCAAAGTGCACCTGCCCGGCGTGTTTTTCGGTCTTGTCCCGGACGGCCGGGAAATGGATTTGTCAGCCCCTGTCGTCTATTAAATAGAAGTCCGTGTAGCCTAAGCCAGCAAAGCATGTACTGGGCCGACAGCGATACGACGTTTGCCGCTATTTTGTGCTAGCTGGGGCGTTGGTTCTGAAACTGAATAGCTAGGTGTTGTGTTCCCCGATAAAAAACGTTCAGTTACTTCTGACGAAAAAAGGCCGATTTCTCACATCTAAATGGCATCTGGTGGTAGCAGATAGGCCTCGACAGATATGGCAAAAATTTGACCCGTCTTATAAAAGAGTATAAGCAAAATCCCACCTTCGAAAAACTGAAAAGGGGGTCCCGTCTTATAGCCGAATCGCCTTATAGCCAAATTTTTACGGTATGATCATTTTTTTTGCATTTCATGTCATTGAGAAATATATACCTTTTATGAGATACAAGATACAAGAATCTTTATTTAACGTCGGTCATATTACAACAAACAACATAAGCTATATAAGCTATTTCCCGACAAACAAGAGTATAAATATAACAACTAAAAGCAGCTGTAAGAAAGACAAACAAAATTAATATAATACATTTAGCTTACCTAATTAAGAAATAAGATAGATGTGTACAGTTATACAACCTGAGATGCATACAAGTCTGCAATAAAAGTAACAATTCAAGGAATAAAAATTAAGATATTCTTATTTTAAAAGTACAGCACATAGTTTTGATATAAATAGATTTGGTAAATAATGTTAATGATAATAATAATAAAAGAAGTAATATTAATGATAAGAAAAATAATATATATTTAAGTTTATACATGTAGATATACACATACGCACATATACAAGGGTGCACAGTACAGTGCACATGGGAAGAACATAAAACAGAATGAAACACACACAAACATAAGAACTGATTAAAAAAAAAACAAAAAAAAAAACAGACACAGAAAAACACGAACCAAGACAATAAACACAGAAAACTGACCTTTTCAGCTGTCACACATGGCACAGTTGCACTTAGGGCCTGCCCAGGTGCGGATCAGGCTCTTGAATTGGGAGAAGCTTTCGGCTTTTCTGATTTCATTTGGAAGGCTATTCCACACCCGGGCAGCCTCAAACCTAAATGACTTTCGGCCATATGTGACAGTTCTGACTGCCAGTATCTTGGCTGTGTTTTCATACCTGAAAGTATAAGAAGCAGGGCTCTAGAAGTCCGATTTTTTACCGGTCCAGACCGTTTTTTGAAAATGAAAACCGATTTTGCTGAAAAATTTTGCTGAAAAATCGGTCCGAAAAAAAAAACCCAATAAGCTAAAATCGAAGTGAAAAAACAGAGAAATTATACCTGGTTAGGTGTCAAACTGTTTATTGTGCCAGTAATATAATCCAATTATCTCTCTCGGGGATGAATTTGAGTTTGACAGTAAACACGTTTTCGAGATCTCGCCAGGTATCGCAGACTCTCGCGGGACAGTCAGCCAAAACGTGATTAAGCGGTGCGTGATTGTGATATCAAAGAAGCCTTGATCGTGTTTGATCTAATGGCAATCAAACATAATTTGTTTATTTCAAGCTTGTGTAATCGTAAAATATGTATTTATATTCTTTAAAACTTGGTTCGGCCATGTAAGATTTTCAATGACTCTCGTTCAGCCATGTATTGGTTCGAGAGTAAAGAAATGTTTTTTCGATTTTTTAACCCGTTCAAAACGTTTTTTTTTAGAAATACACTCTATTAAAATAAATGACATAAAACAGGTGTATGTGTGTTACGTCCTTGACTGCATTAATGTGTATTGTGTAAACGGAAACAGTATGACGTCATTTTCCGACCACGTGGCTGCCATATCGGTCGCCATTTGTAAACAAAGCAATTTGGGCAAAATAAAATGCGTGAAATAAGAGAAATATTTTAAAGGTTTTAAAAAGGGAAAAAAATATAGTGACCATCGAACTGGTCTCTGACTGCCCCATGTAGGTTGTTTCCCTTTAGTAGTCTTCAGGTTAGGAGTGACCCGGATATTGTTAAAATGAAAGTAGATCAAATCTGGCGTAGAAAATGAAAGTAGATGAAATATTAACGATGTGAGCAATAATTGCAGTTTATAATCGAGATACTGGTACTCATATCCGTTTACAAGTGTAAGAGGAACATCGGTATGTCATTCTTTGCGCTAATAACACATTTTAAAATCGCCAATGGCGTTTACGGAAATTATCGAAACCGATTGGCAATTTCCGTAATTTTTGGTCACCTTCTGGACCGATTGGGATTTCAAAATTTCTAGAGCCCTGATAAGAAGTCTGTTTTAATTCAATGAGGTCTTTGAGATATACAGGGGACATGTTATTTATGCATTTGTACATTTCTGCAGCAATACAACGCAGTCTGCTCATGTGAAGGGTAGGTAGCTCCACTCTGTTTAGAAGCTGTTCATAGCTCGAAGTGTAGTCCTTAAAAACCACCCTTAGAGCCCTGTATTGAAGCTTTTCCAATTTTTCTGTGTTTGTCTTGCTGCAGAAATGCCAAATAAGAGGACATATAATTAAAATTGGATTTTATAAAAGATTTAAAAATTAATAGTCTTGTTTCCACTGTCAAGAATTTGCTGAGTCTTTGCAAAACATTGAGCTGTCGGGCTGCCTTCATGCAGATCTTCTTAATTTGAATATCAAAATTGAGCATGAAGTCTAGCTCGACACCCAAGAGTTTGACATTTTCCTCACAGGGAATCTCGACACCAGCCACATTGACATGCTTCATCTGATGGAAAGTTTTCTTTCCAGCAGAGAAAGCCTGAAATTTATCAGGATTGGCCTGCATTTGATTGAAATTAAACCAATCAATTAATGTGAGGCTTTCACTTTCGAGAGTTTGTTTGAGTGTGTCTAGTTCCCTGTGCCAGTATGAAATAGTGTTGTCATCAGCATAATTGTATATCTTCGAAAAATTGATGAAGTAGAAGATATCATTGACAAAGATATTGAATATGAGAGGCCCAAGGATTGAACCCTGGGGGACTCCCTTGATAATCTCTGCCCATGAGCTGACAATATTTCCAATTTTAACCCTCTGTGTTCTGTTTGAGAGGTAGCTAGCCATAAGCCTACATGAACTGTCTGAGACCCCATACGCTCGGAGTTTCGCTATTATCAGGTCATGGGGGAGGCAATCAAAGGCCTTAGACAAGTCCATCAGGATGGCACCAACATATAAGTTTTTATCCAAAGCTGCTCTCCAGTCTTCCACAATGCGAAGCAAGGTTGTTTGGCAGCCATATGAGGTTCGGAAGGCCGAAAGGTAGTTGTCAAAGATTTTACTGAAGTGGACTAAGTTGGTCGCTAAGAAGCCGCTCATAAATTTTTGATAATGATGGTAAGATACTAACAGGGCGGTAGTTTTTCAGAATAAAAGGGTCATACTTTTTGTAAATTGGTGTAACCTGTGCTTTTTTTAGTTGTGAGGGGAAACTTTCCTTGCTCAGCATTGTGTTGGCTATGTTGCAGATTGGTAAGGTTAATGATGGCATGACCATTTTGATAATTTTGGGTGGTAAAGCATCTACTCCCGTTGCTTTTTTCGTATTCAACTTTTTGATGCAGATTTCAACTTGTTTTTCAGATATGGTTCTAAATTCAAAAATTTCATTAGAATTATTTTCTTTAATTTTCTGTATACTTGGGTGCTCATCATTAACCTTTGTGGTGTTGTTTATGCCAATATTTTTGGCAATGTTGATGTAGAAGTCGTTCATTTTTTCACTTACGACTTGTTGATTCGAAATCAATTTCTCATCTTCCTTCAATATGATATTTGAATCATTTTTAGCTCACCTGTCACGTAGTGACAAGGTGAGCTTTTGGGATCACTTTTCGTCCGTCGTCCGTCGTCAGTGCGTGTGTGTGTGTGTGTGTGCGTAAACTTTTTCTTCAAATGACATCTCCTCCTAAACCGCTGATCGGATTTTGACCAAACTTCACAGCAATGATCCTTAGGTGGTCCCCTTTCAAAATTGTTCAAATGGTTCCGGTCCATTGCACATCTGGGTCACAGGAGCTAAAAATAGATTTTTTAAAACAAAATTTTAAAAATCTTCTTCTCTGAAACCGCAAGGCCCAGGTCATCGATATTTGGTATGAAGCTTCATCTAGTGGACCTCTACCAAGATTGTTCAAATTATAGCCCTGGGGGCCAAAATGCCCCCGCCCCGGGGGGCTTTGGTTTTACATAGGCTTATATAGGGAAAATCATTAAAAAATCTTCTTCTCTGAAACCACAAGGTCCAGGTCTTTAATATTTGGTGTGAAGCTTTACCTGGTGGACCTCTACTAAGATTGTTCAAATTATAGCCTTGGGGCCAAAAATGCCCCCGCCCCGGGGGCCTTTGGTTTTACATAGACTTATACAGGGAAAATCTTTAAAAATCTTCTTCTCTGAAACCGCAAGGCCCAGGTCTTCAATATTTGGTATGAAGCTTCATCTAGTGGACCTCTACCAAGATTGTTCAAATTATAGCCCTGGGGGCCAAAATGCCCCCGCCCCGGGGGCCTTTGGTTTTACATGGGCTTATACAGGGAAAATCATTAAAAAATCTTCTTCTCTGAAACCGCAAGGCCCAGGTCTTTAATATTTGGTGTGAAGCTCGACCTGGTGGACCTCTACTAAGATTGTTCAAATTATAGCCTTGGGGCCAAAAATGCCCCCGCCCCGGGGGCCTTTGGTTTTACATAGGCTTATACAGGGAAAATCTTTAAAAATCTTCTTCTCTCAAACCGCAAGGCCCAGATCTTTGATATTTGGTATGAAGCTTCATCTAGTGGACCTCTTTCAAGATTGTTCAAATAATAGCCTTGGGGCCAAAAATGCCCCCGCCCCGGGGGCTTTTGGTTTTACATAGGCTTATACAGGGAAAATCTTTAAAAATCTTCTTCTCTCAAACGGCAAGGCCCAGTTCTTTGATATTTGGTATGAAGCTTTATCTATTGGACCTCTTTCAAAATTGTTCAAATTAAAGCCCTGGGGGCCAAAATGCCCCCGGGGCGGGGGCCTATGGTTTTACATAGGCTTATATAGGGAAAGTCATTAAAAAAACTTCTTCTCTGAAAACACAAGGCCCAGGTCTTTAATATTTGGTGTGAAGCTTTACCTGGTGGACCTCTACTAAGATTGTTCAAATTATAGCCTTTGGGCCAAAAATGCCCCCGCCCTGGGGGCCTTTGGTTTTACATAGGGAATACAGGGAAAATCTTTAAAAATCTTCTTCTCTGAAACCGCAAGGCCCAGATCTTTGAAATCTTCCACTGTGGAAATCTTCCACTGACCGTTCCAAGGCGGCTCTTCTGTGGCGATTTATTTATGTTGTTGTTTGTTACTTACTGTGTGTATCACTTGTGTCTTTTGGTTTTGGATGGCCATATGGCCATTTTGTGGGAAAGTAACTGTCCTTATGGCCTTCCTTTGTTTAGGTTTCCATTATGGTCTGGTCGCTTAATGTTTGTATTTCTTTCCCTTTGGTGTCTTTTATGGGTGGAGTAAGTTAATTGTATCAATTCCTGATCTTTGTTTTACTTCTACTTTGATATTTGGCGTGAAGCTTCATCTAATGGACCTCTTTCAAGATTGTTCAAATTATAGCCCTGGGGGCCAAAATGCCCCCGCCGTGGGGGCCTATGGTTTTACATAGGCTTATATAGGGAAAATCATTAAAAAATCTTCTTCTCTAAAATCACAAGGCCCAGGTCTTTAATATTTGGTGTGAAGCTTTACCTGGTGGACCTTTACTAAGATTGTTCAAATTATAGCCTTGGGGCCAGAAATGCCCCCGCCCTGCGGGCCTTTGGTTTTACATAGGTTTGTACAGGGAAAATCTTTAAAAATCCTTTTCTCTGAAACCGCAAGGCCCAGATCTTTGGTATTTGGTGTGAAGCTTCATCTAGTGGACCTCTTTCAAGATTGTTCAAATTATAGCCCTTGGGCCAAAAATGCCCCCACCCCGGGACCCTTTGGTTTTTCATAGGCTTAAATAGGGAAAACCTTTGAAGATCTTCATGTCTGAAACCAGAAGGCCCAGGTCTTTGATATTTGGTATGAAGCTTCATCCAGTGGACCTCTTTCAAGATTGTTCAAATTATATCCCTTGGGCCAAAAATGCCCCCACCCCGGGACCCTTTGGTTTTTCATAGGCTTATATAGGAAAAACCTTTAAAAATCTTCTTGTCTGAAACCAGAAGGCCCAGGTCTTTGATATTTGGTATGAAGCTTCATCTAGTGGACCATTACATAGTTTGTTCAAATTATAGCCCTTGGGCCTAGAATGTACTGGAGACACTAATTTTCAGGTGAGCGATTCAGGGCCCTCTGGGCCCTCTTGTTTGCTATGTTCTTTTGTGACAGGAAAGGTTTGATGGTGGGCCAAAAATACTTAGACTTTGGCCCCCCACCACATCTTTCTAGGAAGTATACTGAAATTGATTCTCTTTTAAGTTTTGTTTTCATATTCCTGAGTTTGGTAAAGTTTTTTCAGTTTTCAGGTGTTTTGGTCATATTGTATTTGTTCCTAGCCTGACGTGTTTTATAGATCACCTTTCTATATTGAGAATTCATATACAGTGGGGGTTAGCTTTTGGTGTGTTTAGCTCACCAGAGCCGAAGGCTCCGGGGGAGCTTACAGGATGGACATTGTCCGTCGTCTGCGTCGTCGTTAACACTTTCAAACGACATCTCCTCTGAAGCCACTAGGCTGATTGGGCCCAAATTTCATCTGTAGCATCCTTGGGCTGGGGGATTGAAAGTTTGTGTTTTTTATGAAATTGCGGCTCATTAGTTTGGTT
This sequence comes from Lucinisca nassula, assembly GCA_963580285.1. NCBI lineage: Eukaryota > Metazoa > Mollusca > Bivalvia > Lucinida > Lucinidae > Lucinisca > Lucinisca nassula. The sequence continues at coordinate 143,549,246 of OY757011.1, read as the reverse complement.
GCTATGGCAACTTAGAGTTTCCATAGACTTATAATGGGGAAAATTGTAAAATGGCTTTTACTGCCAAGCCGCTGCAGATATTTTGACAAAACTTTCATAGAAATATTCCTAAGGCAATCTGCTACCTGCCATATCATTTTAGGCCTACTGCTCATTTGTATTGGTTGCCATGGAAACCAAAATGAAAAAAATAGAAAAAAATACTTAAAAAATCATCTCCTCAGAAATCGAATGCTCTATGAGGCTGGGAGTTTTGGGAAAATTTCGCCATATTTGCCTTTACAGGTTTTGTGTTTTTAGCTCACCTGTCACGTAGTGACGAGGTGAGCTTTTGGGATCACTTTTTGTCCGTCGTCCGTCGTGCGTGTGTGCGTCAGTGCGTGTGTGCGTGCGTAAACTTTTTCTTCAAATGACATCTCCTCCTAAACCACTGATTGGATTTTAACCAAACTTCACAGGAATTATTCTTAGGTGGTCCCCTTTCAAAGTTGTTCAAATGGTTCCGGTCCATTGCACATTGAGGTCACAGGAGCTAAAAATAGATTTTTAAAATGAAAACTTTAAAAATCTTCTTCTCTGAAACCGTAAGGCCCAGGTCTTTGATATTTGGTGTGAAGCTTCATCTTGTGGACCTTTACCAAGATTGTTCAAATTATGGCCCTTGGGCCAGAAATGCCCCCGCCCCGGGGGCCTTTGGGTTTACACAGGCTTATATAGGGAAAATCTTTAAAAATCTTCTTCTCTGAAACCACAAGGCCCAGGTCTTTGATATTTGGTGTGAAGCTTTACTTAGTGGACCTCTACCAAGATTGTTCAAATTATAGCCCTGGGGCGAAAAATGCCCCCACCCTGGGGGCCTTTGGTTTTACATAGGCTTATACAGGGAATATCTTTAAAAATCTTCTTCTCTGAAACCACCAGGCTCAGATCTTTGATATTTGGTGTGAAGCTTCATCTATTGACCTCTACTGAGATTGTTCAAATTATAGCCATAGGGCCAAAAATGCCCCCGCCCCTGGGGTCTTTGGGTTTACATAGGCTTTTATAGGGAAAATCTTTAAAAATCTGCTTCTCTGACATCACAAGGCCCAGGTCTTTGATATTTGGTGTGAAGCTTCACCTAGTGGACCTCTACCAAGATTGTTCAAATTATAGCCCTAGGGCCAAAAATGCCCCCGCCCCGGAGGCCTTTGGTTTTGCATAGGCTTATACAGGCGAAATCTTTAAAAATATTCTTCTCTGAAACCGAAAGGCCCAGGTCTTTGATATTTGGTATGAAACTTCATCTAGTGGACCTCTACCAAGATTGTTCAAATTATAGCCTTAGGGCCAAAAATGTCCCTGCCCCGGGGGCCTTTGGTTTTACATAGGCTTATATAGGGAAAATCTTTAAAAATCTTCTTTTCTGAAACCGAAAGGCTCAGATCTTCGATATTTGGTGTGAAACTTCATCTAGTGGACCTCTACCAAGATTGTTCAAATTATAGCCCTGGGGCCAAAAATGCCCCCATCCCCGGGGCCCTTTGGTTTTTCATAGGCTTATATAGGGAAAATATTTAACAATCTTCATCTCTGAAACCACAAGGCTCAGGTCTTTGATATTTGGTATGAAGCTTCACCTAGTATAGCCCTTGGGCCAAGAATGTACCAGAGACACTGATTCTCAGGTGAGCGATTCAGGGCCCTCTGGGCCCTCTTGTTTATGAAATTCGGCTCTTTAGTTTGGTTGCTATGGCAACTTAGATTTTCCATAGACTTATAATGGGGAAAATTGAAAACTGGCATTAACTACAAAGCCTTTGCAGATACTTTGACAAAACTTTCATAGAAATGTTCCTTTAGTAAACTTCTCTCAGCCATATGCTTTTATGTCAACCTGGGGGTCCAGTAGGTTGTGCCGGGGCCATGCCCCGCCCCTAGTACTTCATAAAATGCCTTATATCTCAGAAACCTTACGGATCCCCACCCCTAAACCATATATATTCTTGTTCCTATTGATAAGACCCATTCAGTGACATCAAACTGGGGGTCCCCCGGGATGCGCTGGGGCCATGTCCCACCCCTCCATTTCATAAAAGGCCCAATATCTCGGAAACCTTACAGATCCCCACCCCTAAACCATATATATTCTTGATCCTTATGATAAGACACATTCATTGACACCAAATCTGGGGTCTTCCGGGGTGCGCCGGAATCATGCCCCACGCCTTCACTTCACAAAAGGCCATATATCTCAGAAACTGTTCAGATCCCCACCCCTTAACCATATATGTTCTTGTTCATTATGATAAGACACATTCAGTGACACCAACCTGGGGGTCCCCAAGGATGTGCCGGGGCCATGCCCAACCCCCTCCATTTCATAATATCACAATATCTCGGAAACCTTACAGATCCCCACCCCTAAACCATATATATTCTTGATCCTTATGATGAGACACATTCAGTGACACCAACCTGGGGGTCCCCAAGGATGTGCCGGGGCCATGCCCAACCCCCTCCATTTCATAATATCACAATATCTCGGAAACCTTACAGATCCCCACCCCTAAACCATATATATTCTTGCTCCTTATGATAAGACACATTCATTGACACCAAATTGGGGGTCATCCGGGTTGCGCCGGAGCCATGCCCCACCCCTTCACTTCACAAAAGGCCATATATCTCAGAAACTGTTCAGATCCCCACCCCTAAACCATATATGTTCTTGTTCATTATGATGAGACACATTCAGTGACACCAACCTGGGGGTCCCCAAGGATGTGCTGGGGCCATGCCCCACCCCCTCCATTTCATAATATCACAATATCTCGGAAACCTTACAGATCCCCACCCTTAAACCATATATATTCTTGTACCTTATGATAAGACACATTCATTGACACCAACCTGGGGGTCTCCCTGGGCCTTGCCCCACCCCTGCACTTCACAAAAGGCCTTACATCTCAGAAACTGTTCAGAGCCCCACCCCTAAACCATATATATTCATCTTCCTTATGATAAGAGGCATTCATTGACACCAGCTTGTGAGTCCCCTGTGCATGCCCGGGCCTTGCCCCACCGCTTGACTTCATTAAAAGCCATATATCTCAGAAATAGTTCAGATCCCCACCCCTAAACCATATATATTCTTGGTATTTACGATAAGACTCGTTCAGTCACACCAACTTGGGGGTCTCTTTGTGCTGAGGCAATGTGCCCCACCCTTCCACTGCATAAAAGGCCATATATTTCAGAAACCATTCAAATCCCCACCCCACATTCATATATGTTCTTGTTCCTTATTATTAGCACACCTACTGTAGGGTATCCGCAGGGGCCAGTCCTCTCCTTTCCACTTCATGAAAGGGTATCTTGGAAACCGTTCAGATTCCCACCCCTTAACCATATATATACTTGGTCCTTGTGATGAGACACATTTAGGGACAACAATCTTGGGCTTTCCTGGGAACGACAGGGCATGCTCAACCCCTCCACTTATATCTCCAGCCATGCAGATCCCCACTGCTAAACCATATATATTCTTGTTCTTTGTGATAAAACACATTTAGTGATACCAACCAGGGCTCCTTTGGGTCCATGGCCCACCCCGTCTACTTCATAAAAGGCCTAATGTTTCATATACTGAGTCCACATGGGTGCTCATTTGGATATGGGGGTTCATTTGGCAGATTAAAATGATATTTTGTTAAAATACATGGCTGCAATTGGGCAGTGCCCACCTGAGCTCTGGTGAGCATAGTGGCCCAAGGGCCTCTTGTTTCTTTTGTTGGAGCATGCTGATCGACAACCTCTCTGAGCAGCAGATCATGGGCCCAGTAAATGTCATCAATATCATTAAAGATATGGGCAACATGAAATGGAACTCGAGAGAGATCCTCGCTTAGCTGTGTTTCATCAAGATTTTTATAACTTCTGAAAGTTACTTTCTCTGTTTTGTTACATGATTCCCTCAATGAGGTAGCAATCATGTTGTGACAATCACTCAGACCACAGTTAAAGTTAACCGTGTTGCATAAGAGTGTCTTAGAGTTTGTCAGGATTACATCAATCAAGGTTGGACACTGATTTTTAGTGTAGCAAGTTGGTTCTTTTATCAGGCAGTCCAAATTGAAATTGTCGCATACATTTACAAGAGGCTGACATTTTTCTTTTTTCAGGAAGTCATAATTTAGATCACCTATGCAGATTAGGTTTTCATAGTTTATGAGCATTTTGTCAAGGGATTTAGTCAGATCCGCTTCAAAGTTTTGGTTTTTCATTGAGGGAGGTCTATAAGCTCCCATGATTCACCATTTTCTTTTAGACATGCATAGTTCAAAACATATAGTTTCTACCTCTTCACATTCAAGATCTTTTCGCCTCTTGAATGGTAGATCAGATCGAACGAAGGTCATAAGGCCACCACCATGTCTAGTTCTGTGCCACCTTTCTGTCTTATAGCCCTCGACCTTGGAAGAGGTTTTCATTGAATGACTCATCAATCTTGGTCTCTGCAATTATAAGCATATCGACCAGTTTATCTGTCAAAATTTCTTTCACCTCCTCAAATTTATACCTTATTTATGTTAATATAGCACAAAATAGGTCGCTTTCTGTTTTCATTTCTTAAATTTCTCAGTTGTTCAAACACATAGGTATTCTCTCCCTCTGTTGATATATAGGAGGTTGAGAACACTGAGTCATTGCTCGCACTAGAGTGTTCACTGTCACTTTCAGGGTGAGGGGCTGGGAGCGTGTCCCAGTCCTCTTCAGGGTCTGGTTGTGGTATGTAGCTGTCATTAATATTGTCATACCGTTCACAATCTGGTTGATTGGAATGATCACTAAATTTTGTATTCAGTGTAAAGAAGGACTCAGAGAATTGGAAGATTTACGTAATGTCTGGTGCACTGCAGCTATGGCAGTACCATGGGTCGTCCGATTCACTCAGCACCTTATAATGAACAGGTGTTATATTGCCACATTTTATGTGAATCCATTTTTCACACATATCGCACATAACTGCCCTGAGATATATACCATTTTTATTAGCTCACCGTAAGCTATTCTTTTACCCTCAGGGTTGGCATCCTCAAATGTTAAAGTTTTGCATTGCATTGGAGTTTTTAGCTCACCAGAGCCGAAGGGGGGGGGGGTTTATAGGATTGGCAGTTATCCGTTGTCTGCGTCTGGTGACGTCAACACTTTTAAACGACATCTCCTCTGAAGCCGCTAGGCCGATTGGGCCCAAATTTCATCTGTAGCATCCTTGGGTTCGGGGATTGAAAGTTTGTGTTTTTTATGAAATTCGGCTCATTAGTTTGGTTGCTATGGCAACTTAGAGTTTCCATAGACTTATAATGGGGAAAATTGAAAAATTGCATTTAATGCCAAGCCACTGCAGATATTTTGACAAAACTTTCATAGAAATATTCCTTAGGCAATCTACTATCTGCCATATGATTTTAGGCCTACTGCTCATTTGTATTGGTAGCCATGGAAACCAAACTGAAAAAAAAATAGAAAAAAAAAAAAACTTAAAAAATCATCTCCTCAGAAACCGTATGCTCTATGAGGCTGAGAGTTTATGGAAATATTCACCATATTTGCCTTTACAGGTTTTGTGTTTTTTATGAAATTCGGCGCTTTAGTTTGGTTGCTATGGCAACTTAGATTTTCCATAGACTTATAATGGGGAAAATTGAAAAATGGCATTTGCTGCCAAGCCGCTGCAGATATTTTCACAAAACTTTCATAGAAATATACCTTAGGCAATCTACTATCTGCCATATGATTTTAGGCCTACTGCTCATTTGTATTGGTTGCCATGGAAACCAAATTGAAAAAAAAAATAGAAAAAAAAAAACTTAAAAAATCATCTCCTCAGAAACCGTATGCTCTATGAGGCTGAGAGTTAATAAAAATATTCACCATATTTGCCTTTACAGGTTTTGTGTTTTTTTATGAAATTCGGCTCTTTAGTTTGGTTGCTATGGCAACTTAGATTTTCCATAGACTTATAATGGGGAAAATTGAAAACTGGCATTAACTACAAAGCCTTTGCAGATATTTTGACAAAACTTTCATAGAAATGTTCCTTTAGTAAATTTCTCACAGCAATATGCTTTTATGTCAATCTGGGGGTCCTGTAGATTGTGCCGGGGCCATTGCCCGCCCCAGTACTTCATAATATTCCTTATATCTCAGAAACCTTACAGATCCCCACCCCTAAACCATATATATATTTGTTCCTTATGATAAGATGCATTAAGTGACACCAACCTGGGGATCCCCCCCGGATGTGCCGGGGACATGCCCCACCCACTCCACTTCATAAAATGCCATTTATCTCAGAAACCATTCAGATCCCCACCTGAAAGCGTATATATTCTTGTCTCTTATGATAAGATGCACTCAGTGACACCAACCTGGGGGTCCCCCAGGATGTGCCTGGGCCATGCCCCACCCCTCCATTTCACAACAGGCCCAACATTCCAGAAACCTAACAGATCCAAACCCCTAAATGAAATATATGTTTGTTCCTTATGATAAGTTGCATTCAGTGACACCAACCTGGGGGACACCCGGGATGTGCCAGGGACATTCCCAACCCCCGCCACTTCATAAAAGGTTGGCCCCCGCCCATAGGGGCTTGAAGAAATATATGGACTGCATGATGCTTCCACGCAGAGCTGAATCCGGTCCCCCCACTAGTTCTGGTAAACCGCTTAGAGGATCTAAGCCTGTCTAGGAACCGCGGTGCGAGGCGGCCCGTCCATGCTAATAAACCCTATTGGTTTCATTGGGTGGCAGGGCTTGAGATATCATTTCATCTCAATGTCGGGTAAAAGTCCCACAAAATTGGAAGCAACATCCTCGAAATGACCTTTACAGTGATGATGGGGACGTTAAACCTCAAATCAAACAAAACTTCATAAAAGGCCAAATATTCTAAAACCTTACAAATCCCCACCCCTAAACCATATATATTCTTGTTCCTTATGATAAGAAGCATTAAGTGACACCAACCTGGGGGTCCCCCCAGATGTGCCGGGGACATTCCCCACCCCCTCCACTTCATAAAATGCCATTTATCTCAGAAACCATTCAGATCTCCACCCCTAAACCATATATATTCTTTTTCCTTATGATAAGACGCACTCAGCGACACAAAGCTGAGGGTCCCCCGGGATGTGCCGGGGTCATGCCCCACTCCCTCCACTTCATAAAAGGCCAAATATTCCAGAAACCTTACCGATCCCCGCCCCTAAACCATATATATTCTTGTTCCTTATGATAAGACACATTCAGTGACACCAACATAGGGTTCCCCCCAGGGCTCGCCCGGGCCATGCTCCATTCTTCAACTTCACAAAAGACCATATATCTGAGAAACTGTTCAGAGCCCTACCCCTAAGCCATATATATTCTTGTTCCTTATGATCAGATGCAATCAGTGACACCAGCATGGGCCCCCCCTCCCCCTTCATTAAAAGTCATATATCTCAGAAACCGGTCAGATCCCCACCCCTTAACCATATATATTCTTGTTCCTTATGATAAGACCCCACTTCATAATAGGCCATATATCTCAGAAACTATTCAAATCCCCACCACATAATCACATATATTCTTGTTCATTGTGATTAGACACATTCAGTCAGCCCATCTTGTGGGGTCTGCAGGGGCCATTTCTCTCCCATCCACTTCATAAAAGGGCCTCATATCTCAGAAACTGTTCAGCATTAGGTTGCAACAATCTTGGGCTTTTCTGAAATCCACCATGCCCGAATCCCTCCACTGCTTAAAAGGCCTTACATCTCAGGAGCCATACATATCCCACTGCTAAACCATATATGTCTCTGTTATTTTTTTATAAGACACATTTAGTGGCGCCAACCAGGGCTCCATTGGGTTCATGCCCCACCCTCTCTACTATATAAAACACCTAATATTTCAGATACAGTCCACATGAGTGCTCATTTGGGAATTGGGAGACTTTATAATTGGTAGATTAAAATCATACCATGTTAAAATACATGTCTGCCATTGGGCAATGCCCATCTGAGCTCTGGTTTAGAAATTTGGCTCTTTGGTTTGTTTGCCATGGCAAGTTAAGAGTTTCCATTGACTTATAATGGGGAAAATTGAAAAATGACATATATGCCTTTCAAGATATTTTGTCAAACTTACATAGAAATGTTCCTTTAATAATGTTCTTTTAGGCCTATTCGTTGCCACAGATGGAAAATTGTCAGTTGTCATTCTGTTGTCCTGCAACAACACATTCAAGCGACATCAGACCTCTGAAGCCACAAGGCTGATTGGGTCCAAATTTTATCTGTAGCATCCTTGGTCGCAGGGCTTCGATGGTTAATTAAAATACTTTGCTGCCAGTCAGCAGTGCCCCCTGAGCTCTGGTGAGCATAGTGGCCCATGGGCCTCTTGTTTAGTTACTCATTACTTTGTTATTATACCCGCTTTGTCGGAGAAAAATCGGGTATATTGTTTTCGTACCACAGTTGAGTCCGGCGTTTGTCTGGTGAGCATAGTGGCCCATGGGCCTCTTGTTTAGTTACTCATTACTTTGTTATTATACCCGCTTTGTCGGAGAAAAATCGGGTATATTGTTTTCGTACCACAGTTGAGTCCGGCGTTTGTCCGTCTGTCACGTTTCTTGTAAATGGATCTCCTCTACAATCACTGAAGTTACACTTTTGAAACTTTGCATGTGGATAGTACATGGAATGTAGATGGCATTGGGCAACATTTTGTGACCTTGACCTCAACATGACCAGAGGTCAAAGGTCAAAAATTATGATTTGCCATATCTCCTAAACTATTGGAGTGACACTTCTGAAACTTTACTTATTGGATGGTCCTTGGAATATAGAATATGTCAGGTTACTTTTGGTGTGACCTTGACCCCAAGGTCAAAGGTCAAAAAGTATGATTTTTCCATATCTTCTAAACTATTAGAGTTACACTTCTGAAACTTTGCTTATCAGTTAGAATGTTCTTTGCAACTTTTTTTAACTTACATGTAGTTTTGGCTTGCTAATTTTTTTTTTTTTTTGTTGGTTTTGGTTTTACGGCCCTTTCAAGATTATTTCACTCATATCAAGCCGATCGTTAATCATAGGTGGGCGAAAACTGGAGTACCCGGAGAAAAACCACCTGACCTTCCGTTGCAGAACTTGGCGTCTCACACGTGACCCGAGCGAGGCTCGAACCCACGGCGGTGAGAGACCTAATGACTAAGAGTCAGCGCTCTTATCCATTAGGCCAAGGAGGCCCGTGTTTGGCCAGCTAATACATAGTCATTAGTGTTAATCATAGAAAAAAGTGGGTATTTGCGATGGTATACCATCGACTGCTGATCTAGTGTGTATATGGATTGTGTTCATATTTGGTATTGTGATAGATACTGGGCTAAAGTTTTTATCTGCACTATCAGCATCCATGACTTTGGGTTAAGATCTCAGACTTACAGTTTTAATGTTAAAGTTTTGTGTTAAAGTTATTTAGGAGCTCATTACTTCTTTACCTTTGGATAGATTTAGTTTATACTTGGTATGGTCTCAGATTTTTAGCAGCAGCATCAGCTCTCATTACCATAACCTTGGGGTCAAGGCTACAGACTTTGAATTCTTTTATTAAAGTTTTTGTGTTAAAAAGTTTAGGAGCCCATTACTCCTTTACCTCTTCATAGATTTAGTTCATACTAAATATGGTGATAGGTACTAGTGAAAAGCATCATCATACATGACCGTGACCTTACAGGCTAAGAACTTTTGTGTTTTTGCACTGAAGGTTTTAGATCGTTACTTGGTTGCCTTCAGATGAATTTACGTGAGACTTGGAATGGTGATAGATATTGCTTTAAAGTTTTAATCAGCAACGTCAGCACCTATAACTAATGATCTTGGGGTCAAGGTCACAGACTTTGAATTTTTATGTTTTTAGGAGCTTATTACTTCTTTACATTTGGATGGATTTAGTTTATACTTGGTATGGTATTAGATACTGGTGTCAATGCTTTGGCAGCAGCATCAGCTTTCAGGACCATAACCTTGGGGTCAAGGTCACAGTCTTAGAACTTTAATATTAGTTTTTGCAGTAAAGATTTTAGATAATGACTTGGTTGCCTTTAGATGAATTTTGTATGGTGATAGATATTGCTTTAAGTTTTTATCAGCAACATCAACATCTTTAATCATGACCTTAGGGTCAAGGTCACAGACTTAGAATATAATGTTAAAGTTTTAGGAGCTCATTTCTTCTTTACCGCTCCTTCCTTTACACTTAGTGTCAACAAAAGCTTATGAAATCTAGCAGGCCATGGAGATTAGGTTATCAACTTTTGGTCCAAATTTCATAAATTCTTGACAGAACTATTTTCCAAACACCTGTTCTCATAAGGATGTTTCAGTTTGAAATAATAATTATAATAATAATAAAAAAAATTGACCATGACATTAAGACCTATGTAACAATACTTTCAGGCATCACCGGAACATGCCACCAGATCTCAGCAGCGAGAATACCAGACAGAGATGTTGAAATGCATTATGGACCATCTTGTTGCTGCAGATGTGTTGCTAGGTGACCAGGCAGCTCTGCCATTATCAGGGGGAAAGTACTCTAACATGGCTAATAATGTCTTCTACTTTGCTAGTCGAGTTGTTGATAAGATGTGGCAAGGTAAGTGTGCACATTACCTGTTAGCTACTGGAGCGTTTGTCTCATAGTTTGACCTTTTATAGTTACAGAGAAATTCCGCTGTTAAGACCACCTAAAATTAAGACTTATTCTGCTTTTAAAGGCTTATTTAGAAGGGTGCAGTTATTCTCTCTTCGTGGTTTCTGCACACAATATCCTCTTGTCAGGGACCACCTTTGGCACTGTTCAAAAGTGGTCTTGAAGATCACTTTTGAACAGTCCCAAAGGTGGTCTTAATATACTGTACTTGATTAATATATATTATAATAACAGACTATGACCAGGAACGGTCTAATCTCGGTCTACTCTGTTTAGGAATATCTTAAAACAATAGTTTCTGGATAGTAATAACTTGTCATTAACAAAAGGCTGAGTTCATTTTATATCAAAATTCAAACATGAAATTTGAAGCTGGAAGAAGCTATTGATATTCAGAATTGAAGCATTTATATCCCAACTTGAGACAATATTGACCAGTATCAGTGTGATAACCCAACAATACTGTAAAAATCCTGAAAGTTCGGACACCTTGAGGACTTGCTGTAATGCTTCTAAAAGTTAAACAAATTTGTTACACCGTTCCTGAAAGGAGTCCAAAAGGTGCAAATGTAATGGCAAACAGTGTGGACACTGATCAGACTGCTACTTCAGGAGCAGTCTGATCTGGGTCTGCACTGTTTGCTTCGGCCTATCTGTCCCAATACTTAGGATCATAACGGTATATAAATTTACTATTGTTTTATAGGTGCCTACACCAGAGAGTCTAAGGAAGTGTTTGAATTTGTAAACAAACTCATCACACAGGCCAAGAGAAAATGTAAGTTACTCTATATTCTGTTTCAATATTTAAATTTAGATTGAATCTTATTAACACTGGCCTTTAAGACATTTAAGAGAATACTTCAGCAACATTTGTAAATTTAAAGATAAAAACATGCTTTAACCTTACTCAGAGTTGTAGGATTATAATAGAGGGTAATACATGTACCAGACTGTTAATTGGATGTACATGTGCTTTATATACCAGAAAGTTTGAAAAATTTGTGTATTTTTCTTTTGAATTGCAGGATCTAACATAACAAGAAAAAACAATTGCTCAGGTAAAACTAAAAATTCCATAATCGAAACTTCTGCATAGAGTTTAGTAGGTCCTTTTATTGCTGATTTTGGTCAATTTTAGCAAAGTATCACATTTCTTCACATAAGTTATGTCAGTTTAACTGAATGCTTTCTCTGCAAGTGTTTTCTTCTTTTTTCAGCATCTGGTGTTTCCCTTGATCCAGTTTACAAATCTTTGAACAGAACCATCCTGTTCCAGTTGTCTCGTCCTGTAGACACTGTGTCTGGACAGACCCAAGTCCTTGATGCCCTCCACAAGTTGACCAGTAACAGGAGTTTGGTGTTCGGACCAGGGAACTATGATCAGGAATTTCTTGGATCACTTTGTTACTGTCTGTTAAACCTAACTGATGATACTCTCAACAGGTGAGTAAAATCTTCAGATATCAATGTCCAAATCTTGAGATATCATGGCCCCGTCTTAAGATATCAAGGCCCCAATCTGCAGATAACAAGGCCCAACCTTCAGATATCAAGGCCCCAGTCTGCAGGTCTGCAGATATCAAGGTCCCAGTCTGCAGATATCAGTGCCACATGGCCTTAGCTCCCAAAAATTAGAAGTAAAGAGGGTTGTTTTGGAATAATATTTTTCTTAATACTCCATTAAACCATATTATGTCTGCTACTTATAAGCAAAGTTCTCGTTAACTAATTTACACCAGCTTTTCACTTTTGACTCAAACTTTTTTGACAATCTCAATAGAAAAATATGGTAGAATAGTACTTAGGCAGTACTCTACAGGAATAAACCAAAAAATCTAGTCATTGTTGTCTGGATACTGCTCTTGGGAGAATATTTTGATCCTTTATGAAGAAGTATTTCCGGTTGGAGAAAAATTGATTCCTTTAAGATTACGAGGACTGTTCAAATATGAATGCAAGTAGAACATTTTCTCATGCACTAATGCGAAAATCACATGGAAATAAATATCACAGCTTAGAAAAACATTTTACCGTCACATTGATACCAAACCTATTAAAATCCGTGCATTTTAGCCATGTACATCGTTCGCTAAACACTGTCTACTCTTGTATTCTAATACAAAACATGGTTGGACGAAGGTCAGAGTACGCCGTTGAAATACGGTCCTATATTAAGAATAGTTGTATTCTTGGTATACGGTGCAAAGACATTTTTGATGAAATATGTTCGGTTGTTGGGCATAATGAAATGTCTTTTCCGACAGTTTTTAGTTGGTGTTAGAAATTCAGCTGTGGGCTAGGCTCAACAGAGTATGCACCACATGATCGCAACCGAAAAGAGCAACATCTGCCAAGATGGTTGCTAGAGTGAAAGAAATAGTTGCTACCGATGCACGATACACTACTAGGCAAATAGTTAGCATGGTTGGCATCTCATTAGGAGCAGCTCATACAATTCTGAAATGGGATTTGAAAATGAGAAAGATCTGTGCTAGATGGATTCCCCATCTGTTGACAGATGAGCAGAATAAGACACGTGTTCAGTGCACCAAGAAGTTGCTTAAAAAGTTTCCAAATTACAATGTACGGTCTTTCGCTAATGTCGTCAAAGGTGACGAGACATGGGTTCACTTTTTTTAGCCAAAACGAAAGATTCAGAACAAAATATGTGCAACAAAGTATCGCAAAAGACCATGCATTGCAAAGCGGACCATGAGCATCAAGAAGGTAATGTACGCCATATTCTTTTCAAATCAGGGCCCTGCTATTCAGGTTGCTGGGCCTAAAGGCAAATCTGTAAATACGAAGTTTTACAAGAATAAAGTTCTTCGAAAATTGAAGAAATATTTCAAAGAACGAAGACCTGCAACTGGTTTGGTCAATGTCAGATTGCTACATGACAATGCGTCATTGCACAAGGCGTTCATTGTGCAAGACTATCTGAAGCAGGAAAAGGTTGTTGAACTCCCTCACCCCTCGTATTCCCCTGACCTTGCCCCGTGTGACTTTTTAGCTCACCAGAGCCGAAGGCTCCGGGGGAGCTTATAGGATAGGCAGTTGTCCGTCGTCGTCTGCGTCTGCGTTGTCTGCGTCTTCGTCAACATTTTCAAACGACATCTTCTCTGAAGCCACTGGGCCGATTCAGCCCAAATTTCATCTGTAGCATCCTTAGGCAGGGGGATTGAAAGTTTGTGTTTTTAATGAAAATCAGCTCATTAGTTTGGTTGCTATGGCAACTTAGAGTGCCCATAGACTTATAATGGGGATAATAGAAAAATGGCATTTACTGCCAAGCCTCTGCAGATATTTTGACAAAACTTTCAAAGAAATGTTCCATAGGCGATCTACTATCTGCCATATGATTTTAGGCCTTCTGCTCATTTTTGTTGGTTGCCATGGAAACCAAAATAAAAAAATAGACAAAAAATACTTAAAAAATCATCTCCTCAGAAACCATATGCTCTAGGAGGCTGAGACTATATGAAAATATTCACCATATTTGCCTTTACAGGTTTTGTGTTTTTTATGAAATTTGGCCTTTTAGTTTTGTTGCTATGGCAACTTAGAGTTTCCATTGACTTATAATGGGGAAAACTGAAAAATGGCATTTACTGCCAAGTCATTGCAGATATTTTGACAAAACTTACATAAACATGTTCCTTGAGTAAACTTCTCTCAGCCATATGCTTTTATGTCAACCTGGGGGTCCCCTAGGTTGTGCCGGGGCCATGCCCAGCCCCCTCCACTTCATAAAATGCCTTATATCTCAGTAACCTTACAGATCCCCACCCCTAAACCATATATATTCTTGTTCCTATTGATAAGACGCATAAAGTGACACCAACCTGGAGGTCCTCTGGGATGTGCCGAGGCCATGCCCCACCCCCTCCACTTCATAAAAGGCCCAATATCTCGGAAACCATTCAAATCCCCACCCCTGAACCCTATATACTCTTGTTCCTTATGATAAGACGCATTCAGTGACATCAAACTGGGGGTCCCCCGGGATGCGCCGGGGCCATGTCCCGCCCCTCCATTTCATAAAAGGCCCAATATCTCGGAAACCTTACAGATCCCCACCCCTAAACCATATATATTCTTGCTCCTTATGATAAGACACATTCATTGACCCCAAATTGCCGGTCTTCCGGGGTGCGCCGGAGCCATGCCCCACCTCTTCACTTCACAAAAGGCCATATATCTCAGAAACTGTTCAGATCCCCGACCCTAAACCATATATGTTCTTGTTCATTATGATGAGACACATTCAGTGACACCAACCTGCCCCACCCCCTCCATTTCATAATATCACAATATCTCGGAAATCTTACAGACCCCACCCCTAAACTATATATATTCTTGTACCTTATGATAAGACACTTTCATTGACACCAACCTGGGGGTCTCCCTGGGCCTTGCCCCACCCATGCACTTCACAAAAGACCATATATCTCAGAAACTGTTCAGAGCCCCACCCCTAAACCATATATATTCATCTTCCTTATGATAAGGCACATTCATTGACACCAGCTTGTGAGTCCCTGGGGCATGCCCGGGCCTTGCTCCACCGCTTGACTTCATTAAAAGCCACATATCTCAGAAATAGTTCAGATCCCCACCCCTAAACCATATATATTCTTGTTCCTTATGATAAGACTCATTCAGTCACACCAACTTGGGTTTTTTTTTGTGCTGAGGCAATGTGCCCCGCCCTTCCACTTCATAAAAGGCCATATATTTCAGAAACCATTCAAATCCCCACCCCATATTCATATATGTTCTTGTTCCTTATTATTAGCACACCTACTGTAGGGGTGTCCGCAGGGGCCAGTCCTCTCCTTTCCACTTCATGAAAGGATATCTTGGAAACCGTTCAGATTCCCACCCCTAAACCATATATATACTTGGTCCTTATGATGAGACACATTTAGGGACAACAATCTTGGGCTTTCCTGGGAACGACAGGGCATGCTCCAACCCCTCCACTTATATCTCCAGCCATGCAGATCCCCACTGCTAAACCATATATATTCTTGTTCTTTGTGATAAGACACATTTAGTGATACCAACCAGGGCTCCATTGGGTCCATGCCCCACCCCCTCTACTTCATAAAAGGTCTAATGTTTCATATACTGAGTCCACATGGATGCTCATTTGGATATGGGGGTTCATTTGGCAGATTAAAATGATATTTTGTTAAAATACATGGCTGCAATTTGGCAGTGCCCACCTGAGCTCTGGTGAGCATAGTGGCCCATGGGCCTCTTGTTTTTGTTCCCGCGGCTGAAAAAATACCTTTCTGATCGAAAATTTGTACAGCGCAAACACCTCGGTTCTGCAATATTCCAGTGCCTTCATAGTATACCTCGAAAAGACTACCAAAATGCATTCAATGATTATAGCCCCGCTTTGAAAAAGTGGGGCTATATTGGATTTGCCATGTCCTTCTGTCATTCCGTGATTCCGTTAATTTGTGTTGGCTCCATAACTTTGTATCTGCTTAACATATTTTCATGAAACTTCACACAAATGTTAAACACCATAAGACAATGGGAAGAGCGAAGGAATTATAACTGTGGATTGCCTACTTTTGAAGTTATTGCCCTTTGAACATTTTCCGTAATTCCGTAATTCCGTGATTCCGTTAATTTGTGTTGGCTCCATAACTTTGTATCTGCTTAACATATTTTCATGAAACTTCACACAAATGTTAAACACCATAAGACAATGTGCAGAGTGAAGGAATTATAACTGTGGATTGCCTACTTTTGGAGTTATTGCCCTTTGAACATTGAAAAATGGCAATTTTAATTGTGTCCGCTTCATAACTCGAAAACCGTTTGAGATATTTTTAGGAAACTTCACACAAATGTTAAGCACTATGAGACGATGTGCAGAGCGCAGGAACCATAACTCTGCATTGCTTATTTTTGGAGTTATTGCCCTTTGAACATTGAAAAATGGCAATTTTAACAGTGTCCGCTTCATAACTCGAAAACCGTTTGAGATAATTTCATGAAACTTCACACAAATGTTAACTCGAAAACCGTTTGAGATAATTTCATGAAACTTCACACAAATGTTAAGCACTATGAGACAATGTGCAGAGCGCAAGAACCATAACTCTGGTTTTCGTATTTTCTGTGTGTCTGTCTGGGTGTCTGTCTGTGTCTGTTAACAATTTTCGTGTCCGCTCCATAACTTTAAAACCCATTCACATATTTTCATGAAACTTCACACAAACATTAAACACCATGAGATGGTGTGCAGAGTGCAGGAACCATAACTCTGGATTGCCTAATTTTTGAGTTATTTCCCTTTGAATATTGAAAAATATCAATTTTAGCCGTCTTTGCTCGTTTGTGTTGGCTCCATAACTTTGTATCTGCTTAACATATTTTCATGAAACTTCACACAAATGTTAAACACCATAAGACAATGTGCAGAGCGAAGGAATTATAACTGTGGATTGCCTACTTTTGGAGTTATTGCCCTTTGAACATTTTCCGTAATTCCGTAATTCCGTGATTCCGTTAATTTGTGTTGGCTCCATAACTTTGTATCTGCTTAACATATTTTCATGAAACTTCACACAAATGTTAAACACCATAAGACAATGTGCAGAGCGAAGGAATTATAACTGTGGATTGCCTACTTTTGGAGTTATTGCCCTTTGAACATTGAAAAATGGCAATTTTAATTGTGTCCGCTTCATAACTCGAAAACCGTTTGAGATATTTTTAGGAAACTTCACACAAATGTTAAGCACTATGAGACGATGTGCAGAGCGCAGGAACCATAACTCTGCATTGCTTATTTTTGGAGTTATTGCCCTTTGAACATTGAAAAATGGCAATTTTAACAGTGTCCGCTTCATAACTCGAAAACCGTTTGAGATAATTTCATGAAACTTCACACAAATGTTAAGCACTATGAGACAATGTGCAGAGCGCAAGAACCATAACTCTGGTTTTCGTATTTTCTGTGTGTCTGTCTGTGTGTCTGTCTGTGTCTGTTAACAATTTTCGTGTCCGCTCCATAACTTTAAAACCCATTCACATATTTTCATGAAACTTCACACAAACATTAAACACCATGAGATGGTGTGCAGAGTGCAGGAACCATAACTCTGGATTGCCTAATTTTTTAGTTATTTCCCTTTGAATATTGAAAAATATCAATTTTAGCCGTCTTTGCTCGATAACTCAAAAACCGTTTGAGATAATTTTATGAAACTTCACACATTCCGTGATTCCGTTAATTTGTGTTGGCTCCGTAACTTTGTATCTGCTTAACATATTTTCATGAAACTTCACACAAATGTTAAACACCATAAGACAATGTGCAGAGCGAAGGAATTATAACTGTGGATTGCCTACTTTTGGAGTTATTGCCCTTTGAACATTGAAAAATGGCAATTTTAATTGTGTCCGCTTCATAACTCGAAAACCGTTTGAGATATTTTTAGGAAACTTCACACAAATGTTAAGCACTATGAGACGATGTGCAGAGCGCAGGAACCATAACTCTGCATTGCTTATTTTTGGAGTTATTGCCCTTTGAACATTGAAAAATGGCAATTTTAACAGTGTCCGCTTCATAACTCGAAAACCGTTTGAGATAATTTCATGAAACTTCACACAAATGTTAAGCACTATGAGACAATGTGCAGAGCGCAAGAACCATAACTCTGGTTTTCGTATTTTCTGTGTGTCTGTCTGTGTGTCTGTCTGTGTCTGTTAACAATTTTCGTGTCCGCTCCATAACTTTAAAACCCATTCACATATTTTCATGAAACTTCACACAAACATTAAACACCATGAGATGGTGTGCAGAGTGCAGGAACCATAACTCTGGATTTTTGAGTTATTTCCCTTTGAATATTGAAAAATATCAATTTTAGCCGTCTTTGCTCGATAACTCAAAAACCGTTTGAGATAATTTTATGAAACTTCACACAAATGTAAAGCACCATATTACGTGTGCAGAGCGCAGGAACCCAAACTCTGGATTGTCTACTTTTTCAGTTATAGGCTTTTGAATATTAAAAAATGGCAATTTTAACTATGTCCGCTCCATAACCGTTTCTGATATTTTCATGAAACTTCAAATAAATGAAAAGCACCTTGAGATGATGTGCAGAGTGCAGGAACCATAACTCTGGTTTGCCTACTTTAGGAGTTATTGCCCTTTGAACATTTAAAAAGGCAATTTTGACTGTGTCGGCTCCATAGCTCACAAACCATTTGAGATATTTTCATGACACTTCACACAAGTGTAAAGCACCATGAGACAATGTGCAGAGCGCAGGAACCCTGACTCTGATTTGCCTACTTTAGGAGTTATTACCCTTTGAACATTGAAAAATGGAAGATGAAATTTAGTACAAACATGGACATTCTGGTAATGTATCATGCTCATTGAAATGAGGGACAAGGGCTCACAACTCAGTTTTTCCAGATAATGTAAAATTTTCAACAGTTATTTCTTGTTCATAACTGTTTTCTCTGCAGCTTAAATAACTTTCTTCTCTGACAGCGCTGAAGCGGGGCTATAGTCAGATCCTCTGACAGCTCTAGTTGGATCAGAAGACTGAAAGTTTGTATATCTGTTAAAGGGGAATACTTTGAGGGGACAAAATAAATTTTTCATCGAAATCTGTCACGGAATCATTTTTATGTGCTTAGTTGCATTCATATTTGAACAGTCCTCGTAGCTCACACTTCTGAAAATACACCAAAGCTAGGAAAGAAACTTCTCATCTGTGAAATATTTCTTCTTTTGAAAAATTGAGGCAAAATCTATCGCAGTTTATTCTGTAAAGCTTGTGTAGTTTTAAGAATTTTTCATGAAAAGTAAAAAAAGGCTGGTCTGTGACCGTTGAATTGTATTTTCAAACTGACTGCCAGATTTATATGGGGCAGCAGAGTTTTCAAAAGAGTTGCAGTATGACTCTTAAGTCTTATATATCTGTTATCATGTAGGGTTGTGATGCGGAATGATATGTAAGGGAAAAGTAGATAGTGATCCTTTGACACTTTTATAAACAGATTACTGCATTGACTGCTTACCACATACACACACTTCCTTCTTAGCCTTTAGTTCCATGTTCTGTTTGTTTATGCAACAGTTTAAAATTACCCAATATAAACATTATATAGAGGATCTTACATGAGTGCTCATGTATTATTGAATTTATTAAACGAGTTGAGGAAAAGGGATAAAATGCGAGGCTCTGCCGAGCATTTTATTCCTTTTCCTCAACGAGTTTAATAAATTCAATAATACATGAGGACGAATGCAAGATTCTATTTATCATGTGACATTTAAAACGCTTTTTATTCACGATTGATTACAAAATTGTCAATATTCTGCCGTTAGAAAATGCGACGTCGTACATGTAACGTTACAGGACATATCTAGCTTATTTGCATATTTAATCCACTAGTGGATTATCGAAAATAATACATGGCGTTAGAACACTCTCAGACGCGATGTCATATGATAAATCCTCTTTCCTTTGTATAGATAATAATATTTGCAGTTACAAATTTAATTGCTTGACACAGCAAAGCCCCGGGAATCGAGATTCGGGGGGCATATAGTTTTTGGTCTGTCTGTTTGTCCATTTGTCTGTCTTAATATTGGGCATAACTTTTGACTGGTAATAGATAGAGCTTTCATATTTCACATGTGTTTACCTTATCACAAGACCTTTCCAGTGGTACCATAATTTATGATTTTGTGACCTTGACCTACTTTTTTCAAAATTTTAACATTGGCAACATTGGGCATAATTTGTGAATGGCGCTTTCCGGGGGCATCAGCGTTTCAGAAACACATCTTGTTCAAAATATTCTTTGTACTGGGTATGTGTTTTGAGACCTGTTACATAAATAAAATCAGTTTGTTTGATTTAGGGAAATAGCTTGTTACTTTTATTCCACATCAATCAGGTGTTTCACATGCATAACATTTTCTTTGGGTTTATCCCTTTCTGTAACAAATGGAATTTTCCTCCTTATATATGGCAGGAGTCCATTTCGAAATTTTGGGGTGACAGGTAGTGTTTTCTTTGAAATTTATTTAGAAAATGGCTGAACTTTTTGCAAACAGTGTCGTAGGCCCTGATCAGATGCCACATTCTGTGGCATCTGATCTAGGCCTACACTGTTTGCCCGGGTACTGGTTTTAGGTACAAAATGGGCTAATGTGTTGGTACATTTTTCTGATAAAAGGCTCTATTTTTGTAACAGCAACATGTATTACAGGTGTTAACCCTTGTCCTGCTGAATAAATTAATTTTTCCAGAACCATTTCTGATTATCAGCCAATCAAATTACTTAATATAATGTTTCATTCAAATTTGCAATATACGTACCTGACAAATAGTGAAGATCAAAGCCATCTCTAGAAGCCTTCGTGGTGTAGTGGCTATGCTACTCACCTTGTAAACCAGGGGTCGCAGGATTGATCCTAGGCTTCTCCAGACTTTCGGATGAGTCTTTAAACCGAGGTCCAGTCTCTGTATGACCTTAGCTGTTGGTGAGACGTAAAATTCAAACACTCACTCTAAGCCATCTGATCTGGATCTGCACTGGTTGTGTAGGTTGTGCTTGTTGTATTCAGAAGGATAAGGGTTAAAAAGAAAGTTATTTTTATTACTGCAGTGCATGCAGTTATTACCAATTTTTTTAAAAAGCATTATCTCATGTATTGTATTTTTCATGCTTACCTATCACAAATGCAGTCATCAGAACAGGGACAGTGTATCAAGCAACATGCAGTGAAATTCCACTATTAAGAGCAGCTTAAATTAGACTAATTCTTCCTTTAACTGCATAGTTAAAAAGATTTAGTCTTTCTTTCTTTGTGTTTTGTACACCCAATCTCATCCTATAAGAGACTACCTTGAGAATGGTTCAAAAGTGATCTTATGGGGAATGGGTACACCTTCAGGGAAGGCAACTCCTTCAAAAGTATTTTTGTCTCCCATGTCAATAAGGGTCTACTCTTAAAGGGAAGAATTTGCTCCTGAGGAGCAAATTCTTTCCTTTAAGAGTGTCTACTCTTAAAGGGAAGAATTTGCTCCTGAGGAGCAAATTCTTTCCTTTAAGAGTTGACCCCTTTTTCAGTGGGACAGAGCTTATAGAAAAGCAAACAGGAAGTCTCAAAAGTTGTCTCCATTTGAAAAATGGCAGAAAAATTCTGCTAGGTGTTCCCATTTCCCTTAAAGACTTATATTTCTTTTAAACATCTATTTAACATATTTGAAAGGTTTTAGTCTTTCTTTCTTTGTTTTCTACACCCATTGTCTTCTAGTAAGAGACCACCTTTGCAGCAGTTCAAAAGTGGTCTTAATATAGGAATAGGAATAGGAATTTTACAATATTGTATTGGGTTATGTTTCATGCTTACCTACCCTCATATACAGGCATCCGATCATGCACTTCATATCAACCAACCTATATGATAGCACTGCAGTAGATTTAACCCTTTTAACCCTTTAAACAGTACAGTAACCTTTTAAACCAGTACTATAGCTATCCTACTATTATAGATGCAAATGAAACAGCTCTTCTGGATCTTGTTTTGCAATCAGGGAGGAGTATAGCATATTGAAATATTCAGCGATGTCAGGTTAAGATTTTGATAGAGTTATCTACGTCTATAAATATATAATTTATACTATAATGTTATTAATCAAGTAATTTCATATTGGCCCAGTTACAGGTCCGAGGTCTACTGTATTGGTCCGAGGCCGAAGGCAGAGACCTATACAGCTGACCAAGGACCTGTAACTTGGCCAATATGGAATTACTTGATTAATGACAGTTTTATTAATTGACGCAATTAAAAAGCATGATTTATGATTTTTGACCTCCGGTTAATATTGGTTGACCTGGTGTAATACAGGATAGTCAATTAATAAAGTAACTAAAAAAAAAATGGTGTCCTGTATTACACTGTTTATTCTTCTTGTTGATGTTTTCCCTGTAAAACCTGTTGAAAATGACACTGTGATCATGTGACTCACAAGGATTAATGTGGCATTAAACCCCAACACAACAACAAGAGTTAAAAGAGAAACTTCTTTTGAGAAAGGAATCAAATCATTTTATCCAAGAGTAACACCCATAGAGATGTATTATTTCTCCTTCATTTAGTTCCCCATAATTATACCGCAGTCGCTTAATAACATTATTTTTGGGATCCAAAGAAGAAACCATTTTAGTTAACCCTTAAAATGCTGAGAAAAACTGCATTTGAAAATGTTGTCTGTTTATGTTATCTGCTGAATAATCTTGCAAACTTTTTAAAAATATTTTTGGATACAGGCAAATAGTGTGGATACTATATACCACAAGCTCAGCAACCTCCCTAGAAGTTAGGTTACTAAAAATAGCTTAATGGCATTTTTATACCCCCACAAATGAAATTTGGGGGGGTATATAGGAGTGAGCTTGTTGGTCTGTCGTTCGGTCGGTCTGTTGACTTGGTTTCCAGTTGATAACTCAAAAAGCGCTTCACCGATTTTTATAATTTTTGGTACACTGATGTAACATCATAAAATACAGGTCAAGTTCGATTTCCACTACAATTCGTCAATTTTCGACATAGTAATGGCCCCTTTCAAGTGAAAAAATTGCAAAATGCCGCTGTTGTAATATCAAGGCAGTTTTTTGGGGGTATTCATCACCTTTAGTGATAGCTCTAGTTAGTGTTAGAGATCTGCCTGTGATGACTCATTCTGCTGGCCAGTGTAGTTTGTGGTAGATAGGATGAACCAAGATCCGACCACACTACTACGAGGGTCCACAATGTTTTGAACAATGACTTTTAAAGTAATTGGCAGACAACAAAGCAGACGACAGTTGTCATAATTGACATTTTATGGATCAAACAGTCCATGTTATATGCAAACAAAAATGTATAGATTATTACATTGTATTATATTGACAAATTGCCATTTATGGATATTTTTCTGTATACTCTATACTTTATCATCACATGAACAAGTCCGTGAAATGAAGATCCCTAAACCCCACTTTATGTAGAGAAAACTGGAGTTTACAGGGGTATAATTGTTCTGCCTTATTTTTGCTCAGAAACATAGATTGTGGGTACTTGTTAGAACCGCCTCATTGAGGCGGTTCTAACGAGCAGCCACAATCTATGTTGAAAGCAGAAATAAGAAAGCTGTTATCATTTTTACCTCAAAATGTATAATTTCTGATACCATGTTGGACGCCTTTATTTTACACGGACATGTTTTCCCTAATGTTGGGTCCATCTTAAAGCTGTGTTACATCCAAAACAAATGTTATGAAGAGGTTAGTTCTCTTTTGCTAGTAAATTGTTTCCTTATTTTTCAGTGCCACAAATTTGAGTGAGGAAAGTGCTATCAAGACAACCTGGCATTTCAGTGTTGATGATCAGGACATGGCTATGAGGGACCCTCCAACTGAAGGGTCTGCTAAGAGGAACAGGGCAGTTCTGGAGGGGTTACAGCTTGTGTCGTCTGCTGCAAAGAGGGTATGGGAGGAACTGTATGTCTGTAAGAAACCAGTAAGTTTAACTTCCACATGTTTAGCTTTGACTCTTCAAGCTTTTAACATATAAAAATCCTAAAAATTCCTCCTCCTTGAGGACATGCTATAAATCTCATGAAGTTTTTTCCCTTCCCTGTTTAAAACAGGTATCTCATAATGTAATATTTTGTCTCATTTTTATTAGAATTTGATGTTCTTAAGTTTATCACAGAAAAGGGCACAAAATGTCTATGCAAAATAACATACTTTAATGGGGATTTTATCTATTATTGGTTTGAAGAGGTTTAGTGTTGATACTTATATGTTTCATATTACAGACCTTGGAGGAGATGTTCAGAACCCAACTGAATAGCATAGACCTCTCAACAACTGAGCCTATAACAACTCCTGATCTACATACTGTCAGGTAAACACTCTCTTCTTCTGACTGTGGAAAGGAAAAATAAAAGAAATATGCTTGTTTGTTTGATTGAGGTTTAACATCCCCATAAACAATATTTAGGTCATTTGGAGACATCGCTTCCAGTTTTATGGGACTTTCCCCAACAATGAGATGAAATGACATCTCAAGCCCTGCCACCCAATGAAACCAGTAGGTTTATATGCATGGACCATCCAACTTGCTCCACTTTACCCGGGTATTCTTAGACCCTGTAAGCGGTTTACCAGTACTCATGTGCTATCAGTTTCAGCTCTGCATGGAAGCACCATGCATCCTTATTCTTCAAGCTAGTATTTTTTCCAGCTCCAGCTGGCAGGGGCCCGATAAAATATTGATAAATTACCATAGTTCTATATAAGGTTTTGTTTGTATGTTTGCTTGGAGGTAACTTTATTTAGATTATATCGTGTCAGTCAGTTTACCTTTCCACACATTCAGCTGTTAACCAGTATAGTGCACATTCATTCTTTCAACAGCTATTTTTATACCCCCACAAATGAAATTTGGGGGGGGGGGGGTATATAGGAGTGAGCTTGTCGGTCGGTCGGTCTGTTGACTTGGTTTCCAGACAATAACTCAAAAAGCGCTTCACCGATTTTAATAATTTTTGGTACACTGATGTAACACCATAAAATACAGGTCAAGTTCGATTTCCACTACAATTTGTCAATTTTCGACACAGTTATGGCCCCTTTCAAGTGAAAAAATTGCAAAATGGCGCTGTTGTACTATCAAGGCAGTTTTTGTGGGGGTATTCATCACCTTTAGTGATAGCTCTAGTTGAATCAGAGGAAGAGAGAATATGACTACAGAAAAGATTTCATGATCAATCGCCTGGAAAGAATGTTGCTGACCTGGCAGGTATAGAACCTATGATTTCTTAATCACCAGAGAGATGCACATCTGACACTTACTGATAAGGATGAGTAATGATGATAAATTGGGGATAGATTACCTTGTTTCTTCATCAATATGTATGTTATAGGTATTTGTTAGCATTGTCTCATTGAGGCGATTCTGACAAGAACCTACAGCATATATTTCTTACAGAAATTAAGCGGAAATAGTTCCAAAACTATCCTCAACATTTCTCCTTATCTAGAGCTGTGATTAGGGAGAATGTCCAGTTTAATTTAACTGGATGTTCTCATTCTACTTATAGACACATATTCAATCTCATAGCATTATAGTGATCTTGTGATTGATATACCATAAAAATCCTAAAAATTTGGAAACCTTAAGGACTTGCCGTAATTTTTCTAAAATTTTATCAAGTTTGATTCATGAGACCAAATGGTACAGACAGAATGGCAAACAGTATAGATCCTGATCAGACTGGGACTTCACTGTTTGCTTAGGCCTATATGTCCCAATACTTAGGATCATTTTGGTGTACAGATATAAGTCATGACATATTGATCTCAAACAGGTTGGAGGCAAGAAAATGGGGAAATCAGGATTGCCTATAACTTACTAATGTATAAACATGATTTTTTTTATGTTCTTGCAAAATATGAATATTATTTGATAAGAGACAGTATCACTGTTTAGTTTGAGTTCTGTGTGTCAGAATTCCTTTTTTTTTTTCTCTTCATAAAGTTTGGTTTGTGTTTTCCATTAGTTATTACATGGACGTACCTGATTTCAAAATTGGAAATGTCCATTTTTGTGCTAAACTTCATTCAGAAAACCTGAATCATTGATTTTTTAGTTTCTTGCTTTTAATACTCATTTTAGCCCATACATCACTATGGGAAAGTTTTAGACCTGACACTCTGCCGATTTCTCCAGCGAGTCATATGCCTCCATGACAGTCATGAAAGGCTGTGATTATTTGGAGAAAATTGCAAAACAAAGAAATGAGAGCACAGACTAAGTCCATTTGACGATGATTGTTAGGTAAAATAATAAATATTCAAATCCATGTGATGCACTTTATAAATTGATATGCTATTGCTACATACCTTACATTCAAATGGCTAGATAGAGGCTCACTCGGAACGGGGAGCCTCTAGCACGATATGCTGTCAACAGTGGTCAAAAAGAATTATACCGATATCAGATGTGGTGTCACAGCTAATGATTTCCCATGAAGTGATCGTGCAAATAAAACATAGACACCCTTGTAATTTACAAGAGCAGTAACCACTTCTACATATGGTTTAAAAGGGTGTGTCCAACCTGTCCGAATGTCTTAGTCTGTGAAAGAAAATTTAGATTTTGCAATTTTCTCCAAATAATCACAGCCTTTCCTGGCTGTCGCAGAGGCATACGACTTGCTGGAGAAATCGGCGGAGGATGAGGTCTAAAACTTTTCCATAGTGATGTATGGGTTAAAATGAGTATTAAAAGCGAGAAATGAAAAAATCTATGATTCAGATTTTCTTAACAGAGTTTATTTTTCACTGTAGGCCTCTTATACAAGAAGCAGCCTCTAAAGTCTGGGTGAGTTTTGCTGAGAATGAGAGAAGAGGGTCTCTAGCTACTGTTGAAAGACTGCCTGCACAGATACAGTCAGTAAGTAGTTTTAACCCTTTTTGTATCAAATGGAATCTTCCTCCTTATAGACGGATCCAATGTTTTGACACGTGACCTTGTTTACATGTAATTGCGCATGCGCAAAATTACTTTTCCTCTTGATAACGATCTTTCGTGGTTGGCAAAAAGCCCCTGGTTCCATATAAACACATTGTAAATAGCTTTAATATTTTACAGGCATATCTTAGTTGACTGTCACAGAAAATCAATCAAATTACACTTTAAATGGGTAGATAAATATATTTAAGAGTTCATTCATGCATTTTCCGCGTTTAATCATTCGTTTTGCGCATTTTTATTACTAATAATTAAGACCGTTCAGCCTCGTTACCTACATAAGTTAACAGGTAATTTAATCATCAAAACATCCTCAAATCGTCTAGAAACCAATAACTACTAGCTAAGATATGTCTATTATAAAAGTTTAAAGGTCAATTTTGTCGTTTCGAGTCCAAACAAAATACAAGTTTAGAGAAAATAACATCGCATTTTCAATGGCGATAAACGGCCAAAGACGTGTTTTGCCCACCACCGGTAATTCCCGGCAAATAGTATTATTGAGTGATGACGTAGTGTTTGGATGTGTCTATATATAGCAGGAGTTCATTTTGAAATTTAGGGGTGTCAGGTTGTCTTTTCATCAAAATTTAATTGGAAAATGGCTGAACTTTTAGCAAACAGTGGAGGACCTGATCAGACGCCACATTCTGCGGCGTCTGATCTGGGCCTGCACTGCTTGCCATGGTATTCGTTTAGGGGTTTCCAGTCTGAAATGGGTTAATGAATTACGATGAGCATACTGGACACATTTATATGCTGGTAAGAGCCAAGCGCAGCAAAAAGAAAAAAGCAAACAAGTAACAAATTTTTTTGACAAAATAGTTGAACTTGAAACTTAATAGAACAAAATTGTACATTACTCAGATTTTAAATATCCTTCAAATCTTATTTGAAATTTTCTTAAAACATAAAAAAACTGCAATTAAAGACAACTTTTACCTCTTTATATAATGTCATCGAAGGTTCTGGAAGAATGTAGAAAAACAAAAAAATTAGTTCATATGTTAAAATTAATGTCATCTGGAATTTTCTCAATATCCTTTAATTCTTTTTCTTGAAAACAACATGTTTACTGACTAAAATTGTCTGACTCAGTATTCTAGAACATTCTCTCACAATATAGAAAATGAGTAAACAAAACTTACAAGGGAGAAAATAGAAAAATTCCATTTATGGCCAAGCGTTTGCAGATATTTTGAGAATTTGAGTAAACTTTTGTCAGCAATATGCTTTAATGCCAACCTGAGATTCCACCAGGGTGTGCCAGGGCCATGTCCCACCACCTCCATTTTAGGAAATGCCATATATCTCAGAAATCATTCAGATCCCCACCTCCTAAACCATACATATTCTTGTTCCTTGTGATAAGATGCATTCAGTGACACCAACCTGGGGGTCCTTGGGTGTGCTGGGGCCATGCCCCACCCCCTACACTTTATAAAAGGCCAAATATCTCAGAAACTTTTCAGATCCCCACCCCTAAACAATATATATTCTTGTTCTTTATGATAAGACACATTCAGTGATACCAACCAAGGGGTCTCCTGGGGATGCCCAGGGGCCCTGCCCCACCCCTCCACTTCACAAAAGGCCTGATATCTGAGAAAATGTTCAGAGCCCCACCCCTAGACCACATATATTCATATTCCTTATGATAAGAAGCATTCAGTGACACCAACCTTGGGTCCCCCAGGTCATGTCCAGGGGCTTTTCCCACCCCTTTACTTCATAAAAAGCCATATGTCTTAGAAACCATTCAGCTCCCCACCCATAAACCATATATATTCTTCGTCCTTATGATAAGACACATTCAGTGACAAAATCTTGGGCTTTCCTGGGATCTGCCAGGGCCATGCTGTAACCCCTCCACTGCTTAAAAGGCCTTACATCTCGGGAACTGTATAGATCCCTACCCCTAAACCATATATATTCTTGCTCCCATGATATGATGCATTCAGTGATACCAACCAGTGATCTGTTGGTTCCATGTCCCACCCCCTCCACTTCATGAAATGCCTAATAGTTCAGATACAGAGTCAACATGGATGCTCAGTTGGGTATTGGGGTTTCTTTGAAAGACTATTTAATCGGTAGTTTAAATTCATATCATGTTAAAATACATGGGCAGTACCCACCTGAACTCTGGTGAGCATAGTGGCCCATTGGCCTCTTGTTTCTATTTCTGCTCAAAGACATAGGTTGTGGGTACTCATTAGAACTGCCTCCTGAGGCGGTTCTAATGAGCACCCATAACCTATGTTTGGAGAATAGATAAGAAAAAACTATCACAAATTTCATCAGAAAAGTAACCATTTCAGAGATATGAAAGAATGCACTAACTTACACGGGTGTGTTATCATAAGGAATCTACAGTGAAATTCCGTTATTAAGACCACCTAAAATTAAGACAAATTTTGCTTTAAAAAACTTATTTAGTAGCTTGCAGTTATTCTTTCTTTGTGTTTTCTGCAAACAGTGTCCTCTGGTGATGGACCACCTTTGGGACTGTTCAAAAGTGGTCTTATGACCACTTTTGAACAGTCCCAAAGGTGGTCTTAATATAGGAATTTTACTGTATATATAATTGTTCTGTTCTGTAGAAGATACAGATGGTTGGTAGCAGTGTTCTGAAGATGGCAATTAGGAAAGGGAAGAAGGAACTACCACTAAAATCATCTCCTTCTACAACTGTCCATCCAGGGGTAGGTCATGAAATCTGTATATATGTATATTCGCTTACCATGTAATTACTGGAGACAGTGAAATAGCTGACTAAACCAGTTTTATACTGAATGGAATCTCCCACCTATTCATAAAGCAGGAGGCTTTCTGAAATGTAGAGGTGTCAGGTTGAATTAGTTTTAAAAAAATATTTAGAAAATGGCTGAATTTTTGACAAACAGTGAAGGTCTTGATCAGATACCACGTCTAGCCTGAGCCTGCACTGTTTGCCAATGTCCTGTTTTTGGGTTTCCAATTTAAACCTTGTCCTGCTGAATATTTAAATATGCCACACTCACTACTGATTATCAACCAATGAGATTACTTGATGCAAATTATTGTGTCAAATTCATAAACTGAATGACAAACTATGAAGATTCTGATCAGATGGCTTCTTCAGAAGCCATTTAATCTGGATCTTCATTGTTTCAAAGTTAAGTCATATCCAGGCTCAGCAGCACAAGGGTTAAATGGGTTATGGTTAAAACTTACACCAGAAGGGAAACAAATTGTTTATTTTATTGCTTCAGGTTGTCCCATACTCACGGTTTTCCAATTTCAAAGTGATTTCCTTGAAATACATTTACATTGTGACTGCATGTTCAATATCAGTCAATAGAAATAATGTTGGATACTGAACAGTATAGTACCAAAATCATCAATTGTAAATTATTAATACATGTGTAGGCTTTTAACACATTGTATACTACTGGACTTCTCCATTGCTATATGTTGGAAATGTCCATTTGTCATTTTTGGGAGGTAAGATCTACTTTGGACAAGTCCATTTGACATATAAGGTGTGTCATGCCTATTTTTAGCTCACCGTCACGTAGTGACGAGGTGAGCTTTTGGGATCACTTTTCGTCCGTCGTGCGTCCGTGCGTCCGTCCGTCCGTGCGTGCGTCTGTAAACAATTCTTTAAACGACATCTCCTCCTAAACCACTGATCGGATTTTGACCAAACTTTACAGGAATGATCCTTAGGTGGTCCCCTTTCAAAGTTGTTCAAATGGTTCCGGTCCGTTGCACATCTAGGTCATAGGAGCCAAAAACAGATTTTTTTCACCAAAAACTTAAAAAATCTTCTTCTCTGAAACCACAAGGCCCAGGTCTTTGATATTTGGTATGAAGCTTCATCTGGTGGACCCCTACCAAGATTGTTCAAATTATAGTGCTGGGGCCAAAAATGCCCCCCGCTCCGGGGCCCTTTGGTTTTACATGGGCTTATATAGTGAAAATCTTTAAAAATCTTCTTCTCTGAAACCGTAAGGCCCAGGTCTTTGATATTTGGTATGAAGCTTCATCTAGTGGACCCCTACCAAGATTGTTCAAATTATAGTGCTGGAGCCAAAAATGCCCCCGCTCCGGGGCCCTTTGGTTTTACATGGGCTTATATAGGGAAAATCTTTAAAAATCTTCTTCTCTGAAACCGCAAGGCCCAGGTCTTTGATATTTGGTATGAAGCTTCATCTAGTGGACCCCTACCAAGATTGTTCAAATTATAGTGCTGGGGCCAAAAATGCCCCCCGCTCCAGGGCCCTTTGGTTTTACATGGGCTTATATAGGGAAGAGCTTTAAAAATCTTCTTCTCTGAAACCGTAAGGCCCAGGTCTTTGATATTTGGTATGAAGCTTCATCTAGTGGACCCCTACCAAGATTGTTCAAATTATAGTGCTGGGGTCAAATATGCCCCCACTCCGGGGCCCTTTGGTTTTACAAGGGCTTATATAGGAAAATCTTTAAAAATTTTCTTCTCTGAAACCGTAAGTCCCATGTCTTTGATATTTGGTATGAAGCTTCATCCCACACGGCCATGGTCCTTCTTCTCCCGCCCCCCCTCTCCACACTCCGGGACCCTTTTGTTTTAAATGGGCTTATATAGGGAAAATCTTTAAAAATCTTCTTCTCTGAAACCGCAAGGCCCAGGTCTTTGCTATTTGGTATGAAGCTTCATCTAGTGGACTCCTACCAAGATTGTTCAAATTATAGTGCTTGGGATAAAAATGCCACCGCCCCTGGGCCCTATGGTTTTACATGGGCTTATATGGGGAAAATCTTTAAAAATCTTCTTCTCGGAAACCCCAAGGGCCAGGTCTTTGCTATTTGGTATGAAGCTTCATCTAGTGGACCCCTACCAAGATTGTTCAAATTATAGTGCTAGGGCCAAAACTGCCCCCGACCTGGGGCCCTTTGGTTTTACATAGACTTATATAGAGATATTCCATAAAAATCTTCTTCTGAAACAGCAAGGCCATGGTCTTTGATATTTGGTGTGAAGCTTCCTCTAGTGGACCTCTATCAAGATGGTTTAAATTATAGCCCTGAGGCCAAAAATGCCCCCGCCCTGGAGCCATTTGGTTTTATATAGGCTTATGTAGGGAATATCTTTAATAAAAATCTTCTTCTCTTAAACCACAAGGCCCAGGTCTTTGATATTTGGTATGTAGCATATCTAGTGGACCTTTGCCAAGATTGTTCAAATTATAGCCTTTTTTGATATTTGGTATGAAGCTTCACCTTTTTAGACGTCTCTGAACATTATGCACATTATAGCCCTAGGGTTAATAATGGCCCTCCCCGGGTCCCACTTGTTACTCTATGGATCAGGTGAGCGATCCAGGGCCATCATGGCCCTCTTGTTTCATTTTGACGGAAACTCCTGTAAGCAAACAGTGCAGACCCTGATCAGACGCTGCGGGATCTGTGCCCGCACTGTTTGCTAAGGTACCCCTTGAGGGGTTTCCCCGCATACAATGGGTTAATATTGGCCTCATTGGTATGTCTGTATGAAATCAGCAGAAATAATAAAAATATTGAAATTGTTGGATGTGTGAAATCATTCTATAGTGTTTCATTCTTTCTTCAACATAGCTGTGCATTCAAATTTAAATAAAAAAAAAAATGGCAAATTTTACAGTGAAGTTGATTTGTGTTATACATGTATTTGACAGAAAACTCAAAAATAGGACAATGGCAAAAGTGCAAGCAACTGAAGGTTACATTGTTTTCACTGATTACTCTAGTTTTAGCCCACCTCTGATTAACTTTTGTTTTGAAATAAATGAACTAATCTTGAGAGGGCGGTAAAACCAAACCAAAAAAAAAAAAAAATCTGCTCACAATGAATTAGCGAAATTTTCTTTGCAGGATTATGTGATGTGGACACTTGGTCATGTGATGCTGGTTAGAGATCTTGTGCGGCTTCAGCATAGTCAGTACTTAGAAGTAAGTACACATAAACAGCCTTATAAAACTGTTCATTCAAACATGGTTTTGGAACTTGGTTTGAAGATGAATCCCAAAAAATCTATAGGTTATTAAGAAAAATGACTATCAATGGTCATTTTTCTACATAATCTATATATTTTTGTTTGGATGTAACATGATTGTTTAATTAACACAGTTATGACTTTAGACACCAAAACAGTGTTATAAAAAGGCTTTGGTGTAATGTAATGGTATGAAAATTTGTACACCAAATTCTTGAGAAATACAAAACGCATTGATATATGGAGCCATCTAGTCAAGATTGTTTGATACTTTGCCAATCTTTTATTTTTTTGAAAGCCACACATGAAGATCAGATATGAGGAAAAAAGGGAAAGTTAAACGCTAGTAGAATCTTTAAAACATCATCTATACAAAGGTGCTCACAAGGCCAAAGAAACTGAATTGATTTGCAGAAACCTCATTACAAAAACATATCTGTGTAGCACTGTGCATTCTTTCATATCTAGAATAGCATTATTTTTAGGGTTTACTTCTTTTTACTCACAACATAGATTCTGTGTTGCCGTTAGAATCTAATGAGTACCCCCAATCTGTCAGAGAAAAATAAAGAAAATAATGTATACCCCTGTAAACCCCAGTTTTCTCTATATTAAGTGGGGTTTAAAGGGTTGTTCATTTTACTTGCTTCTTAACTTGATGTGTTTTGTCTAGATTCTGAAGTCTGGATGTTTTTGTTCCACCTGCTATTTGCATGGCGCGATATAGGCGCCTGGTTTTCCGTCTGTTCGTTCGTCTGTTCATCCGTTCGTTCGTCCGTTCGTCAAGGCGTCAACATTTGCGACCACCCTAGCGTTCATACTTGACCTTGACCTATATTTCATGGTTCATTGACTTTGTAAAATATTGCGACCACCCTAGCGTTCACCCTAATGGTCAAGTTTATTTCTCAAGAACTATGAGAGCTTCATCAATGATACTTGGTACAAACTTGTGTCTGGGGATGATAACTTACATGCAAACATCCATATTTGACCTTGACCCACATTTCATGGTTCACTGACTTTGTAAAATATTGCAACCACCCTAGCGTTCACCCTAAGGGTCAAGTTTTATGTCTCAAGAACTATAAGAGCTTCATTAATGATACTTAGTACAAACTTGTGTCTGGGGATGACAACTTACATGCAAGCATCCATATTTGACCTTGACCTACACTTCATGGTTCACTGACTTTGTAAAATATTGCGACCACCCTAGCGTTCACCCTAATGGTCAAGTTTATTTCTCAAGAACTATAAGAGCTTCATTAATGATATCTGGTACAAACTTGAATCTGGGATGGCAACTTAAATGCAAGCATCCATATTTGACCTTGACCTAAATTTCATGGTTCACTGACTTTGTAAAATGTTGCGACCACCCTAGCCTTCACCCTATTGGTTAAGTTCATTTCTCAAGAATTATTAGAGCTTCATTAATGATACTTGGTACAAACTTGTATCTGGGGATGACAACTTACATGCAAGCATCCATATTTGACCTTGACCTACACTTCATGGTTCACTGACTTTGAAAAATATTGCGACCACCCTAGTGTTCACCCTAAAGTTTATTTCTCAAGAACTATAAGAGCTTCATTAATGATATTTGGTACAAACTTGAATCTGGGGATGGCAACTTAAACACAAGCATCCATATTTGACCTTGACCTAAATTTCATGGTTCACTGACTTTGTAAAATATTGCGACCACCCTAGCGTTCACCCTATTGGTTAAGTTCATTTCAGCTTCATTAATGATACTTAGTACAAGCTTGCATTTAAGAATGGAAACTTTTATGCAAGCATCTATGTTTGACCTTGACTACCTACATATCATGGTTGGGTGACTTTGCGCCCCCACAGGCGCAACATAGCCTTTGGCGGAATTCTTGTTTATATTCAGCACTTCTGTTTTCACTATGGACCTGTGGTTTATTTTGATTGAAATGATAATGAGATGAATGAAAAACCATCTGCCATTACAAGCTTTACTAAAGGGAGTTAATAGGGAGCAATTTTCTTGCAGGTTTGTGCAATTAATAGTTTGGCTATTCTTAGCACTCAAGGGCATCATTAATTTAGGACAAACTATCTTGCTCGTCCCCACCCTTTGGGGCTTGGAGAAATAGATTGGGCTGCATGATGCTTCCACACAGAGCTGAAACTGACCACACGCGAGTACTGGTAAACTGCTCAGGACTATGCCTGCCCCAGCAATGTGATGTGAGTCAAATGTCCAATGCATATAAGCCTTTTGGTTTCATTGTGCGGCAGGGCTTGAGATGTCATTTTTCATCTCAGTGTCGGGTAAAAGTCACACAAAATTGGAAGCAACATCTCCAAAATGGCCTAAATATTGTTGACGGGGACATTAAACCTCAATTTAAACAAAACAAACTATTTTGTGCCAGTCTAATGTTTGTAGCAAGAAATCCTTTCAAAACATGTTTATTATCATAATATTTGTGCCCTGTGGCATCTGATCTGGGCCTGTAATATTTTGATTTGCAAAAAGTGCTTTATTACAATGTTTGTCAGAAAGATTATCTCATGGTTTTCCAGCCTTTTATGACATAGGCTCGATCGATGGCTATTCATAAACTTGTCAGAAAAAAGTTTGAGATCAAACCTAACCCTTGTATTGCTGAATAAGTTAATTTTGCCATTCTTTATATGATGTATTGACAAACTGTATGAATCCTGATCAGATGGCTATTGCTTCTCGATCTGATCTGGATCTAATCTGTTTGCTAACGTAGTGGTTGGCATGTTCAGCAGGACTATGGCTTAATTCTTTCAGAATCAAGAACACATGAGTAGGTACCTAGAAGAGGACTGGGCCCTGATAGAACATGAATTACTGAGGGAGAGGGGATTGTGGGGTCCTACTGTAGGATCAAGACTTGACAAGTGGCAGCTAGACATGACTGAAGGTAAGTTCAAAGCACATGTTTGAGTAGTGACTTGAGATTATCACAAAAACACCCTTTATAATGTTGACCCCCTTAAACCCCCACTTTTAATAGAAAAACTGGGGTTTAAAGGGGAAAATATATTTCTTAGTTCTGCTCAAAACATAGATGTTGGGTACTCTTTAGACAAGGTGGTTCTAAGGAGTAGGCAAAATCTATGATTTGAGCAGATATACAAATAAAATCAATTTTTTTTTTTACCTTAAAATTTTCATTTTTTGGAGGTAAAAGTTTCAATATATTTTAAATAGGCGTGCTTTTGTAATGAAACCTAAATTAACATCTCAAGCACTGATCACTATTAGCAGAAAGCATTTTGAAATTTCTTTGTTTTTTAGCTCACCTGTCACGTAGTGACAAGGTGAGCTTTTGTGAATACTTTTCGTCCATCGTCCGTCGTCAGTGCGTGTGTGTGTGTGTGCCTGTGTGCATAAACTTTTTCTTCAAATGACATCTCCTCCTAAACCACTGATCGGATTTTGACCAAACTTCACAGGAATGATCCTCATGTGGTCCCCTTTCAAAGTTGTTCAAATGGTTCTGGTCCATTACATATCTAGGTCACATGAGCTAAAAAAAGATTTTTTAAACGAAAACTTTAAAAATCTTCTTCTCTGAAACCGCAAGGCCCAGTTCTTCAATATTTCGTATGAAGCTTCATCTAGTGGACCTCTACCAAGATTGTTCAAATTATAGCCCTGGGGGCCAAAATGCCCCCGCCCTGGGGGTCTTTGGTTTTACATAGGCTTATGTAAGACTTATCAGTCTCAGTCCGAGCGGTTAATCAGTCTGCTGTATGCCCTAACTGTCCATGGCAGGTCCTTAATAATAGAAATGCAATGTCTTAATAAATTAAAACAACTTTATTGCTATAACGGCCTAAATTCTATTTGTTTAACCTCTTTCCTTAATCTCTTCTGATTATTATTATATATTCATTGTTATTATTACTATTATCTTTCATAGCAGTAGTAGTACACATAGAAGTAGCTGTAGTAGTAGTGTAGCAATAGTTGCAATAGCAGTAGTTGCTTTAGTAGTAGCTCTACTGAGGATTAAATGCATGTTGTTCCCGAGTCTGCGTTTCTATGGTTTCTGACTGGATGGCTTTTTGACAGTCAAATACAGAAAGCAATAATTACATAGTCACTATAATGCCCAAATGCCGTTTCCGAAAGTAGGCAGACTCGTTTCCGTAAATAGGTAGACTCGTCAGAATTCTTGTTTACGTTTTGGAAAAGCTTTTCGAAACGCATGAGCGAGCTCATATATATACTATCTGCCAGCCAATCAGAATGCCGGAAAATGTATAGAAATTTCCACTAGCCAATCAACACTTGGATAGACTGATAGAAATTTCTGTCAGAATACAAACAAGATGGCGGAATTCTATCCACTACTTAGTTGTTACCTAAGTTTTAGACAATTCTACATGGAATACATATTCTATCTGGATACGCGAATGATTCTTAGGCAGTTTAGAAACTGGATAGAATACGCAGGCCATGCAAAATGGACCGAAACGAAAGCTTATTGGAGGTAGGTAAAATCTACCAGTGGATAGATTTTCTATCCATTTTCAAAACATGGCGCCGTATGAACTTATTGTGACGAAACCTTAAATAGCAAACACAAATGTCTTTCCGAACTATCTTTGATACCGGCGGAAAGCCAAGAACAATTTCTTACAGGAGCATACCTGTGATATCTCCCGGATCATGCGGGAGGCTCCCGCATTTGAAGCATACCTCCCGCTCTCCCGTCCGGGAGACAGAATCTCCCGCATTTGCAATTTTCCTGTCCCCAATTTTTCCAGAGCTACAATTTGCGTTAAACGGTAACAGACTTAAAATTTTCTCCGCTGAAAGCAATTAACAAGTAAGCAGGAGAATATATCGGACACCTAACGGTAAACATCAAATTCAAAAAGCCGATAATCCTTTCTGTCTCAGCTGGCTGCACAGAATAAACATGTAAAGATTACATAAGCTGACGTAATTTATTTACCGTTATCTCTTAAGAGATCGGTGCATCTGCACTCAGCAGTTTTGAACAGTGACACTAACAGTTCTATTTCACTTATATTTAGCCTAGATTTAATTGAAATTGTGCGTTTTTTTTCCCATTTTTTTATCACTGTTTGTTCCTTTAATATCACTCTCCCATATGTCACTTTTTTATAATTTATGTAAACTTAGAAATTTTGATTTTGAAAGTGGAAAATAATTTTAATTTACCATCAGTAACGAGTAATTACTAAAAGTCATGAAATCAACAGCAGATTTTCTTATTTGGATATTGCTCCCCTTGATTAAGCTTTGTACAAGTACTTGATTTAAAAAGATTTGTGACCGGGAACTTCATGTAAGTGAAATCTATAATTAGTGTGCATTTATTAGCTCACCTGACCGAAGGTCATGGTGAGCTTTTGTGACTGTGAGATGTCCGGCGTCGTCGTGCATCGTCCGTCGTGCGTCGTCCGTGCGTAATATTTTCTTGTGAACACACCAGAGGTCACAGTTTTGGGCCAATCATTTTAAAACTTGGTCAGAATGATCACCATGACAATATCTCGGTCAAGTTCGAATGTGGGTCATGTGGGGTCAAAAAGTAGGTCAGTAGGTCAAATCATATAAAACTTTGTGAACATACTAGAGGCCACAGTTTTGGTCTGATCATCATTAAACTTGCTCAGAATTATCATCTTAAAAATATCTCGGTCAAGTTCGAATATGGGTCATGTCTGGTCAAAAAGTAGGTTAGTAGGTCAAACCATTGAAAAACCTTGTGAACACACTAGAGGCCACCGTTTTGGACCAATCATCATCAATTCATCTCAGAATGATCATCTTGACAATATCTCTGTCATGTCACAGAAAAACCTTGGCCACAGTTTTAGTGTGATCATCAATCAAACTTGCTAAGAATGACCATCTTGACAATATCTAAGTAAATTTCGAAAATGGGTCATGTTGGGTCAAAATGTAGGTCAGTAGGTCAAACCATTGAAAAACCTTGTGAACACACTAGAGGCCACCGTTTTGGACCAATCATCATCAATTCATCTCAGAATGATCATCTTGACAATATCTCTGTCATGTCACAGAAAAACCTTGGCCACAGTTTTAGTGTGATCATCATCAAACTCGCTAAGAATGACCATCTTGACAATATCTAAGTAAATTTCGAAAATGGGTCATGTTGGGTCAAAATGTAGGTCAGTAGGTCAAACCATTGAAAAACCTTGTGAACACGCTAGAGGCCACAGTTTTGGTCCAATCGTCATTAATCTGAATGATCATCTTGACAATATCTCAGTCAAGTTTGAATATGGATCATGTTGGGTAAAAAAGTAGGTCAGTAGGTCAAATTGAAGAAAAACCTTGTCAACACACCAGAGGCCACAGATTTATATCTGATTTTCATCAAACTTGCCCAGAAAGCTCATCTTGACAATATCTAAGTCAAATTGGCAAAAAGAAGGTCAGTAGGTCAAATTATTAATAAACCTTGTGAACAAACTAGAGGCTAAAGTTTTAGTCTGATATTCATTAAACTTGCTCAGAATGATCTTCTTGACAATATCTCGGTTAAGTTCGAATATGGGTCATGTCGGGTCATAAAGTAGGTCAGTAGGTCAAATCATAGAAAAACGTTCTGAACACACTAGAGGCCACAATTTTAGTCGGATTATCATCAAACTTGCTCAGAATGATCATCTTGACAATATCTTGATCAAGTTTTAAAATCAAAAGTAGATCATTAGGTTATTTTGTCACAACAGTGGATCCGTTTAAGATAGAGCCTGCATATTTGGCATGTAGGTTCCTTGTGACAAGGGCTTCCCCTCATACAAAAATGACCTGTAACCTTGACATATGACCTTCTTTATCATCACTTTTGAACCATTTGAGATAGTGCCTTCATATTTGGAATGTTTGTTCTGTTTGACAAGGACTTCCCACCCATATAAATATTTTGACCTGTGACCTTGACCTTTGACCTACTTAAACATAACTTTTGAACTATTTGAGATAGAGCCTTCATAGTTGGCATGTGTGTTTCTACTGACAAGGGCCTCCCACCCATACACACAATTTTACCTGCGACCTTGACCTTTGACCTACTTCACCATAACTTTTGAGCCATTTCAGATAGAGCCTTCATATATGGCATGTAGGCTCCTTGTGACAAGGGCTTCCCACACATACATTTTTGACCGTTTTTGTCATAACTTTTGAACCATTTAAATTAACACAGAGCCTTCATAATTGGCATGTAGGTTCCTTGTGACAAGGTCTTCCCACTCATGCAAAAAATTTTGACCTTGACATGTGACCTACTTAATCATAACTTTTGAACCATTTGAGATGGAGCCTTCATATTTGACATGTATATTCCTTGTGAGAGGGGCTTCCCACTCATACAAAAAGTTTGACCGGGACCTACTTTATCATAACTTTTGAACCATTTGAGATAGATCCTTTATATTTGGCATGTATGCTCCTTCTGACAAGGCACCGTACTATATTACCTACCATTTCATTTCTTCAGTGTGGATCAGGTGAGCGATCCAGGGCATCATTATATCAAGGTTTGGATGTAACAAAATTTACATTTTAAACAAATAAAGACTCAGCATTTTTTTTTCCAGGGATTCTCAGTAATTTTTTGGGGCCAACCTGAAAAATTGTTATAAAATGGTATTAATTTCAGCATGGACTGCTTTACCTATACATGTATTTATGAACAGGGTATTCTGAGAAAGGCCAAAAAAGTTGCCTGCACAGACTATATGAAGGAGTGTAAATAGTGCTAGAAGTAATGCTTATCATTGAAGAGTGCTTTGGGTCTGTTCAGTAGCAGTAAAACCCAGCACTGGATAAAGAGGAGGACTGGAAACATTGCGGGATATCTTCTAATCAAGTATTTCTACATTAAAGCATGTTGCGGGTACTTTCAACAATCAGGTGATTCTGACAAATACCCACAACATCACATCAACGGACTTGTGGTCACAGCATTGTAAACAACCTACAACTTGCTATTTTGAAATTAAACTTGACAAAATATGTTCTTATCATTGTAATTAAGTAGTTCCAGTTCCTTTGTACATCTAAACCACAAAAACTGACTAGAAAAAAATACTTAAACATGCCGTCAGAAAGTCTCCCTCATTGGGACCCCAATCTCCCTCATCTGAGAAGCAAATCTCCCTCATGGTCAACATAAAATTATCACAGGTATGCAGGAGGTAGGAACTGGAAAGTCCAGAAATGTAAATTTGGTTTGGAATTACGACAAAATCTTTTCGAAGAACGCTGGCCGACAAGCGTAAGAATTCAAAACAAACTAGTTCCTACAATAAAATTTCCGAATTCATTTGTAAAGCGACAGACAACAATAAATGGCTCCATTTATTGCATAATAAATGGCTCCATTTATTGCATAAATCGTATGACTACGCTAGATAGTTTTGAGATTTTCGTAACTCAACTTTAATTCACATCGCCAAGGATGTTTACAGAAGGAAAGACACTTGTGTTCATACGTAACTAGATTTCGACACTTCCGTGTTTGACAGATTAAAACAGTAATAGCAACTGGTATTACACTCTCCCCCACTTTAAGAAATTTTATACTCCGCTATAAATTATTCTGGGCTTTTCTCACGAGATGGTTGGGCCTTAAAATGTAGGTAGACTTAAATTATATTTCAATATGACAACACTGAAGGTGTCAGCAGCATCTCTCAGTAACACATTACGACCTTTGCTTAGGGGGCAGCATCGCGTCCCCAAGGTATTTTACTGCTGTTATTAGTTTTATCTCTCCAAACGCAGCCTGATACCAGCTGTGTTCACGGCCTTTATCATGGCGTCC
Source organism: Lucinisca nassula (assembly GCA_963580285.1). NCBI lineage: Eukaryota > Metazoa > Mollusca > Bivalvia > Lucinida > Lucinidae > Lucinisca > Lucinisca nassula. The sequence continues at coordinate 143,507,052 of OY757011.1, read as the reverse complement.
AGTTCACTGTCTCTGTGCTTTGCTGCACTTGTCAACATTTCAAGAATTCTCATATCATTGTCTATTTCAAGAGAGATGTCCCGCAGCTGACGGTAATTCCCATGCCGCATAGCTGATTTTGCAGAAGATGCAGGGTTTTTGGATCCGGGCAACGCTAAAAAGTTAAACCGATCAAGAATGTCCGCCCTTGACGTAACAGGAAAACCTGAGGCATCCGCGTCCAACATTGCAGCTGCATATTCAAAAACCTGGAGTCGTCTCTCCGCTGAGAAAGTTCTCCAGCCGCGAGGTGGCCACTTCAGTGAGATTGTCCGACCGACAAGTTCCACCGCCTCATCTCCATCCCAGTTCCGTCTTGCAGGTGGAACAAGTGGCATAATTCCCCAAGACAAGAGTTCTCTGGCCTGTTGAGCAGGGGTCCTAGGAGGAGGTATTGAGGAAGGTGGTGGCAAGGAACTGCATGGCTGTTGTGAAGATGTCTGGAGGGGCGTGACAGCTGCTTTACTCTTTAGGGTTGGTGGTGTTGGCATAGTGGGAAATGGGAGGGGTAGCCTTCCAGGCTGTGGAGTGATGCTCTGTATGCTGTCAATAAATGTTTCCGATACTCTGGTGACCATACTGATTTTTTCACACATTTCCTGGAATAACGCTCCTTTCACTTCAGTGACAGTCCCTTGGGGGCGAGCCTGAGTGTTTACTACTTTTGATTGGATGGTACAAATCTTAATCGCATCCCTCTTGATGCTACTGTTGAGGTTGACAATGAAATAGCCCTTGTCCTGCACAACATCCAACTCTACCCTGTCCTGTTTCACGAACAGCTGATTTATTGACATGTCCATAACCATATCGGGCCTTGATGGGCTGTAAGGGGGAGCCACGGATCCAACTGCTGGGCTGCCAGGCACATAATGAAAAGGTTCCTCTCTTGTTGGTGTAGCCTCACCAAGTCGCCAACCTTGTTCCCAATCTTGGGGGCTCCGCGATGGATTGCGGACAGCTCCTACCCAAACCCTCATCAGTTCGATGGCAGACTTGGCATCACTTGACGTAGGAGGGGCTGGTATCGTCACCCGGGCATAGTCTTCAGGGTAGAAGGCCAGGTAGAATCCTACACCGACACTGAAGAACTTCTCCCCTACCAGGTGATCAGCACCGTGCTTAGTGACAGCATGCTTCTTTAAGTCCCCAATGCGATTGCTCCATCTCTCACCATCCACACACCAGGGGCAGACAACCTTCAGACGGAGGTGAGTCAGATCAATGTGAGCCCGCTGGTCTTTCTTGGAGTAGAAGGTAGCTGGGCACAACCAACAGTTGAACAGGGAAGCCATTCTGAAGATAGAATGAGGAGTACATACAAAGTGGTCAATTTGACTTGCTCAACATTTTAAGACCTAGCCACAGTCTCGTAATCGGTCAGTCACAAGTTTGTTTTTGCTGTTTTTAACCTTTGCTAATTACAATGTCCCGCTTTCTTTTAGTCGAATCCAGTCCACTCACATTTCTCCAGAGTCAAACTCAGTCTCTACACTAAAGGATATGTTATCATTTCCGCATGTATCATCTTCGGTCAGACTGCAGTCTTCGTCTCTAATTTTACATATTTTTTTCTTTTCAGGTATGTCGTTACAGTCAACAGTCCTAACACCTGCCCTAGCTGGGGGTTTAACCAATCAAGTGCTTGTGTGTCCTGTACCGAAAGTTTCTGATTTTACAGTGATGCCTCTGGTTGATCAGGCCAGATCTCACTGCAACAACCGATCTGTTTCCCCACCATATATGGATTTACCTATATTATTAACCGAAGATAATAGCTTCTTTATAAGTTTTCATCCTGAGGTAGACGACTATATTACTGTTTACTCTGAGCTCCAAGAGACCGAATTTGTAATTTGATTGTTTCATTTCATTGTAACCCGAATCTAGTGTAACTGCTGATCCCTAAAATGGCTACCTTGTTTTACGGCCCTGTCAAAATAATTTTGCTTATTTTGAATTTAAGGTCAATCAGATGTGGGCATGAATCTGAGAACACAAAGAAGACCAGGACTTGGCGTACCCTGAGGCTGAGCAAGGCGCGAACAACTGGGGGCAAGAGACCGAATGATTAAGAGTCAACACTCTCCCCCATTAGGTCCCAAACACCCGACTAGAATGGTTACCATTTAGAAACTGTACTATTACTGCCTTGTCAAATTTCAATACATCAATTAACACATGAAAAAACCTAACATGAGATTAAGAGTCAAATATGAACTTTAAATTAACTGTAACTAGAACGGTATAGAAAGTATATTGTTCGTTATGTCTGTATGTTTCACAATGTCATGTTCTGATCATTCTGAGCAGCATTTGAGTGTCTTTCTCACTTTTGCAACCTATCAATGGATTCTTATTTTGACTAAACCCCACAAAGGGATTCTTCTGCCCTTGAAAAAGCCACAAAGATTAGTACTAGATAGAGAATAAATTGATACCTGACTACATCAGTATACCAATCAACTCTATATGAAGCTTCATTTTAAACTACAAGCCAAAATTTTACTTGTGGCAGAAAGATCCCTCTGTACAGTCTAACTATGAGTATACCAAAATGCTGCTAAATAGTGTTCCAGTTTTACCGCATCGTGAGGGCTATGCCCAAATGTTATAGTTTTTAGCTCACCTGGGCCGAAGGCTCCAGGGGAGCTTATAGTATAGTGGGTCCTCCGTCGTCCGTCGTCCGTCGTCCGTCGTCCGTCCGTCGTCCGTCCACACTTTTGAGCAGCTATATCTCTGTATCCTGCAGGCTGATCTCAATCATTTCTCACCTGTAGCATGCCTCTGGTGGGGCATTGATGACATAAACTTTTTTTTGAAATCGCTCTAAAACTTTGGTTCCTATGGCAACCACAAGGTTCCATAGACTTACTATGGGAAAATGCTTGTCATCACCGTGGCGCCTTCAGTTTTGATCGGATCTTCCTGAAACTTATATGTAAGGTGACTGGGGATAAAAACTCGGATGAGTTCGAAAACCGGCCAAGTCGGCCCATTTATCATAGAGTTACGTCCCTTTGATTGCTGAAAATGCCCATTTTCGACCTTGTCATCACCGTAGCCCCTTCAGTTTTGATCGGATCTTTCTGAAACTTATATGTAATGTGGCTGGGGATAAAACCTCGGATGAGTTCGAAAACCGGCCAAGTCCGCCGATTTATCATAGAGTTACGACCCTTTGATTGCTGAAAATGCCGATTTTTGACCTTGTCATCACCGTAGCCCCTTTAGTTTTGATCGGATCTTTCTGAAACTTATATGTAAGGTGGCTGTGGATAAAATCTCGGATGAGTTCGAAAACCGACCAAGTCGGCCCTTTTATCATAGAGTAACGTCCCTTTGATTGCTGAAAATGCTGATTTTTGACCTTGTCATCACTGTAGCCCTTTCAGTTTTGATCGAATCTTTCTGAAACTTATATGTAAAGTGCCTGGGGATTAAATATCGGATGAGTTAGAAAACCAGCCAAGTTGGTCCATTTATCACAGAGTAACGTCCCTTTGATTGCTGAAACTGCCGATTTTTGACCTTGTCATCACCGTAGCCCTTTCAGTTTTGATCAGATCTTTCTGAAACTTATATGCAAGGTGGCTGGGGATAAAGCCTCGGATGAGTTCGCATACCGGCAAAGGTGGCCTATTTATCATAGAGTAAGGTCCCTTTGATTGCTGAAAATGTTGATTTTTGACCTTGTCAACACTGTAGGCCCTTCAGTTTTGATCAGATCTTTCTGAAACTTATATGTAAGGTGGCTGGGGATAAAACCTCGGATGAGTTCGACCACCGGCCAAGTTGCCCCATTAACTATATAGTAATGTCCCTTTGATGGCTGAAAATGTCAATTTTTTACCTTGTCATCACCGTAGCCCCTTCAGTTTTGATCGAATCTTTCTGAAACCTATATGTAAGGTGACTGGAGATAAAACCTAGGATGAGTTTGAATACCGGCCAAGTTGGCCCATTTATCATTGATTTACGTCCCTTTGATTGCTGAAAATGCCGATTTTTGACCTTGTCATCACCATAGCCCCTTCAGTTTTGATTGGATCTTACTGAAACTTATATGTAAGGTGGCTGGGGATAAAATCTTGGATGAGTTCGAAAACAGGCCAAGTCAGCCCATTTATCGTAGAATTCTGTCCCTTTGATGGCTGAAAATGTTGATTTTTGACCTTGTCATTACCGTAGCCCCTTCAGTTTTGATCAGATTTTTAGCTCACCTGGGCCGAAGGCTCCAGGGGAGCTTATAGTATAGTGGGTCCTCCGTCGTCCGTCCGTCGTCCGTCCACACTTTTGAGCAGCTATATCTCTGTATCCTGCAGGCTGATCTCAATCATTTCTCATCTGTAGCATGCCTCTGATGGGGCATTGTTGACATAAACTTTTTTTCGAAATCGCTCTAAAACTTTGGTTCCTATGGCAACCACAAGGTCCCATAGACTTACTATGGGAAAATGCTTGTCATCACCGTAGCGCCTTCAGTTTTGATCGGATCTTTCTGAAACTTATATGTAAGGTGACTGGGGATAAAAACTCGGATGAGTTCGAAAACCGGCCAAGTCGGCCCATTTATCATAGAGTTACGTCCCTTTGATTGCTGAAAATGCCCATTTTCGACCTTGTCATCACCGTAGCCCCTTCAGTTTTGATCGGATCTTTCTAAAACTTATATGTAATGTGGCTGGGGATAAAACCTCGGATGAGTTCGAAAACCGGCCAAGTCCGCCGATTTATCATAGAGTTACGGTCCTTTGATTGCTGAAAATGCCGATTTTTGACCTTGTCATCACCGTAGCCCCTTCAGTTTTGATCGGATCTTTCGGAAACTTATATGTAAGGTGGCTGTGGATAAAATCTCGGATGAGTTCGAAAACCGACCAAGTCGGCCCTTTTATCGTAGAGTAACGTCCCTTTGATTGCTGAAAATGCTGATTTTTGACCTTGTCATCACTGTAGCCCTTTCAGTTTTGATCGAATCTTTCTGAAACTTATATGTAAAGTGGCTTGGGATAAAATCATGGACGAGTTCGAAAACCAGCCAAGTTGGTCCATTTATCACAGAGTAATGTCCCTTTGATTGCTGAAAAGCCGATTTTTGACCTTGTCATCACCGTAGCCCTTTCAGTTTTGATCGGATCTTTCTGAAACTTATATGCAAGATGGCTGGGGATAAAGCCTCGGATGAGTTCGCATACCGGCAAAGGTTGCCTATTTATCATAGAGTTAGGTCCCTTTGATTGCTGAAAATGTTGATTTTTGACCTTGTCAACTCTGTAGCCCCTTCAGTTTTGATCGGATCTTTCTGAAACTTATATGTAAGGTGGCTGGGGATAAAACCTCGGATGAGTTTGAAAACCGGCCAAGTTGCCCCATTAACTATATAGTTATGTCCCTTTGATTGCTGAAAATGTCGATTTTTTTCCTTGTCATCACCGCAGCCCCTTCAGTTTTGATCGAATCTTTCTGAAACCTATATGTAAGGTGACTGGAGATAAAACCTAGGATGAGTTTGAATACTGGCCAAGTTGGCCCATTTATCATTGATTTACGTCCCTTTGATTGCTGAAAATGCTGATTTTTGACCTTGTCATCACCATAGCCCCTTCAGTTTTGATCGGATCTTTCTGAAACTTATTTGTAAGGTGGCTGGGGATAAAATCTTGGATTAGTTCGAAAACAGGCCAAGTCAGCCCATTTATCGTAGAGTTATGTCCCTTTGATGGCTGAAAATGTTGATTTTTGACCTTGTCATTACCGTAGCCCCTTCAGTTTTGATCGGATTTTTCTGAAACTTATATGTAAGGTGGCTTGGGATAAAACCTCGGATGAGTTCGAAAACTGGCCAAGTCGGCTCATTTATTTTAGAGTAACATCCCTTTGATTGCTAAAAATGCCAAATTTTGACCTTGTCATCACCGTAGCCCCTTTAGTTTTGATTGGATCTTTCTGAAACTTACATGTGAGGTGGCTGGGAATAAAATCTTGGATGAGTTTGAATACTGGCCAAGTGTTATTGGATCTTTCTGAAACTTACATGTAAGGTGGCTGGGAATAAAACTTCAGGTCAGTTCAAATACCGGCCAAGTCGGCACATTTATCATAGAGTGACGTGCCTTTGATTGCTGAAAATGCCTATTTTCGACATTGTCATCACTGCTGCCCCTTTAGTTTTGAACGGATCTTCATGAAACTTACAAACAAGGAAGTCAGGCAGAAAGCTTGGAGGAGTTTGAAAACTTTTTTTTTTTGAACTTGTCATCACCATAGCCACTTCAGTTTAGATCGGATCTTCTTAGCAAGTCAGGAATAAAAGCTTGAATGAGTTTGAAAACCGGTGAGGTCAGCCTGTTTATCATAGAGTTACATTTTACTTGATTTTCAGAAAATGCTTACCCTGTCATCACCATGTCCTCCCATAAAGCCTTCAGTAAAGGTTGGCACTTCCTTAAACTTTGAATCTGTTAGCTCAGGTGAGCGATACAGGACCAAGCTAGCTTGGTCCTCTTGTTTTATTGAGCCCATGAACTTGTTAACAAACATAAGCCACTGGACTCTTCCATGCCCATGCCGACCACAGAGAACATGCTTTGCAAAAAGCACACTCTCAATGGGACTTAAAAATAAACCAGTTTTTGATACTATTTAATTAGCAGCTAATGAGCTCAATAAATTCCTAGTCACTTTAACCTGTCAAATTATGTGCTGGAGATTAAAGTCTCTTAATGGTGCATTAAATAACGTTAGCTCTAACTCAATGATGTTAACATGCGTTACCCTAAGGGTGGTTTAAATGAGTCAGATGCTATCAATGTCCTGATCCAAATGAGAAATTATAGCATGACTAGTGATGTCACATGAACTGACCTAATTAATGTTAAACAAGGGAATAAACTCTGAATATATAATTGTTCTGCTGTTTTTATCTTTGGCCTAGCACCACTTAATATCTTACATGCACTTTAATTGCTTTAGTAAACCATTTTGGTATTGAAGTACCCTTATAGGCCATCAATCGATCAACATGGTAGACTTTAGCTGGCATATTTGACTTGTGTTTAACCAAATACGTCAGATCGTCCAGTCGCTGAAGAACAAGAAATGGGCCCTTCCACTTTGGGGCTAGTTTTACACACACTCCGGGTTTTTTGCTAGGTTCATACAGCCACACCGCTTGTCCTGGTTGAAGAGTACGCTTTGACGACCTGATATCATAGTGCTTCTTTCTATAGGTAGCGTTTTTCTTAAGGTTCTTCCGAGCAAGCTCATGTGCTTGCTGTAGTTTATCTTGAAGATTCTGGACATATTCGTTGATAGTTGCATCGCTGTCCACCGAAGGCTGTCTTACGATTGCTGCCATAGGGAGCATGATCTCCCTTCCAAAGACCATTCTGTTAGGGGTAAGCCCAGTGCTGGAATGAATTGATGCCCTATATGCCATCATAACCTGGGGCAAACAGAGATCCCAGTCCTTTTGGTTTCCGATACAGTACATCGTTAACATCGTGGCAAGTGTTCGGTTAAATCTTTCTGTTACTCCGTTAGCTTGGGGTCGCATAACACTAGTTTTAACTTTTTCGATCTGAAGAAAGTTACACATTTCTCTGAAAACTGTGGATTCAAAATTAGTACCGCCATCTGATAACAACAACAGCGGTGTACCAAATCTTGAAACGAAAGTGTTAACAAAGGCGGTTGCAACGGTAGAGGCCTCCTGATCAGGCATAGCAACAGCTTCAGTCCATTTCGTGAAGCAGTCTGTCATGACTAGAATGTACTTGCTTGAATGTTGACTTAGGGGCAATGGTCCCAACACATCAACAGACACCTTTTCCATGGGCTCTGACACTGGATCTTGTCCCAAAGGAGCCCTTGTGAGCTTTGAAGGTTTCCTGGACTGGCATAAATCACAAAGCTTACAGTATGATTCTATTTTATCCTTCATTGCCGGCCAGTAGAAATGTTTTTGAATACGCGATAACATCTTCTCTGGGCCTAGGTGGCCCGCGCTTGGAATGTCATGGTAATTTCTAAGTACATCACTCTGTAATATTTCAGGCACAACTAACTGAAAATTGGTCTCTTTTAACACATCTGATACCCATTTCCTATAGAGCATACCCCCAATTATACTGAGTCTCTCCCATTGTCTCCACAAAGTTTTGGAATATGAAGTTGTCTCTGAAAGTTGATTCCACACGGGTCTTCATTGGGATTCTACATGGACCATAATAGGGCTTATCACAGGATCTGTCATTTGATGCTGTCTTACAGAACTAGGTTCCCAGTCTGCCAGAAGGAATTGACTGGTTTTTAGCTCAGCAGTAGCTTTACTTTGCTGCTGTCCACGTGTCACTGCTCGTGATAACTCATTTGTTGCTTGATCTGTGGATACAAGATTTTCACTGTGAAGTTTTGGATCATGAACTTCAGTTTCTTTACTCTCATTTTGCTCTTGTTTCAAACACACTTTACAGGGAATGCGTGACAATGCGTCTGAGTTTCCGTGGAGTCTCCCTGGCCGATGGGAGACAGTCAAGTCATATGTTTCAATCTGTTGTAGCCATCTAGCAACCTGGCCTGTAGGATTTTTTAGGTTCCGCATCCAGCTAACGGCTGCATTGTCCGTTCTCAATTTCACTGTCTGTCCTATGAGATAATGATGAAAATGTTTGAGTGCTGTTACCACTGCTAATAGCTCCGTACGGGTACTGCAGTACTGTATTTCATGCTTATTCATTGTCTTACTCATATATGCAATGACGCGCTCTGTGCCGCTTTGTTCCTGTGAAAGCACTGCTCCTACCGTTAAAAGGGAAGCATCTGTATCCAAAATAAATTCATGCCCTGGCAGAGGGTATGACAGTATTGGTGCGGAGGTAAGTTTTTCCTTCAGAGTTGTGAATGCTTTCTGGCAGTCCTCAGTCCAGCAAAATTTTCTGTTCTTTTCACAGAGCTGATAAAGGGGTTTACATATCTCTCCGAATGAAGCAATGAATCTCTTGTAATAGGCAGCCAAACCCACAAAACTGCGAACGTGCTTGACTGTACGCGGTATGGGCCAGTTTTGCACATCTTTGATTTTGTCCTTGTCTGTATGTATACCATGCTCAGATACTTCATGTCCCAGAAATTTTACAGACTTTTGAAAGAAAGTACACTTAGAGGGCTTTAGTTTTAGGTTTGCACCTTGTAGTCGTTGAAAGACATGTTCAAGCCTTTGAATGGCTTCTTCAACAGTTTTAGCCGGAACTATTATATCATCCATATAGATGAGACATTCTTCCCATTGCATGTCGCGAAAGACGTCTCCCATGAGACGTTAGAATTCTGAGGGCGCGGCCACTAAACCGAATGGCATTTTGACAAATTGGTACAGTCCCATGCTTGTGGCGAATGCAGTCTTCTCTCTATCCAGTCGGGAGACGCCAATCTGCCAGTAGCCGGCGTTAATATCCATAGAACTGAAATATACAGACCCTGCCAGTGCGTCTAGACAGTCGTCCACCCTGGGAAGAGGATAAGAATCTTTCTTTGTAATCGCATTTAATTTCCGATAGTCCACACAGAATCTGGTGCTTCCATCTTTCTTCTTGACAAGGACTATGTTACTGGACCAAGGGCTAATTGACGGCTCTATCACGCCCTTCTGGAGCATTTTTCGTACTTCTTCGCGTTCAATCTCGCGCTTTGCTATGGGCAGTCGTCTTAAAGGTTCCTTAATGGGTAGCGCATCTCCAGTATCAATGTGATGTTCAACACGATCTGTGAATCCTAGGTCATCAGATGACTTGGCAAATACAGACTGATATTTCATTAGCAATGTCTTAAGTTGGTACCTTTCATTCCTATCTAGATTTGCAGAACTTCTAATAAACAGATCATTCAAGTGTTCAGGCAGATCTTCACACAAGGGCTGTTCAGTAACTGCCATATTTCTACACAAGGAAGGGGTAGTTTTAATTTCTTTGATTGTTGTGCAATTTCCTAATATAGTATTTGGGTATATTATCAATGTTTCTTTACTACAGTTTACTGTATTTAAGGTTCTTAAATCCTCATTTTTCCCAGTTTCAATTATTCCAGGTGTTAACTGTGCATTTGACGATGCCGTTGAAATTGCGGGCTCAATAATTGCTGTTTTTGTTAATAATTGTTCTTGAATTGGGATTCTAACATCTACCCAGGCACTAGAATTTGCAGGGATACATCTCTTTTCTTCGGCTATAACTCTACAAGTCATAGAAGAATTTCCACCAAGCCAGCATGAGATGTGATCTGTCTCTGTGTATAGCACGTATTTTTGATAGTCAATCTTCTTTACATGTTCAAGGAGGAAATCTTGTCCCAGGATGCCATCAGGAGAAATATCACAGACAATGACTTGATGAAAATATTCTGTTTTCCCTAATTTTATAGGTATGTTAGCATTCCCATATACATTGATGTCTATACCATTCACATTCTTCACCTTAAACTTATTTTCTCTCAGTTGGGGTCTTATGCAAGGTTCAATTTTCAGGTACATTCTATTTGACAGGAGAGTTGAGGTTGAACCACTGTCTATTAAGAAATGTGAAGTGATACCATTTATTTTGCAGTCAGTATAAAACCCATTGTCAAAGCTTTTTGAATGTTCATAAATTTTTCCAATTAAACTCGGACTCAACTGTTCATCATACTTTAAAGGCCCTTCAGCTTCCATCGACCTAGGGCCTACTGGGGCGATGGACGGTGGTTTTCCTGATTGTTATAATTCCACAATTCTGGATTTTGTCGAGATTGCTGGTTTCTCCTATTACGCTCATTATTTGGACAGTTTCTCTGCAGGTGTCTAGGAGACCTACAAATATAGCAAAGCCGCTGCACACTTCTGTCACGAGGTCCTTGGTTGCCTCTATCCCCATTACCATAGTGCCTTGAAAGCTTTTCGATACAGAACTGTAGTTGTTTTAGGGTGCCTTGCAGGTTTATTGTGTCCCTATTTTTATTCTGATTTCTTGGAGGGGTTTGCTGGTTGTCTTCTGCTTCAGTTGTGACCTGGCGGACATACTTCTTTTTACCCATCTCGGCTCCCAAGATTCCTTCATACATTTCAATGATGGTCACCGCTTGAGTGACTGAGGTGCAGTTATCTGAGATGCACTTATACTTAAGCTCTGGAGACACGGACTTGTATAATTGATTCAAGGCAAGCATCTCTCGGGCCTCATGGTTCATATTACTGTATGCACGCTGGGCCAGTCGCCGTAAATCATCACCTAGCTCAGCTATCGATTCATTAGGTCTCCGTATCCTTGATTCTAGTCTGGAGATCCACATGGGCTGTTGACGAGTGTTGCCAAACCGCTGTCCCAGCTTTGTTGTGAGAAAATGAAAAGAATTCTTCTCAGCAGGCTTCAGTGTCATGTAGTAAACTTGAGCATTTCCACGCAAGCATGCAGCCAGGCATAAGGCTTTATCCTGGTGGGACCACCTTCCCAGTTCAGCACATACCTCAAAGTGGCTGAGGTATGACTCCCAGTCTTCCTGTCCATCATAGGTTTGAGGTTTAAGAGGCAAGGACTTAAAGGCAGAATTCCTGGAGTTGTCTATAACATCTCCCCTAGCGTTGTTATTGATCGGAATACCAAGGTACTCCCCTTCCAGTGTCCGTCTTGACCTCGGTTGTTGCACGGGTAAGTCCATGAGATCTGGAATGTCATCAACCGAAACCTCTAGTGTTGACCCTTCTGGTGCTTCAGCCTCCTGTCTACCGTCTGTATTCTCATTTTCATTATCGTCCTCCCCTACCTGGGTTCCAGGTTGCATATTGTTAAATTCAATTTCAGAGTCACTGTCTGCCATGTTGAAGTTAGGTTAATTTGTATGTTAAGGCGGTTTCACTGTTCACGTTTATTTATTTATTTATTTTTCTGTTACAATTTTTTTCTATTTTTTTTTCTATTTTGTTTCTCTTTTGCTATTTTTTTTTTATTTATTTATTTTTGTTTTTTAGAGCTTCTGTTTTTCTTTTCTTATTTGTTCATTTTCCCATAATATGAATAAATTTTATAACATGTGTGTGCTGTTTTTGCAACCTGCTTAGTTTTCTTGTTCCTTCATTGTTCGTATTATTTAATTATAGTTAAGCAGTTTATACCCCATATAGAGCAGATTAGGCTAAGCTTCCTATTAAATTATAGTCCTTAATGTCCCGGTTAATTGTCATGTCTGGTACTGTTCGTAAATGCGAAGTCCCGGCAGTGGGTTCGTATCACTGGATGCGTTTTTATATTAACACATCCCACTTCTTCGACACCAAATGTAAGACTTATCAGTCTCAGTCCGAGCGGTTAATCAGTCTGCTGTATGCCCTAACTGTCCATGGCAGGTCCTTAATAATAGAAATGCAATGTCTTAATAAATTAAAACAACTTTATTGCTATAACGGCCTAAATTCTATTTGTTTAACCTCTTTCCTTAATCTCTTCTGATTATTATTATATATTCATTGTTATTATTACTATTATCTTTCATAGCAGTAGTAGTACACATAGAAGTAGCTGTAGTAGTAGTGTAGCAATAGTTGCAATAGCAGTAGTTGCTTTAGTAGTAGCTCTACTAAGGATTAAATGCATGTTGTTCCCGAGTCTGCGTTTCTATGGTTTCTGACTGGATGGCTTTTTGACAGTCAAATACAGAAAGCAATAATTACATAGTCACTATAATGCCCAAATGCCGTTTCCGAAAGTAGGCAGACTCGTTTCCGTAAATAGGTAGACTCGTCAGAATTCTTGTTTACGTTTTGGAAAAGCTTTTCGAAACGCATGAGCGAGCTCATATATATACTATCTGCCAGCCAATCAGAATGCCGGAAAATGTATAGAAATTTCCACTAGCCAATCAACACTTGGATAGACTGATAGAAATTTCTGTCAGAATACAAACAAGATGGCGGAATTCTATCCACTACTTAGTTGTTACCTAAGTTTTAGACAATTCTACATGGAATACATATTCTATCTGGATACGCGAATGATTCTTAGGCAGTTTAGAAACTGGATAGAATACGCAGGCCATGCAAAATGGACCGAAACGAAAGCTTATTGGAGGTAGGTAAAATCTACCAGTGGATAGATTTTCTATCCATTTTCAAAACATGGCGCCGTATGAACTTATTGTGACGAAACCTTAAATAGCAAACACAAATGTCTTTCCGAACTATCTTTGATACCGGCGGAAAGCCAAGAACAATTTCTTACAGGAGGTAGGAACTGGAAAGTCCAGAAATGTAAATTTGGTTTGGAATTACGACAAAATCTTTTCGAAGAACGCTGGCCGACAAGCGTAAGAATTCAAAACAAACTAGTTCCTGCAATAAAATTTCCGAATTCATTTGTAAAGCGACAGACAACAATAAATGGCTCCATTTATTGCATAATAAATGGCTCCATTTATTGCATAAATCGTATGACTACGCTAGATAGTTTTGAGATTTTCGTAACTCAACTTTAATTCACATCGCCAAGGATGTTTACAGAAGGAAAGACACTTGTGTTCATACGTAACTAGATTTCGACACTTCCGTGTTTGACAGATTAAAACAGTAATAGCAACTGGTATTACACTTATATAGGGAAAATCTTCTTCTGTGAAACAACAAGGCCCAGGTCTTTAATATTTGGTGTGAAGCTTTACCTGGTGGACCTCTACTAAGATTGTTCAAATTATAGCCTTTGGGCCAAAAATGCCCCCGCCCCGGGGGCCTTTGGTTTTACATAGGCTTATACAGGGAAAATCTTTAAAAATCTTCTTCTCTGAAACCGCAAGGCCCAGATCTTTAATATTTGGTGTGAAGCTTCATCTAGTGGACCTCTACCAAGATTATTCAAATTATAGCCCTGGGGGCCAAAATGCCCCAGCCTGGAGGCCTTTCGTTTTACATAGGCTTATATATAGGGAAAATCATTAAAAAATCTTCTTCTCTGAAACCACAATGCCCAGGTCTTTAATATTTGGTGTGAAGCTTTACCTGGTGGACCTCTTCTAAGATTGTTCAAATTATAGCCTTGGGGCCAAAAATGCCCCCGCCCCGGGGGCCTTTGGTTTTACATAGGCTTATACAGAAAAATCTTTAAAAATCTTCTTCTCTGAAACCGCAAGGCCCAGATCTTTGATATTTGGTGCGAAGCTTCATCTAGTGGACCTCTACCAAGATTGTTCAAATTATAGCCCTGGGGGCCAAAATGCCCCAGCCTGGAGGCCTTTCGTTTTACATAGGCTTATATATAGGGAAAATCATTAAAAAATCTTCTTCTCTGAAACCACAATGCCCAGGTCTTTAATATTTGGTGTGAAGCTTTACCTGGTGGACCTCTTCTAAGATTGTTCAAATTATAGCCTTGGGGCCAAAAATGCCCCCGCCCCGGGGGCCTTTGGTTTTACATAGGCTTATACAGAAAAATCTTTAAAAATCTTCTTCTCTGAAACCGCAAGGCCCAGATCTTTGATATTTGGTGCGAAGCTTCATCTAGTGGACCTCTTTCAAGGTTGTACAAATTATAGCCCTTGGGCCAAAAATGCTCCCACCCTGGGACCCTTTTGGTTTTTCATAGGCTTATATAGGGAAAACCTTTAAAAGTCTTCTTCTCTGAAACCACAAGGCCCAGATCTTTGATATTTGGTATGAAGCTTCACCTAGTGAACCTCTTTCAAGATTGTTCAAATTATAGCCCTGGGGCCAAAAATGCCCCCACCCTGGAACCCTTTTGGTTTTTCATAGGCTTTTTTAGAGAAAACCTTTAAAAATCTTCGTCCTTGAAACCACAAGGCCCAAGTCTTTGATATTTGGTGTGAAGCTTCATCTTGTGGACCTCTTTCAAGATTGTTCAAATTATAGCCCTTGGGCCTAGAATGTACTAGAGACACTAATTCTCAGGTGAGTGATTCAGGGCCCTCTGGGCCCTCTTGTTCTTATTTCTGACAGTAAGTCTTGACATACCTGTTTGATCATTCGCCTGAAGTGTTGAACCGTTTTATTTCCCCAGATAAATGAGGGAAAAAATTGTTGATTGCTCAGGAGTTTCCTGTAGTGTTTAAAAGTATAAATAGAACAAAAACTGTTCAATTTATAACTGCAGTGAGTAATGCACTGTTATACAAGTTCTATAGATACATGTATACTTGTAAGATGATAACTTTCAAGACTTCTAACACTGTTTGGATGTAAAATAATTATGCTGGGTTGACGACACATTTTTATATAAAAAATAAACTAATTGAGACATGACCTGAGAAAACCCATTTTATGGCATTTGAAAGAAAGGTGCAAATCTGTCTGTGCAATCATGCAATCTAATCATCACCTTCATGTTTACTGTGTTGATAGTGCAATACCTCTACCACAATTCCTAAGTGTTAAGACTGACAGTCCGAAGCAAACAGTGCAGACCCAGATCAGACTGCTCCTTCAGGGTCTACACCATTTGCCATTCCATCTCCACTTTTTGCATTCCTTAAGCTTGCTGAATCACAAAACAAACTTGTTGAATTTTTAGGAGAATTACATCGTCTTCAAGGTGTCTGAATTTTTAGTATTTTTAGCTCACCTGTCACGTAGTGACAAGGTGGGCTTTTGTGATCACTTTTCGTCCGTCGTCCGTCGTCAGTGCGTGCGTGTGTGCGTGCGTGTGTGTGTGTGTGCGTAAACTTTTTCTTCAAATGACATCTCCTCCTAAACCACTGATCAGATTTTGACCAAACTTCACAGCAATGATCCTTATGTGGTCCCCTTTCAAAATTGTTCAAATGGTTCCAGTCCATTGCACATCTGGGTCACAGGAGCTAAAAATAGATTTTTTTACTGAAAATCTTTAAAAATCTTCTTCTCTGAAACCGCAAGGCCCAGGTCTTTGATATTTGGTATGAAGCTTCAGCTAGTGGACCACTACCAAGATTGTTCAAATTATAGCCCTGGGGCCAAAATTGCCCTCGCCCCGGGGGCCTTTGGTTTTACATAGGCTTATATAGGGAAAATCTTTAAAAATCTTCTTCTCTGAAACCGCAAGGCCCAAGTCTTTGATATTTGGTATGAAGCTTCATCTAGTGGACCTCTATCAAAATTGTTCAAATTATAGCCCTGGGGCCAAAAATGCCCCTGCCCCGAGGGCCTTTGGTTTTACATGGGCTTATATAAGGAAAATCTTTAAAAATCTTCTTCTCTGAAACCACAAGGCCCAGGTCTTTGATATTTGGTATGAAGCTTCATCTAGTGGACCTCTACCAAGATTGTTCAAATTTTAGCCCTGGGGCCAAAAATGGCCCCGCCCCGGGGGTCTTTGGTTTTACATTGGCTTATATAGGGAAAATCTTTAAAAATCTTCTTCTCTGAAACCGCAAGGCCCAAGTCTTTGATATTTGGTGTGAAGCTTCATCTAGTGGACCTCTATCAAGATTGTTCAAATTATAACCCTAGGGCCAAAAATGCCCCCGCCCCGGGGCCCTTTGGTTTTACATAGGCTTATATAGGGAAAATATTTAAAAAATCTTCTTCTCTGAAACCACAAGGCCCAGGTCTTTGATATTTGGTATGAAGCTTTATCTAGTGGACCTCTACCAAGATTGTTCAAATTATAGCCCTGGGGCCAAAAATGGCCCCGCCCCGGGGGTCTTTGGTTTTACATAGGCTTATATAGGGAAAATCTTTAAAAATCTTCTTCTCTGAAACCGCAAGGCCCAAGTCTTTGATATTTGGTGTGAAGCTTCATCTGATGGACCTCTATCAAGATTGTTCAAATTATAGCCCTAGGGCCAAAAATGCCCCCGCCCTGGGGCCCTTTGGTTTTACATAGGCTTATATAGGGAAAATATTTAAAAAATCTTCTTCTCTGAAACCACAAGGCCCAGGTCTTTGATATTTGGTATGAAGCTTCATCTAGTGGACCTCTACCAAGATTGTTCAAATTATAGCCCTGGGGCCAAAAATGCCCCTGCCCCGGGGCCTTTGGTTTTACATAGGCTTATATAGGGAAAATCTTTAAAAATCTTCTTCTCTGAAACTGCAAGGCCCAAGTCTTTGTTATTTGGTGTAATGCTTCATCTAGTGGACCTCTATGAAGATTGGTCAAATTATAGCCCTGGGGCCAAAAATGCCCCTTCCCCGAGGGCATTTGGTTTTACATAGGCTTATATAGGGAAAATCTTTAAAAATCTTCTTCTCTGAAACCACAACGCCCAGGTCTTTGATATTTGGTATGAAGCTTCATCTAGTGGACCTCTACCAAGATTGTCCAAATTAAAGCCCTGGGGCCAAAAATGTCCCCACCCCATGGGGCCTTTGGTTTTACATAGGCTTATATAGGGAAAATCTTTAAAAATCTTCTTCTCTGAAACCACAAAGCCCAGGTCTTTGATATTTTGTATGAAGCTTCTTCTAGTGGACCTCTACCAAGATTGTTCAAATTATAGCCCTAGGGCAAAAAATGGTCCCGCCCCGGGGGTCTTTGGTTTTACATAGGCTAATGTAGGGAAAATCTTTAAAAATCTTCTTCTCTGAAACCACAAGGCTCAAGTCTTTGATATTTGGTATGAAGCTTCATCTAGTGGACCTCTATCAAGATTGTTCAAATTGTAGTCCTAGGGCCAAAAATGCCCCCACCCCGTGGCCCTTTGGTTTTACATAGACTTATATAGGGAAAATCTTTAAAAATCTTCTTCTATGAAACCCCAAGGTCCAGGTCTTCAATATTTACTAGGAAGCTACATCCAGCAGAATTCTACCAAGAGTGTTCAAATTTTTAGCCCTGGAGCCATAATTTGCCATGCCCCCAGGCCCACATGATTTACATAGACTTACTAACCCTTTTATAGAACATATTACATAGGGAAACCTATAAAATCTTTTTCCCCGACTACCTAGGCCTAGGTGTTTGATTTGAGGCTTCATCTGATGGACATCTACTAAGATTGTTCAGATTATAGCCCTAATGGGAAGAAACTGGTCCTGCCCTGGGGCCCACATGTTTTACATAGACTTCTGTTAGAAATACCTTTAAAATTCTTCTTAGAAATCACAGGGCTCAGGTCTTTGATATTTGGTGTGAAGCTTCATCTTGTGGACCTCTACCAAGGTTGTTCAAATTAAAGCCCAGGGGCTAAAATGGTCCTGCCTGAGGCCCACTTGTTACACTATGGATCAGGTGAGCGAACCCAGGGCCCTCTGGGCCCTCTTGTTTATGGTAGTTTCCATTACACAAACAAGCCTATACAAATACATTGCCACCTTTATCGCCAAAAAAAATGAAAATTTTATGATGAAAAATTGTGATATTTTTCTTATTTCTGCTCCGTATATAGATTGTGGGCACTCGTTAGAACCACCTCATCGAGGTGGTTCTAACAAGTACCCACAATCTATATTTTAGAGCAGAAATAAGAAAAATAAGGTATACCTCCGGAAACCCCAGTTTTTGTTGCACCTGCTATTAGCATGGCCCGATATAGGCACCCGGTTTTCTGTCCGTTTGTCAAGGCGTCAACATTTGCGACCACCCTAGCATTCACCCTAAGGTTCAAGTTAATTTCTCAAGAACTATAAGAGCTTCATTAATGATACTTGGTACACACTTGTATCTGGGGATGGCAACTTAAATGCAAGCATCCATATTAGACCTTGACCTACATTTTATGGTTCACTGACTTTGTAAAATATTGCTACCACCCTAGCCTTCACCCTTAGGTTCAAGTTTATTTCTCAAGAACTATAAGAGCTTCATTAATGATACTTGGTACAAACTTGTATCTGGAGATGGAAACTTAAATGCAAGCATCCCTATTTGACCTTGACCTACATTTTATGGTTCACTGACTTTGTAAAATATTGCGACCACCCTAGCGTTCACCCTGATGGTCAAGGTTATTTCTCAAGAACTATAAGAGCTCCATTTATGATATTTGGTACAAACTTGAATCTGTGGATTGCAACTTAAATGCAAGCATCCATATTTGCCCTTGACCTAAATTTCATGGTTCACTGACTTTGTAAATTATTGCAACCACCCTAGCGTTCACCCAAATGTTCAAGTTAATTTCTCAAGAACTATAAGAGCTTCATTAATGATACTTGGTACAAACTTGTATCTGGAGATGGAAACTTAAATGCAAGCATCCAAATTTGACCTTGACCTACATTTTATGGATCACTGACCTTGTAAAATATTGCTACCATCCAAGCGTTCACCCTTATGGTTAAGTTCATTTCTCAAGAATTATTACAGCTTAATTAATGATACTTAGTATAAGCTTGCATTTAAGAATGGCAACTTTTATGCAAGCATCTATGTTTGACCTTGGCCTAGATATCATGGTTCACTGACTTTGCGCCCCCACAGGCGCGACATAGCCTTCGGTGGAATTCTTGTACTATATAAAAGTGGGGTTCAAGGGGGTCTAAATTATATGGGCGTGTTTTCGTGATGTATGTCTAAATATCAAGACAGTTGCTAGTCTGTGTACTTGAGCAGGTCATTTTTGTCATGTGTGCTTTTAGCATGGCGCGATATAGGAGTCCAAATTTCTATCCCTTCATCAAACAGTCAATATTTGCTACCACCCTAGCATTTCACACCAAATGGATGAGGCGATTCTAATGAGTAAACACATATTTGTTTAGTTTATAGAAGATTGAAAATATTCCCAGAGATCATCTCCAGTATGCCTGTTTACCTGGCAATATAAAGAACCTTCAGTGACTCAAACTACCTCTGTTTCAAACAACATTTCATGGTCCCGAAAGTGTTGAAGCCATTGAATTTTGACTAAACTATGTTATCCTCGGCAGGTCCATTCCGGATGAGGAAGAAGATGATTAAGAATGACATGTTTTACATCCACTATCCTTATAGACCAGATATGGACAATAGTGTGAGTAGGAAATTATGCCTCTTACAGTTTTAACCCTTTAGATGCCAATCACAACAATTGCCGTCTGTTGTTACTTAAAAAGTCATTGTTAAAAACACCGTGGACCCAAATCAGACTGCTCCTATAGGAGCAGTCTAATCAGGGTCCTAACTGTTTGCCTGTATGCATAAATATTTTTAAAGATGTAACAGACAACATAAAGAGACAAACATTTTCAGTTGTTCTTTTTCTTGGCATTTTACTGGATGATTTGCTCTTGAAACATAAAGGTTTGAATCACAATAGGGATGATATGTGTTTTTGCGAAAAGTAAAACCTGGACAAACTCATTATTGGTAAATGGATTTATTGTGAACTTTTGTATACTGTAGGGAATACAAAACGTAGGAAATGTTTGATGTTACATGCACTTGTTTTTCTGTTTCAGCAGGGCTTGGCATTTACTATTAAAGAGCCCAACACACCCAAAGCAGATGGCATTTTCTAACATGTTTTGTAATTTTTGAGGAACAAAAGCTTTGACATTTCATGTGAATTGTCTGCTAGAAGATAAGTCACTTGCAATCCCAAGCCCATTTTTCTGTCAAAACTGCTAATAGACGTTAATCAGAGTAGCATCTGTGTCAGTTTTATTTGAAAATTCAATAAAATCCCTATGTTGAGACTATCTTTGGGACTATTCAAAAGTGGTCTTTGAACAGTCCGAAAGGTGGTCCATTACAAGAGAATATTGGGTGTAGAAATCACAAAGAAATAATACTTTTAACCATCTAAATATACTTCTAACAGGAGAATTAGTCTTATTTTTAGCTGGCTGTAATAGCAGAATTTCACTATAAGGGTTAAAGAGTTAATTTAAATGCATTTTCATGCGAATGTCTGTGGCTGAAAAACTCCAGTTTTATACATGAACATTGATCCCGACCTGACGGAGAATATTGTAAGACAATCCCAAATCGGGTGTTTTTTCTGCCGTTGTGTCAACTTCCAGTATACATTGTCTTGTTTTTTTATTGTTGACACGTTACCATGCGACGAAAAGGCAGACATATGTGTCGTCAGTGAGCTAGTAAATGTATTGTCAATTCATGTTTTCCAGAGGACACTGCAAGAATACTGGCCAGGATAGTTCATTCAGATGGGTGTCCAGCTGGTGATCATGAGATCACTGGTTTGATACCTGCTGGGTCTGCAACATTCTTTCATGGCGGTTGGTCATGAAATCTTTTCCTTGGTCATTCTCTCACTTCTGCTGGTTCAAGAAAGGCAGTGGTCAGTTTCTGGGGAAAGAATATGCACTGTACTGTTGAACCACTCATGTATAAGCCTGCCCAGGAAAAGTGTGGTTAAGTAAACAGACTGGCTGAATATGATCTAAATGGTGTTAACTGGGCTGTGAAATTGCAATACAAGCAAAATAGCAAGAACAGTTGGAAGTATTGTTTCCTCATACAAGGTATGTGAATGTGACAATTAACAGCCACTTGTGTATAATGTCAAATAAACAAGTCCATGTAAACAACACCCCTCTACACACCAATTGATATAGAGAAAACTGGGGTTTACGGGGGTAAACATTACGTTTCTTACTTCTGCTCCAAGACAAGGGTGTGGGTACTAGATAGAACCACCTCAATGTGGCGGTTCTAACGAGCACCCACAACCTATGTTTGCAGTATAAATAAGAAAAATATCATGGATTTTTGTCCGAAAAGTAGCCTTTCTGAAGATGAGAAAAAATGCACTATGAAAAAATTACACTGTGAAAAAATGCACAATGTCACACGGGTGTGTTATCGTAGTGTTATGATAGTGAAATTTTTGCAGCCATTGAAGTACAAGATAGCCATCAGTCATGACAGTAAGGAATATTATGAGCAGTATAGATCACAGACACTGTTTGGTGAGGATGTATTACCAATTAAACTGGGTATGGAAGAGATGCCTGCTATTGATTCTGAGTCAGAAGATAGGTCTCCAGAAGGTACGGAATTTTTCGCTACAAAATGTTGATGAAAACAAGTGTGTTTCTAGTTGAAAAAAAAAAATTGAAAATCTTAGTTCACATAAGTGCCTTAGGTTATTCTTATCTTGAAATCCATAAACAAGATGTAGGACAGCACAGACCCTGATCAGATGGCATGTAATGCAACATTTGATCAGGGTCTATACTGTTTGCTAACAGGATTTTCTGTAAAAAAAAATAGAAGGAAAAAAAAAAAGAATAACAGACCCAACATTTCTTGAATGACAAATGGACACGTCCAACATTTAACAGTGGAAGAGTCAACCAATACACAATTTTTAAAATTGTAACAAGGAAATTAAATTTAGAATATGTTTTGGACCAAAGCTGTTCAAAGCAAGGCTTAACAAACTAGTTAGCCATCAAAATGTTAACTGTCCTGTATATCTATGTACAGTATATTGCTACTTTTGCTGAAAAAAAAAAAAACAACAACAAAAAACAAACACAAAAAACATGAATTGCAGTGCAAAAGCTACTCACATTTTTTTCAGCAAACATTTTAGTGTATTTATCATGTTAAACATTTAAAGTTTTGATTATATTAATGACTTTGTTAGCTGTGAACATCTGGACCGTGGTTGCTTGGTTATTTAAACAACTTTGCTAGCATACCTGTGATAATTTTATGTTGACCATGAGGGAGATTTGCCTCTCAGATGAGGGAGATTGAGGTCCCAATGAGGGAGACTTTCTGACAGCATGTTTAAGTGTTTTTTTCTTGTCATTCTTTGTGGTTTAGATGTACAAAGGAACTGGAACTACTTAATTAAAATGATAGGAACATATTTTGTCAAGTTTAATCTCAAAATAGCAAGTTGTAGGTTATTTACAAACATTGCTGTAACCACAAGTCCATTGAAGTGATTTCAAGTTGTAGGCTTTTGTCAGAATCACCTGATTGTTGAAAGTACCCGCAACATGCTTTAGTGTAGAAATACTTGATTAGAAAAAATATCCTAAAATGTTTCCAGTCCACCTCTTTATCCAGTGCTGGGTTTTACTTATACTGAACAGACCCAAAGCACAAAGTTCTCTTCAATGATAAGCATTACTTCTAGCACTATTTACCCTCCTTCATATAGTCTGTGCAGGCAACTTTTGTGGCCTTTCTAAGAACACCCTGTTCATAAATACATGTATAGGTAAAGCAGTCCATGCATAAATTAATAAAAAAATTCTGAGTCTTTATTTGTTTAAAATGTAAATTTGATTACATCCTAACCTTGATATAATGATGCCCTGGATCGCACATCTGATCCACACTGAAGAAATGAAATGGCAGGTAATATAGTATGGTGCCTTGTCAGAAGGAGCATCATACCGAACTTTTTCCTTCATAGGCGGCGATCGGAATAAGTCGTGAATTTCCGTTAAAACCTATCTGGGCGAGATTTTCGAGTTATCTCCCTGTACACCACTGGGATCAAGGTACAGAATAGCCAATATTTTTTTCTTTAGTCGCTGACCTCAGGGAATCAGTAATCATATGTCTGCAGATATGACACTTTGATCTGCCTGTAGGTATTCAAAGGAGCGCTAGTGCTCAAATTAAGGCTATCTACATGTGAAACAGAACTTCTTGAAGTAACAACCATGCCTTTTCATTTCGAGCCATCTAGTATTAACGAACATATTTAACATATTGAAGAGTTACATTATGTAGAATTGCTTAATAAAAAAAAAATAAAATAAAATAATAATTATCAATATTATTATTATAAGTAGTAGTAGTAGTAGTAGTAGTAGTAGTAGTGTTTTTTTATTATTATTTATTTATTTATTTTATTTTTTTTTTGACATGTAGAATATTGGGTCTATATCTCTTGTCCAGTGATTTTAAATAAGGATTAAGGTCAAATATGATACGTGAAATCTCTTGACTCCGATCTTTTTATGCATTTATTTTATCTATTTATTTAAATAAATAACGCCATGAAAAATATTGTTAGCCAATCACGAACACACGCCTATAAGACTCGATCAAGATGAACTCAGATTTTGTTTGTTTGTTTGATTTGAGGTTTAACGTCCCCGTCAACACGGTAAAGGTCATTTTGGAGACGTTGCTTACAATTTTGTGGGACTTTTACCCGACATTGAGATGAATTGAAATCTCAAGCCCTGTCGCCAAATGAAACCAATAGGGTTTATTAGCATCCGCCTACCGCGGTTCCTGGACATGCAGGCTTAGATCCTCTAAGCGGTTTACCAGTACTATTGTGCGGGCCGGATTCAGTTCTGCGTGGAAGCATCATGCAGCCCATATATTTCTTCAAGCCCCTATGGGCGGGAGCCCAGATGAACTCAGATGAGAAAGTTCTTACATTAAAACCAATTTTGTTCCATGACGAAAACACGCCAATACATATACATTGTAAATTTTACTACCAAAAATGAAAATTTTCAGATGATAAAAAAATGATATTTTTCTTTTTTCTGCTCAAGACATAGATTGTGGATACTCGTTAGAACCGCCTCGGCGAGGCGGTTCTAACGACTACCCACAATTTATGTTTTTAAGAAGAAATAAAAAGATAATGTATACCCCTGCAAACCCAAGTTTTACTATATGAAAGTTGGGTTATAGGGGGTCAAATTTTCGTGATGGTCTGCCGCAGTCATAATTGACACCTTAAGAGTTAACATTACACCGATATACAGTATATTGTATAAGATATTTCCTGAATAATTAAAAGGACGCCATAAAAAGTAACTTATAGGTAAACGCATTTTGAAAAATGTTGTCTTCCCAAGTCATGATTGACACCTTAAGAGTTAACACTACAGCGATATACAGTATATTGTATAAGATATTCCCTGAATAATTGAAAGGACGCCATAAAAGTTACATAATATGTAAACACAGATAAGCCTACTTATTTATTTATGTATTTATTTATTTATTATAAAGTGCATTTCACTCATATTTGAATCGGCTGTAATGTTTGTCCTAAACAATTTTAACACAATTTCGAAAAATGTTTTTTGTCGAGCTATGGTTGACACTTTAAGAATTCAAGAAAGATCTAAAAAGTGCCTTAAAAGTCGGTCACAGAAGGTGATTACAGATACGGCATATTTATTTATTTATTAAAATGAGGCATGCAATTAATATGTGAATGGGCTGCAATAGTTTTATGATCACATCACAAAAACACCCCATATTACCCACTTTTATGTAGTAAAATATGGATCATTATTTTTCTTATTTCTGCTAAAACATGTATTGTTGTTTGTCGTAAGAACCGCCTCGCTGAGGTGGAACTAACGATTCCATCAATTTATGTTTCCATTAGAAATACGAAAAGTAGCATTTTTTTTATCTGAATACTTTCATTTTTTGGTGGTAAAATTTTCAATATTTTTAATAGACGTGTTTTCGAAATTTATCAACTCAAAACCTGGAAAATGTCATCTGCACTAGTTATGATTTACACTTTAAGAGTTAATAAAACTGTACATAAATCAAGACACCACAAAAATTGTCTATCAAATCAATCACAAAAAGTGAACAATGATGAGACTGTTACTTTATTTATTTATTTTTTATGTTTTTTATTTATTTATTTCATTTAATTAATCAAATTGTTATCTTCAATATTATGATTGGCACTTTAAGGGTTACCCATGATTGACACTTTAAAGAGTAACACATAGTGGGGGACGACAGGCACGCGCCAACTCATTGTTAAATTAAAGCACGTTTGTTAACTTCGTCATCACGATAACACACCTATATAATTCTGACCCACGTGTACCCCACTTTTATATCGTACAACTGGGGTTTATAGGGGTATACATTATTTATTTGACTGTTACTCTAAAACCTCAAATCAGTTGCAGTGAAGATAAATAAGTTTTATACAGTAAAACTGGGATTTACAGTAGTATACATTATTTTTTCTTATTTTTGATCAAAACAAAGATTGTGGATACACGTTAGAATTGCCTCACCGAGGCGGCTCTGGCGAGTTCCTATAATGTATTTTTGGAACAGATGTATGAAAAATAGCAGACTTTTCTATCTAAACATTTTCATTTTTTTTTTTTTTTGTGTGTGGTAAAATTTGTCAGTATAGGCGTGATTTCGTAATGTGAATTTAGACAATTCCATTTTTATTGACGATGGTTTAGTCAAAGTCATCAACCGAATGGCAAACAGTGTAGATCTGGAGAAAAGACGGCTCATCCTGAGCAGTCGCACCATGCTCTACACTGTTTGCAAAGTAACTGTGCGGACAGACAGAGTTGAAACTCATTAACAGAATAGAAAACAGTGTTTTGTTCTGCACAAAACATAGATTGTTGGTGCTCGTTTGAACCCCCTCGATGAGGCAAATGTGCACTGTACTGGTTAACCGCTTACGTATAAGCTTGCTCAGGAAAAGTGTGGACAGGTAAACTGACCGGCTCAAAACTGACCTAAATAATGTTGATTGGGCCGTTAAACTCCAATACATACTAACAAACAAAATCAATCACTGGCTTCAGACTGCCAATTAACTTTTCTTGGTGGTTTTAATCGCCATTTAATCGCCATTTCACAGTTAATGATTTCGACAATTTTTGTCCTTTTTGACAAATTTGCCGCCCATACATAATGAATGAAAACATAAATGTAACAAAACTGAGACAAAATAAAATAAAGAAATCCGAGAAATATAACCACTGTATCAAGTACATTATCCGCATGTTGTTTATTACTAGTAATTACAAAATTAATACAAAAAAGCTTTACAGGTTTGATACGATTTCTGGTACATATAATGTGGACTTAGCGATTTTCGCATCATGAACTGCAGTACTGAAAAACAGCTTATAAACGATTTTTAAGCTCTCGGGGAAGCAATTTATCATTTTTCAGTAGAAAAAAACTTTATATCATCGTAAACTTTGAACAACAGTCTAACAGTATATAACAGTGACTTAATTCCAAACAAATCATTTCTATTTAATATTGGCAACCAAACATGGAAATCTGAACGTTTTTTTTTAAAATACATTGCCGTCTATGGAGCATATAGGCATGACATTAAATTGCAGATGGAAGCAATAAGAATTAATTATTAATCACTTTGAAAAGCACCAAATAAAAACTGAATAATTTTCTTACATGAGGATAACAGTGACTTTTTTCTAGTGTTAAGGATAAATAAGATACGAGGAGTTAAGATTTTTTTCCTTCATAATTTTAATATAAAAAACCTTCAAAATATACAGGTAACTTTAACTGCCGATTTCCTACGGAAATCGATATTCAACTCGGTAATTTCCGGCGAATGAAGGAAAAAGTTCAACATGATATGCCAAATATGAAGGATCAATCTCAAATGGGCCAAAAGTTACGATAAAGTAGGTTAAGGTCAAACTTTTTGTATGAGTGGGAAGCCCTCTCACAAGGAATATACATGCCAAATATGAAGGCTCTATCTCAAATGGTTCAAAAGTTATGATTAAGTAGGTCACAGGTCAAGATCAAAATTTTTTGCATGAGTGGCAAGACATTGTCACAATGAACCTACATGCAAATTATGAAGGCTCTATGTTAAATGGTTCAAAAGTTATGACAAAAATGGTCAAAGGTGAAGGTCAAAGGTCAAAAATTTTGTATGTGTGGGAAGCCCTTGTCACAAGGAGCCTACATGCCAAATATGAAGGCTCTATCTCAAATGGCTCAAAAGTTATGGTGAAGTAGGTCAAGGTCACAGGTAAAATTGTGTGTATGGGTGGGAGGCCCTGGTCAGAAGGAACATACATGCCAAATATGAAGGCTCTATCCCGAATATTTCAAGAGTTATGATTAAGTAGGTCAAAGGTCAAGGTTACAGGTCAAAATTATTGTATGGGTGGGAAGTCCTTGTCACACAGAACAAACATTCCAAATTTGAAGGCACTATCTCAAATGGTTCAAAAGTGATGATAAAGAAGGCCACATGTCAAGGTTACATGTTATTTTTATATGAGTGGAAGTCCTTGTCACAATGAACCTACATGCCAAATATGAAGGCTCTATCTTAAACGGATCAACAGTTATGACAAAATAACCTAATGATCTACTTTTTGATTTTTAAACTTGATCAAGATATTGTCAAGATGATCATTCTGAGCAAGTTTGATGATAATCTGACTAAAATTGTGCCCTCTAGTGTGTTCAGAACGTTTTTCTATGATTTGACCTACTGACCTACTTTTTGACCGGACATGACCCATATTCAGACTTTACCGAGATATTGTCAAGAAGATCATCTGAGCAATTTGATGATGATCGGACCAAAACTGTAGCTTCTAGTTTGTTCACAAGGTTTATTAATGATTTGACCTACTGACCTACTTTTTGCCAAACTTGACTTAGATATTGTCAAGATGAGTTTTCTTAGCATGTTTGAAGAAAATCAGATAAAATATGTGGCCTCTAGTGTGCTGACAAGGTTTTTCTTCAGTTTGACCTACTGGCCTACTTTTTGACCCAACATGATCCATATTCAAACTTGACTGAGATATTGTCAAGATGATTATTCAGATCAATGATGATTGGACCAAAACTGTGGCCTTTAGTGTGTTCACAAGGTTTTTCAATGATTTGACCTACTGACCTATATTTTGACCCAACATGACCCATTTTCGAAATTTTCTTAGATATTGTCAAGATGGCCATTCTTAGCAAGTCTGATGATTTAAGACTGAAACTGTGGCCTCTAGTGTGTTCACAAGGTTTTTCTATGATTTGACCTACTGATATACTTTTGACCCAACACGACCCATATTCAAACATGACAGAGATATTGTCAAGATGAACATTCTGAGATAAATTCACGATGGCTGGTCCAAAACTGTGGCCTCTAGTGTGTTCACAAGGTTTCTCTATGATTAGACCTACTAACCTACTTTTTGACCCGACATGACCCATATTCGAACTTGACCGAGATATTGTCAAGACGATAATTCTGAGCAAGTTTAATGATGATCAGACCAAATACTGCGGTCTCTAGTATGTTCACAAGGTTTTTCTATGATTTGACATACTGACCTACTTTTTTACCCCACATGACCAACATTCGAACTTGACCGAGATATTGTCATGGTGATCATTCTGACCAAGTTTTAAGACGATTGACCCAAAACTGTGACCTCTGTTGTGTTCAAAAGAAAAAGTTTACGCACGGACAACGCACGACGGACGACAACGCCGGACATCTCACAGTCACAAAAGCTCACCATGACCTTAGGTCAGGTGAGCTAATAAATGCACACTAATTATACATTTCACTCACATGAAGTTCCCGGTCACAAATCTTTTTAAATACAGTACTTGTAAATAGCTTACTCAAGGGGAGCAATTTCCAAATAAGAAAATCTGCTGTTGATTTCATGACTTTTAGTAATTACTCGTTATTGATTGGTAAAACATAACTATTTTCCACTTTCAAAATCAAAATTTCTAACTTTACATAAAATATGCAAACAAAAGACATACGGGAGAGTGATATAAAAGGAACAAACAGTGATAAAAAATGGGAAAATAAACGCACAATTTCAATTGAAATCTAAGCTAAATATAAGTAAAATAGAACTGCTACTGTCTCCATACAAAACAACAGAGTATCTGTACTAGTGAGTGCAGATGCACCTCTCTTGTAAGAGATAACGGTAAATAAATTACGTCAGCTTATGCAATCTTTACTGGCTGGATCATGTTTATTCTGTGCAGTCAGCTGAGACAGAAGAAAGGATTATCGGCTTTCAGAAGTTGATGTTTACCGTTAGGTGACCAATATAGTCTCCTGCTTATTTGTTAATAGCCTTCAGCAGTAAAAATTTTAAGTCTGTAACCGCTTACCGCAAATGGTAGCTCTGGAAAAAATCGGGGACAGGAAAATTGCAAATGCGGGAGAGCGGGAGGTATGCTTCAAATGCGGGAGCCTCCCGCATGATCCGGGAGATATCACAGGTATGTGCTAGATTGATTTTCTTCTCAAAAGTGATATTAGGAATATTTAACCTCTTACAAATGATTGCAGTGTAATACCTAAAGGTAATTGACAGCTGAAGAAATGCAATAAAAAGTTATGAATAGTGCAAGCAAACATTAATTACATAGATGAAGAAAGTGAAGAGTTCAGTATAGAAGATACAGTCGAACTTCCGTGGTTGAACACCTTTGGGACCTCGAAAATCTGTTCGAGACAGGGATAGTTTGAGCCACGGAGGGTTACTGCCAGGAGGCATAACGGGATACTTCCGGACATCTTTTCCGTGTTCTATTATGAAAATGTATGCTGTGTGTACTCATTAGAATCGCCTCATAATGAGTACATACAGCATACATTTGCAAGATAAAAGACGAAAATCTCATAAATTATCCCCATATTTCTTATTGAGAGGATTTCCCTAGGGACTCAAGAACATGTTCGACTCAGCCATGGTAAACAAGCCATCGGTGTTCGAGCCATCGAAGTTCTACTGTTTATCACAAATCAAAAAGAGCTGATTAAATTCTTTTTTATATACAGATATTATGAAAATACCGAAGTTATTGCCAAAGAAGTTGACCAAGCCTCCATCAGATAACAACGAAGACGAAGATGACCCTGACATGGAGAAAGCAGACGGCACAGAATCACAGGAACCAGCAGAGACCCAGTCTGAGAATCAGCAGGAAACTGTGCAGAAGAGAGCAGATAACCAGGCTATACTGAGGTTGCTAGGGGAGGGAGAAAAGGTTGGTGAAATCCTTTCGGCTTAGCATCAGTTTGAGCTTTGATATTAACATTATATAATTGTATTGGATAGTTTAATGTCTATCTGTCTGCTTTTGGTGTACCTCCTGAATGGATGGATGGATTCTTACCAATTCTGCATGGTTACATCACTAGAATGGAGGAAAACAGTGAATAGATTTTGATTGCCTGGACAATGGCATATTCTCAAGGTCACAGGCTGTCAAAAACTGTCAAATTTGGATATGCTTGGCTGCATCCTGTCTCCTGAACAAATTTATAAATTGTGGTCAAACTTGGCACAATATATTGGTGCAGTCTACCAAAGACGATTGCATTTTGGTGATCTTTACTATCAAAATCATTCAAAAATAGCAACTGATGAATTCCGAGTAAATTTGGTTCATTCAACAAACAGAAGACTTGATTATATTTTGGTGACCTTGACATACTTTTAAAGATAACCTGGAGCCAAAGATTGTTCAGTTTTTATTGCATTTTCAAGGTCACATCTGTTGATCTATATTTATGGTGGAGACATAGTTTACATGTCTAGTTTACCCATCAGTGTTAGAAGAAATAGATCCATAACTGGTAATCGGAAAGAAAGTATCAGGAAAAAAAGTATCAGAAAAAAGTATCAGTTTAAGGTAGGATAAAAGTATCAGGAAAAAAAGTATCAGTTTTATTGATATTTGCTTCTGATGTTTTAATGATATATTGATTGGGATACTTTTGTATTTTTTTATTTGTTTTCCAGTTTAATAATCAATTTTGAAACCTATCTCTGTAACCTTTGCTCACTTCATCTCAATGTCTGGTAAAAGTCCTACAAATTGGAAGCAACATCTCCAGAATGAACTATATAATTTTGAGGGGAAAGTTAAACCACCAGTCAAACACACAAAAAAAACCTTCTGTTGTAAAAATCAAAGATTCTTTCCGATTCAATCATCTCCATAGCTGAAGTTGCTGAGAATAGTGTAGCTAAGATTACCTCTTTGGTGAGAGCTAGTGACAATCGTCCTGGTATATGGATGTCATTTGTTGTGTAACCAGCTTCAATTCTGACCAGTTTTTCATTTAAACTTTACCATCAATCAGGATTAAGATGATTATACCCCCGGCATACGGAGTATGCCATGGGGGTATATAGTTTTCGTATTTTCTGTGTGTGTTTGTGTGTGTGTCTGTTAACATTTTCGTGTCCGCTCCATAACTTTTAAACCACTTGACATATTTTCATGAAACTTCACATAAATTTTAAACACCATTAGGCGACGTGCAGAACACATGAACCCTAACTCTTGCTTTTCTACTTTCAGAGTTATTGCCCTTTGAATGTTATAACTTGCATTTTCGTGTCCCCGCCATAACTTTTAAACCGCTTGACATAATTTCATGAAACTTCACATAAATCTTAAACACCATGAGACGACGTGCAGAACACATGAACAGTAACTCTTGCTTTTCTACTTTCAGAGTTATGACGTTCATGCTCATGACCTCAAGGTCAAGGTCACTGTGGCTATTTTTAAAAAAAAAACGTCATCGCTCTAGTGCCTTTATTTCTTCACCAATTTCAATATAACTTCACAAAAATGTTACCTATGACAATATCTCGAGTGAGTTTGACTTTCAAGGTCGTGACCTCGCTGTCAAGGTCACTCTGGCTATTTTTGGAAAAACTTTGTCATCGCTCTAGCGCCTACATTTCTTCACCAATTTCAATATAACTTCACACAAATGTTCCTTATGACACTATCCGAGTGAGTGTGACGTTCATGCTCATGACATCAAAGTCAAGGTCACTGTGGCTATTTTTAGAAAAACCTTGTCATCACTCTAGTGCCTTTATTTCTTCACCAATTTCAATATAACTTCACACAAATGTTACTTATGACAATATCTTGAGAGAGTTCAACTTTAAGGTCGTGACCTCACTGTCAAGGTCACTGTGGCTATTTTTAGAAAAACTTTGTCATCGCTCTAGCCCCTACATTTCTTCACCGATTTCAATGTAACTTTAGACAAATATTCCTTATGACAATAGCGAGTTCCACTTTCAAGGTCATGGTCACTGTGGCTATTTTTAGAAAAACTTTGTCATCACTCTAGCGCTTACATTTCTTCACCGATATCAATATAGCTTCACACAAATGTTCCTTATGACAATATCTTGAGTGAGTTCGACTTTCAAGGTCAAGGTCACTGTGGCTATTTTTAGAAAAACATTGTCATCACTCTAGCGACAACATTTCTTCAATGATTTCAAAACAACTTCACAAAAATGTTCCTTATGACAATACCTTGAGCGATTTTTACTTTCAAGGTCAAGGTCACTGTGGCTATTTTTAGAAAAAACTTTGTCATCACTCTAGCGCTTACATTTCTTCACTGATTTCAATATAACTTCACACAAATGTTTCTTATGACAATATCTCCAGCAATTTCGACTTTCAACATCAAGGTCACTGTGGCTATTTTTTTTAGAAAAACTTTGTCATCGCTCTAGCGCCTACATTTATTAATGGATTTTAATAGAACTTCACACAAATGTTTCTTATGATAATATCTCAAGTTGCTTTGACTTTCAAGGTCATGGCCTCAAGGTCAAGGTCACTGTGGCTATTTTTTAGAAAAACTTTGTCATCGCTCTACCGCCTACATTTATTAACAGATTTAAATATAACTTCACACAAAAGATGCTTATGATAATATCTCAAGCAAGATCTACTTTCAAGGTCATAGCCTCAAGTCAAGGTCACTATGGCTATTTTTAGAGAAACATTGTCATCACTTTTGACATTGCTATTTTCAGCTGAGGCGATGGCACTGGCCGGGGGGTATACATGCCCCACTGGGCACTTTGTCTAGTTATGGAAGGTACTGAAGTTTGGTACTGAATTATCAAAATGCAATTAAAGATTAATTAGGATGACATTACATTGCCTTTTATCTATCCTTTTTACATGAAACTGATACTTTCTTCCTGATATTTTTTTACTGATACTTTTTTTCCTGATACTTTTTTCTGATACTCTTTTTCCTTATACTTTTTTCCAGATACTTTCTTTCCTACATTCTCCATAACCAGTTGTCATTTCTAATATGTTGATGCATGAATTATAGTTTACTGGGATCTTAAACATTAGACAAGTCCTTTCCAGGGTTTATCAGAAACATTTATTGTAAAACATACATTTTTCAGATCACCCACATGTTTCGGTGTGCCAGATTGCAAGGTCTAGACACAGCCGAGGGATTACTGCTGTTTGGCAGGGAACATTTCCATGTGATAGATGGTTACACTCTTCTAACAACCAAAGAAATCAAAGATATTGACAGTCTGCCAGCAGAGTAAGTTTCTTTGGATCACAAGAATGATAATTATGCAAAGTAAAAGCACAAAACATTTGGTCAGTTGTTTGTTAGGTTCGGACCAGGGGCCAGTTGCTCAAAACTACAATGTTGTAAGCTGTTTCAGGGTTAAAACTTTGATCTACTGTGGCCAATGTGCTAATATTTTTGCTGAAAAAAATCTGAGTAGCTTTTGCAAAGGCTACTCAAGTTGTTCAGCAAATAAAAAAGAAGCAATTGTATTAGATATTGTTACTTAACAGAGCAGTTAACAGTTTCACCATTAACCCTTTTTGTACCATATGGAATCTTCCTTCTTCAATATAGCAGGAGTCCATTTCAAAATTTAGGGTTATCATGTTGAGTTTTCATCAAAATTTTTTTTTGAAAATGACTCAACTTTTGGCAAACAGTGGAGGCCCTGATCAGACGCCGCATTCTGCACTGTTTGCAGTTTTTGGGGTTTCTGGTACTAAATAAGTTAATAAGCTCATGAAGCTAACAATGCTTTTAACAACTGGGCCAAGAATACAGTTGTTAAAATTGTCCCAAGTTTTATCCCTTACTGTCATTGTGCAGCGTTTAGATATTTAATGCTCCATTAGTTGAGAATGTTTTAATCAGCTGAGTTTAACCCTTATCTTGCTGAATATTCATCTAAGCCATACCCATTTCTGTCTATCAACCAATCAAATTACTTGATGTAATTTATTGCTACAAATTCATAAACTGAATGCCAAACAGTGTAGATCCTGATCAGATGGCTTCTTCAGAAATCAGATGGCTTCTTCAGAAGCCATCTGATCTGGATCTACACTGTTTGCAAAGATAGGGGTTGTCGTGAACAGCAAGATAAGGGTTAAGAGGGACTTTGAAACTGTGCAATTCTTGATCCCTCAAATGTCCACGTGCAGTTGTTTTATAAGGCCAGTTTTGTCTCAGGTTTTGTATCTAGGTTCGTAGATGTGTAATACAGTAGAACTTCAATGGCTCGAGCACCTTTGGGATCTCAAAAATCTTTTCGAGACAGGGGTAGTTCGAGCCACCGAGGGTTACTGCCAGGAGGCATAAGAAATACTTTTAAACATCTTTTCGGTGTTCTATAATGGAAATGTATGCTATGTGTACTCATTAGAATCGCCTCATCGAGGCGATTCTAATGAGTACACACAGCATACATTTGCAAGATAAAAGACTAAAATCTCCTTAATTACCCCCACTACAGTAGAACTTCGATAGCTCGAACACCGATGGCTCGTTTACCATGGATGCGTCGAACCCATTCTTGAGCCCCTTCCGAAATCCTCTATATAAGAAATAGTGGGGGTAATTAAGGAGATTTTAGTCTTTAATCTTGCAAATGTATGCTGTGTGTACTCATTAGAATCGCCTCATCGAGGTGATTCTAATGAGTACACACAGCATACATTTTCATTATAGAACACCGATAAGATGTCTAAAGGTATCTCGTTATGCCTCCTTACAGTTACCCTCAGTGGCTCGAACTATCCCTGTCTCGAACAGATTTTCGAGGTCCCAAAGGTGTTCGAGCCATTGAAGTTCGACTGTATTTCTTATGTTGAGGATTTCACTAGGGCTCAAGAATGGGTTCGACACATCCATGGTAAACGAGCCATAGGTGTTCAAACCATCAAAGTTTACTGTACATGAATAGGCAATGAAGATTCTGGTGAGACTACACCACGTATAGTTAGAACTTTAATGGCTGAAACATGTCTGGGACCATAATTGTTCTAGGCAAGGGTTATCAATGAGGATAATCAGTAAATCTAGGTAGGCAAGAAAGGATAATAGGACTGATTAATGGATAGCTTATTCGATCTGTAAAATCAAAGTGTGTGTTACTCAATATAATCACATTGATGTGGTGATTCTAATGAGTACACAACATAATCTTTTCAAGATAAACATTACAGTAACACACCCGTGCGACATAGTGAAATTTTTCGCATCTCCAAAATGGCTATTTTCCTGATGAAAATCTGTGATATTTTTTCTTATTTATACTGCAAATATAGGTTGTGGGTGCTCATTAGAACTGCATCAGTGAGGTAGTTCTAAAGATTACCAGCAACCTATGTCTTAGAGCAGAAATAAGAAAAATAATGTATACTCCGTAAATCCCAGTTTTTCCTATATAATATAGGTGGGATTTAGGGGTGTTCATTACACAGACTTGTTGACATGATGTTCAGAAAAAAAAAAAAAAACACCCTGAATTATCCCCCAATATTTGTTACCTGGAGCTATCGGAATAATTTCTAACTAAAGTTAGAATCAGCTATGGTAAATCAGCTACCCATGTTCAAGTAATTTAACACTTATCCTGCTGAATATTTAATGTTGCCACGCCCATTTCTGACTGTCAACCAGTCAAATTACTTGATATTTTGTAGTCATTTACATTTGCAAACCCTACCGATCCCAATAGCTCAGTTGGTTCCCGGGACGCGACATACCAAAGTCGTTAAGAATGGTACTAGCTGCTCCTTGCTTGGCACTCAGATATACGGGGTAGAGCTAGGACTGGTCGACCTAGTGTCAGGATAATGTGACTGGGTGTGGTATCATGAAATGTGTCTGGGACATGATACCTCAGTGAGGCAGCATCATAAACATAAGCATTGAGCTCCCTGTTGCAACAAGACACCATCCTGATATGACTGAAAAATTGTTGAAAGCGACATTAAACCCGAATTCACACACACACACACACACACATTTGCAAACTGAATGACAAACAGTGTAGATCCAGATCGGATGGCTTCTTCAAGCCATCTGATCTGGATCTACACTGTTTGCAAAATTAGGAGTTGTTGTGAACTGTAGGATAAGGTATAAACAATATTGTCTGAATTTTAACTGTTCAACTGTAGAACAAATAGCCTTCTCACATGATTAGCTTGTTTGCTGTTTCAGGATGGATAACATTTAGT
Organism: Lucinisca nassula; assembly: GCA_963580285.1. Taxonomy (NCBI): domain Eukaryota; kingdom Metazoa; phylum Mollusca; class Bivalvia; order Lucinida; family Lucinidae; genus Lucinisca; species Lucinisca nassula. The sequence goes on along the minus strand of OY757011.1, from coordinate 143,470,048 downwards.
GTATCTTTGTACTGTATTTCTCTTCCAGGCTGCATGATCCCATCATTCCAAAGTCATCCAGTCGACCAGGCGGTCAGAAGAGAATGTAAGTCTGTTTTAAAAGTTACATTTAACCCATTGTATACTAGTGGACCCTTCCATTGCTGTATGTTGGACAAGTCGATTTGTCATATAAGGGGAGTCAGGCCTATTTTTTCATTTTTATTCTATTTTTGACGGAAAGTTCTGTTAGCAAATAGTGCAGGCCCTGATCAGACGCCACGTTCTGCGGCATCTTATCTGGGTTTGCACTGTTTGCCAAGGTACCCCTTTAGGGGTTTCCCGTATACAATGGGTTAAAAAAAGAAATGAAATGATGGCTAAAACCTGTTTACAATTGAAATATGGATGCTATAAAAATTGCTTTGTAAAGGTGGTAGGTAAATTTAGTGATTTCATATGAAATAGATAAACTCCTTGCAAAAGTTTTTTGTTTTACTTGCTAACTCTTGTCCAGCTGAATAAATTAATTTATAGTCACCCATTTCTGAATTTATACCAGTCACATTACTCAATGTAATTTATTTCTACAAATTCACACACTGAATGTAAAACAGTATAGATCCTGATCAGAAGGCTTCTTTAGAAGCATACACTGCAAATGTAGGGGCTATCGTGGTTCAGCAAGATAAGGGCTAAAGTACACAAAATGTGTGTGGCTTGACAAAATTATTAAACCCTTTAAAGATTTTGATCTGACCTGACCGCTCATGTATGATGCTCTGTTTATCAAGGTACAGCAAGTTTGCGTATGAAGACATTCGGGAGGTTCACAAGAGAAGGTATCTTCTACAACCTATAGCCATAGAGGTGTTCTCTTCTGATGGTCGAAACTACCTACTAGCATTCCCTAGAAAAGTCCGAAATAAAGTCTACTCCAAGTAAGTATGTTTTGGTTCACCTGAAAAATTCTAAATGACAGTATGTTAAATTTAGCAAATCAAATGGAAACCACACTATGAAAAAGATTGAACTTTCAGGATGGCAGGTTGAGTTAGCTTTAGTAACTTGTAGCTTATTTAACCCTTTTTGTACCAAATGGAATCTTCCTCTTTATATATAGCAGGAGTCCATTTAAAAATTTAGGGGTATCATTTTGTGTTTTCATCAAAATTTATTTGGAAAATGACTGGACTTTTAGCAAACAGTGGAGGCCCTGATCAGATGCCGCATTCTGCGGCGTCTGATCTGGGCCTGCACTGTTTGCCAAGTACCCCTTTAGGGGTTTCCGGTATTAATTGGGATAATTTGTATACAAATAGGGCTTTAAAATGTCTGGTAGAGAGAGAGAGAGAGAGAGAGAGAGAGAGAGAGAGAGAGAGAGAGAAGACAGGATAATGGAGGAGAGTGGAGGGAAAGGGAGAGGAGAAGAGAGGAACAGAAAGGAGAGCACTCTTGAAATTTAGTTGGAAGATTTTGAGAATGAAAAGCAAGTATTTTTTTTTCAGATTTCTGACAGTTGCTACAGCCATTACAGATAATGCACAACAATCAGTGTCTGGGCAGAGGCAGAATGTGAAGATAGAGGCAGGGTAGGTTTGAATGCAGAATGTTTTGATGCTTTTATCTCCTGCTGTAGTTTAATATCCTAAATTAAAACATTTTCTGTCTCTCAAGAACTGGTAGAAATGCAAACAGTTCGAACACTGATTAAAGGCTCTCTTTAGCTTAACAGTGTGGTCATTGGTCAAAATGTTAACTGTTCTAGCAAATACCGTATCTTGGCTGCTGCCCATTGGGACTTGGAGAAACAGATTGGGCTGCATGATGCTTCCATGCAGAGCTGAAACTGACTGCATATGAGTACAGGTTAACCCCTTAGAGGGTCTAAGCCTGCCCAGGCAATGTGGTGTGAGTTGGACTGTCCCTACATATTAACCTTTTTGGTTTGTTTGGGCAGCAGGGCTTGAGATGTCATTTCATCTCGATGTCGGTTAAAAGTCCCACAAAATTGGATGCAATGTCTCCAAAATGACCTAAATAATGTTTATGAGAACGTAAAATCTCAATCGAAACAAAAACTGATACCAATTTTAACACAGTGTATGTTGCTGAGAAAAAAAGGTGTCAGAGTAGCTTTTGAATTGGAAAAGCTACAATTTTTTTTTTTTTTTTTTTTTAGCAAAAATGGGTTTTTTATCTGTATTGAATAAAGAAATTTTTAAAAGTTTTGGTGATAAAGCATATTTTTTGTCAATTCTGCATAACCACCTATGGTGAGGGTATTCATCTGAATTGCCTTGCTGAGGCAGTTCAAATGAACATCCACAGCATTGGTTTATATGGCGAAATAAGGAAAACTATCCTTCAGTTATCACCAAATACCCACCTTATCTGTTGCTATGAATTGGGAGAATTGGGCCCTGATTGATATAGATATTACAAAAGACTTGGTTTGGTTTGCAGTTTAACTGTCAACACTGTTTAGGTCATATCAAGCCAGTCAGTTTACTTAACCACCTTTTTCCTGGGCAAGCTTATACATAAGGGGTTAACCAGTACAGTGTGCATTCTTTGACCAGAAACTGACAATTGCCCTTCTTGAATCATCAGAAGTGGGACAATGACTGTAGAAAATATTTCACGATCAGTCATAACAATAGTCTTGTTTATATGCACATATAGAATATGGTAAGAACTGTATGTCTGTCAGTTTTACGTCCCTCCAACAGCTACGGTCATATGAAGACGGGACCTCAGTTTATAGACTCGTCTGGAGAAGCCCGGGATCGAACCCACGACCCCTGGTTTATGAGGCGAGTAGCTTATCCACTACACCACAGAGACTTCTAATAAGAAAAGTGTTGAATGAAAAAAAATGTCCTAAACAAAAATCAGCCTGAAGAAGCCATGTGTCAGTGGGCATTCATCTAGGGGCTTCTGAAGACTGATACACAGACTGATCTGAGTATTCACTTTATTCATATGTCCAAAGGCACATCACTTACTTAAATTATTATTTTCTCCTTTATTATATAATAGATTATCATATTAGATCATGACTCTTCTCTATATTCCAGATCTGGACTGATCAGTACTTTGATTGGAGAGAGATCTGTCACTCAGAGATGGGAGGTAAGTATTTCTTGGACATAGCTAAAATTGATTTGTTTGAGGTTTAATATCTTCGTCAGCATTGTATAGGTCATTTTGGAGACGTTGCTTCCAATTTTGTGGGACTTCTACCTGACATTGAGATGAAATTTCAAGTACTGCCAGCAAATGAAACCAATAGGGTTTATAAGCATGGATGGTCCGACTCACACCGCTTTGCCTGAGCAGGCTTAGATCCTCTAAGCGGTTTACCAATACTCGTTTACGGTCAGTTTCAGCTCTGCATGGAAGTATCATGCAGACCATATATTTCTTCAAGCCCCGATGGGCGGGGGCTGGGACATAGCTAAAATAGATCAGAGGCCAGTTGGTCAAAACTAACGACATCATAAGTTAGTATATTATTGAAAGATCTTAGTTGTACTTTTATAGCAAACACACGAAGTGTTTGCTTTACTGTAGAGAGGCTGGAACAACATACTTAGGTACCTAAATCTCGCCTGGAATCTCGTTCAAATTCTCGCGATAATCCGCCATCTTTACAGAGTTCATGAGAATTGTATTCACATCCAAAGAATGCTTCTAAAAACCAAAAGGAGTCAAGTCCCATTACAACCGAAACACAAAAAGCGTCGAAATAATTTTAAAAGGCTCTTTTCGAAGACCGTTCCATCAAACGCTGAAGTTTGATCGCGGGAAAGTTTCGAAACTGCGTCACGCGATTAAATTAACTGAAACGTACCGCACTGAGCCAAAAAGGTTAGCCGGTAAAACCCAGCACCGTGCTTGGACCAACGAGTTACTGGAGCATTTACCGAAGCATTTACCTGAGCTGCTGGATACTATATGCGGGTCCCGTTGTGATGTGGCATAATCCAGGTTAAGCCTTATCATGGTCTCTACCATCATGCTTTAACATCTTCAGACCAACTGGTTATCTTTCAAAGAAACTCCAGGCTGCTGTTTGCCTTGTAACAGTTGCATCAAAATGGATTCCCATGACCTGCCTACCCTACCCTTCCCTTGCCCAGGACAAAAGCCTACGCGGTAATCATGACATTACGATGACATTACGGTAAGGATGGAGATCATTCTTCCCCCGCAGGGGACGGGGGGTTCATTCATCCCTGCAAATGTTGCCAGTGGAGCCTGTTCAGACACCTCGATTTTATTAGCGCTGCCTGGAATCGTACCGGGGGGCCTCTAGTACACTAACCACTGAGCTACCACGCTCCTATATTCGGATACCAAACTTTATTTTCGCTGCCGGGAATTGTACCGGGGGTCTCTAGCTTTAGAGACCAATAGCTACTAAATACCTAAGGGGTGTAAATGAGTGTGTTTGCTCAAAAGGCAGTGCCTTTATTTCATATTGGGAGAGAGGTCTGTCATTCAGAAATGATAACTATTTCATGGACATAGCTAAAATAGATGTGTTTAAACGGGTGTTGTATGTATTGTCTTTTGAGATGGAAGAATGTTCTTAATAGCCACAGACTGGTGACTTCTGAGAAAATTATTCCCAGCTGAATGAAGAGAGTTTTAGATGCCAACTGAATGAGTCATTTAAACAAAGTACAGTAAAATTTCGCTATTAAGACCACCTTAAATTAAGACTAATTCTGCTTTAAAAAGCTTATTAAGTAGGTTGCAGTTATTCTTTCTTTGTGTTTTCTGCATGTAGTGTCCTCTGGTCAGAGACCACCTTTGGGACTGTTCAAAAGTGGTCTTTAAGACCACTTTTGAACAGTCCCAAAGGTGGTCTTAATATAGGAATCTTACTCTACATTTGAGTATTTTTATCATAGCATATGACAATATCTCTGTTACAGGCATTTGAATTGTAAAATAACATTAAGGACAGACAGATGGTCTGGAAGTACATGCGTTTGTCTGCCATATCAAATGGGACAGGAAAGCATTTGCTTTGGTTGATAGCAAAATCCTTGCCCTTTTAATTATCCATTTTGAGAAAGGATTTTATTGAAACAGTTTTTCATGGTGCAGTGTGAGTCTGCCCGTCCATGCTTATAAACCCTATTGGTTTCATTGGGCGACAGTGCTTGACATGTTATTTCATCTCAGTGTCGGGTAAAAAATCCACAGAATTGGAAGCAACATCTGCAAAATGGCCTATACAGTGTTGACAAGGATATCATACTTCAAATCAAACAAACAAACACATGTTGTGTTGATGAATACCAACCAGCAATGTTTAATTTATCTCCAGGTCAGCAGAGAATACTGTAATTATCCTAAGTATTCGGACACCTCAACTCCACACCACACTTGTTCTAAAATTTAAATAAGTACTCTTTACTACCCAGTGCTTTGTCAAAAAAAGATAGATGAATATCACTGTTTGCAAAGACCTGTCTGTCCAAATACATATGGTAAATACCATAACCGTCGTGTTCTTGCATGTTTATACTCAGTTGAGAACTTGCTATTATTCTGTTTCAGAGAGGTGAAATCAACAATTTTCAGTACCTGATGCATCTCAATACTCTTGCTGGCCGTTCTTATAATGATCTCATGCAGTACCCTGTGTTTCCATGGATACTGGCTGACTATGATTCTGAGGTAAAAAATTGGTTTGCTCTTTTACATAAACACAACAGTATGACTTCTAGATTTGATTTAGTGAGATATTTTCTAGCTGTTTTAAAAAGGGGTAACCTGGTATTCTAAATATTTACCCTTGTCCTGCTGAATAAATTAATCTTTCAGACCCATTTCCGATTTTATCATCCGATTCAACCAAATTACTTGATATAATGTATATGTAGTTGGTCAAATTTACAAACTAAATGACAAAGAGTGTATATTCTGATCTGTTGCTTTCCTCAGAAGCTGTCTGATCTGGATCTACACTGTTTGCAGTGGTAGGGGTTGGCAGGAGGCTCTTGATGACCTGGAGAATCCTATACCACAACCTCATTATTTTAAACACTGTTACAATAACACAGTTTTGGATATAACACAGTTTCGAGATGGATCCCAAAAATGTATAGATTAAATAGAAAAATAACCATAAATGGTCATTTTTCTATATAATCTATACATTTTTGTTTGGATATAACACAGTTATTTAACTAACATGATATCTACTTCAGATCCCATTTATAGTAATAAAGAGGTTGTGGTGTACATGAATATTACAGGGTCATATTCCTGATTTTAAATATGTTGTATGTACTCATTAGAATCGCCTCAATGATTTTTGTTTGGATTGGAGTTTATTGGCCCAGTCAACACTATTACGGTCACATCAAGCCATTCAGTTTACCTATCCACTGCTTATACGTAAGCGGTTAACCAGTACAGTGCACATTCTTTCACCAAAAACTGAGAACTGCCCTTCTTGAATCAGTGGCAGGGAGATAATGACGGCAGAAGAGATTTCATGATCAATCTCCACGAAAGAATGATGCCAATCTGGCAGATATTGAACCCACCATCACCAGGCAGACATGCATCCTACTGAGGCCAGCATTACCTGGATGATACCTTGATTTTCAGAAGAACGTACAGATATCCTTCAGTGATCCCAATTATGCCTCATGACCTAGTGCTATGAGTGTCAGTAGTTTGCACTACCTCAATCTCAAACAAATTTATATGGTCCCAAAGGTAATCATGTTATTGAAATTTGACTGTAATTAACTTCATTACAGCTGGGAGACCAGAGGCAAGTTTTTACTCCCTGGTGCAAGCCACAGCCTGGCATGCTTCCAGCATACTTTTGACAGATTGCTTGGTCTACACGGTTTAAAATAACAATTGTAATGTTAATATTGTGGCTGTTTTCAGGAGTTAGACCTGTGTAATCCTGCAACATTCCGAGATCTGTCCAAACCTATGGGAGCTCAAACTCCAGACAGATTGAAACATTTCAAGAAAAGATTCCATGATTGGGATGATCCACAAGGTAAGATATGTTTTTTTTTATTTTTGTTTGTAGGTTAAGCTGTGAAGATTAGAGTCACTCCAAATACTCAAATTTATTTACACCATCACAAGAGGGAGTGTGGTGGGACATAAATGCAAACATACACATACTCCATCACAAGTGTATTCTTAAATTTCAAATTTTAGCTGACTTTATATGTGTAACAGTTGAGGCAGATCTAACAAGTACCTACAATGTATGTCTTGGGCCAGGAAAAAAGAAAAATAATGTATACACCTGTAAACCCCAGTTTTCTCTATATAAAGTGGTGTTTACAGGATTGTTCATTACAGAGACTTGTTAACATGAAAAATCTGCTGAGTGGCAAATTTTGATAGGTTCACTGTCTTATAAGAATCTTATATGGGTGTGAGGGGTGGATGGAAAAATCTGTCCCGAGGGACAGTGATCCTGAGGGATGGATTTTTCTATCTGACCCTCCCACCCATATTGGATTCTTTTTCTTGCATAACTTCCATTTCTTAGCGCGGATTTTTAATGCTGCAGTCACTACGATCACCAATGTCTGCCATATTGTGTTGACACTGCAGGAATGTTTAGTGATGTCACGTAACGTGCTGTGACGTCAACCTTAACGACGGCGCATACGAGGTCGTAATCAACCAGTGCATTTATCAAACCCGATTATATTCGATTTTGGGTCGGAACACCAGGGACAGAACATAAATTTCTATCCCAGGGTAAAATCACGGATTTCCTTGTCTGGTGTGCAAGAAAAGCATTTCTGTCACTGTAGTTAGGATTATTCCAATCACCTGTCTGGCAGGAGTTTTTTAATTTTACATGTATATTAGAAATGGCCACTTGATTGGTCATTCCCTCCCTTCCACTAATTCAAAAAGGGCATTTATCAGTTGCTAACAAACACCGCATGTATGTACATTAGAACTTTGTTGGCTCGAACACTGATGGCTCAGTTACCATGGCTGATTTGAACCACTTCTTGAGTCACTAGGAAATGTCTTTACATAAGAAATAGTGAGGGAACATTTAAGATATTTTCATCTTTTTTCATGCCTTGTTGTACTCATTAGAATCGCCTCAATGAGGCGATTCTGATAAGTACACACAACATGCATTCTAATACATTCTAATGAGTACACACAGCATACATTTATATTATAGAACACGGAAAAGAGTCCAAAAAGTATCCCTTAGTGGCTTGAACTACCCCTGTCTCCAACAGATTTTCGTGGCCCTAAAGGTGTTCAAACCATTGAAGTTCTTCAGTCAATAACCTCTTGGTCTAAGCCTGAACAGGTAAAGTGTTGTCAGATGAACTTACTATGCTGACATACTGGAATATCCACCCTTTCACCCCTGAGTTTCTGAAGTCGACTCTTCCACCTTTGAATTTGGACACATCCATTCTTCCAAACAGGAGGTTACCACAAAATCATTTAACCAGATGGCAAACAGTTTTCATCCTAATGAGATGGCTCATTACGAGCCATCTCATCTGGATCTACACTGTTTGCATAGGTGACTTCATTGGTCTTCAGGGTTTAAACTACCATAAAAATCCTTGTTCGGACACTTTCAGAACTAGCTGTAATTCTCCAAAAAATTTAACAAATTTGTTTCACACTCCAGCAAGGAGTCCAAAGGGTACAGACAGAATGGCAAATAGTGTAGACCCTGATCAGACTGCTCCTCTGATCTGAGTCAGCACTAATTGCTTAGACCTATCTGTCCTAATTCTTAGGATCATAACAGTAATACCACATGATTACTTTGTCTATTTCAGGAGAGACGCCACCCTATCACTATGGTACCCATTATTCCTCGGCAATGATAGTGGCATCTTACTTGGTTAGAATGGAGCCATTTACACAAACATTCCTTAATCTTCAGGTAAGGCTAACCTGAAGTCCTTGCAGAAACCAGAGGAAAAAATTCTTTTGCAGTGCTTAGAATTGGTAAAGTAATCATGAAATATAATTTTATATTTATCTTGTTTTTCATTGTTTATGTGCAGGTGATTTATCTTGTACAGGAATTCCTTTTGTAGAGATTGATCATGAAATCTTTTCTAGTCATTCTCTCCCTTCTGCTATAATTTTCTGGTGAAAGAATGTGCACTGTACTGGTTAACCGTTTTTGTGTATAAGCCTGCCCAGGAGGTGTGGTAAAGTAAACTGTTGAGCTAGATATGTCCTAAATAGTGTTGACATCCCAGTAAAATTCTTTGACATTTGTGGATGTATTTTCTTTAGGAATTTAATAAAAAGAAAATAAAATGTTTCAGATATCACATGCATAGCCAAATGTAAAATACAAATACTCATAGGAACTGAGTCAAAAATAACTCTTCGGGATAACAAACCAGTGTGAGTTGTTTTGCATTCTTACATAATTCCAAAATTAACATTTTTCAAGACAAGTTGATGTTTGTCGTATGTCTGCTTAAAAACAAAGATTGTGGGTGCTTGTTAGAGTTGCTCTATTGAGACAGTTCTAACAAGTACTCATGATCTATGTTTTAAACAAAAAACAGAGAAAATAATGTATTCACTTCTAAAATAGTAGGAAAGGCAATGATCAGGATCCGATGCAAGTACTCACCCCTTCCCATCCAAGACACCAAAGGATTCACATAAAGTAATGGCATTGTAATAAAGGGGAATGGAAACAGCTTCAGGGGAGGCAACTCCTGCAAAAGTATTTTTGTCTCCCATGTCAATAGGGTCAACTCTTGGAGGAGAATTTTTTTTCCTTTAAGAGTTGACCCCTTTTTCAGTGGGACAGGGCTTAGAAAAGTGAACAGGAAGTTCCTAAAGTTGTCTCCCTTTGTAAAATGGCAGAAAAAATCTGCCAGATGTTCCCATTCCCCTTAATACATATGAACAAGATAGCCAAAAGGACAGTGACTTGCCCAAAAATGGTCAAATGGCTATCCAAAATAAAAAAATATCACAGGACATACAAGCAAAGACACAGTTACAACAATCAGCCACTACAGCAGCACCCTATGATAACTACAATAAACCAAAACAAAAGCAATGACTAGGAACAGTAAACCACATTTTTCTCTGTATAAAGGTGTGGTTTTCAAGGGTGTTCATTGCACACACTTTGTAATTTGAATTGTGAAAAACATTACTAAGAACTGCATGAAGATATTGGTTAAGAAATAGATCAGCTCTAGCAGTGATTTATTGAGTGATTTATCACTGTTTGGAGGATAGCTGAAAGTATATCAAATCACATAGCGTGTATACTTACAAATGACCGACAAACAGTGATTAATCACTCAATAAATCATGGTACTAGAGCTGATCTATTTCGATTCTAGTACTAAAAGTCGACAAAAATGCTATTGATTCCTTCAGATTCTCCCTATCTTCCACCATTGTTTAAAGGAATCCTGTCAATATATCTGGCTGTACCTCGTGGGTTTACCTGTTTTCATAATATATGTGATACAAGAAAAAGACGTTACTCCATCTAGTGTCAAGGTAACAATGAATGACGTCATGAAAAGGTGGCTCTTCACGTCACACTCTTCTCCCCAGTGATTTATCACTCAATATATCACTAGATTTTACTGTCGGCTCTATAGGTGTGCTGTGTACTTCAATATGCCTCTCCAATTTTCTCTGATTTCAGGGAGGTCATTTTGACTTGGCAGACCGTATGTTCCACAGTGTAAAAGAGAACTGGTTATCAGCGGCAAAGAACAACATGGCTGATGTGAAAGAACTTATTCCAGAATTCTTCTATCTTCCAGAGTTCCTTGTTAATGCCAACAACTTTGACCTAGGTAACTATATCTGTATGTCCACTAGAGAAATGTACATGAGCAAGACACACAACCTTTTTATAACACTATTGTTGGGGCCAAAGCAGAATCTGTATAAGTTAAACAAACATGTTATACCCAAACAAAAATATGTAGATTATACAGAAAAATGACCATATCCAAAAAAAATATGTGGATTATACAGAAAAAAAAATGACCATATCCAAACAAAAATATGTAGATTATACAGAAAAAAAATTACCATATCCAAACAAAAATATGTAGATTATACAGAAAAAAATGACCATATCCAAACAAAAATATGTAGATTATACAGAAAAAAAATGACCATATCCAAACAAAAATATGTAGATTATACAGGAAAAAAATGACCATATCCAAACAAAAATATGTAGATTATACAGATAAAAAATGACCATATCCAAACGAAAATCTGTAGATTATACAGAAAAATGACCATTTTTGTCGCACCTGCTATTAGCATGACGTGATATAGGCGTCTGGTTTTTCCGTCCGTTCGTTCGTCTGGTCAAGGCGTCAAAATTTGCGACCACCCTAGCGTTCACCCAAAGGTTCAAGTTTATTTCTCAAGAGCTTCATTAATGATTCTTGGTACAAACTTGTATCTGGGGATAGCAACTTAAATGCAAGCATCCCTATTTGACCTTGACGTACATTTTATGGTTCACTGACTTAGTAAAATATTGCAACCACCCTAGCTTCCACCCTAATGGTCAAGTTTATTTCTCAAGAACTATAAGAGCTTCATTAATGATATTTGGTTATGGTTCACTGACTTAGTAAAATATTGCAACCACCCCAGCGTTCACCCTAATGGTTAAGTTCATTTCTCAAGAATTATTATAGCTTAATTAATGATACTTAGTACAAGCTTGCATTTAAGAACGGCAACTTTTATGCAAGCATCTATGTTTGACCTCGGCCTAGATGTCATGGTTCGCGGATTTTGAACCCCCACAGGCGCGACATAGCCTTCGGCGGAATTCTTGTTCTGTATAATCTATACATTTTGTTTATCCATCTTTGTCATTTTTCTGTATAATCTCTTGTGGTGGTTGGGTGAAGTGAAGGTGTCATGTATATTAACCAGTGAGTCCAACTGACATTAGCTTGCAGTTGCTTAAAGCCGGTAAGAGGAGAGGGGGAGTGTTGTTATTTCTTCAGTTTCTTCACTTCTTTTCATTTTCCTCTTTCTCCCTTGTCCTTCCTTTCATCTCCTCTACTGTCTATTCTCTCTCTTTTCTCCCTATCCCCTGGCGTCTGGAGTTGACACATTTACAGAATGACCCACAAGGGTTGACATGTTGGTAAACCCAACACAATCTATGCATTTTTGGGAAACATCTTTAAACCATGTTTTATTGTTGTGCCTGCTTTAAGCATTGGGCGATATAGATGTCGAAATTTCCGTCCGTTTGTTTGTCCGTTCATCTGTTTGTCATGCAGTCAACATTCGTGACCACCTAGCTTTCTTCCTAATGTTCAAGTCTTTTTCTTAAGAACTGTAAGATCATCATTAATGATACTGGGTACAGAGTTGCATCTTGGGATATCAATTTTAACACAAGCATCCATATTTGACCTTGACCTACATTTCATGGTTCACTGACTTTGGAAACTATTGTGACCACCCTAGCATTTGCCCTAAAGTTGAAGTCCATTTCTCAGGAACTATAAGAGCATCATTAATGATACTTGGTACAGACTTGCATCTATGGATAGCAACTTAAACACATGCATCCATATTTGATCTTAATCTACATTTTATGGTTCACTGACTTTTGAAAACCATGGCGACCACCCTACCGTTCAACCCAATGTTCAAGTCCATTTCTCAACAACTATACGATCTTCATTAATGATACTTGGTACAGACTTGCATCTAAGGATGGTAATTTAATGCAAGCATCTATATTTGACCTTGACCTACATTTTATGGCTCATTGACTTTGGAAACTATTGTGACCACCCTAGCATTCACCCTAATGTTTAAGTCAATTTCTCAAGAACTGTAAGAGCTTCATTAATGATATTTTATACAGACTTGCATCTAAGGATGACAATTTTAAATCAAGCATCCATATTTGACCTTGTCCTACATTTCATGGTTCACTAAATTTTGTGAAATATTGTGAACACCCTAGCATTTACCCTAATGTTCAAGTCAATTTCTCAAGAACTTTTAGATCTTCATTAATGAAACTTTGTACAGACTTGCATCTTGGGATGATAATTTTAATGCAGTCATCAATATTTGACTTTGACCTATATTTTATGGTTAACTGACATTTTGAACTTGTGTCAACTCTAGCATTCACCCAAATGGTCAAGTCCATTTCTTAAGGGTTATAAGAGCTTCAATAATGATCCTTGGTACAAAATTGCATGTAGGGATGACAACTTTAATGCAAGCATCAACGTCCGACCTAGACCTATATTTCGTGGTTCAGACACTTTGCACCCCAACAGGCGCAACATAGCCTTCTCGAAAATAAATCCAGGCTTGCTGTTTTCTCATTTACTGCAAGAAGCGAATGTTGTGGATATATTCATTAGAATCACCTTATGGCGATTCGGTGAGATGGTTCTAACAAATACCCACAGCATACTTCTTGAATTTCTTTTAGTATCCATCTCGTCTGGGTCTAAGGGTTTGTTCCATTTTAAATGTCTGTTTAAAGAGGACTGACTGTAAAAGTCTCAGTAAAAGACTCATTGCCTTATAAAAAACTTCCAGGTTGTAAACAAAGTGGAGTACAACTAGATGATGCAGTCTTGCCACAGTGGGCTAAAAGTGATCCCAGAGAATTTATTAGGGTTCACAGAGAGGTCAGTTGTAGTAGTTACTTAGGCTTTAAAACACTTACCCCATATCCTGCTGTTCACAACAACCACTACCTTTGCAAATAGTGTAGATCCAGATCAGATGGCTTTTGCCATCTGATCAGGATCTTCACTGTTTGTCATTCATTTTGCAAATTTGAATGAATAAATTACATGAAGTAATTTGATTGGTTAAAATGTAAATGGGTGTGGCTTAATTTATGCAGTGGGATAAGGGTTAAACTTACTTGTAACTGAATAGAATAATCCTCACTATATAAAGCAGGAGTCTATTTTGAAATCTAGGAGTGACAGATGGAGTCAATTTTAGCTCACTGTCACGTAGTGACGAGGTGAGCTTTTGGGATCACTTTTTGTCTGTCGTCCGTCCGTCGTCCATCCGTCCATGCGTAAACAATTTCCTCAAACGACATCGCCTCCTAAACCACTGATCGAATTTTGACCAAACTTCACAGGAATGATCCTTAGGTGGTCCCCTTTCAAAGTTGTTCTAATGGTTCCAGTCCATTGCACATCTAGGTTACAGGAGCCAAAAATAGATTTTTTTCACTGAAAACTTAAAAAATCTTCTTCTCTGAAACCACAAGGCCCAGGTCTTTGATATTTGGTATGAAGCTTCATCTAGTGGACCCCTACCAAGTTTTTCAAATTATGGTGCTGGGGCCAAAAATGCCCCCACCCCATGGCCCTTTGGTTTTACATAGGCTTATATAGGGAAAATCTTTAAAAATCTTCTTCTCTGAAACCGCATGGCCCAGGCCTTTGATATTTTGTATGAAGCTTCATCTAGTGGACCCCTACCAAGATTGTTCAAATTATAGTGCTGGGGCCAAAAATGCCCCCACTCTGGGGCCCTTTGGTTTTACATAGGCTTATACAGGGAAAATCTTTAAAAATCTTCTCTGAAGCCACAAGGCCCAGGTCTTTGATAATTTGTATGAAGCTTCATCTAGTGGACCTCTACCAAGATTGTTCAAATTATAGCCCTGGGGCCAAAAATGCCCCCACTCCAGGGCCCTTTGTTTCAACATAGACTTATATAGGGAAAATCTTCTTCTCTGAAACCACAGGATCCAGGTCTTTGATATTTGGTATGAAGCTTCATCTAGTGTACCCCTACCAAGATTGTTCAATTATAGTGCTGGGGCCAAAAATGCCCCCGCCCCAGGGCCCTCTGGTTTTACATAGGCTTATATAGGGAAAATCTTTAAAAATCTTCTTCTCTGAAACCACAAGGCCCAGGTCTTTGATATTTGGTGTGAAGCTTCATCTAGTGGATCTCTATCAAGATTGTTTAAATTATAGCCCTGGGGCCAAAAATGCCCGGGGTCCATTTGGTTTTATATAGGCTTATGTAGGGAATATCTTTAAAAAAATCTTCTTCTCTGAAACAGCAAGGCCCAGGTCTTTGATATTTGATATTTGGTGTGTAGCTTCATCTAGTGGACCTTGGCCAAGATTGTTCAAATTATAGCCTTTGTTGATATTTGGTATGAAGCTTTACCTTTGTAGACCTCCCTCAGCATTATGCACATTATAGCCCTGGGCCGATAATGGCCCTCCTCGGGGGCCCACTTGTTACTCAATGGATCAGGTGAGCGATCCAGGGCCATCATGGCCCTCTAGTTAGAAATTCATTTTAATAGAAAATGACTGAACTTTTTGCAAACAGTGAAGGCCCTGATTGGATGCTGCATTCTGCAGCATCTTATCTGGGCCTGCACTGTTCAATTTGTAAACTCATGCAAATGACTCTCACAAACTTCATTGAGTTTACACATTGACAAAAAAACACAAAAATGATAATTCATTCCTTATAATTCCAACTTTGTCATTGAAATATTAAAAATGCCATAAAAATGGTCATTTTTAGGAATTCTTTCGAAAGCATAAGAATGAAGTTACCAATGGCCACGGGGGAATGATTATTCATTCAGAAGCTGCCATCTTTGAAAGAATCGCAAGCAAAAAACCCTCAAGTCTTTAAATTCAGTTTATTTGTCTTCTGACATGTAATTTTTCAATAGTTCCATCTTTTAATTGAACGCTGTTGAAGTTGTTTCCTATGCAATGGTGTAACAAGCAGTTGCTAATTGTGCTCTTTGACGTCACTTTACATTACTACCGGTGGCTGTGTTAGATTTTTCTGAGATTCTTGCTCATAGAATTTATAGAAGTATATTACTTTTATTTCAACCAATTAAATAGCTTGAAATGTACATAATGATGGAGAATTTTAATTATTGAATCATTAAAACTCATTTAATATGGCTAACATAGCTCAATATTCCTGTATACTGAGGCTGCAAATTCTGAGGTAGACAATGGAGCGTGATTGTATGTGTTTCTGTGTTCTAGGCCCTGGAGTGTGACTATGTGAGTGCACATCTTCATGAGTGGATAGACCTTATATTTGGCTGTAAACAACAGGGCCAGGCAGCTGTAGATGCAATCAATGTCTTTCACCATCTATTCTATGAAGGAAATGTTGATATTTATAGTATTGATGATCCGCTCAAGAAAAATGCCACCATTGGCTTTATTAACAACTTTGGTCAGATTCCTAAACAGGTGAGAAAAATGATATTGTATGGATTGGTTAACCCTTTTTGTAGCAAATGGAATCTTCGTCTTTATATACAGCAGGAGTCCATTTCAAAATTTAGGGGTGTCAGGTTGTGTATTCATCAAAATTTATTAGGAAAATGACCTAACTTTCTGTAAATAGTGGAGGCCCTGATCAGATGCCGCGTTCTGCAGCATCTGATCTGGGCCTGCACTGTTTGCCAAGGTACCCCTTTAGGGGTTTCTGGTACTGAATGGATTAAAATATGTTTATTTTCATTTCAAATGTCATGCAAATAAACATCAACCTCTGTGTAACTCTATAATTGGAGTTCAAAGCAGAAACTATGTTAGTTAAACAACCATGTTATATCCAAACAAAAATGTATAGATTGTACAGAAAAATGACCATTTCTATATAATTATGATTTGGGATGTTTAACCAATTTGTATCCAAAATCATGTTATAATGTACTGTTTGTTTTGTTTGATTTGAAGTTTAACGTCCCCGTCAACATTGTAAAGTCATTTTGGAGACGTTGCTTCCAATTTTGTGGGACTTTTACCCGACATTGAGATGAAATGACATCTCAAGCCCTGCCGCCCAATGAAACCAATAGCACGCTTTGCCTGGGCAGGCTTAGATACTCTAAGCGGTTTACAAGTACCTGTGTGTGGGTCGGTGTCAGCTCTGCGTGGAAGCATCATGCAGCCCATCTATTTCTTCAAGCACTGATGGATGGGGGCCATACTGTAATATAATGTACTGTGTTATAAGGAAGTAGAGGTGTACATGTTATACAATAGGGATTGGAGTAGTGTGATTGGTATTGGTGTTAAGATTTTATTTAATTTTTAAGGGGAATGGATACACATGGCAGATTTTTCTGCCATTTTTCAAAGGGAGACAACTTTCGCGACTTCCTGTTGGCTAGTCTATAGAAAAAGGGTTTACTCTTAAAGGAAAGAATTTGCTCCTCATGGGCAAATTGTTACCTTTAAGAGTTGACCCCTATTGACATGGCAGACAAAAATATATATTGGCAGGAGTTTGCCTCTCCTGAAGGTGTATCCATTCCCATTAATTAATACACATCCATTCTTTTGATTTGTTTTGTTATGCCCCTGCCATTCGAAGAATGGTGGAAAGGGCATATAGCGTTGCCCCTGTCTGTCCGTGCGTCTATCCGTGCATCTGTGCGTCAGAAACTTAAACGCAGCCAATAACTTCCTTATTTCTTGATGGGTTTTAAAATTTCTTGGCAGAAATGTTAACCATATTGAGACGACGTGTCACCTGCAAAACCCAGGTCCGTACCTCCAAGGTCAATGTCATACGTAGACGTCAAAGGCCAAAAAAAAGGTCCGAAACTTAAACGCAGTCAATAACTTTCTTATTTCTGGATGGATTTTGAAATTACTTTGCAGAAATGTTAACCATCATAAACGATGTGTCACGTGCATAACCCAGGTCTGTACCTCCAAGGTCAAGGTCATACTTAGAGGTCAAAGGTAAAAAAAAAGTGTCCGAAACTTAAACGCAGTCAATAACTTACTTATTTCTGGATTAATTTTGAAATTACTTTGAAGAAATGTTAACCATCATGAGACAATGTGTCACGTGCAAACCCAGATCCGTACCTCCAAGGTCAAGGTCATACTTAGAGGTCAAAGGTAAAAAAAATGGTCTGAAACTTAAACTTCAATAACTTACTTATTTCTGGATGGATTTTTAAAACACTTTGAAGAAATGTTAACCATCATGAGATGATGTGTCACTTGCAAACCCAGATCAGTACCTCCAAGGTCAAGGTCATACATAGAGGTCAAAGGTAAAAAAAATGGTCCGAAACTTAAACTTTCTATGGATGAATACGAACATAGACACGTTTTCAGGTGGGGGCATCCGTGTCCTGTGGACGCATTTCTAGTTTGATTTTAGGTTTAAAGTCCCCGTCAACACTGTAAAGGTCATTTTGGAGACGTTGCTTCCACTTTTGTGAAACTTTTACCTGACATTGAGATGAAATGACATCTCAAGCCCTGCCGCCCAATGAAACCAATAGGGTTTATAAACATGGACGGGCCGACTCGCACCGCTTTGCCTGGGCAGGCTTAGATCCTCTAAGAGGTTTACCAGTACTCGTGTGCGGGTCAGTTACATCCATTGTTTTACAAAAATCCAAACTAATAACTTTGTATCCTTGAGGTGAAGTGATGGAATTAAAAACTGTATGTTGAAGATCAGGGCCCAGTTGTTCAAAGCATCTTTATCTTAACGAGCTTGTAAGTGGTCAAAAAGTTAATGGCTCTATTAAGTACAATATCTATCAAAGTGGTATTTTTGCTGAAAAATGTGAGAAGCTTTTGGCAAAAGCTGCTAACATTGTTTCTGCAAAACTATCAGTATATTTTTTGCCATATTAAACAATCAACACTATCAGTATGTTTGCCATAGTAAAAATCAGTTTTAACGTGTTAACTAACAGCATCGTAAGTTTAAATATTATTATTTTGAACAATCCTCGGTTGTATTTAATGGTGTTGTTTGATGATGTGATGATGATATCACAGTACTGCCACATGTCCACTGATAACATAATGGTCAAGGTCATTTATGTTTCAGGGCCCAGAAAACATGTACACTCCATATTTTCCAGTTCTGCGGTGAATTCCTTAATTCCAAAGGATAACTCTTTCTAGAACATATTTGACGTCACTACAGCTGTTGTCTGGGAATGTATGGTGGCCGTAAAAGGTCTCTCTGCCCTACATCATAGTGTAGTTTATATTTTCTTGCCCTTTGGGATCATTGATTCCACTGTGGAATTTTTAAAATATTTGAGGGCCACTGATGAGGCCTAAATGGCCCAAACTAGCTAGTCTGGCCCAGAAAACCTGTACACTCCATATTTTCCAGTTCTGTGGTGAATTCCTTAATTCCAAAGGATAACCCTTTCTATAACATATTTGATGTCACTACAGCTGTTGTCTTGGAATGTGTGGAGGCCGTAAAAAGTCTCCCTGCCCTACATCATAGTGTACTTTTTATTTTCTTGTCCTTTGGGATCATTGATTCCATTGTGGAATTTTGAAAATATTTGAGGGTCACTGATGAGGCCTAAATGGCCGAAACTAGCTAGTCTGGCCCAGAAAACATGTACAGGTACACTCCATATTTTCCAGTTCTGTGGTGAATTCCTTAGTTCAAAAGGATAACCCTTTCTAGAACATATTGGATAGAACTTACTTAAGGCTTGTAAATTCATGCTGTTGCATGTGTTAATGGCTTGCTTCTCCAAATCAGAATAATTTATTTGTTGAAAACCCCGAAACCAACTGTCTCTTGATGTTACCTCAAGATGTTTAATTTTGGTCAGCTATCCTGTTTGGTGAGAGTGCTTGTTCCAGTTTAATATTTTGGAAGTATAGTTTCAAAGAATTTGCAGTCAGCAACTATCTAACATTATGGTAAAGAGATTCTGTGCTAGACATTTCTCAACTTAGTAAATTATTCTAGACTGCAGGATTTTCAGATCCGTTGTTAGAACTTTAGAAAATGAATACACTAGTATACACTGGTGAATATCTTTATGAGATCAAGCAAAACATTGTTACCATTTTTCAGATCTTCCGAAAACCCCATCCTCAGAAGCGACTGAACATCCGAGGTATAGACATACTGACAGGAACATTCCCTCCAGCAGACAGGCTATTCTTCCATAATGTGGATAATCTCAAACCATGTATGCAACCTTTGAAAGGTGAGTCATCTTTTGGGTACATATATGGTAGAACTCTGATGGCTCGAACCCCTTTGGGACCATGAAAATTTTTTCGAGACAATGCTAGTTCGAGCCACTGAGGATAACTATAAGTGCCATACCAGGAGGCAAAATGGAGATAAATTTTGGTGTTCTATATTGTAAATTTATGTTGAATGTACTCATTAGAATCACCTCTGTAAAGGTGATTCTAATGAGAACACACAGCGTACATTTGCAAGATAAACTAGAATCACGCAGTTGATGGCAAGCCATCGCATATCCCCACGCTTCCTCACGGGCCCCACCCCCTGGGCCATCCCCTGGGATGACCCGAGGGGTAAAATATTGATTGTGATGTATTCTACTCATCATGCCGTTTGATTTAATATGCTACACGACCATGTTCTGAAAACTTTGATATTTTATCCCTAAGGTACCCCACCCCTGGCCCCACTCCCAGGGGTAGGATCAAAATTCTGAAATTGTTAGACACTCCCCAGACCAAAGTTTTATCAGTTCCCAAAGTTTCAAGTTTCTATCTATAACGGTCTAGGAGGAGTTATCTGGTAACAGTAATGTATGGGGGTAAAGGGGTCAAAATCAGTTTTTGGCCTCTGGTGATCTCAAAATTGACCCCAGGGGTCAAATTGTGGTTGTAATGTTTTCTACTCATCATGCCGTTCGCTTTGATATATTACACAACCATGTTCTGGAAAGTTTGATTTTTGATCCCCGCGGGCCCCACCCCCTGGGCCCGCCCGTAGGGGTGTGATCAAAATTCCGAAAGTGTCATGCACTCCCCAGACCAAAGATCTATCAGTTCCCAAAGTTTCAAGTTTCTATCTATAACCCTGTAGGAGGAGTTATCCGGTAAAGGGGTCAAAATCAGTTTTTGACCTCTGGTGACCTCAAAATTGACCCCAGGGGTCAAATTTTGGTTGTAACGTTTTCTACTCATCATGCCGTACGCTTTGATATATTACACAACCATGTTCTGGAAATTTTGATTTTTGACCCCCGCGGGCCCCACCCCCTGGGCCCACCCATAGGGGTGTGATCAAAATTCCAAAAGTGTCATGCACTCCCCAGACCAAATATCGATCAGTTCCCAAAGTTTCAAGTTTCTATCTATAACCCTGTAGGAGGAGTTATCCGTGAAGACGGACGGACATACGGACGACGAAGACCATTACAATATCCCCACTTTTTCTTCGAAAAGCGTGGGGATAAAAAAGAAAATCTCACATTATCCCAATATCATATTTAGAGGAATTCCCTGTGAACTCAAGAACGGTTTTGACTCATCCAAGGTAAACGAGCCATCGGGGTTTGAGCCATTGAAGTTCTGCTGTACTAATGTTGGCACTATGACGGAGCTTTGTTGATTGTTCAGTTCTTTGTAAATATTACCCCTGATCCTGCTTAACACAATAGCCCTACCTTTGCAAACAGTGAAGATCAAGATCAGATAGTTTCAGAAGCCATCTTATCAGGGCCTAAACTGTTTGTCATGCAGTTTGTGAATTGAATGAATAGATTATATCAAATAATTTGATTGGTGGATAGTCAGAAATGGGTGTGGCTAAATTAACTTATTCAACAGGGTAAGGGTTAAAATTATATCCTGCTGAGCAGAAGATCTTGAAGGCAATATGGGTGTTCCAAATTGAAACAAGGTTCAGCTAGGTTTGAAACACTATGTGGTATACTTCAGAAACTTCCACTGTTCAAAGTGGGGATCCTAATAAACTGATTCTGAGACATGATTATGAAAACAGGCCTATAAAAATGCATAGTAAATTTTATCACCGAAAAAAAAAAATGAAGATTTTAAGATGAAAAATTGTGATATTTTCTTATTTCTGCTCAAAATATAGATTGTGGGTACACGTTGGAACCGCCTCATCAAGGCGGTTCTAACGAGTACCCCATCAGGCGAACAAGTCCGTGAAATGAACACCCCCCTAAACCCCCTTTATATAGAGAAAACTGGGGTTTACAGGGGTCTACATTATTTTGCTAATTTCTTCTCCTAGACATAGGTTGTGGGTACTCGTTAGAACCGCCTCAATGAGGCGGTTCTAACGAGCACCCACAACCTATGTTTGAAGTATAAATAAGAAAAATATAACAGATTTTCATCAGAAAAGTAGCCATTTTGGAGATATGAAAGAATGCACAAGTCACACAGGTGTGTTATCGTAATGCACAATCTATATTTTAGAGCAGAAATAAGGTTTACCCCTGTAAACTCCAGTTTTACCATATGAAAGTGGGGTTAAAGGGGTCAAAATTATATAGACATGTTTCCGTGATAAGTTGGAAATACATGTCTTGAATCTTCCTTGTATTGTATGTTGCAGAGCTGAAGAGTGCAGTAGGTCAGATCCACCATGGAGAAAAGTATGTTCTAGCAGTAGAACAGAACAAAGTTCTCATACCTCCTAGTTATAACAAATATCTCGCGTGGGGATACTCAGACCTCAGTGTTAGGATAGGAAATTATGAATCAGAAAAGGTAAGTTATAACCTGTATATGGACAGTGGTATTAATGTCATTTTAACACTGCAAGTGCTAATCACATCTGGAAGACAGTATTTTCAAAGTATTTTTTCCCCTTATTATTCAGGGGAAAAAGCACTTGACATTACATGATCCTCATAAAATGTCAAGCCTTTTTCTAAAGGATAAGAAAAATTGTGATTGTATGCTCCAGAATTTTCTGTTCCTAAGACCTGGAAATTGTAAACCAAAGTAGGTACTCTCGCTTGTTTTGATTTATTGTAAAAGAATGACCGAATAATATAAAATTTTGGCAATGCTATCCCATGTCAAAATGATTTACCTTTCTAAGCAGGCCAAAAGAAATATTGAAAAAATTGTTGCCGAAAGTAGGCGACCGTAACAAAATCAAACACAGGGTTGTCTGAATTCTGTTTTATGTCAACATGAATGAATGATGCAATTGTTTTGTAAGTTTTCGCTTAGAACGAGATCCTTTGGTGCATGTTCTGGGTATGTCGGCCCTTATTCATCATTTAGATGTAAAAATTTTAATCTGTCCGTGTACTGTGTAGGAGAAATGCCAAAATTTTCAGGCGGAGTAGCTCCATCATCATCGGGGCAGCTCCCAAAACACGCTCTAGTTCCCACGTGTCTATCATGCCGAATCCACTAATCTTCTTCTAACATTGTAATTTCTTGTTTTACTTATATGATATGCCAAGCTAAATTACTATTGTATATTGACAGTTCTCAGTTAATAATGTGTGTATTCTGAGAAAAGTTGCATTGATTTCGTTTACTCGTTGATATTTTTTTTTATGATTTTTTAAGTTGGAAATAAAGTTGCATTGATTTCGTTTACTTATTGATATTTTTTTTTATGATTTCCTAAGTTGGACATATTTTACAGGCCACTGCAATATTTGAAGGTTTGGACAATGGTGAAATTCTTTGTGCTGCCTGCCCTGATTCCAAGGTTTTTATAACAGGAGGAATAAGCTGTGTAAGTTATAGTGTTATGCTTCTTCTTTTTCTCCATCTCTCTTTATCCATTCCATATCGTTAGCCCTTGACCTGCTGAACACCCCAGCCCCTATCTTTGTAATCAGTGTAGATCCAGATCAGATGGCTTCTGATGAAGCCATCTGATCAGGATCTACACTGTTAACCATTTAGTCTGTGACTTTAGTGAACATATTATATCAAGTAATTTGATTGGTTGAAAGCCTGAAATGGATTTGGCAAAATTAGATGGACTGCTGCTAACTTTCACATGGTTAGTGCCATTTATACTATTTTTATCGACACAACATTGCTGTATCCTTCAGAAAATGCTTGTATCTTACCTTGCAAGAGAGGCACAGTGGCAGTGATGAACAAATGAACAGACCGAAAACCAGATCTCTGTATCCTGCCTTGGCCAAAGCCAGCTGAGTAAATTGAGCTGGGGCCAGTTGTTCAAAGCAGCTTTTGTTCATTTTTTACCAAAAAATACCTAAGCATTAGATATTCTGCTTGCGAGAAAAGTTAACATTTTGACCTTTGAACAACTGGGACCTATATGATATGCAATAGCTCGAGTGAGACTGAGCATCCACATAGTCAGACAAGAGTCTACTTATTGCTCTTATCAGAGTGAGGGGAGAAAACTATCAGACAGCATGGATATGCTGGATGTGCAGGGTGATTGGAGTCTTCACTCAATGTTTTCCTGTGGTCCAGCTTATATAATACTATAAGAATCTTACATGGGTGTGAGGGGTGGATGGAAAATTCGTCCCGAGGGTCACTCTCCGGCATCACGAGGCTTGCTGAGTGATGCCAGACATTGATCTCGAACAGATTTTTCTGTCTACCCCTCACACCCATGTAGGATTCTTTTTCTTGCATACCTTCTGGTTCTGAGCCTGGACTTTTAATACTGCAGTCACTTCGGTTGCCGATGTCTGCCATATTGTGATGATTTAGTGACGTCACGACGGCACATATGAGGTGGTATTGAAACAGTGCATTTATCAAACACATGAGAATATTCGATTTTTGGTAAGAACAACAGGGTTAGAACAGAATTTCTATCCCAAGCTAAAACTTGGATTTCCTTATCTGGTGTGCAAGAAATGTACTTCCAAACTTCAATGGCTCAATTAGCGATGGCTCGTTCACCATGGCTGAGTCAAACTCATTCTTGAGTCCTTTGGAAAATCTCCCCATAGCTCTGTCTCCGCCCATCGGAGCTTGGAGAAATAGATTGGGCTGCATGGTGCTTCCACACAGAGCTGAAAATGACCACACATGAGGAGTACTGGTAAACCACTTAGAAGGACTAAGCCTGCCTAGGCAAAGTGATGTGAGTCAGACCATCCAGTGCATATTAGCCTTTTGGTTTCATTGGATGGTAGGGCTTGAGATGTCTTTTTTCTCAGTGTCTGATAAAAGTCCCACAAAATTGCAAGCAATGTCTCCAAAATGACCTAAATATTGTTGATGGGGACATTAAACCTCAATTAAAATAAAACTCCTGATAAGAAACAGTTACATATAGGCAGATATTTATAGCCCCGCTTTGAAAAAGTGGGGCTATATTGGATTTGCCATGTCCTTCTGTCATTCCGTGATTCCGTTAATTTGTGTTGGCTCCATAACTTTGTATCTGCTTAACATATTTTCATGAAACTTCACACAAATGTTAAACACCATAAGACAATGTGCAGAGCGAAGGAATTATAACTGTGGATTGCCTGCTTTTGGAGTTATTGCCCTTTGAACATTTTCCGTAATTCCGTAATTCCGTGATTCCGTTAATTTGTGTTGGCTCCATAACTTTGTATCTGCTTAACATATTTTCATGAAACTTCACACAAATGTTAAACACCATAAGACAATGTGCAGAGCGAAGGAATTATAACTGTGGATTGCCTACTTTTGGAGTTATTGCCCTTTGAACATTGAAAAATGGCAATTTTAATTGTGTCCGCTTCATAACTCGAAAACCGTTTGAGATATTTTTAGGAAACTTCACACAAATGTTAAGCACTATGAGACGATGTGCAGAGCGCAGGAACCATAACTCTGCATTGCTTATTTTTGGAGTTATTGCCCTTTGAACATTGAAAAATGGCAATTTTAACAGTGTCCGCTTCATAACTCGAAAACCGTTTGAGATAATTTCATGAAACTTCACACAAATGTTAAGCACTATGAGACAATGTGCAGAGCGCAAGAACCATAACTCTGGTTTTCGTATTTTCTGTGTGTCTGTCTGTGTCTGTTAACAATTTTCGTGTCCGCTCCATAACTTTAAAACCCATTCACATATTTTCATGAAACTTCACACAAACATTAAACACCATGAGATGGTGTGCAGAGTGCAGGAACCATAACTCTGGATTGCCTAATTTTTGAGTTATTTCCCTTTGAATATTGAAAAATATCAATTTTAGCTGTCTTTGCTCGATAACTCAAAAACCGTTTGAGATAATTTTATGAAACTTCACACAAATGTAAAGCACCATATTACGTGTGCAGAGCGCAGGAACCCAAACTCTGGATTGTCTACTTTTTCAGTTATAGGCTTTTGCTTTTCATTTATTTGAAGTTTCATGAAAATATCAGAAACGGTTATGGAGCGGACATAGTTAAAATTGCCATTTTTTAATAGGCTTTTTAAAAAATGGCAATTTTAACTATGTCCGCTCCATAACCGTTTCTGATATTTTCATGAAACTTCAAATAAATGAAAAGCACCTTGAGATGATGTGCAGAGTGCAGGAACCATAACTCTGGTTTGCCTACTTTAGGAGTTATTGCCCTTTGAACATTTAAAAAGGCAATTTTGACTGTGTCGGCTCCATAACTCACAAACCATTTGAGATGTTTTCATGACACTTCACACAAGTGTAAAGCACTATGAGACAATGTGCAGAGCGCAGGAACCCTGACTCTGATTTGCCTACTTTAGGAGTTATTACCCTTTGAACATTGAAAAATGGAAGATGAAATTTAGTATAAACATGGACATTCTGGTAATGTATCATGCTCATTGAAATGAGGGACAAGGGCTCACAACTCTTAGAGTTTTTCCAGATAATGTAAAATTTTCAACAGTTATTTCTTGTTCATAACTGTTTTCTCTGCAGCTTAAATAACTTTCTTCTCTGACAGCGCTGAAGCGGGGCTATAGTCAGATCCTCTGACAGCTCTAGTTTATCATGAAAAGGTTTGCTGTGTGTACCCATTAGAATCGCCTCAACAAGGTGATTCTAATGAGTAAACACAGCAAACTTTTATTTTATGGATGTATTATGCCTCCTAACAAGACACTGTAAATGACCCTCATACCCTTATTTTATGGATGCATTATGCCTCCTTTCAAGATATGAATACCCCTCAATGGCTAAAACTACCCATGTCTTGAACAAGTTTTCCCCAGTACTGAAGATATTCGAGCCATTGAATTTTCACTGTTGTTGGATTCCATAATTTTTATACATCATCATTTTCTTTGACAGGTTGTAAATGTATGGGAGCATAATCCCAAAGAAAAGAAAGTCGACCTGAAGCAACCATTATATGGTCACACACAGCCGGTAACCAGTGTGGCAGCCTCATCAGCCTATCATATCATTGTGAGCGGGTCACGTGACAGGACATGTATAATCTGGGACCTCAGTAGACTAGTGTATGTTAGACAGTTGAGAGGGCATACAGCTCCTGTGGCGGCAGTTTGTGTAAATGAATTGACGGTAAGACTATGTCTTGACCCAGTTTTGTACTGAATGGAAACTCCTGGGTTTTTATAGCACCAGAAACTTTCAAAATTTAAGGTGTTAGGTTGAGTTATCTTTGGAATTTATTAAGGGGGATGGATACACCTTCAGGGGAGGCAACTCATGCAGAAGTATTTTTGTCTCCCATGTCGATAGGGGTTAACTCTTAAAGGAGAGAATTTGCTCCTGAGGAGCAAATTCTTTCCAGTACACCCCTTTTTCAGTGGAGCTGAGCCTATAGAAAAGCAAACAGGAAGTCACGAAAGTTGTCTCCTTTGAAAAATGGCGGAAAATGTGCTAGGTGTTCTCATTCCCCTTAAGTGAAATGACTGACTTTTTTGTGACCAATGAAAGCCAAGATCATTATTAGCTCGCCTGTACGAAGTACAAGGAGAGCTATTGTTGTCACCTCGGATGGCGTGCGCGTGTGCGTTTGCGTTTGCGTTCCCGTCACACTGCGTTAAAGTTTTTCAAATGCTTATATCTCAGCAGTCACTCTTCACAGACCACTCATATTTGGAACTTAAGTACCTGGGAGGGTCCTCTGATGTTCAAAGAGAACAGACCCCTGGGTTCATGCCCCGCGGTGGGGCTAGGGGTCAAAATCTAGAACACCTTTGTAATTCTGTGTTAAAGTTTTTGAAATGCTTATATCTCAACAGTCACTCATCACAAAGCATTCATATTTACAACTTGGATACCTGGGAGTGTCTTCTGAGATTCCAAGACAACACACCCCTGGGTTCATGCCTGGGATTGGGGATGGGGTGGGGCTGGGGGTCAAAATCTAGGACACCTTTGTAATTTGTTGTATACCTTTCCATTATACTAACGAGTTATAGACACAATTGGTTATACATCATCCAATCAAGTGACATTGGTTCAAGTGTAAAAGGGTGAAGGTCATGGTGACCTACATTTCAAGGTCCAGTGATTTTGCCTTATATCTTGAAGTCTATTTGTTGGAGAAATGTCATACCTGGGATATTAGTTCCATGTGACTCCACGATTGACCTCAAAATATATCTAGGTCACTGTGACCTATATTTCATGGTTCAGCGATTTTGCTTATTATCTCGAATACTATTTGATGGAGAAATGTCATACCTGGATAATTAGTTCCATATGACCCATTAATTGACCGCAAAATATATCTAGGTCATGGTGACCTACATTTCACGGTCCAGTGATTTTGTCTATTATCTTGAATACTATTTGATGGAGAAATGTTATACCTGGGTTATTAAATGCAGGTGACCCCATTATTGACCTCAAAATATATCTAGGTCACTGTGACCTATATTTATGGTTCAGTGATTTTGCCTATTATCTAGAATACTATTTGATGGAGAAATGTCATACCTGGATTATTAGTTCCATATGACCCAATAATTGACCGCAAAATATATCTAGGTCATGGTGACCTACATTTCATGGTCCAGTGATTCTGTCTATTGTCTTGAATACTATTTGATGGAGAAATGTTATACCTGGGTTATTAGTTGCATGTGACCCCATTATTGACCTCAAAATATATCTAGGTCACTGTGACCTATATTTCATGGTTCAGCGATTTTGCCTATTATCTCGAATACTATTTGATGGAGAAATGTCATACCTGGATAATTAGTTCCATGTGACCCAATAATTGACCGCATAATATAACTAGGTCATGGTGACCTACATTTCATGGTCCAGTGATTTTGTCTAATATCTTGAATACTATTTGATGGAGAAATGTTATACCTGGGTTATTAAATGCAGGTGACCCCATTATTGACCTCAAAATGTATCTAGGTCACTGTGACCTATATTTTATGGTTCAGCGATTTTGCCTATTATCTAGAATTCTATTTGATGGAGAAATGTCATACCTGGATTATTAGTTCCATGTGACCCAATAATTGTCCGCAAAATATATCTAGGTCATGGTGACCTACATTTCATGGTCCAGTGATTCTGTCTATTGTCTTGAATACTATTTAATGGAGAAATGTTATACCTGGGTTATTAGCTGCATGGGACCCCATTATTGACCTCAAAATATATCTAGGTCAGTATGACCTATATTTCATGGTTCAGCGATTTTTCCTATTATCTTGAATACAATTTGATAGAGAAAAGTCATACCTGGATTAATAGTTCCATGTGACTCTATAATTGACTGCAAAATATATCCAGGTCAGTGTGACCTATATTTCATGGTTTAGTGATTTTGCATATTATCTTGAACACTATTTGATGGAGAAATGTCATACCTGGATTATTTATTCCATTTGACCCCATGATTGAGCTTGAATTAATATCTAGGTCAGTGTGTCCTATATTTCATGGTTCAGTGATTTTTTCTATTATCTTGAATACTATTTGATGGAGAAATGTCTTACCTGGATAATTAGTTCCATGTGACCCGATGATTGACATGGAAATTTATATAGGTCCTTGTGACCTATTTTCATGGTTCAATGATTTTGCCTTATAATTCAGATACAATTTGATCCTGAAATGTAATATCTGGAATATATGTTCCATGTGACCTGATTATTGATCTCAAATATATCAAGGTGAGTGTGACCTATATTTCATGGTTCATAAATTTTTCCTTATATCTTGAAGTCGCGAAACAGGCGAGCTATGCTGTCTGGCGACAGCTCTTGTTTGGTATCTGATCTAGGCCTTCACTATTCACTAGGATTCTGTCTTGTGGTTTACCTAATAAAACAGGTTATTCTAGATAATGGCTTATGGTCTGTCGTTATTACTTTGAAAATGGGGCTTGATGTTTCATTCAGGATAAAATTAATAAATATGTTCTATACAAGGGTTATCCTTTGGAAGCAAGGAATACACTCTTACTTAATACTTACACAATATTTAATAAAGCCTGCATTTGTCACCTGTTGACACACAGACAGATTGCAAACTTAGAACACAGTGGATATATTAAAGCTGAATAACACACACGCAAAAGCAAGAATTAATTGTTTCCTACATAGTAAACAGAAACAAAGAAATCAACAAATAAAACTTGGTAAAATGCATACCATTTTCATTTAAGGCAAATGTATATACTGTACATCTTAAGGAGACGCAACCCTAATAATGACATTTTTGCCTCCCATACTAATAGGGGTCCAATTGCTTCTAAGGAGAAAAATCTTTCCTTTCAGAGTAGACCCCATTTTGATTGAGGCTTAATTTTATAGGAATGCAAACTGGAAGTCGTGATAGATGACGCCCTTGTGAAAATGATGCAAAATATGCCAAGTGTATCCATTGGCCTATGACTTTGAATGTCCGGTGAAGTGAATGGTTAAATATAAGACATTTTTTCACCATTTTAACTAGAGAGAACTGTTGTGACCATTTCAAAATTTAGGGGTAGCCGGTTCTGTTATCTTCAAAATTTATTTGGATTTGCAAAAAGTGTAGGCCCTGATCAGACGCTGCATTCTGCGGCTTCTGATCTGGGCCTGCACGGTTTGCCAGGGTTTCCGTTTTGGGGTTTCCGGTACAAAATGGGTTAAAGAGCTGGCCCTTATAAGGGAGATAATAGGGGCATTTCATGGAGGTGAACACAGTCTCCTTAATAAATATGTTTGTACTTCTGTCTATTAATTTACAGGGAGACATAGCATCATGTGCTGGCACATACCTACATGTCTGGTCAATCAATGGAGAAGAAATTGCTTGTGTTAACACAGCATCTCTCAGACATCATCAGATTTTATGTGTTTCCATGTCACAGGTAAGTGTGTTGTTTTGGCAAAAACTTGTTCCATTTCTAGTTCTGTCAATGAAATGATCACAATCTTGTGTCTTGAATGTATACCAAACCAGCAAGTGACTGACAGGATGTTAGGATATATTGAATAATGTTTCAAATCAAAAGGAAATGAGGCCCAACAGTATTTGTACTTTTTTTTGGCATGCCTGCTATTTGCATGGCATGATATAGGAGTTGAATTTTTCATCCATTCTTCTCTCCATTGGTCAGTATATTTGTCAAGCCGTCAACATTTGCCACCACCCTAGCGTTCACTATAATGGTCAAGAACTATAAGAGCTTCACTATTGATACTTAGTACAAACTTGTATCTACGAATGACGACTTCAATGCAAGCTTCCATATTTGACCTTGACCTACATTTCATGGTTCTCTGATTTGTGACCACCCTAGCTTTCACCCGGATGGTCAAGTTCATTTCTCAAGAACTACAAGAGCTTCATTAATGATATGTGGTACAAACTTGTAACTAGGCATAGCAGGTTAAATACAAGCATCCATATTTGACCTTGACCTACATTTCATGGTTCAGTGACTTTATCAACTATTGCGACAACCTAGCTTTCACCCTAGTGTTCAAGTCAATTTCCCACAAAGTATAAGAGCTTCATTAATGAATGACAACTATAATGCAAGCATCCATATTTGATCTTGACCTACATTCCATGGTCAATGTCTTAGTGAACTATTGTGCCAACTCTACCATTCACTTTTATGTTTAAGGTCATTTCTCAGCTCCATTAATTATCCATGATAAAAGCTTGCATCTAGGAATGATAACTTTTATGCAAGCATCCATTTTTGACCGTACCTACATTTCATGGCTCAGTGACTTTGCGCCCCCACAAGCACGACATAGGCTTCGATGGAATTCTTGTATATCCACAGGTGTACAAATTTCTGTTTATACCCTTTTTAAGATGTCCCAGTATAGTTTGAAACATATGGGTTTATAACAGTTTGACATTTGAACTTTACTTTCTCATCTTGTATACTGTTAACAGAGATTCAGTGATATGTCATGAAACATACCTAAGCGAACTTGTCTGCACCCTATCTCCTGAACGAATGTATGAATTGTGGTCAGACTTCAGTACATGTATACCACTACCAAAAACTAGATTATGTTTTAGTGCCCTTGACTTAATTTTCAAAGTCATACAAGTGCAAACGTTGTCAAAATTTGCCCTGTCTGCACAGTATCTCCTGAACCAGTTGATGAATTCTGACTGATGTAATATATCAGTTCAACTTACAAAATTCTTGATTAGATTGTAACGACCTCTACCTATATTTCAAGGTCACAAGGGTTCAAAGTTCAATATTGGCTTGTCTGTACTGTATCTCGTTAACAGATGGAGGAACTCTGGCTAAACTCAGTACAGTATATCATGGCAACATTCTGCATTGGTGACCTTGACGTTATTTTCAAGTTCACATAGTTCTGTGGTCATATTTATGGTTTTCTTTTGAAAACATTGCCATTTTTGTTTAGGGAATTTAATTTTTATTTTATGTAAGTACTGGTACATACTATTTCTTACTTTTTCCAGATCTTTGAGTGGGACAACAGAAATGTGATATTGACTGGCGGAAGTGATGGAGTGGTCAGGGTATGTATATTTTAATATCAGTGAATATGAGGCAAACCTAATCAGCAAAGCCAAACAGAAATGTGCACAGCGCAAAACCAGAGCTAAGGCATCACCAACAGAGCTATCTTCCTCTAACCTTTGCTCTGTCTACAACAAAGAGTTCAAATCTAGAATTGGTCTCATCAGCCATACACACAAACATTAGCACTTCTTGCATGTGATTAAGATTGGACATTGTCAGTAATGACAGACAAACTATTAAATTATTTTAATATCATAAACCATGAAATCTTAGCATAACATATACCTTTAAAGTTTGGGACACATACATTTTACGGAAAAGAGGTGGACATTATTTACTTGAGAGAAAAGTTTGATACACTTTTATCAGAATTCTCTCTGATGGTTAACTAAATTCCTGAGCATCTGCTGAAACCATAAATGAAATAATATACAGGGCAGTCCCTTTGTAATGCTGTGTTTGGCATGCATAGAACAGGACGTGTTATAAGTGAACCGTGTTATAAAGGGATATTTTTGTACAGAAATTATAGTAAAATGACCATTTTAGAGGCAAGACCTGGCCATGTTATAACCAAAACTGTGCTATAATGAGTAGAGTACTAAAGGGACTAAAGTGTAATGGTATTAATCAAGTAATTTCTTAATGGCCCAGTTACTTGTCTGAGGTCTGCTGTATGGCCCGAGGCAGAAGGCAGAGGGCCAATGCAGCTGACTGAGGACCTGTAACTGGGTCAATATGCAATCATTACTTGATTAATGACCAGTTTGTTAATTTACACAATTAAAAAACATGATTATTTTTTGACCTCACTTGACCTCAGTTAATATTGGTTGACTTGGTGTTAATACGGATTACCTCCAATCAATACAGGATGGTCAATAAATAATATATGCAAAAAGTGCAGGCATATATCAGAGTTTTATCTGTTCACCTTTCCACCAAGTACAAAACAAAACAGAAATATAAAAATGCAAACCAAAATGTTATGGAACAAAGTGTTTGTTAATGACAGGAGCAGACTTTACCATAAGCTTATATAAACTTGTCATCTGATACTTTAACCCTTATCTTGCTGTTCAGGACAACCCCTATCTTTGAAACCAGTGTAGATCAAGATAAGCCATCAAATCAGGATCTACACTGTCTGGCATTCAGTTTATGAATTTGTAGCAATAAATTACATCAAGTAATTTGATTGGTTGATAGACAGAAATGGCTGTGGCTTAAATGAATATTCAGCAAGATATACTTTAATGTATTCTTTGTACTCATATGATTGTGTATGATATCTAATAAACTATTGTTTAAACTAACACGTTTTATATGGGAAACTCCAAAACTGGTCATTGGAAAACAGTGCAGGCCCAGATCAGATGCTGCAGAATGCAGCATCTGATCTGGGCCTTGACTGTTTGCAGAAACCACCATTTTCTGAATAATTTTTTTAGCTCACCTGAGCCGAAGGCTCAAGGTGAGCTATTGTGATTGGTCAATGTCCGTCATGTGTCGTGCCTAGTGCGCTGTGCGTCGTGCGTCTGTCAACAATTTACTCCTCCTAAACCAGTGAATGGATTTTGATATAATTTCACAGGAATGTTGCTTGAGTGACCCTCTTTCAAAATTGCCTAAATTGTTCCGCTCCGTTAAACAAAATGGCCGCCAGAGCTAAAAATAGAAAAACCTTTAAATGACATCTCTTCCTAGGCAAATGGCCCGATTTGAAAATAATTTCACAGGAACAGCTCCGTTAAACAAAATGGCCGCCAGAGCTAAAAATAGAAAAACCTTTAAATGACATCTCCTCCTAGGCAAATTTCCCGATTTGAAAATAATTTCACAGGAATGTTCCTTGAGTGACCCTCTTTCTAAATTGCCTAAATCGTTCCGCTCCGTTAAACAAAATGGCCGCCAGAGCTAAAAATAGAAAAACCTTTAAATGACATCTTCTTCTAGGCAAATGGCTCGATTTGAAAATAACTTCACAGGAATGTTCCTTGAGTGACCCTCTTTCAAAATTGCCTAAATCGTTCTGCTCCGTTAAACAAAATGGCCGCCAGAGCCAAAAATAGAAAAACCTTTAAATGACATCTCCTCCTAGGCAAATGGCCCGATTTGAAAATTATTTCACAGGAATGTTGCTTGAGTGACCCTCTTTCAAAATTACCTAAATCGTTCAGCTCCGTTAAACAAAATGGCCACCAGAGCTAAAAATAGAAAAACCTTTAAATGACATCTCTTCCTAGCCAAATGGCCTGATTTGAAAATAATTTCACAGGAACGTTCCTTGAGTGAACCTCTTTCAAAATTGCCTAAATCGTTCTGCTCCGTTAAACAAAATGGCCGCCAGAGCTAAAAATTGAAAAACTTTTAAATGACATCTTCTTCTAGGCAAATGGCTCGATTTGAAAATAACTTCACAGGAATGTTCCTTGAGTGACCCTCTTTCAAAATTGCCTAAATCGTTCCGCTCCGTTAAACAAAATGGCCACCAGAGATAAAAATAGAAAAACCTTCAAATGACATCTCCTCCTATGCAAATGGCCCGATTTCTAAATAACTTCACAGGAATGTTCCTTGAGTGACCCTCTTTAAAAATTGCATAAATTGTTCCACTCTGTTTAACAAAATGGCCACCAGAGCTAAAAATAGAAAAACATTTAAATGACATCTCCTCCAAGGCAAATGGCACGATTAGGAAATAATTTCACAGGAACGTTCGTCGAGTGAACCTTTTTCAAAATTTCGCTCATTAAACAAAATGGCCAGCATAGCTAAATATAGAAAAACCTTTAAATGACATCTTCTCCTAGGCAAAGAGCCCGATTTGAAAATAATTTCACAGGAATGTTCCTTGAGTGACCCGCTTTCAAAATTGCCTAAACTGGTCCGCTCTGTTAAACAAAATGGACACCAGAGCTAAAAATAGAAAAACCTTCAAATTCCACTACAATGAAAAATAACCTCCAAAGAAAAATCTTTGGTCCACATCTTCTTAAAGCCGTGAATCCTTCATTTCCATAAGCTTTGAAACATCTTGGATTCAGGTGAGCGATTCAGGGCCATCATGGCCCTCTTGTTTAAAAAGTACAAATGTAACTGCGTCTGTCAACTCTAAATTTCAAAATGGATTCCTAATTCTATTGAGTTTGTGGTGTATATATTTTCACCATTACAGATGTGGAGTGTAGAATATGTACAAGTACCTGATGAAAACCAACAAAAGTCTAATGAAACCTCAGATACCAAAGACACTGTAGCATTAGCTGCCAGTAAACTAGCAAATGAAACCTCAAAACCAATAGATATTACCACGAGAAGAAGGTCCTCTTGCAACAGCTACAATGGAGACATACAAACAGCTGTAGATAGACTCAAAGACTTTAAAGATCCTGATTATATGGCTTCAAAACAAGTCGAATTAGGATCTTCTGTTGATAGTAACGGTATTTTTATGTCACATTTACATGCAACTATAGGTGGTTGTGACAAAGAGGGCAGTGGGCGGGATCTTGCAATAGATAGAGAGGATAGTAATGTCAGTCGGACTAGCAGTATTAGTGATCTGGGTAATCCAGATGAAGTAGGAATTCATGAGAATGAGTTGAATCAGGATGGTGAAGTTCAGAGTCAGAAATCAGAACTCTCCGTAGCATCAGCCATGGAAGCTATTGAAATGCCAGAAAACGCTCATTGTGAAAAACCAGATGATAGTGCAAAAGAAACTTTTGACCCAAGTCAGCCAATTTTGTTAGATTTAGATAAAGCAACAAGTGAGGCAGGGAATAGGACTACTGAATTGTATGATGAAGGTAAATCTCCAAGTTCAGA
This sequence comes from Lucinisca nassula, assembly GCA_963580285.1. Lineage (NCBI taxonomy): Eukaryota > Metazoa > Mollusca > Bivalvia > Lucinida > Lucinidae > Lucinisca > Lucinisca nassula. Next base: position 143,433,515 of record OY757011.1, on the reverse strand, counting down.
ATTTGAAGTGATAAGTGAGGCAGAGATTAAAAATACTAGTCAGACAGCAGAAGATGTGGTGAGGAAATACAGAAGAAAAACAAAGAATACTCTTAGAGAAGGTGAGTGTTATGATAAACAAGGGAAATCAATGTTTATACAAGCCGTGACATAGCTACAGATAAAGAGGAGTAGAAAGGTAATTTCAGGATAAATTTTCCTATTTTTGCCATTAAACAATATGTTGTGGGTACTTGTTAGAATCGCCTCATTGTGAGGCGATTCTAACAAGTACTCACAACATATGTTTCTAACAAGACATGTAAAAATAGGGTCCTGATAAGAACTTTATCCTTTAACTATCCTTGTTTTTTGTCATCATCCGGAGCTATGCATAACAAGTGAAATGTGCCATAAGAAGACATACACGTGGGAGACAGAAGTGGATGGCATTCCCACTTAGAATACATTATTCCCACTTTGTTGAAAGGCAGCTTAGTGGTACAGGCCCCAGTAGCTTTTTAGTACAGGCCCCAATAGCTCAGTGGTACAGTGTCCTCTTTCAGGATCACGAGGTTATGGGTTTCATCCTGGGCCGCACCATACCTTAGGAGTAAAAAATGGTTCTAGGAGATCCCTTAGCAGATGCTTGCAAGTATACTTTGCAACAAAAGCTCTGCAGAGCTTACGTAAGTTGTTTCTAATATGCAACATTAAATAAAGCTCCTTTACCTAAGCTTGTGGGTCAGTGAACATAACTACAATGCACAGCAGTAGCTGAACAAGCTTGATGGACATGCAGGTTGATCTGAAGCTTCACTGGGTGCAAAAGTTTGAAGACATTTTTTCCTTTATACCTGTGTCATGTGACATCGTACACATAAACCTCTTTATAACAGTTTTGGATATTACACTTCTTCAAGATCGATCCCAAAAATGTATACATACTATTGAAAAATGACCATGGTAGAGAATGGCAACACAGGCCAGAAGTGTAAATAGATCAACTAGTCTTAAAGTTACACCTTATCCAGGAACTGGACAAGATAATTTTTATAGCTTAGGCACAACATAGGACCCACATTTCTATCTATTAAATCATTCAGTCATCCACCAACATTGTTGTAAAGTCTGATTTATGTTTTCATTTTCAGATAAGCTTTTATCCAAATTCGTTTAAGCTGGCCTTGGTGGGTCAATCATATGCATGTTTGACTGGTGATCAGGAGGTGGTGGATTTGAACCACACTGGGTTGGCAACATTCTTTTGTGGAAATAGAATATGAAGTCTTTTCTAATGCCATTCCCCACCTTTCTCTAATTCAAGAAGGGCATTTGTCAGATTTGTGCAAAAGAATGTGCACTGCACTGATTAACTGCTTATGTATAGTAATAAGTCTGCCCAGGAAAAGTGTAATTAGGTAAACTGACTAGTGCCACATCACCTAAATAGTGTTGACTGGGCCATTGACCCTTTTTGTACCAAATGAAATATTCCTCCTTATATATAGCAGGAGTCCATTTCAAAATTTAGGGGTGTCCGGTTTTGTTTTCTTCAAAATCTATTTGGAAAATGGCTTCTGCGGCGTCTGATCTGGGCCTGCACTGTTTGCCACCGTACCTGTTTTGGGGTTTCCAGTCTGAAATGGGTTAAACTCCAAACCAAATTACATTATATGCCTTTATCCAACTATACAATGTGTGAAGTAATGACTATTACTAATATTGCAGGATTCCGTTGGCAGAGACAGCTGATGTTCCGTAGTAAATTAACAATGCATACAGCTTTTGAGAGAAAAGATAACAAAGACCCTGCTGCTGTAACTGCTATTGCTTTGTCAAAGTGAGTCTTCTCTTGTAAACTTAACCCTTGTCCTGCTAATCCCGGATAAGCCTTATCTTTGAAACAATGTAGATCCAGATCAGATGGCTTCTGACGAAGCCATCTGATCAGGATCTTCATTGTTTGCCATTAAGATTGTGAATTTGTTGCAATTATTTGCATCAAGTAATCCGATTGGTTGATAATCGGTAGTGGGTGTGGCATATATAAATATTCAGCAGGACAAGGGTTAACAACTCAGCAGATGATATTTTCATTTTTTTTTTTTTTATGAAAATAAGGCTGGACATTTTATGCAACTGTCTGCAGACAATTCACATTGAATGATAAGCCAGACATTTTCAGAAAAATGAAGAAAAAGAAGTCATCTGCTGAAAAATTCATATAACATGTCAAGCCTGATTTTCCCTGAAAAATTATAAAAAAATGGCACAATTTTGCCCTCTAAATTGGCTCTACATTGTTCGCATAAATATCTGTACTGATCTGCAGGGTTGAAAGCATTACACACAGACTAAACTCCGTTCAGAAAATCTGAATCATCAATTTTTTTCATTTCTCGCTTTTAATAAATCATTTTAGCCCATACATCACTATGGGAAAGTTTAAGACCTCACCCTCTGCTGATTTCTCCGGCAAGTCGTATGCCTCTGTGACAGCCAGGAAAGGCTGTGATTATTTGGAGAAAATTGCAAAATCTAATTTTTCTGTCACAGACTAAGACATTCTGACAGATTCGACACACCTTGTTAAACCATACATAGAAGTGGTTACTACTCTTGTAAATTACAAGGGCATCTATGTTTTATTTGCACGATCACTTCATGAAAAATCATTAGCTGTGACACCACATCTGATATCAGTATAATTCTTTTTGACCACTGTTGACAGCACATTGCGCTAGTGGCTCCCCGTACCTAGTGAGCCTCTATCTAGCCATTCGAATATAGTGTGTGTTGCAATTGCATATTTATTTATAAAGTGCATCATATGGATTTGAATGTTTATGATTTTTCCTGACAATCATCATCAAATGGACTTAGCCTGTGCTCTCATTTCTTTGTTTTGCAATTTTCTCCAAATAATCACAGCCTTTCCTGATTGTCGCAGAGGGATATGACTTGCTGGAGAAGTCGGTGGAGGGTCAGGTCTAAAACTTACCCTTAGTGATGTTGGGCTAAAATAAGTATTAAAAGGAAAAACAAAAGAATCAATGATTCTGATTTTCTGAACCGAGTTTAGTTAAAGCCTTTGTGAGTGAATTAGTGCTCCAAATCTTTTACAGTACCTTAAATAAAAAAAATATTTTAAGGATAATGGGTTTTGTTATGGGTGTAAAGGGGTGCTCATTGCACAGACTTGTTATTGTGATGATTTGTATCTTTCCTTTCAGAAAACCATAAATACATGTTTTTGTGATAGGGCACTAATATCTTAATCATCAGTGCAGATCACTCTTGCATGAAAGTCTTTGTCTCCCCTCTGTATGAACCGGGGCATGACAGAACCTGCAGTAAGACTCGTGCTATGATCGAAGACTCGGTTCAGCCGACTCGTCAGGTCAGTCTGGTCGGAGCATTATCTTGTTACCCTATGAATAGCTCAAAAGCTATAGAAGGCTCATGCAAACAGCAAAGACTGATCAGACTATGCGGAGCTGCAGGCTGATTCAAGTCTTAGCTGGTCAAACAGGCCTTATTGTAGATTTTCTCATGTGCTGGCTCATAAATCTTTCAAAGGCGGCTACTCTATGGAACATATTTGGTCCCTCTTTTATAGTAACCCTTGAAAGGAAAACATCCAAAATTCAGGGAAGCTAATTCTTACACATTAGTCTTCTTTCCTACCAAAATAAGCGAATTCATTCTCCTTTTGACCTTTGGCTTATGGAAAATAAAATAAAAATACATGTAAACTATTTTCAGGGACCATAAGACTGTATACGTAGGTGATGCTAAGGGTCGTATCTTCAACTGGACAGTGACTGACCAGCCTGGTAAAGCTATAGCTGACCACTGGATGAAGGATGAGGGGGCAGAGAGCTGTAAACAATGTGGAGTTAGGTTCTCTTTCTCAGAGAGAAAACATCACTGTAGGAACTGTGGACAAGTATTCTGCTCTAGGTAGGGCTTTTGTTTGTTTTTAACATCCCCGTCAACACTATATATTTTTTTTTTTTTTTTTTTTTTTTTGGTTTTGGTTTTATGGCCCTTTCAAGATTATTTCACTCATATCGAGCCGATCAGTAATCAGAGGTGGGCGAAAACCGGAGTACCCGGAGAAAAACCACCTGACCTTCCGTTGCAGAACTTGGCGTCTCACATGTGACCCGAGCGAGGCTCGAACCACAGCGGTGAGAGACCTAATGATCAATCATCAGCGCTCTTAACCACTAGGCCACGGAGGCCCGTTCGTCAACACTATATAGAGGTCATTTTGGAAACATTGCTTCCAATTTTGTGGGACTTTTACCCAACATTGAGATGAAAGGACATCTCGAGCACATTGAAACCAATAGGGTTTATATGCATGGAGGGTCCGACTAGCAACACTTTGCTAAGGGCTTTTTATTGGTTGTTTTATATACACTACAACCTCTTGATAACCCAAAGTAGAAACCATTTTGGTTAAACAACTGTGTAATATCCAAATGAAATGTATAGATTATATAGAAATATGACCATTTTGTATTCATTTATCTATATTATGTACATATTTTTGGTATCCATCTTTAAACCACCAAGTGATATCTAAATGAACATTTTGTGTACTTCCAAGGGAGATTACCTGAACATGAAAGCTCATAGATGGTCACTCTTAAATGAAAGAAAAAGTTATTTTCTTTAAGAATAGCCACCTGTGAAAAATTTCTCAAATACCTGGTGATGTTTGCAGCCACCTATGAAAAAGTATTCAAATACAGTCCAACCTGTATTAAGCAAGCACCTAAGGGATGATCAGAATGTGCTTGCTTAAGACAGGTGCTTGCTTAATACATGTGAATTTTATTGCATTTTGCCATTTCAGGAACCAAAGGAATGCCTGCTTAAGACAGGTTGCTTGCTTAATAGAGGTGGCCACTATGACAGGTTTTACTGTACATGTACCAGGTGATGAGTGCGTGTGTGTATAATTGTTACTGTAAGAATGATCTTTCTCATTTTCCAGCCAAAGAATGCACACTGTAGTGGTTAATTGCCCTGGAAAAATGTGGATAGGTAAACTTAACATTAATAGTGTTGATTGGGCCATTAAACCCCAAACAAATCGAAAACCCAAACCTTAAAAATTTGGTTGAGAAGTGATTAATATCTTTTAACATTTATTACAGATGCAGTAAACATGAAGCTGAAATCAGGAGATTGAGGATCATCCGGCCAGTCCGTGTTTGTCAAGCATGCTACAACATCTTGAGGGCACAACATGTGACAGATTCCATGAGGCGATAGCAAAAGACAAGAAGCCATTTTAATATTGTATTTACGTATACTGTGTATGAATAGTTCATTCCATTAGCATGGTATTCTGTTGATGTAATATTTCCATAGTGATGTGCTAAAATTATTTAAAGCTTTTAAAATGTGAATTTTGCATTCAAAAATTTGTTTAGAGAAAGTACATTTGCTATTATTCAAGGAACTTTGCAATATTCTGTTGAGATGTTAAATGATAAGAGTTAGGTATTTTTTCAGCAGTCGGATTAAGTGACTAGCAAAACATAGTGGTTTAAAAACTGGAAAAAAAAAAGCCAACTGCAAGAATTTCAAACATTTTGACAGATATGCTTTTTGACAATGTTATCGGATTAACTATTTTACAATTACAGATAAATAATATATGGTTGACAAGAAGCAACTTCTGATAATCACAGTATCTTCTGCAATAGACGACTACAGTGTGATCTAACATGTTGGTTTTCTTTGCCCTGGCTCACATGGGAATATATAGTCATCTTGAATACATATGTTATTTAAAAAAATTAATGCTGTTGTTATGCATTTGAAGAAATATTGTATATTGGACCGTAGATTACAAATTTAATTTTGTTCAGTCATGTAACATGTTTTTTAACATTCTGCAGGGCCTAGAAATCCATTGCTTGCCTGTCCTGGAAACTTTGGGGAGAGCAATGCATCCGAAAAGATTTGTCTACTCTATGAATATGAAATGCTAACCTGAAAACGCTTATGAGGACATGCTACTCATGGAAGATGTGGCTGAAATATTTTGTTGGGCCCTGATTCCCTATGTTATGTAGCAGTTATTTCAGGCCAGTTTGATATCATCCAAGATACTAGCCTCAGACTTTCATTTACAAGTTTCCAAGGTTTGATATCTCATTTGATAAGGTTTGATATCTCAGTTGATAAGGTTTGATATCTCAGTTGACATCAAACCATTTTGTGGTCAGTTTGACTTCTCCAAGCCTGGTAATTTGATACCAGATACTCGATATCAACTGATAGTAGGTTACCAGGGTTTGATAACTTGGGTGGTATCAAAAGAAAGACAAAAAATATGTATTAGATAGTAAATTTTATAGTAATAGTAAAAACAGTGGGCCTTTGTGCCCTAGTGGATAAGAGTGTGAATCTTAAACAGGTCTCTCACCACTCAGGATTTGTGCCTCACTTAGATCACATGTGAGATACTAAGTTCCACAATGGAAGGGCAGATGTTTTTCTCTCGGGGCAGTCTGGTTTCTGCCTTCCTCTGATTAAGGATTGACTTAATATGAGGAAATAAGTTTTGAAAGGGCCATAAAACCAAACAAATAAAAGTTGTAAAACATGATAGGAAATAGGGAACAGGTCTGTATTCATATGCAGTTGATATAGACTGTACATGTTTAAGTCATAGTAAATTTCTGTTCTGTTCTGAAATTCGGACGCCTTGAAAACTTGCTGGAATGCTCCTAAAATATTAAACAAATTAGTTTCATGATCCAGCAAGGAATCCAAAAGGTGCAGGCGGAATGGGAACAGTGAAGACCTAGATCAAACTGCTCCTTCAGTCTAATCTGAGTCTGCACTGTTTGCTTAGGCCTATCTGTCCCAATACTTAGGATCCACGGTACTTGTAAGAGATGACAGGAATCATAGATAAGGAGGACTAGCTATCTTTAACCTGCACAGGTGATGCCTCACACTGCACATGGGGCCTCCAGTTAACTTCCAGATCCGAAGGACGGCACACTTTGTGAGATTCAACCCTGCTACAGTTGATGTCAATGGAGCATGTTAAGACACCATAATGTCATCATGAAGGCAATTCTAAGAATTACCAAAAACATGGATTAATGAAAAAGAAAAAAATCCCCAAAAATAACCCTTGTTACTTCTCCGTGGTGTAGTTGTTTTTCTGTTCGCCTTGTAAACCAGGGGTCGCAGGATCAATCCCGGGCTTCTCCAGACTTTTGGACGAGTCTTTAAACAGAGGTCCCGTCTCCGTATGACCTTAGCTGTTGGTGGGACGTAGAACTCAAACACTCGCTCACTAACTCCTCTTTATCTGTAGCTATGATGAATCAATATTTTACTGGGAGACAACATTGAGAAAAAGGCAGTAAGAAATGAAGAATATAAGGCAATGCACATATGCATGTTATCTTGCTGGACAGATGCTGCAAAACTGTTAACTTAACTTGGAAACCTTGGTAAAGAGCAGAGCAGTCTATTCATGGAGGCTTGAATAGAGATGTTAACTGATTTAGATAAAACTGTAAACCTGACAAAAATTATTATCTCTGTAATATGGTATTGTATCTTGTAATGATAAGCTTATTGACCGTTGGAGTGACAAGCAAAAGTATCATGGATGAGAGTCTGCTTTTTTAGGGAAAATCAGGCTTGACATTTCATGTGAATCATCTGCTAGGCATATCATGGATGCTAGGCATATCATGGATGACAGTCTGCTTTTTTTAGGGAAAATCAGGCTTGACATTTCATGTGAATCATTTGCTAGGCAGATGATTCACATGAAATGTCAAACCTTATTTCTCTGTAAAAATAAGAAATAGTTTGAGATGTCATCTGCTGATTTATGTTTAGCCCTTTGGGGATTCAGTATGGCCAGTAATGGCACTGTACATACTTGTATATGTATATGTTATTTAATGCTGAGGAAGAAAATAATATATATACTCAATGTAATATGAGCCAGCACATGACAAAATTTACAAGAAGGCTTGAGCGATCAGCAAAGACTCAGATCAGCCCGTGCAATAGCACAGTCTGACCAGCCTTCGCTGGTCGCATGTACCTACTAAAGGCTAATATCTGTGGAAAGAGACATAAGCTAAAGGTTTTGTCATAGTAGATGGATGCCCAGGTTGATTTGTGTCTCTGCTGGTCGCACCATCTTATTGTAGGTTTTATCATGCGCCAGCTCATATCGGAGCAACATGGTGAGAGAAAGATACTATGATGTTGGCAGTATTGACCACTCTGATAAATCTGCTGTAATCACTGGCCAGTCTGCATTCTCCAAACTTTCTTGGACAGCATGTGGTGGAAAGATTTGAGAGCAATTGTTTGTTCGTTTGGAGTTTAATGACCCAGTCAACACTATTAAGGTCATATAAAGCTGGCCAGTTTACTAAACTACACTTTAACTGGGCAGGCTTAATACATAAGCAGTCAACCAGTACATTGTACATTATTTTGCCAGAAACTAGCAGTTACCCTTTCTGAATGAGAGGAAGGGCGAGGATGGCCGTAGAAAACATTTCATAATCAAACTCCAAGGGTGTCTTGTATCTTGTGTCACAGGGGTGCCCTGTTGATGTTGGCTTACAGTTGGGCAAGACTTGCTGGGTAGAGGGGTAATGTTGTTAGTTCTTCAGTTTTTACACTTCTGTTCATTGATTTTCCTCTTTCTATCTGTTCCTCAGTATCATCTCCTCTACTGTCTCTTCTCTCCCTTTCTCTAGGAAACATGCATGCCATGTTTTTTATGATTTTGACTAAAATGACTATAGGCAACAATGGATATGCTTAAACTCAAAGACAGAAGAGCCTGCTTCAGAAACTCAGGGCCTGGGTTACGATGTGATGGAATGGTGGTCATAACATGCTGATCTGGTTCAGGCCAACCTTTTTGTCAGAGTTCAGTTTCTCACCATGTAGCTCTTCTAGGTTTAGGACCAAACCATGAGCTGTGCAATATTTGTGTTATTAAATGTTTGTTAAGTCGCTGTTCAAAATTTGAAGCCTTCAAAAATTCTCAAGGTGAAAATGCTTAAATTTCGTTTTCCTCTCTCATTTTATGCCATAATCAGATGTTTGAATTGTTTCATGTAATTGAACCAGGGCAAAGCATTTCCTACAGTTTACGTGTGCCTAGCTAAGACTCAGATCAGCCTGCAAACCAGCACAGCCTGATCAGTCTAAATTATGTGCTCTAAGAATAGCTAAGGGCCCAGTGCTGCTTCATGCAGCAAGAGAAGTCTCTGGTCAGACTATATGGATGTGCAGGCTGATCTGATTCTTCTCTGGATGCACATGTAAATTGAAGGAAATGCTGTGCCTGAGCCAGGGCACAGCTTTTCCTACAATTTACATGTGCATCTAGTGAAGAATCAGATCAGCCTGCACATCCACACAGTCTGATCAGAGTATTTGTTGTGCACTCTAAGGATAGCTAAGGGCCTAATGCTCCCTCATGTAGCAAGAGATGTCTCTGGTTAGACTGTATGTATGTGCAGGCTGATCTGATTCTTTGCTGGGCAGACATGTAAATTGTAGGAAATGCTGTGCCCTGGCTAATTATCTTTATAAGCAGGACAAAAGTCAACTACATTTGTTTTTGGTGCTTTCAGTAAAATGTTTACACATTCTGAATGTAAATGTTTTCCATTATGGTGGTTGCCTACTGTATTAACAGTACCCCCTCCCTCACACCACACCTCATCCTCCCTTAACCCTTATCCTGGGGAATATATTAATTTAGCCACGTCCATCTCTGATAATTACTCAATCAAATTACTTGATATAATGTACTCGTTCAGTTCACAAACTGTAGGATAAACAGTGTAGATCCTGATCAGATGGCTTCTCCAAGCCATCTGATCTGTATCTACACTGTTTGCAAAGATAGGGTTGGCAATTTCAGCAGGATAAAGGTTAAAATGTTGCCTGTGACATTCAAACAGTAGGTCTTAAAGTTTGTCATTCAAAATGACCCAAACTATTTTGAGTTCCGAGAAGATATATATATATACAGTAGAACTTCGATGGCTCGAACACTGATGGCTCGTTTACCATGGCTGGGTCGAACCCATTCTTAAGTCCCTGGGGAATTTCTCTACAAAAGAAATAGGGAGGGTAAGATTTAGGATATTTTTGTGTTTTATCATGAAAATGTATGCTGTGTGTACTCATTAGAATCGCCTCGATGAGGTGATTCTAATGAGTACACACAGCATTCATTTTTTCAATACAGAACACCGAAAAGATGTCCAAAAGTATCTCGTTATGCCTCCTGGCAGTAGCCCTCAGTGGCTCGAACTACCCCTGTCTCAAACAGATTTTCATGGTCCCAAAGGTGTTCGAGCCATTGAAGTTCGACTGTATATGTATATATAAATAAGCAAGAGCATAACAAAACGTACAATAAGACCTGTGCAGTCTGTAAAGTCTCAGATTAGCCTGTGCTTCCATCCCATTAGGATAACTCACTCTTGCGACATTGTGCATTTTTCACATCTCCAAAATGGCTACTTTTCTGATGAAAATCCTTCATATTTTTCTTATAAATGCTCATAATATAGGTTGTATGTGCTCGTTAGAACCGCCTCATTGAGGCGGTTCTAACGAGTACCCACAACCTATGTCTTGGATCAGAAATAAGAAAAATAATGAATATCCCTGTAAACCCCAGTTTTCTTCATATAAATTGGGGTTTAAGGGAGTCTTCATTTCACGGACTTGTTCACATGATGAATCAGGCAAGGGTTTCACTTATCTCTCTATGGTTATCTTGGTGGCTCGTGAAGCTCGTGCGATCAGAGAAGACTTATCAGACTTTGCTGATGTGCAGGATAATCTGAGTCTTTATCATGTGCTTGTTCAAGTATAAGTAATATTTTGTTAAAAGATATCATTTATTGTCATGTGTTATATTTTATGTGAACAGAAACTTTTAATTCCTGTCCTGCTGAACAAATTAATTTTGCTACACCCAATCAGATTACTTTATATAATGTATTCATTCAAAATAACAAATTGAATATTCAAACAGTGTTGATCCTGATCAGATGGCTTCTTCAAAAGCCATCTCATCTATATCTACATAATTTGTGAAGGTAGGGCTTTCAGGGTTCAGCAGGACAGTTGTCAAATGAAATTTAATGAAATATAAATATGAGGCATTTTGGAGTCTTTCATTTAGTGCAATGAGTTTGTATTGTAGTACAATCCTTAAAGCACCCAGCAGTATTGTACACCAGAGGCCAGTTTTTCAAAGCATCATTAGCTTAACAAGCTCGTTAAGGGTCAAATTATTAACTACTCTAGCAGGTACAATTTCTATATTTCTGGTATTTTTGCTGAAAAAATGTTTCAGCAAAAATATTAGTATATTTGCCATAATAAATGATCAAAGTTTTAACGCTTTGTTAATTGATGATACTGTTAGTTTTGAACAACTGGTCCCAGATGATATTTTATTTATTATTTTTCAGATAAAATAAGGTTTGAGATTTTATGTGATTCATTCAAGTGATTCGTCTACCAGCTGATGATTCACATGGCATTCTCTGAAACTTAAGAAAAAAAAATGATGATGTCATCTGCTCCAGTTTTGTACAGTCGTTAAAGATTTACAGAAGAAGAGATAAGGTGCCTATTTGATTGTAATTTGGAGTGATCTTATCCAGTCCAGTACACTCCACCCTCAAGAAAGTTCAGACTATGGGAACTGTGAGGAATTAAATTGTCTGAGCAAGAAAATTTCAAGTAGTGCCCACAACATACATGTACTGTTATTGTTTTAGAACCTTCCGTGGTGTAGTGGTTACGCTACTCACCTTGTAAACCAGGGGTCGCAGGATCGACCCCGGGCTTCTCCAGATGAGTCTTTAAATCGAGGTCCCTTCTCCATATGACCTTAGCTGTTGGTGGGACGTAAAACTCAAACACTCACTTATTGTTTGTGGAGAAATGTACAACATTTATTATTGCCTTCATAGTGGCTACTTGTCCCCCCCCCCCCCCCCCCCACACACCCCCAAATGAGACTTCTCAAGTTCAATCCCAGGCACCTTCAGTCATTATATGGCCTGACTCTAGAGGTATAAAACAACAAGAACAAAAAATGTCAATGAACACATGCCTCTGTGGCCTGGTGGGTAAGAGTACTGTCTCTTAATCATTGGGTCTCTCACTGCTGGGGTTTTGAGCTTTGCTCCGGTCACATGTGAGATGCCAAGTTCTGTATTGGAAGGTCGGGTGGTTTTTCTCCAGGTATGCAGGTTTTCACCCACCTCTGATAAACGATCAGCTCAAAATGAATGAAATAGTCATAAAACCAAAATAGAGGCAAAAAAAAAAAGGAACAGAAACAAACAAATAAATCAAATAGCTACCATAATTGTTTTCAAATACACATTTTATCTCTTCCTTTGGTTCATAAAGAATTCCATGTAACAATGTCAATGCAACTGTAGATTAGTTTAGTTGGAGATTACTTTGATAATTGTGCTATTGAAACATATATCTTCTACAAAACACTAGATACATGTCTGTCAAAGAATAGTGCCAAACTTGCTGACAACATAAGAATTTAATCTGTGCTTCCATGTTCCATTTTTGGATAAATAAGTCTAGATTGCCAAAAAAAATCCTACCATAAAAATCCTAAAAAATTGGACACCTTGAGGACTTGCTATAATACTCATAAAATTTTAACAAATTTGTTTCATGACCAAGCAAGGAGTCTAAAAGGTGCAGATGGATTTGCAAACAGTTTAGACCCTGATCAGACTGCTCCTTCAGGAGCAGTCTGATCTGGGTCTGCACTGTTTACTTTGGGCTATCTGTCCCAATACTTAGATGTTTATGGTATATCATACATATGAAACAACAAAGGCATAGTGAGAAAGGACACCCAAACAATGAAAGGTACACTGCTCTGCATATTGAAAACTGACATCTGGCATACAATTCTAGCACTTTCCAGTAAACTCTGAAGCTGAGTAGCACACACTTGCAGGCATGGCTGCACACACAAATGCATACATATACATTCGCACATACTAGTGAAAAGGTAACATAGATATTAACTTGATTTATTTACAAGTAAGCATAATCTATAAAATGTGATTTGTTTAAGATACACATAACCTCTTGATAACATTTTTAGTTATAACACAGTTTAACCCTTCTCTTGCTGAATACTCAGATTAGCCACACCCATTTCTGACTTTGAACCAATCAGATTACTTGGATGTAATTTATTCTTACAAAGCCATAAACTTAATGTCAAACAGTCTGATCTGGATCTACACTGTTTCCTAAGATAGGGGCTGTCATGAACAGCATGATAAGAGTTAAAGATGGATAAAAAAAATTGTACAGATTTTGTAGAAAAATGACTATATATGGTCATTTTTCTACATAATCTAAACATTTTTGTTAGGATATAACTGGGTTGTTTAACTGATGCTGTTTCTGCTTTGGACTCAGTAGTGTTGTAAAGAGATTGTTGTGTACAGTAAAACCTGTCATAGTGACCACCTTTATTAAGCAAGCAACCTGTCTAAAGCAAGCAGGTGTTCAGTTCCCAAAGAAGGAAAATGTGTTAAAATTCACCTGTATTAAGCAAACACCTGTCTTAAGCAAGCACATTTTGATTATCCCTTAGGTGCTTGCTTAATACAGGTTGGACTCTATTCTGTTGTGTAGTCTGGTTGGTGGAAGTGTGTTATATTTTGATAAGTGTGCAAAAATGGGTTACACTGTTTTTAAATTTTTAGATTTATGTCACTTAATACCCAAATTGAGTTGTTTGCAGAAAAAACTTAAATTCAGTTGTTTGCAGTAAAAACATGTCTATCTGTACATGTAGTCGAGGTTCCTTTCAATATGCTTAGAGCATGGTGTGATATTGGAATCTGGATTTCTATCCTTTTGTTCATCCAGTCATCCCTCTGCTCACTTGTCAGTTGGTAACCATTGCAACAACCCTAATATCTACCCAAATGTTCAAGTACATTTCTCAAGGAGCTTCAATCACAGGTAATATATAGCCTTTTTCCTGCTACACATTACGAAAACACGCCTATACATTGTAAACCTAACTGCCGAAAAAAACGAATATTTTAAGATGAAAAACCGTGATATTTTTCTTATTTCTGCTCAAAATATAGATTGTATGTACTCGTTAGAATCGCCTCATTGAGGCGGTTCTAACAAGTGCTTATTTCTGCACAAAATATAGATTGTATGTACTCGTTAGAACCACCTCATTGAGGCGGTTCTAACGAGTGCCAACAATCTATATTTTAGAGCGATGAGGCGGTTCTAACGAGTACATACAATCTATATTTTGAGCAGAAATAAGAAAAATAAGGATAACCCCTGTAAACCTCAGTTTTACTATATAAAAGCCGGGTTCAAGGGGGTCCAAATTATATAGACGTGTTTTCGTAATGGTTAATTCCCTGTTTCTTATTGCCAAACAATTTAGTGTGAATTGTGAAGACCTCAGAGTGCTGCTATATGCCAAATTCTTATAAAAGTATCAACAGACCTTATGCAGAGCTTCAGAGAGTGGAATGCTATGGATAATTGTATGTCCAAAATTTATTCAAGACTGCACTGTAATCATACCATTCTAACTTGTTAGTGGATTTAAATACCAGTAGATCACTTAAGTTGTCATGCCCCCGCCCATTGGGGCTTGGAGAAATAGATGGGCTGCATGATGCTTCCACGCAGAGCTGAGACCGACCGCACATGAGTACTGGTGAATCGCTTAGAGGATCTAAGCCTGCCCAGGCAAAGCGGTGCGAGTCGGCCCGTCTATGCTTATAAACCCTATTGGTTTGATTGGGCGGCAGGGCTTGAGATGTCATTTCATCTCAGTGTCAGGTCAAAGTCCCTCGAAATTGGAAGCAAATTCTCCAAAATGACCTTTACAGTGTTGACGGGGACGTTAAACCTCAAATCAAACAAAACAAAAGTTAAGTTGTCTCATGACTGGTCAGACACACCTTCCTAACAGATAACTGAGCAACACATTACAGGTGTTCAAAACTACATGTATCTAGAAATAATCTTCAACAAGCCTGCATAATTTTTTTTTGTTGGTACATGCACTTGTTATAAGCACAGTATTGAATGGTTATAAAAAGTACCCACATCTTGTATATGGAGAATGAAGAAAAAAACAACTGAATTTGAACCCATTTTATATGGGAAACCCCAGGTCAGGACACTGGCAAACAGAACAGACATAGAACTGATCAGGGCCTTCACTGTTTGCAAAGCTCAGTCATTTTCTTAGTACCAGTTAATAACATAACTGGTCCAGACACCCGTAAATTTTGAAATAGACTAAGGATTAACACATTCAGTACCAGAAACCCCAAAATGGGTAGCTGGCAAACAGTGCAGGCCCAGATCAGACACCGCAGAATGCGGTGTCTGATCAATTCTGCGGTGTCTGATCAGAGCCTACACTGTTTGCAAAAAGTTCAGCCATTTTCCTAATCAATTTTGACGAAAACACAACCTGACACCCCTAAATTTTGAAATGGACTCCTGCTATATATAAGGAGGAAGATTCCATTTGGTACAAAAAGGGTTAACAATTGCCTTCACTTCTATTTTGTGTTATATATGAGGAAGATTCCATTTAGTAGAAAATTGGTTTATCTGATATTCTTCTTTATCATATGACGTCGTTGATAAGCAGTGAATAACGTCGTGTAATAAATATCGTATGACCACACGTGTAATAATACTTTGGCGGGATTAAGTAACGTCATGACGACGTCCATGTCAACAATGCATTTTTCGTAGAAAACTTGTCAAATTAAAAGGCGCTAAAATCCAATTTAAAGTAGCCATATGATAAAGAGAATCTTACACTCGTGGTCATTTCATATGAAATTTATGAAACTCGCCAAAGGCTCGTTTCATAAATTTCATGACTTTCGGATGAGTCTTTAAACCGAGGTCCCGTCTCCGTATGACCTTAGCTGTTGGTGGGACGTAAAACTAAAACTCACTCACTCACTCATAAATTTCATATGAAATGACCACGAGTGTAAGATCCCTCTATATATAGTTCAACCACAGGAGCCTGAAGTTCTGTCCATAAGTAATCCATAAGGTTCCAAATCAAAAGTGACACTAAGCCATTTCGTAAGAACGAAATGGCTTACTCAAAGTTAATGTCACTTTTGATTGTGAACCTTATGAATTACTAATGGACATAACTTCAAGCTCCTGTGGTTCAACTTAGGCAGTCTCTTCTCTGTCACTGTTACATCTCTGCACATTCCTGTAATTTTTCATTTTTGTACTGAATTCTTTCCCTTGTTTTTATCTTTATAAAGTCATATATTTAATCAGCATAAAAATAGCTCTTGTCAAATCTGTTTGTCTTTCTTTGTAATTATTATGGTTTAAGAAATAATTTTTTCTTATCATCATTTGAACAAGTCGGTGAAATGAACACCCCACTGAACCCAATCACTGCCTTGATAAGGTGGAGAATCACCTCAATAAGGCACTTCTTATGAGTACCCACGACATAGGTTGTGGGTACTTGTTAGAACTGCCTCAATAACCTGCCGCCTCGAGTACCCACAACCTATGTTCGCAGGATAAATAAGAAAAAATATGGATTTTCATCAGAAAATAACCATTTTTGGGATGTGAAAAAGAAATGCACCATGTCAAACGGGTGTGTTACCGCTATGTCATGTCTTGTCATGATTAACCCTTAAAGTGCCATGTAAACTTTAAAGGGGACACAATTTTATTTCTTTAATTATTTTTCAGGGGAAATAAGGCTTGATATTCTGTGGGCAGATGATTTACATACAGTGTGAGTGAGTGAGTGCTTGAGTTTTACGTCCCACCAACAGCTAAGGTCATACAGAGACGGGACCTCGGTTTAAAGACTCATCCGAAAGTCTTGAGAAGCCCGTTACATATAGTGTAGAGATTTATTTCTTTTGAAAAAATAAGACAGAAGGATTTGAAAATGATGTCTGCAAATGTTGTGATTGGCAGTGTAAGGGTTAACATACATGTCTATTAAGGGTTAACATACATTGTTAGAGGGTGGATTGTTAACTGTTTCATTCATTAGGGAGAAGCTGGAGTGGATTAACCCTTATCTTGCTGAATATTCATTTAAGCCATACCCATTTCTGTCTATCAACCAATCAAATTACTTGATGTAATTTATTGCTACAAATTCATAAACTGAATGCCAGACAGTGTAGATCCTGATTAGATGACTTCTTCAGAAGCATCTGTAAGCAACATGAAGCAATAAGCAACATGCTTAAATCACAGTCAGCGTGGTGTCAATGGAAAAAATTACTTAAATTCTAATAGTATAGTGCAACTTCAAAAGGGTGTCATTGTAGCAAACGCTTTCTGAAGGACTGTTTTCAAACCAATGCCAAACAGAGAAAATAGTTCAGCAAACATCATCAGATGCAAACTTGTACCCGCGGTATGTTGTGATAAGAAAATGTTAACATCTTGTTGGAGTTAGTGATACTGCTATGATCAACCCTCATTATACTATAATACTGCTTTGATCAACCCTCAACATGCTGAATATTTCAACATGTCACACTCCTCCCCAATTTTCAGTCATTTGTGTTGCATAATTTCAATTATTATCATGGATTCAGAAGCAGAATGGAAAACAGTTCAGTCTGACAAGCCAGCTGATTTAGATCTGTACTTCTTTTAACCCTTCTCTTGCTGAATATTCAGTTTAGCCACACCCATTTCTGACTTTGAACCAAACAGGTTACTTGATGTAATTTATATCAAACAGTGTAGATCCTGATCAGATGGCTTCTTCAGAAGCCATCTGATCTGGATCTACACTGTTTGCAAAGAAAAGGGTTGTCGTGAAAATTAAAAAAAAAAGGATATATCTGGGTTTAGCATGGTGAGGGTTAAATTTCCATACATTCAAGTTAAGGTGGTATGCAGTCCAATGTCCAGAATTTGAATGTTTCAGGGTAAAATTTTGCATCTTAAGTGATCATCACGAAAACACGCCTATATACTTTTGACCCCCTCCAACCCCACTTTTATATAGAAAAAGTGGGGTTTACAGGGGTAAACACTATTTTTCTTATTTCTGCTCTAAAATATAGATTGTGGGTACTCATTAGAGCCCACAATCTATAATTTGAGCATAAATAAGAAAAATATCACAATTTTTCACCTAAAAATTTAGTTTTTTCGGCGGAAAAATTTACAATGTGTTTGTATAGGCGTGTTTTCGTAATGTATATTGGAATTAGGATAGCTATTTTGTATTTTAGTATTTGTGGTTGAAACAGATGTACAGTTTTATGTTGTACTTGGTTTTGAACATCAGTTTTTAAATCTTTGTCTCATTAACGATTTCCCTGACTTCTGTACACTGACAAGTATGTGTAGTATTCCTTATAGAAATGAATTCGTGAAACTCAGATACAGTAAAACTCCTATATTTAGACCACCTTTGGGACTGTTCAAAAGTGGTCTTAAAGACCACTTTTGAACAGTGCCAAAGGTGGTCCCTGACCAGAGAACATTCTATGCAGAAAACACGAAGAACGAAAAAATGTATCCTTCAAATAAGCTTTTTAAAGCAGAATCATTCTTAATTGTAGGCGGTCTTAATAGCGGATCTTCACTGTATATGATAGTTATCTGAAAACATGCTTGGCAAACACAAGTACAGTGATATTGCACAATTAAGACCACTTTAAAGGTGCATTATTGAGCTACCGGGTCTCAAAAAATTTTTTCTGGTTTTTATCTTCAATGCATACTCCTTTGTACACTGTGGAGCCAAATACAGCTTTAGAACTTTGTGAAAATGGTCGTTTTCATTCGTGTTTACCCTTCGCTCTGAACATGTGTTTGGAATTTCTGTTCTAAAAATAAATCTGTCACTTTACACATACATGGCGACAGTATCGTCTCTGAGTGTCGTTACTAATGACATGGTATTCAGCGTCATATTTTTTTTTTTTCCGATTCAGGCATGGCCTAAGCAAATAAGGCCAAAAATTAATGTCGCATAACGACATATATGGGGATTCTATTTTTGTCACAAACTAAAAATAGATCTAACTAGTGTTCGAAACCTAGTTAGGGAATCCCTCTCAAACTTGTTTACCTGTCATCATAATTGTTCGCATTTTTTAATAAAATGCATTCATTTGTATTGTTTTAAAGAAAAATACCGGCTATATGTATTTTATTTTTGGAAGCATTTTTTCCAGATAGCTCAATAATGCACCTTTAAATAAGTCTAATTCTGCTTTTAAAAAATTATTTAGTAGGTGGCAGTTATTCTTTTTTTTATGCCCCCGGAATCTAAGAGATTCGGGGGCATATAGTTTTTGGTCTGTCCGTCTGTTTGTCCGTTTGTCTGTTTGTCCGTCTGCAAAAACTTTAACATTGGGCATAACTTTTGAATGGTAATAGATAGAGCTTTCATATTTCACATGTGTATACCTTATCACAAGACCTTTCCAGTGGTACCATAATTTTTGATCTCGTGACCTTGAACTTGACCTTTGACCTATTTTTTTCAAAAATTTTTAAAACATTAACATTGGCGCTGTCCGGGGGCATCAGTGTTTCACAAACACATCTTGTTTTTTCTGCATTGTGCCCTCTGGTCAGAAACCACCTTTGGGACTCAAAAGTGGTCTTAAAGACCTCATTTTAACAGTCCCAAAGGTGGTCTTAATATAGGAATTTTACGGTACACTGCTACCTCTTTATAACAGTATTCTTAGCAGAAATGTAAACAACTGTGTTATAACCAAATAAAAATTTATGGACTGTATAGAAAAATGACCATAAAATTATTTTCTATATAATCTATACATTTTTGGATCCATCTGTTCAAAACCCTGTGGTATACCCAAAACCATGTTACAACAAACATTGTTATAAACAGGTTTGTAGGTTTTTACATGGATATAAAGGGGTTTATATGTTTTTGCAGGGAGTGAAATCCCAGACTGGAATATTCCAAAATGAGGGACCATTCAGAAGCATAGAATGCCCAAAGTTTGAAAATTGCATAACTGGTTTGACCCAGATCCTTGAACAAATTTTACATCTCTTACACCATTGGATTGGAGTAGTCTGACTGGTATCAGCACCATAGTCTATAGTGTAATTCATATACCTTTGTGACACTGTACTAGGGGTTTCAATTTGCTCAAACTTTAGGATGATACCAGGGTATCCCAATATTTAGAGTAATTACAGCAGGCTTTCCTGAGACTTTACTTTTCAGCATGGCATTCTCCTGTTTAACTGTTGAACACAACATACAAGTAACAATACTAATTGTGGGATAGTTATTCTTACTTCTTTGTGAGATCACATGTTGTGGGTACATGTTAGAATTAACCGGCCCCGATAGCTCAGTTGGTAGAGTGTCCGCTCCGGGGAACGGGAGGTCTCGGGTTCGATCCCGGGCCGCAACATACCAAAGTCGTTAAAAATGGTACTAGCTGCTCCTCGCTTGGCACTCAGATTTACGGGGTAGAGCTAGGACTGGTCGATCCAGTGTCAGGATAATGTGACTGGGTGTGGTATCATGTAATGTGTCTGGGACATGATACTTCAGTGAGGCAGCACTATAAACGTGAGCATTGAGCTCCCTGTCGCAACCAGACACCGTTGTGATATCACTGAAAAATTGTTGAAAGCGACGTTAAACCCGAATTCACACACACACACACATGTTAGAATTGCCTCCCAAGGTCATTCTAGCATGTACCCTCATCATGTTGTTACTTAACAAGATATTAACCCTTATCTTGCTGTTCACGACAACCCCTATCTTTGGAAACAGTGTAGATTCAGATCAGATGGCTTCTGAAGAAGCCATCTGATCAGGATCTACACTGTTTGACATTCAAATTATGAATTTGTAGGAATAAATTACATCAAGTAATCTGATTGGTTCAAAGTCAGAAACGGGTGAGGCTAATCTGAATATTCAGCAAGAGAAGGGTTAAGAAAATCATCCCTAAATAGTCCTTGTTACGCTGTTTTCAAATTATCTGGCTATACACAACTGATCCTATCTCTTGTTTTCTTCTTGTCAGCTATTTTGTATTGTTAAGAGCTGCAAACTGTTGTTGCTGTCAAAGCATACATTGCTGTGATTTAGATAGCTTGTAACAAAATCCAAAACTGTTCATGAAATAAAACTGTGACTAGTGATGTTCTCTTGTTTTCTTTTCTTTCTTCCAAACGTCAATGGGATGGTTGGGTGAGGTGGTGATGTCGTATGTCTTAGGTCACTTGGGCGTCCAACCGATACTGGCTTACAGTTGGGCAAGACCTGCTGTCCTTGCAGCATGCAGGTACGGGTAAAGGGAGAATGCTGTTAATTCTTTTGTTTCTACTTTTCTATTTTCCCCTTTCACCTCTGCCCCTCACTCTCATTTCCCATCTCTTTTCTCCGGTTCTGTAGGAAAAACACAAAATAACCCACAAGTGTTGACATGCTGTAAAACCCCAAACACAAGCAAATCATCCCGTGAGTGCAAGAAGGTACTGTCAAAGAAATACAATACTATAACACACCCATGCGACATTGTGCATTTTTTCACATCAAAATGACTACTTTTCCGATGAAAATCGGTGGTATTCTTCTTATTCATACTGCAAACATAGGTTGCTGGTGTTCATTAGAACTGCCTAATTAAGGCGGTTCTAATGAGCACCCACAACCTATGTCTTGGAGCAGAAATAAGAAAAACAATGTATACCCCCGTAAACCCATTTTCCCTATATAAAGTGGGGTTTAGAGGGGTGTTCATTTCAGACTTGTTCACGTGATGTAAGGCAAATAGCATCTTGCTCTCATTGGACGAAATCCATACTGCAGCTATGCAGTTGGCATGGCATGTCAAGGACAATCTAACTAAATGCATATTTTCTTTACTGTGAAAGGAAAAGCATAAATGTCAAATTGAATTAAGTGGAACTATAATTGTGTCTATATGACATGGAGGCCCACTGCAAACACTGCATGATGCCCCGCCACAACAATTACGTCAAGCAAATGCCATATCACAGTCAAAAAGGAATTCAAAGTAAAGATACATTACCCGTTTCCTTAATAAAGTTGACAGGAATACATGACTGAGATGACTATTTTTCAATATTCAAAGAGCCATGGCTCCAAAAGCAAGTAAACCAGAATAACAATTCTCATTTTCGTTTTTGCGGGGCTGTGCCTTTTAAAATAAAGTCAAGGTCTTCAAAATCTAATCATCCCTTAATTAAGTTGACAAGAATACATGATTGAGATGACTATTTTCAATGTTCAAAGAGGCATGACTCCAAAAGAAAGTAATCCAGAATTACACTTCTCATTTTCAGTTTTTGGGGGCATGTGCCCTTTAAAATAAAGTTGTGGTCCTCAAAATCTAATCAAATCTTTGGACAATTGCAATGACCAAGTTAGACCACATTTCATTGATGTGTTCATGAGACGATGCAGACAAGCCATCTTTGGTCCCAAATTTACAGTTTTTGGGGGCCTGTGCCCTTTAAAACAAGGTCATGGTCATTAAAACCTAATGGCTGTTTTCCCCCATCATAGTGATGTAACCAAGTGAGTTTGGTCAGAATCAATAATTAGGTTCAGGAGATATACTGCTTCAGAATACATGGTGGAAATGGCTATGTTCAATGTTCAAGGGGCTACCGGTATAACTCCATAAGTAGGAAAATCAGAGTTCATATCTAAGAGTGCTCTACATATCTGTGAAGTTTCATGAAAATATCTCCAATGGTATCAGAAATATGGAGAGGACACGAAACTGATAGTAACTGCTATATTCAAAGTTCAAAGGGCAATAACTCCAAAAGTTGGAAAATAAGAGTTACGGCTCATAATTATGTTCTGCACATCGGCTCATGGTGCTTTACATATCTGTGAAGTTTCATGGAAATATCTCAAATGGTATCAAAGTTATGGCGCGGACACGAAACTATGATAGAAATGGCAATGTTCAAAAGGCAACTATACTCCGAAAGTAGAAAAGTTACGGTTCATATGTTCTGCCAGGCATGAGACTAGAGGACTGCTGAAAAAATCTGAAACCTGAGTGTAAAAATCAGAAACCCCTAACACCCATTCCAATAATGTCATTTTTACAACTTTCAGACAAAAACAAGTAACTTCATAAAACACATTTTAAAACTAAAAATTCTGAAATCTGCCAAAAATCTGAAAAGTCTCATTCCTGTTCTGCACATCGTCTCATGGTGCTCTACACATCTGTGAAGCTTCATGAAAATACCTCAAATGGTATCAGTTATGGAGCAGACACAAAACTACGAGGCGCTGATGGGCGTACATACGGACACTCAAAACTTTGGAGGGTATAACATAATATCCCACCATTTTTTGAATGGCAGGGGATAAAAATAGTCCCTATGTTTGATCTTTGGCCTCTTATGGGTGATTTTGACCTTGGAGCTAACATTTCTGCAAAGTAATTTCTATATTCATCTTTGACATTTGACCTGTAAGGGTGACCTTGATCATGGATTTACAGATTTGAGTTTTGCACTCAACACATCATCTCATGATTTGTTTGTTTGTTTGATTTGATGTTTAACGTCCCCGTCAACACTATATAGGTAATTTTGGAGACGTTGCTACCAATTTTGTGGAACTTTTACCCGGCATTGAGATGAAATGACATCTCAACCCCTGTCGCCCAATGAAACCAATAGGGTTTATAAGCATGGGCAGTCTGACGCGCACCGCTTTGCCTGGGCAGGCTAAGATCCTCTAAGCGTTTTACCAGTACTCCTGTGCGGTCGGATTCAGCTCTGCGTGGAAGCATCATGCAGCCCATTTATTTCTTCAAGCCCCAATGGGCGGGGGCCGCATTATCTCATGATGGTATACATTTCTGCCAAGTAATTTCAAAATCCTTCAAGGATCCTCTTTTGACCTTTGTCCTCTAATTATGACTTTGACCTTTGAAGTTTTGCCTATGTGAGGTCTCATGATGACAAACACTTCTGCGAAGTAATTTCAAAATCTATGAAGGAATAGAAAAGGACCTATTTTTGACCTTTAAGTGTTACCTTGACCTTGGAGCTAACATTCAAGGTGATTTCTAAATCCACCAAAGAATGGCAAAATTATAGACCGGACACAAACAATAGGGCACATTTTTGACATTTGACTTAAATTTTGACCTTGACCTGAGTATTGCGTGAGTTGCATCATCTCATGATGGTTAACATTTCTGCCAAGTAATTACAATGTACTAAATTCATCAAGGAATGACAAAGTTATGGACTGAACCCGTAAAATTGTTCCCATTTTGGACCTTTGACCTCGAAGTGTGACCTTCACCCTACAGCCCTGAGTTTTGCATATGACACTTTGTCTCATGATGGCAAACATTTATGCCAAGAATATTCAAAATCCACCAAGTTCCCTATTTTTTACCTATGACCTTTGTGATCTTGACCCTGGAGCTATAAGCACCTTAGATTTGCTCATGACATATCCGCTTATTATCATCAACATTTTTACCAAGTAATTTTCAATATCCAAATGGGGGTGGGGGGGGGGGGGGGGGTGTTGGGGGGGAATTTCATTTTTGACCTCTAAGTATTAACTTGACCTTGAGTCTTGCTCATAACACATTGTCTCATAATGGTAATCATTTCTACTCAGAAATTTCAAAATCCCCCAAGGAATAACAGTTATAGACAAGACATCCCCTGCCGCGAAGCGGAGCTGGGGATTATAGGAATGTCTGTCTGTCCATAACACTTTCTTGTCCGCTCATATCTCCTGAACCCTTTGATAGATTTTCATTAAACTTTGGTCAATTATCAGTGATTCTTGAAAAAATGACCCAATTATGAAACCAAAAAGTTAGAAAAATGAACCTTATGGAATTTCGACTGATATATTTTCTTTTGGTTTATTTCCACATTTTAACATTTGACCCAAACTTTTACCCACACCATTTCAATAGTTTTTGACAGTAAAACTTGCACGTTACGGAGGAGAGTTTATATTTGTAAGCCCATGTGTCTGTTTCATCCAACAGTCTATGCTAACCCAATGAGTATATTTATGAAGTTAAACTCATAGCTTTTGCCAACCCTTCGTTGGGCTACTGATTGTCTGAATAAGTAACGCTTACTTCTAAAATTGCTCGCCTCCGTAACATTTTACCTCACCTACGTAACATCTCTTCCGTAACGATAGATTTCTCCCCACAGTCTGTAGCTAGACCAAAATCCAATGTTTAGCTTTAGTGATTTTATATTACTAGCACAAATAGCACTCTAAACACACAAAGATGTTCCGATACCTATATCGGCTAAGGTTTTTACGTTATGGAGGAGAGAAGTTACGGAGGTGGACGACAGTTTGTTTTTTATCTACCAAATCGTTGTTGTTGGACCAATGGTCAATATTATGTTTCATATCAGTACAATCTTATGCAAAATATATGGCAATAAGCTTAAAGTGTTCCTTTCCATCTATTGACCTTTTGAAAGCACCGTTACGGAGGTGAGGCTCTGAAAAGTGACAAATTAATTATCCACTTTCAGATTTCATATTATGTTTATTTCAAAAGAAGATCAAACACTTAATGGTTTATTTATCAGAACATTCCTTTGGTGGAATATATGACATAATTATAAGCAGATAATTATTCCTGTCTGCACACTGTGACCAGATATAGATCCGTTACGGTTGGTGAGTGCTGTTTTAGCGACACCCTATTTTTACGGCATTGTGTCCAGACACTGAATGCAATAAGTCTATAAATTCTGCTAATTGTTTCCTAAGCATCGTATCGTTGAACCGCAATTGCAATCCCATCCCATCTAAACAATAAAAGGTTAAGATATTCGCACTTCAGTATGTAACCATGCCTTGTGACATGGCAAAAACGCATACCCCACTGGTATATTAATGGTGCTAACTCAGTAATCGTACTAGAAGGCATTGGTTTTAGAATTAGAAGTAAGTTCCTGAATATGCCTCTTGGCTTATATGGCTTATTTACACCCATAGACTGCGTTGTTTAGCCACCATGAGGGGACAAACATTAGCACCAGTATTTTCAAAATTGTGTCATTTTTTCAAGAATCACTGTTATTCGTCTCAGTGAGCTGATGTGCAGAACCCATAAATGATCCATGCCGATTCAAGGTCGTCACAGTTGAAGGTCACGAGTTTGAAACTTTGAATTTTGTGTCCATTCCATATCTCCTTTCTCCTTTACCTTTGGAAGGATTTTCATTAAACTTTGGTTAAATATCCGTTTCAGTGACCCGATGTGCAGAACCCATAGATGAACAATGCCGACTCAAGGTCAAGGTCATATTTGAAGGACAAGAGTTTGAAACTTTGAATTTTGTGTCCGTTCCACATCTCCTTTGCCCCTGCAAGGATTCGGATTAAACTTTGGTCAATTATCCCCCTCAGTGAGCTGATGTCCAGAACCCATAAATGAACCATGCTGACCAAAGGTCAAGGTATCATTTGAAGGTCAAGAGTTTGAAACTTTGAATTTTGTGTCCATTCCATATCTCCTTGACCCCTCGAAGGATTTTCATTACACTTTGGTCAGTGAGCTCATGTGCAGAGCCCATAAATGAATCGTGCCGACACCAGGTCATGGTCACATTGGAAGGTCACGAGTCTGAAACTTTGAATTTTGTGTCCGTTTCATATCTCCTTTACCCTTCAAAGGATTTTCATTAAAATATGGTCAGGGAGCTGATGTGCAGAACACATAAACCATGCCAACTCAATGTCAAGGTCACAGTTGAAGGTCACAAGTGTGAAACTTTGTATTTTGTGTCAGTTCCATATCTCCTTTATACCTGGAAGGATTTTCATTAAACTTCCATCAAATATCCCCCTCACTGAGCTGATGTGCAGAACCCAAAATAAACCATGCCAGGTCATAGGTGAAGGTCACAAGTTTGAAACTTGGAATTTTGTGCCCGTTCCATATCTCCTTTACCCTGGAAGGTTTTTTAGCTCACCAGAGCTGAAGGCTCTGTGGGAGCTAATAGGATGGCAGGCCTCCGTCGTCGTCCACACATTCAAGCTGCAATATCTCGGCAACCTGCATGCTGATTTCAATCAAACTTCATACGTGGTATACACTGGATTGGGCATCAATGACATAGTATGTTTTGTGAGAATCAATTGCAAAGTCAGGTTGCCATTTACCAAAAGCTTGTGCCCTCTGATCTTTCTGAAACTGATATATATATTGTAGAGATCACAAAAATCTGGTACGTGTTCGAAAACGAGCCAGGTCCGATCATTTTTATCCCCCGACCAATATGTTCGGGGGATATAGCGATCAGCCTGGCGTCCATCCGTCTGTCCATCCCTCTGTCCGTCCGTTGAGGCAACCTTGTGATGGCCATAACTCCTATACCCTTTGAGATTCATTGATAGTTCTTGCCACAATTGTTCACAAGACTGAGACGGTGTGTCATGCGCAAGAACCAGAACTCTGGATGCCATACTTTTTTAGTTATCTCCCCTTTTAATAAAATAGAATGACTACTTTGTGATGGCGCCATAACTCCAATACCCTTTGAGATATATTGATGGTACCTGGCACAGTTGTTCACAAGGCCGAGACGGTGTGTCATGTACAAGAACCACAACTCTGGCTGCCATGGTTTTTGAGTTATCTCCCCTTCCAATAAAATAGAGTGACTACCTTGTGATGGCCATAACTCCAATACCCTTTAAGATATATTGATGATACCTGGCTCAGTTGTTCACAAGGCCAAGACGGTGTGTCATGTACAAGAACAACAACTCTGGGTGCCATGGTTTTTGAGTTATCTCCCCTTCCAATAATATAGAATCACTACCTTGTGATGGCCACATCTCCAATACCCTTTAAGATATATTGATGGTACTTGGTACAGTTGTACACGAGGTTTAAGCAGGTATGTCACATGCAAGAACCACAGCTCTGGGTGCCCTGGTTCTTTAATTATCTCCCCTGACAATATAACCTTTTGATGGCCATAACTCCAATACCCTTTGAGATATATTGATGGTACTTGGCACAATTGTATACAAAGTTGAGACGACGCTTCATGCCTAAGAACCACAATTCTGGGTGCTATGATAAATATTTGAGTTATCTACCCTTCCAATATAACAGTATGACCAGCTTGTGATCTCCAACACCCTTTGAGACATATTGATGGTACTTTGTACAGAAATGCATGAGCTAAAGCGTGCATGTCATAGGCAAGAACCACAGTTCTGAGTACCCTGGTTTTTTAGTTATCTCTCCTGACAGCATAATCTCGTGATGGCCATAACTGCAATACTTTTGTGATATATTGCTGGTTTAATTCTGGTGCACTTTCTATTGGTGAACAATCTTCTGAAGGCCATATTGGCTTTTGGTCGGGGGATTTGCCATCTCTTCCGATGGCAATTTTTGGTGGAGTTATGACCCCTTTTAGAGCACATTTTAGATCCAATTTTCATGAAACTTTGTCAGAATGTATATCTTAACTTAAAAAATCATCTCCTCAGAAACCATATGCTCTATGAGGCTGAGAATTTATGCAAATATTCACCATATGTGCCTGTACATGTTTTGTGTTTTAAATGAAATTTGGCTCTTTAGTTTGGTTTCTATGGAAGTTAAGCATTTCCATAGACCTATAATGTTGAAAAATGACATTTCACCTTTCAAGGTATTTTGCCAAACTTTTATGGAAACATTCCTTAAACAATGGTCTATCTACCATATAATTTTAGGCCTATTGGTTGCTACAGATGGGCAGTTGTCAATTGTCTGTTGTCTTAACAGCACATTCAAGCCACATCAGCCCTCTGAAGCCACTAGGCTGATTGGGTCCAAATTTCATCGGCTTCCATGGTTTATTAAAATACATGGCTGCCAGTGGGCAGTGCCCCCTATGCTCTGGTGAGCATAGTGGTGGCCCATTGGCCTTTTGTTTGTGAAATATACCCCCTCAGTGAGCTAATGTGCAGAACCCGTAAATAAACCATGCCAATTCAAGGTCAAGGTCACGGGTGAAGGTCACAAGGATAAGCCTTGTGGGATTTGGCTGTCCCTCAGACTGCTTTCTTGTTTTTAATTTAACCTCTGTGACCTTGAAACTGGAACTATATGTCTGAATTTTGTAAGTGTGACTTTAACCTTGGGGCTACAGACTGGGGTCTTGTGTGTGACACATCCTCTCATGAAGATAAACATTTCTGGCAATTACTTTCAAAATTCATTGAGGAATGACAAAGTTACAGATTGTCCACGAAAAATAGACCCCATTTTTTACTTTTGACCACAAATGTGAATCTTGACCTTGGACCTTTGACCACATTGTCTCATGATAGTAAACATTTCCACCAAGTAATTTCAAAATCCATCAAGGAATAACAAAGTTATTGACCTGACACGGAAAATAGACCCTTTTTTGACCATCCCTGCCCATGGAGCTACTAAAATGCATGGTTTGAGGTTTTATAGCAAAAGCATGCATTCTCTATTAGATACAAGACTTGAGTGGTATTGCAGTGTCACATGAACCCTAAGATGCTGAGAAAAAAACTGAATCTGCAAATGCCATCTGTTTATTGTTTATGATGTCTGCTGCATTTCTGCAAACTTATTTAAAATATTTTCCACATACTGGCAGTGTGGACCCTGATCAGTCTGATCTGGGTCCACATTGTTTCCAACAATGATTTTACAGCAACCGGCATACACAGACAACAATAGTTGTGATCGAAGGGTTAAGGAGTATGTCTAACTGAATGGATAAAAAATTTAGGCCATGAATAATAAACCACACGGTTCGAGTTTCAGTTTCTTTATTTTACATGCTTCCCATACATACACATACAGACACAATGAATTTAAACATGTATACACATCATATTTACATTACAAGCAGACCTTGATGACTTACAAACGAAATTTGGACAGCTCTGAGACTGGGACATGAAAGTTATCTGTGTCCTACAAAAGGCTCTTAAGCATTTTTCAAGAACCATATGCTAACACAGGTTGGCAAGGACCCAACTTTTCAAATCCTTTGATAGATAGCTTAATGAACTCTTTGATGTTAACTGTTCTGGCAAGTATGCTGTCTATTACAGGGATATTTTTATTGAAAAGAAAGTGATTGCAACAGCTCTTCACCTTTTTTCAGCAAAATATTTGCATACCGTGTACTGTCAAAAAGAAGGACCAGCCTTTAAAAATTGGTTAATGAATGCCATGATTAGTTTTGAACATTTTCCCAGAGGATCATTTTGTCTTAAGAATGGCACAATCAATGCATTTTTTTCTGGGCAAGCAAAATGCCCAGTTTAACTTTGGACTTGTCCTGGGCAGCTGGACTGGATTTATCAGGTTTTTGCACCATCATTGCCTAACACTTTCCTAAAATCCTATAAATTCCAACACATACAAATTCTCTACCTGTCTGTACAGCTTATCTTAATGCATACCAACACCAGGCTACATTTTCTATTCCTCGCATAACAGTCTAAACAGGCTCTGGGCTATGTTCTATATTGTACCAGCAGTTAATTACATGTATCTTGTTCAAATTTCATGATACATATACTGAGTTGTTCCAATATTAGCTTCAGATAGGAAGTGAAGGTGTCTCACCATAGCTCCTGATAAGAAAGGATAATGAGGACAAATCTAATCAAGGAATAATTTTCTGGGGCCAGTTGTTCAAAACTAAAGACGTCGTTAGTTAACGTATCGTTAAAACTTTGATCATCAAATATGGCAAATATGCTGAAATTTTTGCTGAAAAAATGTGAGCAGCTTTTGCGGATGCAAAAGCTGCTCACATTTTTTCAGCAAAAATACCAAAATTTACGATATTGTACTTGCTAGAAGAGTTAACAATATGACCACTAACGAGCTTGTTAAGCTAACGATGCTTTGAACAACTGGTCCCAGTATTCTTGTTAGAAACTTAATCCTTATCCCGCTGACCCCAACAATCCCTACTTTTGCAAACAGCGTAGCTCCAGATCAGGTCTGATCAGGTTCTACACGGTTTGACATTCATTTTGTGAATTTGCAGGAATAAATTATGTCTAGTAATCTGATTGGTTCCAAGTCAGAAATAGGCGGAGTTTATTCAGTGGGATAAGGATTAAGTTGTGGGTGGCTCTTAGACATCACTTTAACCCTTGTCCTGCTGAGCCAGGATATGCCTTATCTTTCAAACAATGTAGATCCAGATCAGATGGCTTCTGAAGAGGCCGTCTGATCAGGATCTACATTGTTTGTCATACAGATTGTGACTTTGTTGCAATACTTTGAATCAAGTAATCTGATTGGTTGATAATCGGTTGTGGGTGTGGCAGATTAAAATATTCAGCAGGACAAGGGTTAACAAATCCATGCAATAAACACCCCTGCAAACCCCTCTTTATATACTGAAAACTTGGGTTCTCAGGGGTATACATTATTTTTCTTATTTCTGCTCATGACATAGACTGTGGGTACTGGTTAGAACCGCCTCAAGGCAGTTCTAACGAACATCCACAACCTTTGTTTCACACATTAATAAGGAAAATATTACAACTTTTCATCAGTAAAATACCCATTTTGTGGATATCAAAAAATGCACTATTTCACATGGATGTGTTATCGTCATGAAGTATAGCATATGATTTTATGGAAAAATAACAAACATTATCCCACAAATATCATGTTTACCCTTTCTTAAACAGGTCTAAGAAAGTTGTTTTATTTAAAGACAGTCTATAAATTTAAAGACTGTCTGTAAATTTAAAGACATTTCAGTCTGTGGATTTAAAGACTAACATGTGTGTGTGAATTCGGGTTTAACGTCGCTTTCAACAATTTTTCAGTCATATCACTACCGTGTCTGGTTGCGACAGGCAGCTCAATCCTCACGTTTATAGTGCTGCCTCACTGAAGTATCATGTCCCAGACACATTACATGATACCACACCCAGTCACATTATCCTGACACTGGATTGACCAGTCCTAGCTCTACCCCGTAAATCTGAGTGCCAAGCGAGGAGCAGCTAGTACCATTTTTAACGACTTTGGTATGTCGCGGCCCGGGATCGAACCCGAGACCTCCCGTTCCCCAGAGCGGACACTCTACCAACTGAGCTATCGGGGCCGGTTTAAAGACTAACATAAGGAAAATCATGAAAATGATAAAACACGTAAAAATCGCATTCTCATATGCTGCCTCAGTCTTCATCTCATTAAAAAAACGTGCATTGTTAAAGACTGCATGTATTTTATTGTCTCTAAATAGTGTTTAAATGATAGAAATAACTAGAGCTGTCAGTGAAACTGACTAGGGCCCCGGCAGCGCTATCAGAGGAGTAGTAAAAAAATTTGTGGACGGACAGACAGACAGACGGACGGACAGAGTGATTACTATAGGGCACCCACACTTTCAGTGCGGGGCCCTAATTAAGAAATAAAACAACACAGTTCCTTCCCTTAGACCACAAATTCTGGAGGAAATATCTGGCAAAAGTCGAGCAAAAGATGAGTTTCACACTCATGTCATTTCATTTTTGCACATTTTACTGTTGCAGTCAGTCTGAAACTTTCAATTTTAGTTGTCAGAAAAACTGTCTGTCGAAGCCTTGACAAAATGATCAAAGCGTTATACACATTCATTCCTTAGCTCATTTTACAAATGAATCTTATTACAAACCTGTTTTTCTGAGAACTCTTCAATTATGGTTGAATGAATTTAATTAAATAAATAAAGACAACTATATAATTTGCAGTTACACATCATATAATGGCCAAATTACTATAAATAGCAAAGTGTGATTTTTCCATGTTACACAATTTTCATGATTTTATTTGTGTCAGTCTTTAAATTTACAGATTAAAAAGTCTTTAAATTTACAGACAGTATTTAAATTTATAGACTTTAAATAAAACAACTTTCTTAGACCTGTTAAAGGAGCTTTGTGGGACTAAAGTTTAAGCTATAAGTACACCTTTTTTTTTGTCAAAGAAAAAATAATAATTATAATAATAATGAAAACAAACAAAGATATGCCAATTTTATCCAATTGGAGTGCATACAGAGTGAAAATGGAATCTATCTTCATTCCAGATGAAAACCAGCTTAATTCCTGCACATCTGTCAGCTGACATCTGTAACATTTCAAACCACATGTAGAATAGTCCAAACAGAATGATATCTTTTGACTTAAGTGAATTTAATGTAACGGTTTATGTTAAGTCATGATCTTTTAGATTTTACGGAGAAAGAGCTATAACCTCTTGAGTGCTAATCACCAGTAGCATATGCCATTTTCAAAGTGCTTGAAGGATTAGCGATAAATGTTTTCTCTGTCATTGTTCAGTTGTGACTTCTGGTTATGTGTTCTTCTGGTGATGTGTTCAACCTGAGCAGCCTCTACATCCACAATGTACACATTCTACTATCTTGCCCTGAAATGTAATGACAGTACAAATTATTGCTAGTTTATGGTGACTGGATAAACCTTAAGGAGTACAAATTATGGCTAGTTTATGGTGACTGAATAAACCTTAAGGGAAGATAAAGTCTACAGAGCTGTGCTGCTGCCAACACTATTGTATGTATGTGAAACATGGACAGCTTACCAATGGCACAACAAAATAAATGAAAAAGGTTAACTTTTGAAGCAAAGAATACATTATTAGAATGAAAACCTGAAACTCGGTTTTATTGAGTTTCTTCATAAACAGCACTGTTGTATGCAAGGCTGAATACGCCCCCTAGCATCGATTTCAGCGGTACTCGATTTTCAAATTACGAGCAATGGACTCGATGCGCCCAAAGAAAATAAATATATAATCTAAACTATGATGAAGTACGGGGAGACGTTTTATGGCCGCCAAACAGCACTAAACACCAGCTGAAGTGTCGTAAAATAAATGAAAAAGGTTAACTTTGGAAGCAAAGAATACATTATTAGAATGAAAACCTGAAACTCGGTTTTATTGAGTTTCTTCATAAACAGCACTGTTGTATACAAGGCTGAATACGCACCCTAGCATCGATTTCAGCGGTACTCGATTGTCAAATTATGAGCAATGGACTGGAATCAGCAAAGACTGAATCACTTCCATACACGCCAAAAGACTGAATCTCTTCCATACAAGCTGTCTTAGAAAACTGTTAAAGATTAAGTGGCAAGAGAGGATTCCTGAAATGGGAAGGGATTCAAAGTGTACATACTCTTCTGAAACTAGCACAGCTAAGATGGACAGGCCATGTTACCCGAATACCTGAGGAACGATTGCCAAAAAAATCCTCTATGGAGAACTAGTAGTCAGCAAACGCTCCCCTGGCGGTCAGGAGAAGCGCCACAAGGACACCCACCCTCAGAGCCTCCCTCGAGGACTTCAACCTACCAACAGAGTTGTGGGAACAAAATTGCACAGGAGAAAGCAAAGTGGTGAGGCATCATCAGAAGGGATGCTAGTGAATATGAGGCAAAAAGAACAGGCAAAGCTGAGCAGAAACGTACACAATGCAAAGCCAGAGCTAAGGCATCACCAACAGAGCTGTCTTCCTCTAACCTCTGTTGCATCATAAAAACATGCATATATCAGTCTGACCCCTTAAAACCCCACTTTTATACAGTAAAACTGGGGTTTGCAAGGGTATACATTATTTTTCTTATTTCTGCTCAAAAACATAGATTGAGGGTACTCATTAGAACCGCCTTCTCGAGGCGGTTCTAACGAGTATCCACAATCTATGTTTTGAACAGAAATAAGAAAAATATCACAATTTTTCATCTGAAAATTTTCTTTTTTTTGGGTGGTAAAATTTACAATGTAATTGTATAGGCATGTTTTCGTAATGCTTTATCTGCAACAGACAGGTCAGAGCTAGAATCGGTCTCATCAGCCATCTTACTTAGAACATACAACCAGTTAAATTTCTCAAGTGTGATTAAGATTGGTCACTGTCAGAAATGACGAACTATTATTTCCAGTATAAAAGTACTATACTATCTGAAATTCCAGTATTTTTGCTAAAAAATGTGAAGCTATAAATGTACGGCAAAAATAAAAAAATTTGGACACCTTGAGCATTGTTTCTTGCTGTCGAGTCCTCACCGTTGTTCTATCTCTGTGGTTGTTTGATTTTTGTGTTCATGGAGATGTTTGCACTGATGAGTTAGGAGGCCTTCATGCAGACTGAACAAATTATTTGTCTAAATGGTGACGGAAATAAGGGCGAGGATTGTGGCAACCTAAAATCCATTTAAGCACCCCCCCCCCCCCCCACCACCCCGTGGAATTTGGTTCACTGACCATCCCAAGGCGGTTCTTCTGTTGCGGTTTATTTTTGTTATGGTTTGTCTTTGAGTGTGTGTACGGCTTATATTATTTTGTTTTGGATAGCCAATTGGCCATTTTGTGGGAAAGTAACTGTCCTTTTGGCTTTCCACTATTGATGTTTCCATTAGGGCTTAGTTTCATGTTTTTGTTTCTTTCCCTTTCGTGTCTCTGATGGGAGCTGTGGGTTTATTGTATCAATTCCTGATCATTGCCTTCACTTCTATTTTGCTTAATTCTCCTAAAATTCTCACAAATTTGTTTCACAACCCAGCAGGGAGTCCAAAAGTAGCAAACAGTGTAGACCATGATCAGACTGCTCCTGCTCTGGGCTGCACTGTTTGCTTGGGCCTATACCTTCCAATGCAAAGGACCATTACAGTATATGCTGTATTAACTGTTCAAAGTTTTAATATGTTAACTAAAACAACTGGGCCATGGTGTGAAAATGTTGACAGTTGAAAGAGTAACTTACAGCCTCTAGTTTACTTTTAGGAACTCTACATATACAGTTGGTGCCAAAGTTAGTGTCTCTAGCCTGTATACACCGGAGGCAGCATAAATTCTCGTAGCCTTGTTTCTTCCACTTGGCAATCAAATTTTTGTCAGCTATATTCTCCTTCAAACAATATTCGTATAATTCTGAAATAAGCAAAGTAAAGTTCCATAGTGTGAGATTTATGTTGGGGATTAGTGTCCTTAATTCTCCATAAAAAACCTGACAAAAACATTATCCTTCAGTAACATGTATATGGGTCTATGTATCTATGGTAGGTATATGACGTGTGCTGTGTAAGATGGAACATTCTTGCACACCAGACAAGGAAATCCGTGATTTTACCCTGGGATAGAAATTTATGTTCAGACCCTGGTGTTCTTACCCAAAATCGGATATTCTAGCGTGTTTGATAAATACACTGGTTGAATACGACCAAGGATGCGCCGTCATTAAGGCTGACGTCATGCATGTAACGTGACATCACTAAACATTCCTGTAGTGTCATCACAAAATGGCAGATGTCGGTAACTGAAGTGACTGCAGCATTACAAATTCTCTCTAAGAAATGGAAGGTATGCAAGAAAAAGAGTTCTTGCATACCAGACAAGGAAATCCGTGATTTTACCCTGGGATAGAAATTTATGTTCTGACCCTGGTGTTCCGACCCAGGCAACTAAAATAAATGCGCTTCAATTCTATTCAACTGCCGGAACTACTTCCGCACTACTTTTATTTTGTAAACAGTATATATGTGCGAGCTGTCAAAACTAACCGGAGGTGTTGTGCAAGAAAAAGAATCCAATATGGTGTTCTGTGGTAGATGGGCGTTTCCAACACTCGGGATGACCGTGCTAAGCGGAACCTCGGCGTAGCCTCTGTTCCACTCAGCATGGTCATCCCTCGGGTTGGAAACGCTCATCTACAACAGAACACCATATCAGATTCTTATATCCTATATGGGTGTGAGGGGTGGATAGAAAAATCCGTCCCTCGGGATCACTGTCCGGCATCACTCGGCAAGCCTCGTGATGCCGGACAGTGACCCTCGGGATGGATTTTTCCATCCACCCCTCACACCCATATAAAATTCTTATATTCTATTCAATACAAAATGAATAAACACCAAATTAAAATATTCTAAAACCTACCATTTCTATATTACAATTTTGTAGAACCCATGGAGCATAATTTGGATATGGAGCATAATTTAACCCATTTTGATCGCCCGCGCTCATCGGGGCTTGAAGAAATAGATGGGCTGCATGATGCTTCCACGAAGAGCTGAAACTGACCTGCACACGAGTACTGGTAAACCGCTGAGAGGATCTAAGCCTGCCCAGGCAAAGCGGTGCGAGTTGGCCCGTCCATGCTCATAAACCCTATTGGTTTTCATTGGGTGGCAGGGCTTGAGATGTCAATTCATCTCATTGTCGGGTAAAAGTCCCATAAAATTGGAAGCAATATCTCCAAAATGACCTTTACAGTGTTGACAGGGACGTTAAACCTCAAATATAACAAACAAATAACCCATTTTGTACTGAACAGGCTCTCCCATCTCATACTTATATAATAGGAGTCCATTTTGAAATTTACAGTTGTCAGCTTTTTTAAAGAAACTTTAGGGAAACAAGAAAAATGCCTAACAGCATTATATTTAAAAAACAAGAGGTCCATGATGGACCTAATTCGCTCACCTGAGTCAAGTTGTATTATCTTTTGATGATGTTTTTATTTTTGTCTATGTGCTATTTGTTCAATGTAGCAGAACCATTTAAGAACTTAGTTGGAGATTTTGTAAAATTTTTCTTAATTTCAATCACTGTGTTCAAAGGATGTGGATTCTCGGCATCCAAAACGCCTCAAGTGTGGAGAAGCTTGGGACTGAACCCATGAAACTTGGTTTATTAGGCAAGTAGTTTAACCATTTCACCATAGAAGCTTCTAACATTAATTTTCTGATAACATGAAATTGTGTTAGTTTGCACTGGAGTTTTTGTATTTGAATATAAATGACGTTAAGTTTTGTTTTTGGAAATAATGACATTAGATTTTTGAGCATAAACACTTCAGTTTGTTTTGAGTCCTACTGATATTATGCAAGCAGTGCCAGAGCCAGGGCTCGAGAAAATGTCGGTTTTCCGGTTCTGAACCGATTTTGGGTTTATTGAACCGATTTTAACTGAAAAAGAAGTTTAAAAAATCGGTCCATAATTCAATAAAATCTTCAAAAAATCTGTTCGAAAATTTTCGCTAAATCATTGTTGTAAAAACAAACTGACCGTTTGCCACTGATAATCCACGCATGTATACAAAAATCGCCTGCAGCACAAGGTGTTAGACCGGTTCATTATCTAACTAGGTGAAAATCGGACAAGTCCACGTCGGGTTCTTTGATCTTATCGCAGCGAAATTTGGCCTGTGTGTTAAAATTATTCAACCGTGAACAATGGCCTCAGGCGTTATCGGCATGCTAGCAGGGTGAGAAAATTAGGTCAATCAATGCAGGACATACGCTAGTTTGTTTATACAAGTCATTTAATTATGGCTTATTATAGAACCGTTATTTAAATATATAATTGTTTTGGGTTTTTTTTCACAGGGCGCAATTTTCAATATACACCTGTCATGTCTGTTAAGCCTTCCAGAGAAAATGCCTTTTTTTCAACCATTCTAAACGATATTTCTATTTAAGAAATATGCTCCATTGAAACCAATAACATAAACCAAGTGTGTATTACGCCCTTGAATGAATTAAAATGAAACCGCATGACGTCATTTTCCGATCACGTGGCATCAATATCGGTCGCCGTTTGTAGACAAAGTGATTTCTTTCAGGCTTGTGTAATCGTGAAATATGTATTTATATTCTTTAGAACTCGGTTCAGCCACTTAAGATTTTCAATGTCTCTCGTTCGGCCATGTTTTGGTTTGAGAGAAAAGAAATGTTTTTTTTTTTTTAACCCTTTCAAAACGATTTTTTTTTAGAAATCCGCTCTATTAAAATCAATCACATAGAACAGGTGTGTGTGTGTGTGTGTTACGTCCGTGACTGTGTTAATGTGTATTGTGTAAACGGAAATGTAATGACGTCATTTTCCGACCACGTGGCTGTAATATCGGTCGCCTTTTGTAAACAAAGCAATTTGTGCAAAATAAAGATGCGTAATAAAGAGAAATATTTTAAAGGTTTTAAAAAGGGGCAAAAAATATAGTGACCATCGAGCTGATCTTTGACTGCACCACGCCAGCTGTCTTCAGGTGCTGAGTGACCCAGATCTTGGGAAAATGAAAGTAGATGAAATGTGGCATAGAAAATGAAAGTAGATGAAATCTGAACTATGTGAGCAATAATTGCTGTTTATAATCAAGATACTGGTGCTTATATTCGTTGACAAGTGTAATAGCAATATTGGTATGTCATTCGTTACGCTAATAACACATTTTGAAATTGCAAATCACCAAGGACGTTTACGGAAATTACCGAAACCGATCGGCAATTTCCGTTATTTTTTGGCGAAATCGGGCTGGACCGATTTGGATTCTTCAGTTTCTCGAGCCCTGGCCAGAGCTATGTATAATAGTCTTATCTTCAACTGCCTGTTGATATTTTGACAGGTCTAAAACCTTGTTGTTTTTATATAAATGTACAATTTCAAAGAGAGATTAAGATGTTTCTGTTTAACCCTTCAGAATTATCTTCTGCTTTGTGTTGGCTGGTTACTTTAAAGTCATTATTGCAAACAGTGTGGATCCAGATCAGACTGGTCCTCTTATGCCCTTTTTGTTTAAATTGAGATTTAACGTCCCAGTCAACACTATTTAGGTCATTTTAAAGATGTTGTATCCAATTTTGTTGGAATTTTACCCTACACTGAGAAGACATCTCAAGCCCTGCCACCAAAAGAAAGCAATATAGTTCATGTGCATAGATGATCCAAATTGCACCACCTTGCCCGGGCAGGCTAGACCTAAAATAATAATATCCAACAGCCATTGCATTCAGCAAGGGAAACCATTTTAGCAGCTCTGGTAAAAGGTCACCCAAGGAACATTTCAGTAAAATTATTTCGAAATTTAGCCACTGGCCTAGGAAAAGCTGTCATCTAAAGGTCTTTTCTATTTTTAACTCTGGTGGCCATTTTGTTCATTGGAATAAAACCATTTTCGCAAGTTTGGATGAGGGTCACCCTAGGAACATTTCTGCAAAAGTATGGCAGCCATTTTGTTCAGCAAAGCAGAACTGTTTTAGTAATTTTGGTAGAGGGTCAGCCAAGGACTGCCTCTGTGAAATTATTTCGAAATCAGGACATTGGCCTAGGAGGAGATGTTGTTTATAGGTTTTCTATTTTTAGCTCTGGTGGCCATTTTGTTCAGCAGAGTAGAACCATTTTAGCAATTTTGGTAGAGGGTCACCCGAGGAACATTTCTGTAAAATGATTTTGAAATCGGGCCATTGGCTTAGGAGCAGATATCCTTTTAAGGTTCTTCTTATTTTATATCTGGTGGCCATTTTGTTCAGCAGAGCAAAAACATTTTAGCAATTTTGGTAGAGGGTCACCCAAGGAAAATTTCTGTGAAATTATTTTGAAAGTAAGACATTGGCCTAGGAGGAGATGTCGTTTAAAAGTTTTTCTATTTTTAGCTCTGGCGGCCATTTTGTTCAGCCATACAGAACCATTTTAGCAATTTTGGTAGAGGGTCACCATAGGAACATTTCTGTGAAATGATTTTGAAATCCGGCCATTGGCTTAGGAAGAGATATCGTTTTAAAGTTTTTCTTTTTTTAGATGAGGCAGCCATTTTGTTCAGCAGAGCGGAACCATTTTAGCAATTTTGGTAGAGGGTCACCCAAGGAACATTTCTGTGAAATTATTTTGAAATCAGGACATTGGCCTAGGAGGAGATGTTGTTTAAAGGTTTTAATATTTTTAGCTCTGGCAGCCATTTTGTTCAGCGGAGCAGAACCATTTTAGCAATTTTGGTAGAGAGTCACCAGAGGAACATTTCTGTGAAATGATTTTTAAATCCGTCCATTTGTTTTGGAGGAGATGTCGTTTTAAGGTTTTTCTATTTTTTAGATGTGGCGGCCATTTTGTTCAGCAGAGCGGAATCATTTTAGCAATTTTGGTAGAGGGTCAACCAAGGAACATTTCTGTGAAATTATTTTTGAAATCGGGACATTGGCCAAGGAGGAGATGTTGTTTAAATGTTTTTCTATTTTTAGCTCTGGCAGCCATTTTTGTTCAGCAGAGCAGAACCATTTTAGCAATTTTGGTAGAGGGTCACCAGAGGAACATTTCTGTGAAATGATTTTTAAATCCGGCCATTTGCCTGGGAGGAGATGTCATTTTAAGGTTTTTCTATTTTTAGATGTGGAGGCCATTTTGTTCAGCAGAGCAGAACCATTTTGGTAGAGGGTCACCCAAGGAACATTTCTGTGAAATTATTTTGAAATCGGGCCATTGGCCTAGGAGGAGATGTGATTTAAAGGTTTTTCTATTTTTAGCTCTGGCGGCCATTTTGTTCAGCCATGCAGAACCATTTTAGCAATTTTGGTAGAGGGTCACCCGAGGAACATTTCTGTGAAATGATTTTGAAATCAGGCCATTGGCTTAGGAGGAGATATATTTTTAAGGTTTTTCTATTTTTAGATGTGGTGGCCATTTTGTTCAGCAGAGCGGAACCATTTTAGCAATATTCGTAGAGGGTCACCTAAGGAACATTTCTGTGAAATTATTTTGAAATCAGGACATTGGCCTAGGAGGAGATGTCGTTTAAAGGTTTTTCTATTTTTAGCTCTGGTGGCCATTTTGTTCAGCGGAGCGGAACCATTTTAGCAATTTTGGTAGAGGGTCACCAGAGGAACATTTCTGTGAAATGATTTTGAAATCCGGCCATTTGCCTAGGAGAAGATGTGGTTTTAAGATTTTTCTATTTTTAGATGTGGCGGCCATTTTGTTCAGCAGAGCGGAACCATTTTAGCAATTTTGGTAGAGCGTCACCCAAGGAACATTTCTGTGAAATTATTTTGAAATCGGGACATTGGCCTAGGAGGAGATGTCGTTTAAAGGTTTTTCTATTTTTAGCTCTGGCAGCCATTTTGTTCAGCGGAGCAGAACCATTTTAGCAATTTTGGTAGAGGGTCACCCGAGGAACATTTCTGTGAAATGATTTTGAAATCCAGCCATTTGCCTAGGAGGAGATGTCGTTTTAAGTTTTTTTCTATTTTTAGATGTGGCGGCCATTTTGATCAGCAGAGCGGAACCATTTTAGCAATTTTGGTAGAGGGTCACCCAAGGAACATTTCTGTGAAATTATTTTGAAATCGGGACATTGGCCTAGGAGGAGATGTCGTTTAAAGGTTTTTCTATTTTTAGCTCTGGCAGCCATTTTGTTCAGCAGAGGAGAACCATTTTAGCAATTTTGGCAGAGGGTCACCCGAGGAACATTTCTGTGAAATGATTTTGAAATCCGGCCATTTGCCTAGGAGGAGATGTCATTTAAAGAAATTGTTGACGGACAGATGGACAGACGGACGGACAGACGGACGACAGACGACGGACAAAAAGCGATCCCAATAGCTCACCTTGAGCACTTCGTGCTCAGGTGAGCTAAAAAAAGGTTAACCAAAAGGTAAACCTGCATGACAATGTTCGACTGCCACCCACCTGGTGTATGAATGTCATTTGACGTGTCACCAGTAACAATTCTGATTCTGATTCTGATCTCTATTGTAAAGGTAAATGGCAGTATTTACAGTTTTTTCTAATGTGTTCTGTGGATGCACTATGTTCCATGAGTTCCACTACAAAATTATGCATCCAAAGAACTGTTTTTTTTTAAGTACACCCCAACTTCTTTATAACACTATTGTTGGGGTCCACAGCAACAACCGTGTTAGTTAAACAACCGTGTTATATCCAAATAAAAATGTATAGATTATACAGAAAAATGACTATAAATGGTCATTTTTCTGTATAATCTATACATTTTTGGGATCTATCTTGAAACCGTGTTATATCCAAAACCGTGTTATAACGAACCATGTAATAATGAGGCTGTGGTGTATTTCCAAAATGTGGCGAGTCCTGGGACTTGCAAAAAAGAAAATATGTGTGTTTCTGAGAGAAATTATGAGTACTGGTACATGTATTTTAAGCGGGACTCGCAGGTACTGTAACAAAAATACTGACAGACAAGATTTTCTAAAACCAATCACGGCTGAACTTCTTAGTATAGGCTCTGATCAGATGCTGTGTCTAATTTGAGACTACAATATTTGCCAGTATCTTGTCTTGGTGTGTCCTGTATAAAATGGGATACTGTACATATTGGTGATCCTAAGTATTCTTGGTATAGATAGGTCTGAGCAAACAGTGCAGACCCAGATCAGACTGCTCCAGTCTGATCAGGGTATACACTGGTTACCTTTCTGTCTGTACCTTTTGGACTCCTTGTTGGATCGTGAAACAAACTTTCCGTCTGTACATGTACCTTTCAGACTCCTTGCTCGATGGTGAAACAAATATGTCAAAAATTTAGGAAAATTAAAGAAGTCCTTCAGGTGTCAAAATATTTTGGATTTTTACTGTATTTTCAATATGACGTACTTACCTCTGCTGATAGCTTTTCTCCTGTAGAAGAGATCATAGATATATCTGGACCTCTGGTGGTGTATACGGAATACTGGCCACAGTGCCTCTACCTTTCTTT
Organism: Lucinisca nassula; assembly: GCA_963580285.1. Taxonomy (NCBI): domain Eukaryota; kingdom Metazoa; phylum Mollusca; class Bivalvia; order Lucinida; family Lucinidae; genus Lucinisca; species Lucinisca nassula. The sequence continues at coordinate 143,389,850 of OY757011.1, read as the reverse complement.
TCCCATCATGTGGATCAGTCTCAGCTGAAAATATAATAATAATACACCGCAACCTCGTTATAACATGTTTCGTTATAACACGGTTTTGGATATAACACGGTTTCAAGATGGATCCCAAAAATGTATAGATTATATAGAAAAATGACCATAAATGGTCATTTTTCTATATAATCTATACATTTTTGTTAGTATATAACACGGTTGTTTAACTAACAAGATTTCTGCTTTGGACCCCATTAATCATCATCATCATCATCAACGGATTTTTGATTAACGTGCAGGTACAGGGGCAACGTCCACATAAGTGGGCCCCCTTCCAGGTAGCTGGCTTGCAGCACGCATGGCAGATCTTACACCAGATCTCCAGGCTTGTCTATCATGAGGATCGATAGCAGAGAGCTTCCATTCTCTGCAATCTCTTTCTGTTAGCTGCTTCCAGGTCATCTTGGGCCTTCCTGGCCCCCGCTTTCCACTTACCTGTATGTCACAGGCAGTCTTGATTGCACCGTTGGAGCGTTCCACATGTCCATACCAGCGAAGTCTTCTCTCTTTCAGGATGAGGTCCAGGTCCTCAATGCCAAGACGCTCCAGTAACTCACTGGACCTGATGGTGACAGTGTCCTGTGGCTTGACATTGCAGATCTGTCTGATCATTGCCCTGTCATTTCGCTGCAGACGTTGGAGGTTTGGCTTTGTCAATGGCCATGTCTCACTGGCATGGAGCATTGCGCTCCGCACACAAGAGCTATACACACGGCCACGTGTCTTGAACGAGAGGTGGCGGGAAGAGAGAACTGGTAGCAACTCCTTGAATTTCTTCCAGGCTGTTTTCACACGTGATGTAGTTGAAAGGTCGCAACCACCCCCTGCAGAGAGCATATCACCTAGGTAGCAGAAGGAAGCTACAACCTCCAGCTTGTCTGATCCGACTTGAACTTCCCTCTGTGGTCTGCCATCTAAGGGGCGTGCAGTTCCTTGGCACCGTGTACACCTGTACTCAGGGTCCTCTATCAAGCGTTTGAGCCCACTGCATTTCTTGTGCACCCAGAACTTGCAGCCATTACAAAAGATACTGTTGCTGCCAACTCCAGTGCGACATACAGCGCATGGGAACTGGCCTGTACTCTGCAAGAGGTCCAGACCTGTACCACAGATCATGATCTTTGTCTTTCCTGCATTCACTCTCAGCCCTTTCGCCTCCATTGCCTCTTTCCAAGTTAAGAGCCTCCTGACACATTCCTCAAGGGATTCAGCTATGATGACAAGGTCATCAGCATACAGGTCCTCCCAGGGGACTCCAGAGCGGAACTCGCATGACAAGGCTTCAAGCACAATGATGAAAAGCAGTGGGCTGAGAACAGAGCCTTGATGAACACCCACCTTCACCTCGAATTCTTCACTGTAACCATCACCGACGCGGACACGGCTCCGAGCATTTGCGTACATCCCTTGGACCAGTTTCACAATCCACTCGTCCACTCCAAGTTTTCTTAGTGCCCACCAGATGACTTTCCGAGGCACTCGATCAAATGCCTTCTCCAGGTCTACAAAAGCCATGTAGAGTCTCTTGTTGGCCGCCAGATACTTCTCTTGCAGCTGTCGGACAACAAAAATTGCATCTGTTGTGCCTCTTCCTGGGACGAAGCCAAACTGGGAATCGTCGATGGACACCAACTGCCTAATGAGGCCATCCACAATCCTCTCCAGGACTTTCATGACCTGTTCTGTCAGCTTGAGACCACGGTAGTTGCCCCGTTCCAATGCATCGCCCTTGCCCTTGTAGAGACAGACAATGAAACTCTGTTCCCAGTCAGAGGGTACCTTCCCATCACGGATGATTGCAGCTGCAAGGTCACGGATCATCGAGGCACCCGCATCACCTGCAGCTCTTATCATCTCCACCACTATGCCAGAGGGACCAGGTGCTTTGCCAGTCTTCATCTGAGAGATAGCCTTCATAACCATATCAATAGTGATTGGGATGGGTGGCCCTTCCACTGGTGGTTCATCAGACAGGTGGTCTGGGTCCCAGTCGAACTCAACATTGAGTAGCCTTTGGTAGTGTTCTAACCAGGCCCTCTGCTTTGAGTCATCACTCATTGACATCTCCCCTGCATCATTCTTTACTGGTTTGTCACCTACAACCTCGGCATTCTCTCTTCTCATCTGGTTAGCAAGGCGGTATACTTCTGAGGGGTTAGCAAGGCGGTATACTTCTTGAGTAAGAGACTTTATCCACATTGCATAGTACTGGTTTCTACCCAGGAAGATGAAGAATAGTGTTATAAAGAGGTTTTGGTGTAATCAACTTTACTTATAGATGGACCTCCATGGCCTAGTGGATAAGAGCGCTGACTCTTAATCATTAGGTCTCTCACCGCTGTGGTTTGAGCCTCGCTCGGGTCACATGTGAGACGCCAAGTCTGGAACTGGAGGTCAGGTGGTTTATCTCTGGGTACTCTCGTTTTCACCCATCTCTGATTAATGATCGGCTCGATATGAGTGAAATAATCTTGAAAGGGCCGTAAAAAAAAAAAAAAGAACTTTACTTATAGAGGGTAACACATTTAGTACTAAACTTCCATGTGGCCCTCTTTTTCTTCATCTTCCTGGGTAGAAACCAGTACTATGCAATGTGGATAAAGTCTCTTACTCAAGAAAACAACACTTGGTGCTTGGAGGGATTGAACCGGCTACCTCTCGATCTCAAATCCAATGCTTTACAACTGTACCAGAGCGCTCCAATACAGCAAAGGCGCATTGTAACATGGTACACCATAGCAACACATTTAGGTGGGTATTTGATGATACATGTACCAAAGTTTCTCAATAAAATATGTTCTATAAAAGCATTACAATAACACATCCGTGTGATATAGTGCATTTAGTGCATTTTTTTCATACCTCAAAAAAGGTAATTTTTCTGATGAAAATTTGTCATATTTTTCTTATTTATACTCAGAACATAGGTTTTGGGTGCTCGTTAGAACTGCCTCAACGAGTACCCAGAACCTATGGCTTTGGGCAGAAATAAGGAATATAATGTTTACCCCCGTAAACCCCAGTTTTCTCTATATAAAGTGGGGCTTAGGGGGGTCTTTATTTCACAGACTTGTTCTCGTGATGCTTTACCACTGCACCACAGCACTCCAATACAGAAGAGGCTCATTGTAACATGGTACACCATAGCTACACATTTAGGTGGGTATTTGATGATACCAAAGGATAATTTTTCTTATTTCTCAATAAAATGTTCTATATGGGCCTTGTGGTTTCAGAGAAGAAGATTTTTGAAGCTTTTACATTATGAGTCTATGGGAGCTAAGGGGCTCTGGGGCATGGCCCATTTGGGCCCCAGGAGCATGATTGGCAGGATTTATGCAGGTGACCACTTGCCGTTGCTACATGCTAAATATCTAAGCTCTGGGCCCTGTGGTTTCAGAGAAGAAGATTTTTGAAGCTTTTTTTTCCATTTTAAGTCTATGTGAGCTATATGTTGCCATGGCAACCAGAATTCCAATCTGATCAACGCAAAAACCTTATGCAGCCTTTCCCCCTATCTGATGATGCTTCTCATGAAATTTGATCCAGATTGGCCATGGGGTATTAGAGATATACTTATTTGAAATTGTTTACAAATGGACGCACGCACAACGGACAAAATGTGATCACAAAAGCACACCATGTCATTCCGTGACAGGTGAGCATAAACATTCAGACACCTTGAGGACTTGATGTAATTCTCCTTAAATTTTAACAAATTTGTTTCACGATCCAGAAAGGAGTCCAAAAGGTGCCAACTTAATTGCAAACAATGTAGCCCCTGATCAGACTACTCCTTCAGGAGCAGTCTGATCTGAGTCTGCACTGTTTGCTTAGGCTGGTCTGTTCCAATACTTCGGATCATTACGGCAGATCTTCTGTGCAGTCAACCAGAAGCACAAATACTTTAGCCTGAAAGTGAAAATTGCCCTTCTTGAAGAACTCAGCAGAACTTGGAAACAAGAGGTACAAGGTAGAACTTGAGCTCATATTTTCCAAACCATACAATAGATTTGGTTTATATTTAGTATGATGATAGATATAGGCCCAAAGTTTTATTCAGCAATACCCCCACCCATACCCATGACTTCAAGGTCACGAACTTAGAAATTTCTAACGTTTAAGACCCAGGTTAAGGTATTTGTACCACATAGAACTTGAGATCATATTTTCAAAACCATACAATGGATTTGGTTTATATTTAGTATGATGATAGATATAGGTCCAAAGTTTTATTCAGCAATACCCCCACCCATACCCATGACCTCAAGGTCAAGGTCACGGACTTAGAAAATGTTTAATGTTTAAGACTTTGGTTAAGGTATTTGTACCACGTTGAACTTGAACTTTTATGATTAGTTTGGTTCATATTTGGTTTGATGATAGATGTAGTCCAAAGTTTTATTCAGTAATACCCCCACCCATGTCTATGACTTCAAGGCCAAGGTCGCAGGCATAGAAAATTTTCAAATTTAAGTATGTTAATAGCTTATATTTTCCAAACTTTATAATGGATTTGCTTCATATTTGGTATGACAATAGTTGCAGGTCCAAAGTTTCATTGAGCCATACCCCCACCCCTTACCTAAAGGTCAAGGTCACAGACATAAAAAAATTTTATATTATATTTTTTGATGAGAGTCCATATTTCCTGAACCATGTGATGGATTTGCTATATATTTTGAATGATGATTGATGCAGGTCAAAAGTTTCATTCAGCCATAACCCCACCCCTGCCCATGACCTTAAGGTCAAGGTTGCAGACTTAGAAATATTTAATGTTAACGTTTGTAAGAGCTCATATTTTCCAAACCATTTGATGGGTTGAGTTCTTATTTGGTATGTTGATAGTTATTTTTTCAAGGTTTAATCAGCCATACACCAATTTTTGCCAATGACCTAAGGACAGGTGTTATTGTAATATGTCATTTTTGTGGGGGAGGTAGGCCCCTGGGTGGGGGCATTTGTGTTGTATTGACACATTTCTAGTTTACAAGACCTTTCTAGTGGTACCATAATTTTTGACCTTGTGACCTTGACATTTGACCTACTTTTTAAAAACTTACATTGGCCATAACTTTCGATTGGTAAGTGGTATGGCTTTCATATTTCACATGTGCATTCCTTGTCACAAGGCCTTTCTAGTGGTACCATAATGTTTGACCTCGTGACCTTGACATTTTGACCTACTTGTTAAAAACTTTAACATTGGCCATGACTTTCAATTGGTAAGTGATAGGGCTTTTATATTTCACATGTTTATTCTATGTCACATGACCTTTCCAACGATCCAATAATTTTTGACATTGTGACCTTGACCTACTTTTTTAAGACTTGAACATTGGCCATACCTTTCGATTGCTTAGTGACACTGCTTTCATATTTAACATGCGCTGTCCGGGGGCATCAGTATTTCACAAACACATCTTGTTGCATTTGCAAAGCAGAAGGAAGAGTGGTGGGTAGACTGCATACACACTTCATCTGGGTTTGAACAATACTGGCACAGAACTGAACTTCTAGGATATGGAACAAATGCTTTAATACAAGGGTTTTAGATGCTGCGATTGTAATACATGTACATGTATTGGGAACTCAACTAGTAATTCACTGAATGGAAGTCTTCCAGAATAAATTTAAGTGCATGCTACCAAAAAGCACCTAGCTGAAGAACAAATTCAGGGTCAAAGGTTTTTCAGCTAATAATGAAGAAATTGAATCTTGCTTCTAAGAATTTTTTTCATAAGCAAACTATGCCCCCACTATAAATACCGGTATGATCCCCAGAACTGTTTGACTTGAAAATGAGGTCAGGGTCATCAAGGCAGAATCAAAGTTTTGTTATGTTGCCATGACAAACTGTACCAAGAAGGGCTTCTGTGGCCTAATAAGTAAGAGCCCTGACTCATAATTAATAAAGCTTTCAAATCTGTGGATCTCACCTCACTCAGGCCACATATTAGACGCCAAGTTCTGCAATGGAAGGTCAGGTGGTTTTTATCCAAGTTCTCCAGTTTCAATCCACCTCTGACCAGAATTATTTCACCGAAAAATAGACTCTGGGCTGTGGCCTAGTGAGTAAGAGCACTGACAAAAATGCAACAAGGGGAGAGGGAGATGTTGTTTTAAGTGCAGATCCTGTTTGTATTGGCATCGGTGGCTTGGCATAGCCTGTTTGAGGCACAATATCTCTTGGACCAATGGATTGATTGTGACCATTTTACTTACATGTACATGGTACATGTATTATCACTAGGATGGGGGAAACAGTTGTTACATTTTGACGGTTTTCACCTTATTTTCAAGGGCACATGCCCCCAAAAACTGTCAATTTGGGCCAAAAATGGCTTGTCTGTACCCTGTCTCATGAACAAATCATTGAAGTTTTGTCAAAATTCATTACAACCTACCTAAGATTTGACTAGATTTTAGTGACCTTGACCTAATTTGCAAGGTATTATGCTCCTGAAAGCTTAATTTTCAGCCCAAAATGGCATTTCTGCTCATGAACAAATTGATGAATTTTGGTCTAACTTGGTATTTCTAGTTTCTAATTGGATCAGGAGATATTGTAAAGATAAGCAAAACTGACCATTCTTTGCATGTGTGTGACCTTGAAAAGTAGTCAAAATCTTATCAAATTTGGCTGCTATTCATTATTTGGTTCAGGAGAGATTGTGCGGATGAGGCAAAAGTTGATAATCTTTGAAAATATGTTGGATCCTTTTGACCTTGAAAAGTAGGTCATGGCAACCAAAAGTTAGTCAAATATTTTGAGTGTTGAACTGACAATAGACCAAATTTTATTTGACTAGGTCATCATTTGGTGCAGTAGATATACAGCAAAGTCCAAAATTGACACTCTTTGTTTGTTTGATTTGAGGTTTAACGTCCACCTCAACACTGTAAAGGTCATTTTGGAGACGTTGCTTCCAATTTCGTGGGAATTTTACCCGACATTGAGATTAAATGACATCTCAAGCCCTGTCGCCCAATAAAACCAATAGGGTTTATAAGCACAGACTGTCTGACTTGCACCGCTTTGCCTGGGCAGGTTTAGGTCCTCTCAGCTGTCTACCAGTACTCTTGTGAGGTCAGTTTCAGCTCTGCGTGGAACATGTAGCCCATCTATTTCTTCAAGCCCTGGGGACAGCCTTTGAACTCATGTGATTAAGTCAAGGTCAGCAGAACCTAATCAAGTCTTTGATAGATTGTACCAAATTTGGCTGCAATAATTATACATGAAATTGTTCTGCAAATCGGGAGCAGAGAGCTATTTTGGAGCTTTGACATTTTTGTAAGACTGTAATTTTGAGCATTTAATGCCATTAGGATGAGACCACTTCAGTCTATTGAAGTTAATTGTTGGTAGGTTGGATTAATATGATATGCCTTAGTTTATTCCTTCCCCTTCCCTTCTCCTGGGGTACAGAACTATTATAGACTCATTTGGCAAGTTCTTCAATATATTGTTCTTCTTTTTGACTCTACCAAGCTGCTGTAATAGAAGTTTTAACAAGAACAAAGGTTTTTTTTTCCTCCAAATAAATGGGCAAAACCTGTAAAAGAGAACATGAGTATCTTTTTTTTTTCTCAATCTCTGCATTCAAGGATGCATAACTACTTGTCTCATATATCAGAGCTTTTACAGACCCCCCCCCCCCCCCACACACACACACACACAAACACTCATTAATATGCAGACTCCAGTGATTGATAACTACATGTAGTTACTCCAAAAGAGGTAGAATTCTGTTGCTTGACAGAGAAACATTGTGATTTTTCCCAAAGATCAGAGGTGCCAAATTCACATAGTGTAAATAAAAAAAAATATTTCAGCATAGTTTGACAGTATGCAGAAAGATTTCCAAGCCTTACCAGTTACATGCCTCAACCTTTAGCTTCCCAACTAATTCCTACTGGACTAGAGAGATATGATATGGAAGAATCTCACCCATATAACACTATTAATGGGGTCCAAAGCAGAAACTGTTAGTTAAACAACTGTGTTATAGCCAAACAAAAATGAACAGATTTAATAGAAAAAATGACCATTTTTACATAATCTATACATTTTTGGGATCCATCTTGAAACTGTGTTATATCCAAAACCATGTTATAACGAACAGTGTTATAATGAGGCTGTGATGAAGTATAGTATCTTGAAAAAAGAAAAAATTTAAAAGTGGAAAAGAGTATACAAATAGCCTAACTATTGAACAAATATTATTGCTGGCTGTCAGCAGACTTTTAGGTCTAGTGACAGCAGCTGGCTGTCACTAGACCTAAAAGTCTGGTGCCAGCCGGCTGTCAGCAGACCTCGCCATTTAAATATCATCAGGGAAAAAAGAACTTCTTTAACCCACAAAAACGTAAGAAATTAAGAAATATTTCAAATTTTCCCGGCACTGGCTTTTATACCCCTCGATTTCAGAAAAATAGTTATTACAAGAAAATACTAGAAATGTGTCCAGATGACACAGATGATCCCGCCAAGGGCCCCGCCTCACCCCGAAAATCCATGTTGCAACAAAATTTTCTAAGTGTGTGACCTTGTCATCAGGAACATTTGTGAGAAGTTATATTGAAATTGGTGAAAAAATGTAAGCGCTAGAGCAATGACAAAGTTTTTCAAAAAATAAACACAGTGACCTTGACCTGGAAAGTCGAACTCGCTCGAGGTATTGTCATAAGGAACATTTGTGTGAAGTTATATTGAAATCAGTGAAGAAATGTAGTTGCTTGAGCGATGACAAAGTTTTTCTAAAATCACCCAGTGACCTTGACCTTGAAAGTCGAAATCGCTCGAGATATTGTCATAAGGAACATTTGTGTGAAGTTATATTGAAATTGGTGAATAAATGTAAGCGCTAGAACGATGACAAAGTTTTTCTAAAAATAGCCACAGTGACCTTGACCTTGAAAGTGGAACTTGCTAGAGATATTGTCATAAGGAACATTTGTGTGAAGTAATATTGAAATTGGTGGAAAAATGTAAGCGCTAGAGCAATGACAAAGTTTTTCTAAAAATAGCAACAGTGACCTTGACCTTGAAAGTCAAACTCGTTCGAGGTATTGTCATAAGGAACATTTGTGTGAAATTATTCTGAAACCAGTGAAGAAATGCAGGCACTAGAGCAATGACAAAGTTTTTCTAAAAACAGCCACAGTGACCTTGACCTTGAGGCCATGACCTTGAAAGTTGAAATCGCTCGAGCTATTTTTATAAGGAACATTTAAGTGAAGTTATATTGAAATTGGTGATGAAATGTAGGCGCTAGAGCAATGAAAAAAGTTTTCTAAAAATAGCCACAGTGACCTTGAGCTTGAGGTCATGACCTTGAAAGACGAACTCGCCCGAGATATTTTTATAAGGAACATTTGTGTGAAGTTATATTGAAATTGGTGAAGAAATGTAGGCGCTAGAGCGATGACAAAGTTTTTCTAAAAATAGCCACAGTGACCTTGACCTTGAGGTCATTACCTTGAAAGTCAAACACGCTTGAGATATTGTCATAAGGAACAGTTGTGTGAAGTCATATTGAAATCAGTGAAGAAAATTAGACCCTAGAGCTATGTTGTGCAAGGGGATAATTAAAAAATTTTAAGTCTCTGACCTTGACCTTGAGCTCATGGGCATGGGTGGGGGTATTGCTGAATAAAATGGACAGGTATCTAACATCATACCAAATATCAACTCAATCCATCTCACAATTTGGAAAATATCAACTCTTAAAATATCTAATTAAAAATTTCTAAGTCTGTGACCTTGACCTTGAAGCCATAGGCATGAGTGGGGGTATTGCCAAATAAACATTTGGACCTGTATCTATCATCATAGCATATATAAGCCAAATCCATAATATACCGTATTCCTCCCATTTAGCGCCCCTGCTCCTATAAGCGCCCCCTCACTGTTTTTCCAAGAACAAAATAATAAGCGCCCCTTCTGCAGTCGCAGGAAATAGTATTTTGGACTACCTAAAGTAAAGATTTCAGCCTTTCAATCATCACGCTACGTATCATTTAAGGTATTTCTAAACCCCCTGCTATCACAATGTCTGTGTTGACCACTTGGTACTTTGCATGTCATGATTCCACTATATTCTAATGCAAATCTACCCCATGTAATGGGTTTGAACTCTCCCTTCTGGTAAGATTTTTGTCTCTAATAAACGCCCCCGCTTTTTCCAATTTTTTAAGCGCCCGGGGCGCTAAATGGGAGGAATACGGTAGTTCGGAAAATTTGAGCTCTTTAAAATCTTTCACATTAAAATTGTCTAAGTCTGTGTTTGTTTGTTTGATTTGAGGTTTAACGTCCCCGTCAACACTGTAAAGGTCATTTTGGAGACGTTGCTTCCAATTCTGTGGTACTTTTACCCGACACTGAGATGAAATGACATCTCAAGCCCTGTCGCCCAATGAAACCAATAGGGTTTATTAGCATGGACGGTCCTCCTCGCACCGCGGTTCCTGGACAGGCTTAGATCCTCTAAGCGGTTTACCAGTACTAGTGTGTGGGCCGGATTCAGCTCTGCGTGGAAGCATCATGCAGCCCATATATTTCTTAAAGCCCCTATGGGCGGGGGCCAGTCTAAGTCTGTGACCTTGACCTTGAGGTCATAGGCATGGTTGGGGGTATTGTTGAATAAAACAATGTACCTATATCTATCATCATATGAACCAACGCCATCATAAAAGTTCAGGTTCTACCAGGTACAAATACCTTAAATGGAGTCTTTAACATGGAAAATTTCTAAGTCCATGACCTTGAGGCCATGGGCATGGGTGGGGGTATCGCTGAATAAAACTTTGGACCTACATGTATATCTATAATCATACCAAATATGAACCAATTCCATCAAATGGTTTGGGAAATATGAGTTCTAAAATGTTCAAGTCTACCTGTTACAAAAACCTTAACCTGAGTCTTTAACATTGAAAATTTCTAAGTCTGTGACCTTGACCTTGAGGTCACAGGCATGGGTGGGGGTATTGCTTAATAAAACTTTGGACCTATATCTATCATCATACTAAAGATGAACCAGTTCCATCAAATGGTTAGGAAAATATGAGTTCTAAAAGTTCAGGCTCTACCTGTTACAAAAACTTTAACCTGAGGTTACAGGATCACGTACGTACGTACACACACACGTACAGACGGACGTACATATGTAGGCACGTACGGAAAACCGAAAAACTATATGATGCGGGGGCATAAAAACAATGTAGAGAGATGAACCTTCGTGCAGTTACATGTATCAAATATGTTATTCATAATAATTTTATACCAAACTGACTACAATATATATCTTCACTGTGACAAGAGAGCGAATATAAAATCTTTGGATGGGCATTTTTGGGTCGGCGGCTCTGCCCAGCGGGGCCTTGGCTTTTATACCCGACCCAAGAAAGTGTTACGGACAGACAGATGGACGGACAGACGAAGGCAATTCCTATAATCCCCGCTCCACTTCGTGGCGGGTAATTAAAAAACATAATAAAGAATATTTATCTATAAATAATTATTTTAATTATGCTTTAATATGCCCCTTTTGTTTATATTAAAACAGTTCAGACAAAATATCAGAAAATTATCTGTGCCACGACTTAGGTAACAGGATATTGGCCAAATGATGCCAATGGAGCATGTTCGGACACCGAATTTAAAGCCGCTGCCGGGGATCAAACCCGGGACGTCTAGTACCAGAAACAAGTTCATAAACCACTGAGCTATCATGCGACGTCCTGCAGTAGGGGATCCTGCAGTAGATATCCATCCTACAGTAAGGGATCATGATAGATAGATAAAAGCAAATGACCTGACCCCAAGTATCTGTGAGAATCAGAATTGTTGCTGGCCTAGGGACAAGTTCTGTTGGTCGAAGGTCCTGCTGAAGGATTGTCTAAGGACCTGTCACCAGTAAACAATTCTGATTCTGATTCATCCATACACCAACACCAGTCAGTGGGTGGAAGGTCTTGGTGAAGGATTTCCAAGGAAGTGCAATCTGATTAAAATCCAATCTCGTCGTGGCTAGGCGTACATAGTTCAGCTTAGATCGGGTTTCAATTAGTTTGTGGTATTTGGGAAAACCGAAAACAAACTTTACCGGAAATAACCGAAAACAAATTCTCATAACCGAAAACTAACTATATCACCAATTATACCACGATTATTGTACATTTAGACATATACATGTTTAAATGATATGTAAATACATGTAGATAATATGGCCAAGTTTGGGAGAATAATTTGAAATAATAACGATTTTATTGCCTTTTTTAAATACAATTTTCATAGATGGAGGGATCTACACTGCTTGTACAAACTGTTTGCCTTGTAGTTTGTGAGCTAAATGAATATATTATACTTAGTAACTTGATCGTTTGATAGTCAGAAATGTTTGTGACTAAAACAATTTATTTCTGCTTAAGAAATTTAGTCAAAATGGTTCATCTGGCTGGCCATCAGGTGGTCCCAGGTTAGCTAACTGCCCAACCAGTAACCTCAGGATCAGCAGGGTAGGGTTTTAGAAATTTTGTATAATAAGAAACAAATCATCTAATACAACCAATAAAAAGTAGCCCTCGCCCATCGGAGCTTGAAGAAATAGATGGGCTACATGATGCTTCCAGGCAGAGCTGAAACCAACCCGCACACAAGTACTGGTAAACCGCTTAGAGGATCTAAGCAAACGCAGGCAATACCGCGTGAGTCACTCCGTCCATGCTTATAAACCCTATTGGTTTCATTGGGCGCCTGGGCTTGAGATATCATTTCATCTCAATGTCGGGTAAAAGTCCCACAGAAATGACCTTTACAGTGTTGGAGGGGATGTTAAACCTCAAATCAAACAAACAAACAATAACCAATAAAATGAATGGCCGAGGCGGACCGTCCATGCTAATAAACCCTATTGGTTTCATTGAGCGACAGGGCTTGAGATATCATTTCATCTCAATGTCGGGTAAAAGTCCCACAAAATTGGAAGCAACGTCTCCAAAATGACCTTTACAGTGTTGACCGGGACGTTAAACCTCAAATCAAACAAACAAACAAACAAAATGATTGTTTGGAGATATGAAAGTACGCACTCTATTCCACTGATGTGTTACTTTAAGTTTAAAAGGCCTGTCAACACTATTTAGGTCATATCAAGGGAGTCAATTACTGAATCACATTTTCCTGGATAGGCTTAGCCACATATACTGTTAACTAGTCCAGTGCAGATTCTTTTGTTATAAAACGGATAACAGCCCTTCTTGGAGTGTCACACTTGAATGGATTTAATGATCAATCTTCATGAAAAGATGTTCCTAGCAGGGCCGTTATCAAACCATTGACCTCCTGATGACCAGTGAGACATGCATCCGAAGGATATACTTGACGTATTTTTTATATACAAAATTTCTAAAGCCGTATCCTGCTGAATAAATTAATTTAGTCACACCCATTCCTGACCATCAAAGTACAAGCTATAATGTATTCATTTAAATCAAAAACAACATGGCAAGCAGTAAGTGCAATCAGTGTAGATCCTGATGTTACTTGCTTGGCATTTACCTAACCTGGGACCTCCTGATGACCAGCCAGTTAAACCATTTTTGACTAAATTTCTTAAGCAGAATCCTGCTAAATAAATTGTTTTAGTCATAAACATTTCTGACTTTCAAACAATCGAGTTACTAAGTATAATGTATTCGTTTAGATCACAAACAACAAGGCAAACAGTTAGTACAAGCAATGTAGATCCCGGTCCATGTATGAAAATTATATAAAAAATGCAATAAAATCGTTATTATTTCAAATTATTCTCCCAAACTTGGCCATATTATCTGTTTACATATACATAACATTTAAACATGTATATGTCTAAATGTACAATAATCAAGGTATAATTGGTGATATAGTTTGTTTTCGGTTATGAGAATTTGTTTTCGGTTATTTCCGGTAAAAGTTTCTTTTCGGTGTTCCCAAATACCCATTAGTTTGAGGTCGGGTATAAAAGCCAAGGCCGCGCCGGGGCGAGCCGAGCCGCCGAGTCTCTTGTCACAATGAAGATATAAATTGTAGTCAGTTTGTTATAAAATTATTATGAATAACATATTTGATAACTGCATGAAGGTTCATCTCTCTACAATGTTTTATTTTCTTTAAATGACTAGTTTTCCAAAATCGAGGGGTATAAAAGCCAAGGCCAAGGCAAATGGAAATATTTTTTAATTTCTTGCGATTTTATCGGTTAAAGAAATTCATTTTGGTCTAATGAAATTTAAAATTGATTATTACTATCATGTGCATATAGATAATATAATAAACATATCAAAATCGCCTTAAATGATCAAATTTCTTATTTTCTAATGGTTTCTATTTTTAGATTAACTTTACTAAAGGAAACGATTGAAATGTACCGAATCGGAAAACAACAGTATTCAACTGCTAGCTGGAATTAAAGAATATAAAAAAATGATTGTTATAGTTGTTAACATGAATGTGTATATTAAAATGATGAAGAGAAAAAAGTTATTCTTTATTTTTCTATCATTCCAGTTATCAGTAAACAAAACTTTCTTCCCTTTCGATCCTTTTCTTTAATTAAGTCAGCCTTAAATTAGAAACAATTAGAAAATAAGAAAATTGATATTTTAAGTTAGTCTTATATGTTTGTTATTTTTTTCTATGGACAAACGATGACAATAATCAAATGCAAATATTTTCAGGACAAAAAGAAGTACTTTAACCTGTAAATTTGCAAGAAATTAAGAAATGTTATCATTTTTCTCGGTCTTGGCTTTTATACCCCTCGATTTTGGAAAAACGGTTATTACAAGAAAATTAAACAATGTAGAGAGATAAACCTTCGTGCAGTTATCAAATATATTATTTATAACAATTCGATACCCAATGGACTACAATATATATCTTAATTACAACAAGAGACGAAGTATAAAAATCTTCAGACCGGCATTTTTGGCTCTGCCCGGCCTTGGCTTTCATACCCGACCTTAGTTTGACAGACGTGTCACCAGTAAACAATTCTGAGACTGATATTCTGACTAAAGGTCTAAAGGGTGCTGCCAGCATTCCAACAGATGACCTTGTTCCACCAGCTAGACACTGTAGCAATCACCATTCGTTGGCGTTTCAGGCTCTTACTGCAAGAACTGACATTTATAAAGAGTCGTTCTCCTCCAGAACCATTAGAGATTGGAATGCCCTTCCCGATTCGATTATTTTGACAGCTGAAGGTGCTGATGATTGTGTAGCTAAATTTACCTCTTTGGTTAGAGCTAGGGACTAAATTCCCACATCACAGGTCCTGGTGTATGAATGTCATTTGACGTGTCACCAGTAACAATTCTGATTCTGATGACTGTGCTAGAACCGGGTCGGACGACTTAGTGAAATCACCGAAATCACCTTAAAAATTATAGAAATCACCATTTTATTGATATAAAACCATGTTAAATATTTAAAATATATTGCAGGGGTCTAGTTTATAATGTTTGGAATTAATATTTGTGGAAAAAAATCCCCAAAATTTCACCGGGTGTGTCTTTTTATTTTTAATATAACATAGAAATCAATCGAAATTACCGAAATCACCATTTTATTGATATAAAACCATGTTAAATATTTAAAATATAATGAAGGGGTCTAGTTTATAATATTTTGGAACTAGAGAAAGCGACCTGTCGGTCACATATACCCCCGGCCAGTGCCACCCTCTGATATATCTTTAGTGCTTGTATGTATAACATGAATAAAGAAGTCAAGAAGCTTGAAGAATCTTTAATGTGCTTATAAAATCTAAACCAAACATAATCTTTCTAAATGGACCAAGGGAGTGAGAGCATCAAAGTTACTGAAGCAGTGGGGGCATCAATGTTACTGAAGCAGCAGGGTGGGGTATGCATCAATGAAATCTTTGAACTGGTATGCAACATTGATGCAAGTATCAATTGAATTTGTCTTAGAGTTTAGAACATTACGTAGCAGGCATCTATAAACTCTGTCATAAAACTTTAACCAAATGTAAACTTTCTAAGTCCATGACCCTGAGGTCTAGGTCACTGTTGGTGGGGAAGCGACATGCATCTCAAAATCTTTGGCCTGGTATGCAACATTGATGCACGTATCAACTGAATTTGTCTTAGAGTTTAGAACATAAAGGCATCTATAAACTTTGTCATAAAACTTTAAACAAACGTAAAATTTCTAAGTCTGTGACCTTGACCTCAAGGTCATTGTGGGGGGTGGGACATGCATCAATGAAATCTTAAGACCAGTATGTAACTTCAGTGTAAGTATCAACTAAATCTACCAAAGGGTTCAGAAGATACAACCTCTTAGAAACTTGAACACAAAACTTTAACCAAGATGTAAAATTTCTAAGTCTGTGACCTTGACCTCAAGGTCACTGGGGGGGGGTGTGGAACATGCATCAATGAAATCTTTAGACCAGTTTGTAACTTCAGTGTAAGTATCAACTAAATCTATCGAAGGGTTCAGAAGATACAACCTCTTAGAAACTTTAACGCAAAACTTTAACCCAAAAGGAAAATTTCTCTAAGTTTGTGACCTTGACCTCAAGGTCACTGTGGGGGTGGGACATGCATCAATGAAATCTTTAGAACAGTATGTAACTTCGGTGTAAGAACCAACTAAATCTATCAAAGGATTCAGAAGATACAATCTCTTAGAAACTTTAACGCAAAACTTAAACCAAAATGAAAAATTTCTAAGTCTGTGACCTTGACCTCAAGGTCACTGTGGGGGGTGGGACATGCATCAATGAAATCTTTAGAACAGTATGTAACTTCGGTGTAAGAACCAACTAAATCTATCAAAGGATTCAGAAGATACAATCTCTTAGAAACTTTAACGCAAAACTTAAACCAAAATGAAAAATTTCTAAGTCTGTGACCTTGACCTCAAGGTCACTGTGGGGGGTGGGACATGCATCAATGAAATCTTTACAACAGTATGTAACTTCAGTGTAAGAATCAACTAAATCTATCAAAGGATTCAGAAGATACAATCTCTTAGAAACTTTAACGCAAAACTTTAACCAAAATGTTAACGGACGGACAGACGGACGGAAACACGGACGGACGGATGAACGGCAGGACCAAAACTATATACCACCATAGCATACTTCGTATGCCGGGGGTATAATTAATATTATTAGAAAAAATCCCAGAATTTTACTGTGTTTTTTTTTTTTTTTTTTTTTTGTTTAATTTAACATGGAAATCACCAGTCACCTACAAAATTACCGAAACAACCATCATTTTGATACCACCCAACTGGTAATGGCCAAGTTTCTTTTGTTTCTTTCAACCCTACTTATCAACTGTTATTACAAAACTTTATTACTTAATCTAGTTAAATGAAAGTCGTAATCAGGTTGCCTTAATTGTCATAACTAGAGCTGTCAGTGAAACTGACTAGGGCCCCGGCAGCGCTATCAGAAATTTGTGGACGGACAGATGGACGGACGTTCTAACAAATCCGGTTTATGGGCTTTTCCCATTAGAAACTCCCATAGAGAAATTAAGCTCCTAAGCCGAAAAATAGCCCCTAAGCAGTAAGGTTTATGAGTTTATAGTGTTAACTTAACGGAATAAACCCATAAGGTTGGACAAAACAGGGATTTTCCTAGTGCAATTTTGGGGCCGGTAATCGGCCCCTATTTTATTCAATTTAGAGACAGATATTCCCGAATTTTATAATAAATTTCCCAATTTCTGATGTTGTGCTACATTTTGATAAAAATTTCATGAAAATTGAACCAAAATTGACAAAGTTACAGCTGATTTAAATTCCCAACTATAAATATTAGCGTGCTGTTTTTCCCAAACCCAGCGGCCCCTGGACCCTGATACTGAAGGGTAGGAAAATCCCTGCAAAATATAACCCCTAACACCTATATGTTGGCCCGGACAGACAGACAGACGGACGGACAGAGTGATTACTATAGGGCACCCACACTTTCAGTGCGGGGCCCTAATTATCAATTACATTTGGATCAAAGAAAACTGTAATGACCATTGAATTGCGCAGCATACGCCAAAAGAAATGATCAATTGACACAAGACATGGGGGACGAAAAGTGAAATTTAAGATATTTGTGCATATTGAACAAAAATAAATAAACAAAATAAATCATTGCCCCCACACCCATATTTGAAAGATTTTGGCATGTAATTTATGAGTATTTTACTAACATCTACAAAACAACATAATTATTTCTCACCTACAGAGATATTAAGGCATACACTGTATTGCGTAGACTTGCCCAAGTCCCTACATTTACATTTTTATACCCGCTTTTTCGAAGAAAAATCGGGTATATTGTTTTCGTACCACAGTTCGATCCGGCGTCAGTCCGCCTGTCTGTCTGTCCGTCCGTCACGTTTCTTGTGATTGGATCTCCTCTGCAACCACTGAAGTTACACTTTTGAAACTTTGCATGTGGATAGTACATGGAATGTAGATGGCAGTGGGCAACTTTTTTGTGACCTTGACCTCAACATGACCCTAAGGTCAAAGGTCAAAAATTATGATTTGCCATATCTCCTAAACTATTGGAGTTACACTTCTGAAACTTTGCTTATTGGATGGTCCTTGGAATATAGAATATGTCAGGGTTTTTTTGTGTGACCTTGACCCCAAGGTCAAAGGTCAAAAAGTATGATTTTGCCATATCTTCTAAACTATTAGAGTTACACTTCTGAAACTTTGGTTATTGGATGGCCCTTGGAATATAGAATAAATTTGGATACTTTTGATGTGACCTTGACCTCAACATGACCCCAAGGTCAAAGGTCAAAAATTATGATTTGCCATATCTCCTAAACTATTGGAGTTACACTTCTGAAACTTTGCTTATTGGATGGACCTTGGAATATAGAATATGTTGGGCTACTTTTGGTGTGACCTCGACCCCAAGGTCAAAGGTCAAAAAGTATGACTTTGCCATATCTTCTAAACTATTAGAGTTACACTTCTGAAACTTTGTTATTGGATGGCTGTTGGAATATAGAATAAATTGGGATACTTTAGGTGGATTCAACATAACCCCAAGGTCAAAGGTCAAAAAGTATGACTTTGCCATATCTTCTAAACTATAAATGTTACACTTCGGAAACTTTGCTTATCAGTTAGAATGTTCTTTGCAACTTTTTTTAACTTACATGTAGTTTTGGCTAGCTAATACATAGTCATTAGTGTTATTAATAGAAAAAGCGGGCATTTGCGATGGTTTACCATCGACTGCAGATCTAGTTTATTTTTAAATGAAAGCCCCTTTAAACAAAAAAATATGTAAAAGTCTCTTTAGTCTTCATCTGTGAATGTAGGGACTTGTATACTCTGCAAATGTTCCGACCAGCACAAAGCTGGCCTGAAACACTATCTCCCACTTGGTGATAAGAGCATTAGCCTCTGCAGTTAATGTTTACTTAATAAATAACACCCACCTGCGTCTGTCAGTGAAAGAGGGGAAAATTCTAGTATTTTGGAGATTTTTGTTTTGTTTTGTTTGATTTGAGGTTTAATGCCACTGTCAACACTGTATAGGTCATTTTGGGATATTGCTTCCTTTGTGTTGGGACCTAAAACTTGTTCGAGACAGTGGTAGTTCCTGCCATCGAGGGTTGAATTTACTGAGGATAATTTCGGCATTACTTTCAATCCTTTATTTGATTAATATATTTTGTGTGTGCTCATTAGAATCAACTCGTGAGAACACACAATATAATTTTCCAGATAAAATACGCCAAATACCCATAACTATCCCTAAATATTTGTCATATGGATACATGTGTGTGTGAAGAATTTCTCGGGTACTCAAGAGCGAGTTCGAAAACAGTCATAGAAAACGAGCTATTGGTGTTCGAGCCATTGAGGTATCATTATACAGTCAAACCGGTCATAGTGGCCACCACAATTAAGCAAGCAAACTGTCTTAAGCAAGCAATCATTCAAATCCCGAAAAAGGCGAATGCATTAATATCCACCTGTATTAAGCAAGCACCTGTCTTAAGCAAGCACATTTTGATCATTCCTGAGGTGCTTGCTTAATACACAGGTTGGACTGTAATTGTTTTTGCACTGGTTTTTATAGGGAAAAAAGGCAAGCAGGCAGCATAATATCATTATCCTGCCATAATTACTTAGTTAATAAGATTTGTAATTGCAGAATCTTTTCAACATTATCTTAA
This sequence comes from Lucinisca nassula, assembly GCA_963580285.1. Classification (NCBI taxonomy): domain Eukaryota; kingdom Metazoa; phylum Mollusca; class Bivalvia; order Lucinida; family Lucinidae; genus Lucinisca; species Lucinisca nassula. The sequence goes on along the minus strand of OY757011.1, from coordinate 143,369,576 downwards.
CAGGAGAAACCATTGAGAAAAGTGGCGTTTACAAGGGGTTTACATAATGTTCTTATTTCTGTTCAGTATATAGATTGTGGGTACTCTTTAGAACCGCCTCTAACAAGCAACCACAATCTATGTTTGAAGCAGAAATAAAGAAAAACGATACAAGAGCTACCCAAAATCTATATTTTAGAGCAGAAATTACAAAATGACTAGCCTGGTAATTTGGTAAACCCTGCTTTACTCTATATAAAGTGGGGTTAACAAGGGTTTTCATTTTATGGACATGTTTAGGGGATGATCATGGTAATTGTGAATACTAATGTCGTATGTCCATTAGAATCGCCTCATTGAGGCGGTTACACATAGATTGTGGGTACTCATTAGAACTGCCTCATTGAATCGGTTGAAATGAGTTCCCACAATCTATGTTTTGAGCAGAAATAAGAAAAATTCTGATTAACGTCATTGTTGGAGCCTTCTAATATAGCATAGGCATGTTATCGTAATGGTTTAAGAATAAAATATTAAAATTGAAACTTCTTTTTTTTAAAACCCTTTGCCTTCATGTGGTTTTCCCCCACTAAATGTAAATAAATCATGGTAACAAGCTCTGGAGCCTGTCAGTGAAAAGTTATCTAAATAAACTTCTCACCCATATCTGACAATCATCTACAGGAAAGGTGAATGAGTTCTTTCAATATTTACAAGTCTGTTAATTTCACAATTTTCATAAAAGACGGTATTGCTATTTCATTTACAATGTATTTATTTTTTATTTTTATAAACAATTACTTTTACAATGGACACCTAATTAACAGACTTGGGCAAGTCTATGTATTGCGATATGAGCGGTGATTTCGGTAAAATCTCTGGTGATTTCGGTAAATAGAATGTTAGGCCAGATCCTTAGACTGAACATTAAATTAATACAGTTATGAATATTTGACATGCAAACTTCCTGAAAAAAAAACACTGTTATTCCTTATCAGACATATTTTAGAATGCTCAATTACCATATTAGCAGTGATTTCAGTAAAATTTTGTGGTGATTTCAGTAATCGTAATTTATATAATGTTAGACCGCATTCTTAAGCCTGACAGTATATTTACAGTCGAGGCTGGTAACATTGCGCGGCCGTTTATTTTGCGCAACCAGCATTCAAGTTTTCTCTAACTGTATCCCCAATTATCAGTTTCAATATTATCAGTGCACTGGCCTTAAGTTTAACTTTGCCCTGAAAAACATGGGCTTGCACGTGCAGATGAGCTTGTTATGCGGAATTTTTCAATTTTCTCAAAATACGAAAACTCCGAAAATTTAAAAGTCAAGATTAAGTTTAAAACTAGTCAACGGCGATATTGTCTTGTATCTAAACACACTGCATCTGATAACATTGCAGACGAATTAATCAGCAACTTATTTGAGTCAATTCTCGTGTTCAAACAACTCGAAATAATTATCGTGTGCAAAGTTTGGCGTCAAAATTTGTAGTTCAATTTCCAGGGGGTATTCCTTTTCATTGTATTTTTGTCCGGTATGTCAATAACATCAGGGGCCAATTTTCATTGCAGCTAGTCGATAGTGAAATGTTGCAATGTAGTTGATTTAGAAATTTGTGTGGTGGCTTGAACAAAGTCAAACGTAGCTATCAAAACTTTATGTGCGCAATGTTACCGGACTGCACCATATATATTTTAAAATGAATAAAATAGTAAAAAACCATTAAAAACAACAACAAAAAAAAACATTATACATAACTTCTTAAAGATAGTTTGGTATACAAAATTATGATAGGAGTGGTGATTTCGGTGAAATCTGTGGTGATTTCAGCGATCGTCTGTATCAGCGTGTAAGACGCCTCCACATTTCTGAGCACAGCAGAAAAAATAAAGCATAATTTTTCGAGATATAACATGCAAAAAACTAATTAATTATCCCAATTAATAATGTATTTCGCACAAAAAATAGGTTATTCAAATTGATTTCGGTAATTTATGAGGTGATTTCGGTGATTTCACTAAATCAAACAGGTCATCGGTCCGTTTGTTTGCTGATGATTGTGTCCTGAATAGGAACATCTATATGTTCTCCTTCTGGCTATCTTGTTTTGCAGGATGACCTGGATCGACTTGCACGGTGGGGGGCCGGTTGGCGAATGAGGTTCGGTGTGGCCGAATGTCATTCAATGAGGGTGTCACGACACCCTCCGGACAAGCAAATTGGGTTCGACTGTGCTCTTCACCAGCGAATTTTGGGGCGTGTTCGGTCCGCCGGGTGTCTTGGTGTCGCCATCGCAGGCGGTCTTGATTGGGGTCAGCATATCTCAGAGATTACGTCTAGAGCAGCTGGGGCTTTGGGATTCATTGGACAGAGCTTGGCGAGGGGTAGCCCCTATGTGCCCTTGGCGCCTGGTTACCTTAAAAAACATCCGTCAGTCAGTCAGTTTAGATAAATCGTCTGACCGCTAGAACCTACCCTCTCTCATTTTCTGATCCAACTCATCAAGGGTCGGTTCAATAAGCTCCCATCCATCTGGAGGCGGTTTTCTACTTCTCTTGATTTTTGGCATCTTCTTTTTGTACTTTTATTTATTATTATTGTGCTGTTTACACTTTCACGTTTTTTTTTCACTGCTGTTCATGGGTCCCCCTATTTGCAGACAAGAACCGTCAAGAACAGTCAAGAACCGACAAGAACCTTTTTTTTGGCCTATATATCATCAAATATAATTTAAAATGATATTTTAAACCAATTCTGATATATATTTCGATGCGATAATATCATTTTTATACACGCATCATGAGAGGCACAAAGTTGTCCACATTATTCTCTTGACGGTAAATTCGGGTGTCGGTAAATTCTCGTGTCGGTATTTATAACAACGTCAATTTTGTCACTAGATGACAGCTATGTATGTTCATCATGAACAAACTTAGATTAATTATTCAAAAATATACCTAGCAAACAACAGTTCCATCATTAGATGTTAGCTACGAACGTGCATTGTGGATATGATTTATGAACAAAACAACAACAACAACAACAAAAAATTCTCTTGACGGTAAATTCTCGTGTCGGTATTTATAGCAAACGCAGTCACTAGAGATCAGCTATGCATGGTAATCATGACCAGATGTGATTTCAGTCCACGTGTATAAAACCTGTTGGTTTCATTGGGCGACCGGGCTTGAGATGTCATTTCATCTCAATGTCAGATAAAAGGGTAACAAGACGTTTCGCCCCCAAGACGTTTCCCCCCTGGTCGTTTCCCCCCTAGTCGTTACGCCCCTTTTTTGGCCCCTAGTCGTTTCGCCCCCTAACCCTAGACGTTTCGCCCCCAAATCCTAGTCGTTTCGCCCCCAAACTATTTTACAATATTTTATATAAAAAAGAGTCATGTATGACAGAGAGAGAGAGAGAGAGAGAGAGAGAGAGAGGAGAGAGAGAAGAACCTGTTATTTGAATGAAAATGTTAATTAGGAATTATTACCTGTTTTGATCAATATCGATAATCACATTGTTTATTTGATTTGACACATTAATCACGCAATTAATGCCCTTAATGATAAGGTGTGAAAATATGCGCTCTTTGCAAAGTTAAACGTCTTTAATTATCGCTTAAGCACCTTTACCAGTTTTGTTTTAAATTGGTTGGTTGGTTCGTTAACAGAGTCTATCTATCTATCTATCTTCTGATACTGCGTCGGTCATATTTGACCATTACCGCAGGTGTATATTACATACACTCCAGGTTTTGCAGGATGAAAGCCAGTAATACATTGTTGAAGATTGCCGCAAATGCCGTCTACGCAACATCGCCTCAACGCCGATGCAACGTAATAAAATTGCATCGCCGTTGATACGACGTCGCATACACATTGTGTGCCCACTAGGTAATACATGGTTGAGTATTGCCGCAAATGCTGTCTACGCAACGACGCGTCAAAGCCGATGAAACGTAATAAATAGAAGTGAAAGCAATGATCATGTCGATTCCGTTAATCAATGTTATGTCAGCAATTTGTGTATACTCTGATCAGATTTGCGGCGTCCGACCCAGTAATTCTTGAACTGTAAGCAAATAGTCCAGACCTTGATCAGGCAACGCGGTTAGCTTGATCCATTCAAGTACAGCTTCTTCCCTAGGCCTATACCCGGTTGGAATTCTTTACCAGCATCTGTTTCTGAGGCCCCTGACTTGGTATCCTTCAAGCAGGGACCGTCTACTCTCTCGTTTTCACAGCTAGGTAGAGGCCGGTCTGTAAGTCAAGTCTGAGGGATTTTTTAACCTGTGCCGGTTGGGCGACGCTACTGTAGCTGGAGAGGTCTGGTTTCCAATGATGATTTGAAAAAGCCGGCAGGAATCTTTCCTTTCTTTTCTTTCTTGTCTATCCACAGCTAGGTGTTTCTTTCCTATATTTCCCACTTTCTCTTTTTCACGCGCCATCAGAGACATACTGTTCAAGTATGAATGATGTCCCTTAACGAACAGATCTATACAGATACTTAGGCTGACGTGACAGGGCGATGATGCTACTTAAATATTTGCCTCTTCTCACCTCTTATAAAAGTTCAACATTGAAAATTAGCCTTACAGTGAAAAGTGGGCGAAACGACTAGGGGGACGAAACGACTAGGGGGACGAATCGACTAGGGGGGCGAAACGACTAGGGGGGAAACGACCAGGGAGGAAACGTCTTGGGGGCGAAACGACTAGGGGAGGAAACGGTTTGGGGGCGAAACGTCCCGGATTCAGATAAAAGTCCCAAAAAATTGATATCGCTCCTCTTCTTGTCAGTAAAAACCGACAAGAGATTCAATACGTTCACAAGTCTGTACAATGAGGCGTTTCTAACAGGTACCCACAATCTACGTTTTATAGAATACCATGTATGCATAGGATCGCTTTTCTCCCTGTCAGTTAATACCGACAAGAGATTCATTACGTTCACAAGTCTGTACATTGATGCGGTCAGTAAATACCGACAAGAGATTCATTACGTTCACAAGTCTGTACAATGAGGCGGTTCTAACGGGTACCCACATTCTATGTTTCAGATCATCATATATATGCATGATATCGCTCCTCTTCTTGTCAGTAAATACCGACAAGAGATTCATTACACTCACAAATCATTCAGTTTTTTGGCGAGAAAGTGAAATACCGTCAAGAGCAATTTACCGACAAGAGACTATTGGCGGCCCCTAGCTAGAATAATATTTAAGTCAATGTTATCTTAGCAACTCGCGGAGCTGTTCCAAAAGTTTCTAAATATATGCTCAACTGCTTGTTAGGACTATAAGTTTCAAGGAAACAAAATCTGACAAAAGCTGTCAAGCCACTTTTCTTGTCGGTAAATACTGGTAAGAGAAATTCTCTATGTTATAGCATAAATGTAATTTGCAAAGTTTTTAAACTTACATTATCCCATTATCCCATTATCCTGTTGTATAAGTAGTATATCACATATGATATTCGCAAAAATAATATGTTAGATATTCTCATAATTTAAAGTATAGTTAAAAGCTTCATCTAGTGACAAAATTGACGTTTGCTAAAAATACCGACATGAGAATTTACCGACACGAGAATTTAGGCTTCCGTCAAGAGAATAATGTGGACAACTTTATGCCTCCCATGCATGTATAAAAAGGTATATTTTTTAAATAATTAATCACGTTTGTTCATGATTAACATACATAGCTGTCATCTAGTGACAAAATTGACTTTTGCTATAAATACCGACACGAGAATTTACCGTCAAGAGAATTTTTGTTGTTGTTGTTGTTTTGTTCATAAATCATATCCACGATGCACGTTCGTAGCTAACATCTAATGATGGAATTGTTGTTCGTGTATTTATATTTACCGGAACCGCACGGGTCGGGTATACAACCGGTCCCGAATTACCCCAAAACACCACAAACCACCCCTTAGTACTTTAATTATATATATTTATACCTGTTATACCTGCGGCCACACCCTTAAGTGTAGACTGGAATCAGTCCAAAAGTTTAACCAATATCTTCTCCTTTGTATTAGCAATGAGTTTATATTATTCTCCTCTCTAATACTTTCTGATCTCCAAAACTTTTGCGACTGGACTAACGCGATTTCCAGCCTTCCAGTGAGATGGTTTGTCAACAGGTAAAGGTGATTCACTATATGGTCAGTGTCTGGTCAAAGTTCATAACCCAATTAACTGTCTGTAACATGTGTTAGGAATTACACTTTCAGCCTTAATTAGAACTTATTGTCTATTATTCAGTTAAACCTCAATCGGAGCGTGATAGCTCAGTGGTAAGTGCACTTGCCTCTGATGCTAGAGGTCCCGGGTTCGATCCCCGGCAGCGGCGATAAAATTTCGGTGTCCGAACACGCTCCATTGGCATCATTTGCAGGGATGAATGTCATGAAGTGCACCGTCCTTCGGATCGGGACGTTAACTGGAGGCCCCCTGTGCAGGGAGAACCATCCCCTGTGCAGGTTAAAGATCCCTACCGTAATTACATGATTACTGTATAGGCTTTCATCCTGCAAAACCTGCAGTGTATGTAATATACACCTGCGGTAATGGTCAAATGTGACCGACGCAGTATCAGAAGATAGATAGATAGATAGCTATCTGCATAAATGCATTCTGTTCATTATTATCATAAAGTGTGTGCATGTATATCACTATTACATATCTTTTGCTGGGAAATAGGATGTATTTTGTTTGTTTGTTTGTTTGATTTGAGGTTTAACGCCCCCTTTAACACAGTAAAGGTCATTTTGGAGATGTTGCTTCCAATTTTGTGGGACTTTTACCCGACATTGAGATGAAATGACATATATGTTTTGAGCAGAAATAAGAAAAATAATGTTTACCCCTTAAATTCCAGTTTTAAAGACCAACTGCAAAATCATATCTGCTTTTCAGTGGCTAGAGATATAAATCTATTCACAGGCTATTAGCAGCAGCCTTGGAGTAGGGTTATCAAAAAAACATTAGCAGCTGGACTGTCTGCTACCTTTAAGGGGTCAACAAACCATTACATCATGGACCATCGCATTAGTCCAGTCCATTCATTTGGTGCTATGGGATGGAAGTCATTGCTTTTGAGCTGGATTAAAATTAATAAGCCTATTCTTATAAGTGAAATGATTAAATGAATGGACTCTTTCCATTCTACCTTAAGTGCAGCCTAGGGGTTAAGCGACCGAGTCATTGAAACCCCATATATTAAGTACCTCTGGATGACGTCACTTCCCATAGCAACCAAACGGCCGCCATATTTCGAGGTGAAACTGTTTGCCTAACAACCGGTGATGTATTTTTTTTTAGCTTGAATGTATCTTTCAATTTTGTTATTCTAAAATTTACCATTAAACTAATTACATTAGTTTAACTGTTGTAAGTAATTATAAAAAAATAATAATAAAAAATGATAAAGAAGATAATTTCAGCGGCGATAGTGAACGTCATCCCCAGGTACGCTATCGGTATTTTTAGCTAGAATGTATCTTTCAAGTTTGTTATTGTAAAATTTACCATTATACTAATTAAATTAGTTTAATTGTTATTATACGACAGATTGCATGTATGGTAGTTAACCCAATCACGGCTGGCAACTTTGCTTCCCTCTTTAATTGCACGCCGGTGGGTCAGGCCTCAGATTCTATGACGGCTCCTGATTCTAGGATAAGGAATATAATTTCTAAAGGACCGAAATATCGGTTTCTTTCTAAAATTGATTTCAGTAAATGTAGAGATGAAATCGCTGCTTCCTTGAATGAATTCGGTAATCGATGGTGTAAGCGAGAGTATGTTGAGCATAAAGCCCTTAAGGACTGGAAACTTAGCATTTTAAAACTAGTGAATAAACGCATTTCTTTCTATTCTCAAAATACTAACTTATTACCTCCAAAGCCCAAGACGTCTTTACGTCATCTTAAACTAGGTATTCAAGAATTTCATAAGAAGTTTGTTTTGGCCCCTGCAGACAAGGCCGCTAACAACGTCGTCGTTGTGTGACGGCTCCACTATGTTAACACGCTTAAGCAGGAGCTTGGTGGTACTAAGGCCTATGAACTTCAGCCTTTAACTGAAGAGAGAGCTATAGTAGATAAACATGTTTGTCTTTCAGCCACCAAGTTTGCTGTGTGTGTTAACGAAGGCCAAGATAAGCTTCCTACGCTATACTGGTTACCAAAACTTCATAAAAAACCTTACAAAGCACGGTTTATTGCAAATTCTAGCTCTTGCACTACCACTGAACTTTCTAAATTATTAACTTCCTGTCTTACTGCTATTAAAACGCATGTAATTAAATATTGTGATAAAGTCTTTGAAAGATCAGGAAGAAATCTGTTTTGGTCTATAAAAAATTCGAATGAGGTTTTAAATAAATTGAAATCTAGACATTTTCGTGCTTCTAGTCTGTCTACCTACGATTTTTCCACTCTTTACACTACACTTCCTCATAATCTTATAAAAGAAAAGCTTAATGATTTAATTGAATGGGCTTTTCACAGAGAAGATTCTCTCTATCTTGCATGTAATATCAGAAATGCATTTTTCACTTCTAAAGAGCATAAGAATTATACACTTTGGTCATGTCAGAAAGTGTGTGATGCCCTCACCTTTCTACTTGACAATATTTATATTAGATTCGGTACTAAGTTATTTAGACAAATTGTGGGTATTCCGATGGGTACTAATTGCGCACCTCTTGTGGCTGATCTGTTCTTGTATTGTTATGAAAGAGACTTCATTTTGTCGCTTTCCATTGATAACCAATCTGAAATTATTGAAACTTTTAGCTCTACTTCTAGATATTTAGATGATTTATTAAATATTGATAATACCTATTTTGATGGTTTGATCAGTCAGATTTACCCCCTAGAACTTCAGTTAAATAAAGCAAATTCTTCTGATACCGAGGCCCCGTTTTTGGATTTACATCTATCTATTGTAGATGGATTTGTTTCGTGCAAAATTTATGATAAACGCGATGACTTTGATTTTGAGATTGTAAATTTTCCTTTTTTGGATGGTGATGTTCCTCGTGCGCCATCCTATGGCGTTTATATTTCGCAATTAATTCGATTTGCTAGAGTGTGTAGTCATGTTACTGACTTCAACACTCGTAATAAATTATTAACGGCTAAACTCCTTAATCAGGGTTATCGGTACCATAAACTACGCAAAGCCTTTTCAAAATTTTATAGACGCCATTCTGATTTAATTTCAAAATTCAATATTGGACTTAAATCTCTTCTGCAACAAGGTCTATCGGAACCCGAATTTTATGGTGACTTAGTATATAAATTCAGAAAAATACATAACCGCAATGACTTCAGCACCCAATTTCGTAAAATCATTCTTCGATATAAAAAGATTGGGTACAACATGGATATTATACGACAGACTGCATGCATGGTAGTTAACCCAATCACGGTTGGCAACTTTGCTTCCCTCTTTAATTGCACGCCGGTGGGTCAGGCCTCAGATTCTATGACGGCTCCAACGTAAAGGCTTATCGAAAATTAGAGAGATAATGTTGGTTGGTGTCTGATGCTCTGTCTCTGGTCGGGCTCATCGGAGTCTAACTGTTGGTTTTCTTTTGCTCCAGCATTTCTGTGGTTTCTTGCTGTCGAGTCCTAACCGTTGTCTCACCTCCGTGGTTCTTTGATTTTTGTGTTCACGGAGATGTTGCACTGATGAGTTAGGAGGCCTTCATGCGGACTGAACAAATTATTTGTCTAAATCGCGACGGAAGTAAGGGCGAGGATTGTGGCCACGTAAAATCGATTTAAGCCCCCCAGTGGAAATCTTCCACTGACCGTTCCAAGGCGGCTCTTCTGTGGCGATTTATTTATGTTGTTGTTTGTTACTTACTGTGTGTATCACTTGTGTCTTTTAATTTTGGATGGCCATATGGCCATTTTGTGGGAAAGTAACTGTCCTTATGGCCTTCCTTTGTTTAGGTTTCCATTATGGTCTGGTCGCTTAATGTTTGTATTTCTTTCCCTTTGGTGTCTTTTATGGGTGGAGTAAGTTAATTGTATCAATTCCTGATCTTTGTTTTACTTCTACTTTCCAACGTAAAGGCTTATTGAAAATTAGAGAGATAATGTTGGTTGGTGCCTGATGCTCTGTCTCTGGTCGGGCTCATCGGAGTCTAACTGTTGGTTTTCTTTTGCTCCTGCATTTCAGTGGTTTCTTGCTGTCGAGTCCTCACCGTTGTCTCACCTCTGTGGTTCTTTGATTTTTGTGTTCACGGAGATGTTGCACTGATGAGTTAGGAGGCCTTCATGCGGACTGAACAAATTATTTGTCTAAATCGCGACGGAAGTGGGGGCGAGGATTGTGGCCACGTAAAATCGATTTAGCCCCCCCCCCCCCCCCCCCCGGTGGAAATCTTCCACTGACCGTTCCAAGGCGGCTCTTCTGTGGCGATTTATTTATGTTGTTGTTTGTTGCTTACTTTGTGTATCACTTGTGTCTTTTAATTTTGGATGGCCATATGGCCATTTTGTGGGAAAGTAACTGTCCTTATGGCCTTCCTCTGTTTAGGTTTCCATTATGGTCTGGTCGCTTAATGTTTGTATTTCTTTCCCTTTGGTGTCTTTTATGGGTGGAGTAAGTTAATTGTATCAATGTAGAAGTAAAACAAAGATCAGGAATTGATGTCAGGAAAATCGATTTTTTAACTTATATCTGGCGGGGGTTCGCTACAGAATTCTGAACAAGGCATCTTCTTTCTTAAATTAACTAAATTTGTAAACTATGAAACCATTTGGTCAATTAATTAATTTCACTTTGCTGGTGAATCAATAAGGTGCCTATCCAAATCACCCCATTCAAAATCACAGAATACCCCAAGTGTCCAGGAAACTTAACAAGTAAATCAAATGCCTGGAATATATTTCCATGTTCATAATGGTTTCAGATCTATTCTTCGTTAATACTGATTGGTAGTTGAATATGAAAATTCCAAAAATTAATTTAATAAAAAATGGCTTTTGGCTACATAAAAATAATAAATAGATAGACTCGGCGAAAGTGATGGTAAACATGACGGTTCTCTTAAGTGTTTAAATAATTACCTTGGCAAACAGTGCAGGCCCAGATCAGACCCCGCTGAACAGCGCTGCCACTGTTTGCATAAAGTTCTGCCATTTTCCGAATAAATTTTGAAGAAAACACATCCAGACTACCCTAATGTTTGAAATGGACTCCGGCTATATATAAGGAGGTGATTGCAGGCCCTGATCCGCTTCGATCCTGAAACCCAAATAGGGTTCATGAGCATGGAGATCCGACTTGCAGACTTTAGCTTGTTTAATTGGAAGTTTAACACCCATGTCTACACTATATAGGTCATTTTGGAGAGTTGCTTCCAACTTGTGGGACTTTTACCCAACATTGAGATGAAATCAAATAGGGTCCATGAGCATGGAGGTCTGACTTGTAGTTTCTTTAATTGGAGGTTTAACATCCCCATCTACACTTTATAGGTCATCCTGGAGGTATGGAGGAATTTTTACCGACATTGAGATGAAATGACATCTCAATCACGGAAGTGACCTCTCGTCCCTTTTTTAAGGTAAGGATTACAGAGATCTATCTATCTATCTATCTATCTATCTATCTATCTATCTATCTATCTATCTATCTATCTATCTATCTATCTATCCTATCTATCTATCTATCTATCTATCTATCTATCTATCTATCTATCTATCTTCTGATACTGCGTCGGTCACATTTGACCATTACCGCAGGTGTATATTATATACACTCCAGGTTTTGCAGGATGAAAGCCTACACAGTAATCATGTAATTACGGTAGGGATCTTTAACCTGCACAGGGGATGGTTCTCCCTGCACAGGGGGCCTCCAGTTAACGTCCCGATCCGAAGGACGGTGCACTTTATGACATTCATCCCTGCAAATGATGCCAATGGAGCGTGTTCGGACACCGAAATTTTATCGCCGCTGCCGGGGATCGAACCCGGGACCTCTAGCATCAGAGCCAAGTGCACTAACCACTGAGCTAACACGCTCCATTGGCATAGGCTGTAAAATTGATTATTAAACTGAACAACAAAGCGAATCTGTAATGCTAATTTTCAATGTTGAACTTTTATTAGAGGTGAGAGGAGGCAAATATTTAAGTAGCATCATTGCCCTGTCACGTCAGCCTAAGTATCTGTATCTGTTCGTTAAGGGACATCATTCATACTTGAACAGTATGTCTCTGATGGTGCGTGAAAAAGAGAAAGTGGGAAATATTGGAAAGAAAGAGAAATAGTGGATAGACAAGGAGGAAAAGAAAGGAAAGATTTCTGCCGGCTTTTTCAAATCATCATTGGAAACCAGACCTCTCCGGCTACAGTAGCGTCGCCCAACCGGCACAGGTTAAAAAATCCCTTAGACTTTACTTACAGACCGGCCCCTACCCAGCTGTTAAAACGAGAGAGTAGACGGTCCCTGCTTGAAGCATACCAAGTCAGGGGCCTCAGAAACAGATGCTGGTAAAGAAATTACAACCGGGTATAGTCCTAGGGAAGAAGCTGTACTTGAATGTATCAAGCTAACCGCGTTGCCTGATCAGGGTCTGCACTATTTACTTACAGTTCAGGAATTACTGGGTCGGACGCCGCAAATCTGATCAGAGTATACACAAATTGCTGACAGAACATTGATGAAAGGAATCGACTTGATCATTGCTTCCACTTCTATTTATTACGTTGCATCGGCGTTGACGCGTCGTTGCGTAGACGACATTTGCGACAATACTCAACCATGTATTACCTAGTGGGCACACAATGTGTATGCAACGTCGTATCAACGGCGATGCAACTTTATTACGTTGCATCGGCGTTGACGCGATGTTGTGTAGACGGCATTTGCGGCAATCTTCAACAATGTATTACTGGCCGACTCTGTTAACGAACCAACGGACCAATTTAAAACAAAACTGGTAAAGGTGCTTAAGCGATAATTAAAGACGTTTAACTTTGTTAAGAGCGCATGTTTTCACACCTTATCATTAAGGGCATTAATTGCGTGATTAATGTGTCAAATCAAATAAACAATGTGATTAACGGTATTGATCAAAACAGGTAATACTTCCTAATTAACATTTTCATTCAAAGAACCGGTTCTTCTCTCTCTCTCTTTCTCTCTGTCTCATATATGAATCTTTTCTATATAATATATAGTAAAACAGTTTGGGGGCGAAACGACTAGGGTTTGGGGGCGAAACGACTAGGGTAAGGGGGCGAAACGACTAGGGGCCAAAATAGGGGGCGAAACGACTAGGGGGAAACGACCAGGGGGGAAACGTCTTGGGGGCGAAACGTCTTGTTACCCCTTTTTTCCGATACTTTTTTTCCTGATACTTTCTTTCCGATTACCGATTTGTACAACCGCCTGAACTACACATTTTAGGCATTTCCTTTTCAGTATCTCAGAATTTACTGACGAAGACCGAGGGGGTCATCACTCCTCACGAGTCGACCGTTGGTCCCGGTTATTATGTGTTTTTTAAACGAACATTATATGAATAGTTTGAACGGGAAAACCAACTAATATGGGAGCTATCATTATTTACTCAAGACTTATAAAAATGATCAAAGTTATCTAAATATTTTGACAAATATTGATTTCAAATTATTTTTTTTTGTGTTATGTTTTTTTTATTCATATCTGAAGTGTTACAACGCAATTCAGTTGTCATGAAGTAAAATACATCTGCATAAATGCCTAAAGATAATAAATGCTCCCTATCAATTTTCTTTGAGCCTTCGCGTGGTGCTGTTTATTTTTCAAATACAACGTATTTACAACCATTAAAATATGCCTAGAGGTATGTTTCGATGTCTCATTACTAGTATTTGTAAGAACAAATATTTCATTGTGAACTCGTGCCGCTTAAAGGCACAAGCAATAGATACAATTCTGGTTCAAGGATTTTCCACTGACACTTTCTTTCTTTCTTCTCAGAATCAGAATTGTTACTGGCGACACTTAGAATGACATTCATACACTACTGATACTGCATCGGTCACATTTGACCATTACCGCAGGTGTACATTACATACAGTTGAGTTTTGCAGGATGAAAGCCGGTTGGGTATAAAGGATCTGGGACGTTTCGGTCGGGTCGTTTCGGCCAAAATTTGGACTTGGGTCGTTTCAGCCTATTCCGGTGGGTCGTTTCGGTCCGGGGTTGTTCGGCCAGATTCTATCGGATAGATTTTTTTCAGCAGAGTACCTGTCCAATATTAATTATTTTATATATTTGGAATATGTTTACATTGCCTTTTAAGTTAGCCATGTTTATGATAGCCCAATTAAAGACTTTTAAAATTTCTTAATTCAGTTAGCACCTCATTAAGCTGATGCGATTTGGATTTGATAGTTGTCTGAAAACAACTATACTACAATTATATTTGAAATTGTATATCGGATAACAATGACACAGCAGGCATCAAATCAACATCAAATCAACGACGTAGATATCTATCTATCTATCTCCATATACTGCCTTACGCCCGCGAGGACATTCTAGGCAGGTGCGCTGTCGAATAGAGAAAGGCAGAGTGTTAAAGAAAAGAAAGGCTAAAAACATAATAGTGAAGGGGATGAAAGATGATAGGTTATGATAGTTCAGATGAGATTAAAATCAGGTTAAAAACAACAACTTTTGGATCTAGGGCCTGGAGTGCTGCAGCTCACTAACTGCGACCTTGAATGACTCGAGGTCTGGTGAGCATACAGCAGTCTCTGGTAGTGCGTTCCACTGGACAATGTCGCCCCCGCCCATAGGGGCTTGAAGAAATATAGGGGCTGCATGATGCTTCCACGCAGAGCTGAATCCGGCCAGCACACTAGTACTGGTAAACCGCTTAGAGGATCTAAGCCTGTCCAGGAACCGCGGTGCGAGGCGGACCGTCCATGCTAATAAACCCAACTGGTTTCATTGGGCGACAGGGCTTGAGATGTCATTTCATCTCAATGTCGGGTAAAAGTCCCACAAAATTGGAAGCAACGTCTCCAAAATGACCTTTACAGTGTTGAAGGGGACGTTAAACCTCAAATCAAACAAACAAAAATCCACTGGACAATGGCCAGTGGAAAAAAGGAGTACTTGTAATAGTCTCGGGAAGTATGGAGTTGTCGGAATGCCATGGAATGACAGTGCCGTAGACTACTAATGTTAACAGGGTCAGTGTTCTGCCAAGAAATTCAAAAACATGGGCCAATGGCCCATCAGACAGGAAATTGTCGGGCCATTTACAAAAAAGTGGGGCCATTCACCAAAAAAGCAGGGCCATTCACAAAAAAAAAATCAATTTATACAAAGGGCGAGTATGACCTCTTGAAAGGGCCATTTATCAATCAATATTTTATTTCTGTCCGACTTTTAAATGTGGAAATACAATGTTAAACAGGTGTTGTAGACTTTGACATGAAAATCATGACCTTGCAGTCGGTACACAAAAAAGATCAAACAGAATTTTTTTCTTGGCCTTCAGCTAAATGTGTCTCATTACTATTTTTAGCCTAAGGAAATATAATTTTGGGGAACACTGAAACATGGGTTGATCAAAAAGAGACAGATCAGCCTGCGCAGCCTGATCAGAACATTCGCTGTTGGCTCTACAATTAAGTAGGAATCTGTTACCATAAACAAATTATTATAAGAGCGTTGGGTATTATCAAACCAAAGGCAATATTTACGGCCACTGACACGTGACCAGTCCACAGGTGTCAGGTGTGAAAAACGTGTTGGGTTAATTTTGAGAGGCTAAAAATATATATTGGGCTGCAGATTAAAAGACTTCAAAGGAAAGCAACCGGATCAAGACATGATCACGGTTCGTTCCTCGAGAAAAAGGTGCGCCCGGCAATAATTTGGATGCGCCCACGGGCCCATGGATGTCAACTTTTCTGCGCCATACAGATTTTTTCCGCGCCGCCTTGGCAGAACACTGAGGGTGGATATATTCAGGGAGGGGCACTGCCACAAGACCGTAGACAATTTTGTAAAAAAGACAGAGACGCGCATCTGCCCGTCTCTGTTCGAGTGTCCTCCAACCCAAGCTGTCCAACATTGCAGTGACACTAGACTGGTAGTCATAGTTGCAAGTTGTCCAGCGTGCTGCCCTACATTGGACTTTTTCCAGCTGGAGTATTTTCTCCTTGGTATGAGGGTCCCAAACGGGGGCGGCGTATTCCAGCTGGGGGCGGACCAGTGTCTTGTAGGCAGTCTCTCGTACCTGCGGATTTTTTGTTCTGATGTTTCGTTTAACAAAGGCGAGGGTCTTGTTTGCATTTGCTGTTATCCGGTCAATGTGGGAGTTCCAGGATAGGCCATTGGAGATGTCAACCCCCAAGTACTTCGCACTGGTGACAACCTCCAGGACTTGGCCGTGTAGAGTGTACACTGTATTTATCACCTTCCTGGCTGTCGTCACCCGTACTACTTGGCACTTGGATGGGTTGAACTCCATGTCCCACCGATTCTCCCACTGAGATAGTCTGTCCAGGTCAGTCTGTAGTGCCTTCCCATCTTCCGTGCCCCCGACTGTCAGGTAGACGGCCGTGTCATCTGTAAAAAGACGGACCTGTGATGTCAGCTCATCTGGCAGGTCATTGATATAGACGAGAAACAGGATCGGACCCAGAACTGACCCCTGAGGGACCCCAGAGGTCACTGGGACAGATCCTGATTCCTCGCCATCAAGTACCACAGTCTGGGTTCGGTTTCCAAGGAAGGCACGGATCCAGTTTAATGTAGAACCTCTGATTCCATACTGATGGAGTTTCCAAAGGAGTTTGGAGTGATTACTTTATCAAAGGCCTTTGAAAAATCCAGCAATACCAAATTAGTTTGCTTACCTGTACTCACATTCCTTGCAAGGTCCTCGACCAACATGGTAAGCTGTGTCTCGCATGACCTCTTTTCCCTAAAACCATGCTGTAGATCGTACAGGAGGTCATGCTTATCAAGGTGCTTTACCAGGTGGGAAGCCATTATGTGTTCGAGGGTCTTACAGAGAATGCAAGTCAGTGAAATGGGCCTGTAATTTGCAGCGGATGACTTATCTCCCTTTTTGAAGACTGGAGTTACCTGGGCTTTGCATATACCTCATTAATTTACACCGATGTTGATGTGACTTCTTTGTCACTTTTTTCAAAGATCCTTTGACATCGTTATGAGCGATTACAATGATAAGTGATGGGATGGTGTCTCTGAGCACCTGATATACATTGATTGCTGACATTTAAAACACTTTCTTGAAACGAAAGCATGTCAATTATAACATAACTGGATATCCGGTACGTTATCAGAATTCGCAGACGAAGTCAAAGGGCTTAAAAATTATCTCACCATCATAATTAAAGACATTCGCATTTAACGCTTGTTTTCACACCTAATTAAGGTCATGCACTGGCACTGAGTTAATCACCGACAGACAAAAGATGGATGAGATAACTCCAGCAAAATCGACTAACGGGTGATTGATTAACGAATCATTTACGTGTGATTTAATTTACTACTTAAAAAGCCAACAACTTATAGCATGAAATAAATAAATAACACCTTGGATGGCATTGTGACTGCAGAAGGTTCATAATTATCTATGAAGATTCTGATTAGGCTGCACACATGCGCAGGATGATCTGATCGGGTCTTTCCTCACCGAAAAACAATATGCAAACTTGGATCAACATACGCATCCATTCATTACGGCAAAGTTATCGCTTTTAACTCTTTGTATTTCGCTGTGGCTGTAGAAAGTTCTCGCAAGTCTCAAATATTTTGAAGGTTCATGCAATCCTCAAAGATTATGATTAGACTGCATGCAAGCGCACGATGGCCTACTTCACGTGCCACATACAGACATGCACAATTTAAGATCATGATGCGCATCAATTCTATAAGATTTTTCCTTGACAGCCATGCGGATGCGATCTGCAAATACATGTACTGATCGTACTGCACTGATGTGCAGGCTGATTAGTATTCGCTGGTATCACAATGACATGCAGAGTTTCAGAACAGCACGGGAAACATTCTCTGGGTAGCCCTGTGACTGCAGTCAGCTGTTGATCGATTCTAAGCATCAGTTTGCTTATCAGACGATGAATCGTGCAATGTGTTGAAAATCTGCTGCCTGATGTAATTTGCGAAAAAGGTAAATCTGCTCAAACAATTTTATATGATCGGTCTGCGCCTGTCGTGATCAGAGTCTTCACAGTTCAAAGGAGCTCTGTATGGCTTGTGCGCTATTTATAACGGAACGAGCAAAGATATCAATAGCACAGGCTAATCTCTTATATGTGATATTACAATGCAATGCTTTGAAATGGAGAGAAAAAAAATCGGGCCGAAAGACCCACCAATTTGGCCGAAACGACCTCCCCCAAAATTGGGCCGAAACGACCCGGGACCAAAATGTCCCGCAGCCGGTATAAAAGCCCGGGCCGGGCCGAGCCAAAAAATGCCGATCCGAAGATTTTATATTTCGGCGCTTGTTATAATTAAGATATATATCTAGGTCAGTTGGGTATCAAATTATTATAAATAACATATTTGATAACTGCACTGAGATTAAAATCAGGTTAAAAACAACAACTTTTGGATCTAGGGCCTGGAGTGCTGCAGCTCACTAACTGCGACCTTGAATGACTCGAGGTCTGGTGAGCATACAGCAGTCTCTGGTAGTGCGTTCCACTGGACAATGTCGCCCCCGCCCATAGGGGCTTGAAGAAATATAGGGGCTGCATGATGCTTCCACGCAGAGCTGAATCCGGCCAGCACACTAGTACTGGTAAACCGCTTAGAGGATCTAAGCCTGTCCAGGAACCGCGGTGCGAGGCGGACCGTCCATGCTAATAAACCCAACTGGTTTCATTGGGCGACAGGGCTTGAGATGTCATTTCATCTCAATGTCGGGTAAAAGTCCCACAAAATTGGAAGCAACATCTCCAAAATGACCTTTACAGTGTTGAAGGGGACGTTAAACCTCAAATCAAACAAACAAAAATCCACTGGACAATGGCCAGTGGAAAAAAGGAGTACTTGTAATAGTCTCGGGAAGTATGGAGTTGTCGGAATGCCATGGAATGACAGTGCCGTAGACTACTAATGTTAACAGGGTCAGTGTTCTGCCAAGAAATTCAAAAACATGGGCCAATGGCCCATCAGACAGGAAATTGTCGGGCCATTTACAAAAAAGTGGGGCCATTCACCAAAAAAGCAGGGCCATTCACAAAAAAAAAATCAATTTATACAAAGGGCGAGTATGACCTCTTGAAAGGGCCATTTATCAATCAATATTTTATTTCTGTCCGACTTTTAAATGTGGAAATACAATGTTAAACAGGTGTTGTAGACTTTGACATGAAAATCATGACCTTGCAGTCGGTACACAAAAAAGATCAAACAGAATTTTTTTCTTGGCCTTCAGCTAAATGTGTCTCATTACTATTTTTAGCCTAAGGAAATATAATTTTGGGGAACACTGAAACATGGGTTGATCAAAAAGAGACAGATCAGCCTGCGCAGCCTGATCAGAACATTCGCTGTTGGCTCTACAATTAAGTAGGAATCTGTTACCATAAACAAATTATTATAAGAGCGTTGGGTATTATCAAACCAAAGGCAATATTTACGGCCACTGACACGTGACCAGTCCACAGGTGTCAGGTGTGAAAAACGTGTTGGGTTAATTTTGAGAGGCTAAAAATATATATTGGGCTGCAGATTAAAAGACTTCAAAGGAAAGCAACCGGATCAAGACATGATCACGGTTCGTTCCTCGAGAAAAAGGTGCGCCCGGCAATAATTTGGATGCGCCCACGGGCCCATGGATGTCAACTTTTCTGCGCCATACAGATTTTTTCCGCGCCGCCTTGGCAGAACACTGAGGGTGGATATATTCAGGGAGGGGCACTGCCACAAGACCGTAGACAATTTTGTAAAAAAGACAGAGACGCGCATCTGCCCGTCTCTGTTCGAGTGTCCTCCAACCCAAGCTGTCCAACATTGCAGTGACACTAGACTGGTAGTCATAGTTGCAAGTTGTCCAGCGTGCTGCCCTACATTGGACTTTTTCCAGCTGGAGTATTTTCTCCTTGGTATGAGGGTCCCAAACGGGGGCGGCGTATTCCAGCTGGGGGCGGACCAGTGTCTTGTAGGCAGTCTCTCGTACCTGCGGAATTTTTGTTCTGATGTTTCGTTTAACAAAGGCGAGGGTCTTGTTTGCATTTGCTGTTATCCGGTCAATGTGGGAGTTCCAGGATAGGCCATTGGAGATGTCAACCCCCAAGTACTTCGCACTGGTGACAACCTCCAGGACTTGGCCGTGTAGAGTGTACACTGTATTTATCACCTTCCTGGCTGTCGTCACCCGTACTACTTGGCACTTGGATGGGTTGAACTCCATGTCCCACCGATTCTCCCACTGAGATAGTCTGTCCAGGTCAGTCTGTAGTGCCTTCCCATCTTCCGTGCCCCCGACTGTCAGGTAGACGGCCGTGTCATCTGTAAAAAGACGGACCTGTGATGTCAGCTCATCTGGCAGGTCATTGATATAGACGAGAAACAGGATCGGACCCAGAACTGACCCCTGAGGGACCCCAGAGGTCACTGGGACAGATCCTGATTCCTCGCCATCAAGTACCACAGTCTGGGTTCGGTTTCCAAGGAAGGCACGGATCCAGTTTAATGTAGAACCTCTGATTCCATACTGATGGAGTTTCCAAAGGAGTTTGGAGTGATTACTTTATCAAAGGCCTTTGAAAAATCCAGCAATACCAAATTAGTTTGCTTACCTGTACTCACATTCCTTGCAAGGTCCTCGACCAACATGGTAAGCTGTGTCTCGCATGACCTCTTTTCCCTAAAACCATGCTGTAGATCGTACAGGAGGTCATGCTTATCAAGGTGCTTTACCAGGTGGGAAGCCATTATGTGTTCGAGGGTCTTACAGAGAATGCAAGTCAGTGAAATGGGCCTGTAATTTGCAGCGGATGACTTATCTCCCTTTTTGAAGACTGGAGTTACCTGGGCTTTGCATATACCTCATTAATTTACACCGATGTTGATGTGACTTCTTTGTCACTTTTTTCAAAGATCCTTTGACATCGTTATGAGCGATTACAATGATAAGTGATGGGATGGTGTCTCTGAGCACCTGATATACATTGATTGCTGACATTTAAAACACTTTCTTGAAACGAAAGCATGTCAATTATAACATAACTGGATATCCGGTACGTTATCAGAATTCGCAGACGAAGTCAAAGGGCTTAAAAATTATCTCACCATCATAATTAAAGACATTCGCATTTAACGCTTGTTTTCACACCTAATTAAGGTCATGCACTGGCACTGAGTTAATCACCGACAGACAAAAGATGGATGAGATAACTCCAGCAAAATCGACTAACGGGTGATTGATTAACGAATCATTTACGTGTGATTTAATTTACTACTTAAAAAGCCAACAACTTATAGCATGAAATAAATAAATAACACCTTGGATGGCATTGTGACTGCAGAAGGTTCATAATTATCTATGAAGATTCTGATTAGGCTGCACACATGCGCAGGATGATCTGATCGGGTCTTTCCTCACCGAAAAACAATATGCAAACTTGGATCAACATACGCATCCATTCATTACGGCAAAGTTATCGCTTTTAACTCTTTGTATTTCGCTGTGGCTGTAGAAAGTTCTCGCAAGTCTCAAATATTTTGAAGGTTCATGCAATCCTCAAAGATTATGATTAGACTGCATGCAAGCGCACGATGGCCTACTTCACGTGCCACATACAGACATGCACAATTTAAGATCATGATGCGCATCAATTCTATAAGATTTTTCCTTGACAGCCATGCGGATGCGATCTGCAAATACATGTACTGATCGTACTGCACTGATGTGCAGGCTGATTAGTATTCGCTGGTATCACAATGACATGCAGAGTTTCAGAACAGCACGGGAAACATTCTCTGGGTAGCCCTGTGACTGCAGTCAGCTGTTGATCGATTCTAAGCATCAGTTTGCTTATCAGACGATGAATCGTGCAATGTGTTGAAAATCTGCTGCCTGATGTAATTTGCGAAAAAGGTAAATCTGCTCAAACAATTTTATATGATCGGTCTGCGCCTGTCGTGATCAGAGTCTTCACAGTTCAAAGGAGCTCTGTATGGCTTGTGCGCTATTTATAACGGAACGAGCAAAGATATCAATAGCACAGGCTAATCTCTTATATGTGATATTACAATGCAATGCTTTGAAATGGAGAGAAAAAAAATCGGGCCGAAAGACCCACCAATTTGGCCGAAACGACCTCCCCCAAAATTGGGCCGAAACGACCCGGGACCAAAATGTCCCGCAGCCGGTATAAAAGCCCGGGCCGGGCCGAGCCAAAAAATGCCGATCCGAAGATTTTATATTTCGGCGCTTGTTATAATTAAGATATATATCTAGGTCAGTTGGGTATCAAATTATTATAAATAACATATTTGATAACTGCACTGAGATTAAAATCAGGTTAAAAACAACAACTTTTGGATCTAGGGCCTGGAGTGCTGCAGCTCACTAACTGCGACCTTGAATGACTCGAGGTCTGGTGAGCATACAGCAGTCTCTGGTAGTGCGTTCCACTGGACAATGTCGCCCCCGCCCATAGGGGCTTGAAGAAATATAGGGGCTGCATGATGCTTCCACGCAGAGCTGAATCCGGCCAGCACACTAGTACTGGTAAACCGCTTAGAGGATCTAAGCCTGTCCAGGAACCGCGGTGCGAGGCGGACCGTCCATGCTAATAAACCCAACTGGTTTCATTGGGCGACAGGGCTTGAGATGTCATTTCATCTCAATGTCGGGTAAAAGTCCCACAAAATTGGAAGCAACATCTCCAAAATGACCTTTACAGTGTTGAAGGGGACGTTAAACCTCAAATCAAACAAACAAAAATCCACTGGACAATGGCCAGTGGAAAAAAGGAGTACTTGTAATAGTCTCGGGAAGTATGGAGTTGTCGGAATGCCATGGAATGACAGTGCCGTAGACTACTAATGTTAACAGGGTCAGTGTTCTGCCAAGAAATTCAAAAACATGGGCCAATGGCCCATCAGACAGGAAATTGTCGGGCCATTTACAAAAAAGTGGGGCCATTCACCAAAAAAGCAGGGCCATTCACAAAAAAAAAATCAATTTATACAAAGGGCGAGTATGACCTCTTGAAAGGGCCATTTATCAATCAATATTTTATTTCTGTCCGACTTTTAAATGTGGAAATACAATGTTAAACAGGTGTTGTAGACTTTGACATGAAAATCATGACCTTGCAGTCGGTACACAAAAAAGATCAAACAGAATTTTTTTCTTGGCCTTCAGCTAAATGTGTCTCATTACTATTTTTAGCCTAAGGAAATATAATTTTGGGGAACACTGAAACATGGGTTGATCAAAAAGAGACAGATCAGCCTGCGCAGCCTGATCAGAACATTCGCTGTTGGCTCTACAATTAAGTAGGAATCTGTTACCATAAACAAATTATTATAAGAGCGTTGGGTATTATCAAACCAAAGGCAATATTTACGGCCACTGACACGTGACCAGTCCACAGGTGTCAGGTGTGAAAAACGTGTTGGGTTAATTTTGAGAGGCTAAAAATATATATTGGGCTGCAGATTAAAAGACTTCAAAGGAAAGCAACCGGATCAAGACATGATCACGGTTCGTTCCTCGAGAAAAAGGTGCGCCCGGCAATAATTTGGATGCGCCCACGGGCCCATGGATGTCAACTTTTCTGCGCCATACAGATTTTTTCCGCGCCGCCTTGGCAGAACACTGAGGGTGGATATATTCAGGGAGGGGCACTGCCACAAGACCGTAGACAATTTTGTAAAAAAGACAGAGACGCGCATCTGCCCGTCTCTGTTCGAGTGTCCTCCAACCCAAGCTGTCCAACATTGCAGTGACACTAGACTGGTAGTCATAGTTGCAAGTTGTCCAGCGTGCTGCCCTACATTGGACTTTTTCCAGCTGGAGTATTTTCTCCTTGGTATGAGGGTCCCAAACGGGGGCGGCGTATTCCAGCTGGGGGCGGACCAGTGTCTTGTAGGCAGTCTCTCGTACCTGCGGATTTTTTGTTCTGATGTTTCGTTTAACAAAGGCGAGGGTCTTGTTTGCATTTGCTGTTATCCGGTCAATGTGGGAGTTCCAGGATAGGCCATTGGAGATGTCAACCCCCAAGTACTTCGCACTGGTGACAACCTCCAGGACTTGGCCGTGTAGAGTGTACACTGTATTTATCACCTTCCTGGCTGTCGTCACCCGTACTACTTGGCACTTGGATGGGTTGAACTCCATGTCCCACCGATTCTCCCACTGAGATAGTCTGTCCAGGTCAGTCTGTAGTGCCTTCCCATCTTCCGTGCCCCCGACTGTCAGGTAGACGGCCGTGTCATCTGTAAAAAGACGGACCTGTGATGTCAGCTCATCTGGCAGGTCATTGATATAGACGAGAAACAGGATCGGACCCAGAACTGACCCCTGAGGGACCCCAGAGGTCACTGGGACAGATCCTGATTCCTCGCCATCAAGTACCACAGTCTGGGTTCGGTTTCCAAGGAAGGCACGGATCCAGTTTAATGTAGAACCTCTGATTCCATACTGATGGAGTTTCCAAAGGAGTTTGGAGTGATTACTTTATCAAAGGCCTTTGAAAAATCCAGCAATACCAAATTAGTTTGCTTACCTGTACTCACATTCCTTGCAAGGTCCTCGACCAACATGGTAAGCTGTGTCTCGCATGACCTCTTTTCCCTAAAACCATGCTGTAGATCGTACAGGAGGTCATGCTTATCAAGGTGCTTTACCAGGTGGGAAGCCATTATGTGTTCGAGGGTCTTACAGAGAATGCAAGTCAGTGAAATGGGCCTGTAATTTGCAGCGGATGACTTATCTCCCTTTTTGAAGACTGGAGTTACCTGGGCTTTGCATATACCTCATTAATTTACACCGATGTTGATGTGACTTCTTTGTCACTTTTTTCAAAGATCCTTTGACATCGTTATGAGCGATTACAATGATAAGTGATGGGATGGTGTCTCTGAGCACCTGATATACATTGATTGCTGACATTTAAAACACTTTCTTGAAACGAAAGCATGTCAATTATAACATAACTGGATATCCGGTACGTTATCAGAATTCGCAGACGAAGTCAAAGGGCTTAAAAATTATCTCACCATCATAATTAAAGACATTCGCATTTAACGCTTGTTTTCACACCTAATTAAGGTCATGCACTGGCACTGAGTTAATCACCGACAGACAAAAGATGGATGAGATAACTCCAGCAAAATCGACTAACGGGTGATTGATTAACGAATCATTTACGTGTGATTTAATTTACTACTTAAAAAGCCAACAACTTATAGCATGAAATAAATAAATAACACCTTGGATGGCATTGTGACTGCAGAAGGTTCATAATTATCTATGAAGATTCTGATTAGGCTGCACACATGCGCAGGATGATCTGATCGGGTCTTTCCTCACCGAAAAACAATATGCAAACTTGGATCAACATACGCATCCATTCATTACGGCAAAGTTATCGCTTTTAACTCTTTGTATTTCGCTGTGGCTGTAGAAAGTTCTCGCAAGTCTCAAATATTTTGAAGGTTCATGCAATCCTCAAAGATTATGATTAGACTGCATGCAAGCGCACGATGGCCTACTTCACGTGCCACATACAGACATGCACAATTTAAGATCATGATGCGCATCAATTCTATAAGATTTTTCCTTGACAGCCATGCGGATGCGATCTGCAAATACATGTACTGATCGTACTGCACTGATGTGCAGGCTGATTAGTATTCGCTGGTATCACAATGACATGCAGAGTTTCAGAACAGCACGGGAAACATTCTCTGGGTAACCCTGTGACTGCAGTCAGCTGTTGATCGATTCTAAGCATCAGTTTGCTTATCAGACGATGAATCGTGCAATGTGTTGAAAATCTGCTGCCTGATGTAATTTGCGAAAAAGGTAAATCTGCTCAAACAATTTTATATGATCGGTCTGCGCCTGTCGTGATCAGAGTCTTCACAGTTCAAAGGAGCTCTGTATGGCTTGTGCGCTATTTATAACGGAACGAGCAAAGATATCAATAGCACAGGCTAATCTCTTATATGTGATATTACAATGCAATGCTTTGAAATGGAGAGAAAAAAAATCGGGCCGAAAGACCCACCAATTTGGCCGAAACGACCTCCCCCAAAATTGGGCCGAAACGACCCGGGACCAAAATGTCCCGCAGCCGGTATAAAAGCCCGGGCCGGGCCGAGCCAAAAAATGCCGATCCGAAGATTTTATATTTCGGCGCTTGTTATAATTAAGATATATATCTAGGTCAGTTGGGTATCAAATTATTATAAATAACATATTTGATAACTGCACTAAGGTTTATCTCTCAACATTGTTTAATTTTCTTGAAATAACCGTTTTTCCGAAATCGAGGGGTATAAAAGCCAGGGCCGGGGAAAATGATAATATTTCTTAATTTCTTGCAAATCTACAGGTTAAAGTACTTCTTTTTTGTCCTGTAAATATTTGAATTTGATTATTGTCATCACTTGTCCATAGAAAAATATAACAAACATATAAGACTACCTTAAATGATCAAGTTTCTTACTTTTTAATTGTTTCTATTTTTAGAATGACTTAATTAAAGAAAACGACAGAAAAGGACGGAAAGGGAAGAAAGTTTTGTTTACTGCTAGCTGGAATTAAAGAAAAATAAAAAATAACATTTTTTTCTTTATCATTTTAATATACACATACATGTTAGCAAATATAACAATCAATTTTTATATTTCTTTAATTCCAGCTAGCAGTAACAATACTTTTTTTTACCTTTTCTTTACATTTCTTTCGTTTCCTTTAGTAAAGTTAATCTAAAAATAGAAACCATTAGAAAATAAGAAATAAGATCATTTAAGGTGATTTTGATATGTTAATTATATTTTCTATGTACACGTGATAAAAATTATCAAATTTAAATAACATCAGGGCAAAAAGAATTTCTGTAACCGATAAAATCGTAAGAAATTAAGAAATATTTCCATTTTTCCCAACCTTGGCTTTTATACCCCTCGATTTCGGAAAAATTGTTATTACAAGAAAATAAAACAATGCAGAGAGATGAACCTTCGTGTAGTTATCAAATATGTTATTCATAATAATTTTATACCAAACTGACTGCAATATATAGCTTCATTGTGCCAAGAGACGGAATATAAAATTTTTCGATCGACATTTTTTGACTCGGCGGCTCGGCCTTGGCTTTTATACCTGGCCATGAAAGCCTACACAGTAATCATGAATGTGGAATTGTTATTGCACCCATTTAGGTGAATTGTTTAATGTACCTGTATGTGTGGAATCCAATCTCTTGAATTGGTATGACTCCCGACGTTCAATGAATTGACGCAATGTAATGTGCAATGATAGAATGTTATTTTTATGCATCTCTTGAAGAAAACCTTTCTAGCTTAATGTCAGCATTTAAGGACGTTATTGAATTTATGCTCTTAGTCGTTCTATTAAATTAGGTGTTATAATGTACGACTGCCGTAATTTGTTTTTATTGTTCCAAACTGTTCACCTATGCCTTAGCCTAATAAGATAGCTTACTATAGACTGCATACACTATTGTCAGGGGTAACAAAAATAAATGTGAGAAATTGAACCAATGGCTAGCTGTGTATTATCTTCCCGGCAGTTAAGTGTACGACCCAGGTCGAACCCACATATATTTATTGTAACAGCACCATCACATCCTGACCATATCAATAGCTGTATCGCTTGACCAGGTGGTGTTCCGTTACAATATTTACTTGAAACAGACTAGTTGTTCATTATGGAAAGAGGGTGCAGCCGAGCGTTGGCACCCGCATGCGGTGCACTTGTTCTCCTTTCTTATAGACCGTAGTACTAACATTTGCTTGTCGCTAGTCATTTAGTACTTGAACAGTGCCCTGAGCAAGTGATTCATTGAAGGTGAAAGTCAACAGAGGAGAAATTTCGGCACTACTTTCCTTAAGCACCCTTGCATGGGTTAAAAGGCACAGTTGTGAAACTCAGCTGACAACGGTTATTCAGGCTTGGGTAAAAATCCTGGACAAAAGAGTCTTAAATTTAGCAGGTAGTAGAGTTTAAATCACCGTAAAAATTTTAAAAATTCACACACCTTGATGACTTGCTGTAATTCTCCTAAAATTTTAACAAATTTGTGTCACGATCCTGCAAGGAGTCCAAAAGGTGCAAAAGGAATTGCAAATAGTGTAGACACAGATCAGACTGCTCCTTCAGGGCAGTCTGATCTTGGTCTGCACTGTTTGTTCAGGCCTATCTGTCCAAATACTTAGGATCATTATGATATTTTTATTGTAGGAGGTGGCCGTGCACCAAAGAAAAATTACAAAGGGAGGAGTCGACACTTTACAGATGAAGAAAGCTTACGAGAGCAGTTGGAAAAGGAGAAGCGAGAGAAGCAATGGAGGGTAGGCTTATATTTAGTGCATATTTCCAAACAAAATTTTGTCAAATTATGCTGTATAAGCCTAGTCAGTTACATTTAGTCACAGAAGTCTTGAGTTAATCATGAAACCATTTCAGCTGTCAATATAGCAAACATTGGCTGTTGAAAGCTGGCTGTCAATAGCCACTTTTTTTCTCTCTATATTGAGAATAGATAGCAAGTAGGTTTTGCTGCCATTTTGCAAGGTGTATATAAATCCTTGTGAAGAAGTGAAGTGCTCGTTACGTGAAAGAATTTGCCCATAATATGGTTACTGAGCTTAAAGTTTGTCTTTTCAGAGTAGCCTGATCTAGGTTTGTTCTAACTACCCAGAAGGGCCACCGCCCATCGGGGCTTGAAGAAATAGATGGGCTGCATGATGCTTCCTCGCATAGCTGAAACCGACCGGATCTAAGGTGGTGCGAGTCGGGACCATCCATGCTTATAAACCCTATTGGTTTCATTGAGCAATAGGGCTTGAGATGTCATTTCATCTCAGTGTCGGGTAAAAGTCCCACAAAATTGGAAGCGATGTCTCCAAAATTACCTATACAGTGTTGAAGGGGACATTAAACCTCAAATCGAACAAACAAACAAAACTTACTACTCAGACAGTCCAATTTACGTTGATTCCTGTCACGTCGGCCACATGTTGGATTGATTCCTTGTCACATGCAGTACCTGTCCTGTTGAGTTTTATCATGAAATATTTTCTACTTTCATTCTCTCCTTTCTGCTGATCTAAAAGTCTGGTAAAAGAATGTGTACTGTACTGGTTAACTGCTTATGATTATCCCATTTCAGACTGGAAACCCCTAAACGGGTACCGTGGCAAACAGTGAAGGCCCCAGATCAGATGCCGCAGAATGAGGCGTCTGATCAGGGCGTCTACTGTTTGCAAAAAGTTAAGTCATTTTCAAAATGTTATCAGTTTTCATGAAAACACAACCTGACACCCCTAAAGTTTGAAATGGACTCCTGCCATATATGAGGAGGAAGATTCCACTTGGTACAAAAAAGGTTAAGCCTGTCCAGGAAAAGTGTGGTTTGGTAAGCTGATGACTCAAACATGACCTAAATAGAGTTGACCGAGTCCTCCTTAGCTACTTTGGAGTAATTTACTCCAACTTTGCATTTCTGACTCCAACCAATAGAAAAGTATGGTATAACTCCAAGAATTTCTGGAGGACAGCATTTTCACTCTGTGCCCAAATGACTGGCACATCAAACCCCAAACCAAATTGAATCCTATCAGACTCCCTGCTTGTGCATGCTGATCAATCCGTAAAAATCCTCCTTAATATTTGGGCATCTTGAGGACTTGGTATAATTCTCCTAAAATTCTAACAAATTTGTTTCACATTCAAGCAAGGAGTCCAAAACGTGCAGACAGAATGGCAAACAGTTTAGACCCGGTCAGACTGTCTGATCTGGATCTGCACTGTTTGCTTTTGCCTATCTGTCCCAATATTTAGGATCATTACGGTAATAGATAAGCCAGCCACCTACATGCATGTTATAAAGCTCATTTTCCCATGGGTATGCACAGGTCTTACATGATATTGAAACAGAAATGTCATCTTTCCGCTTATTACACCAAGCCTCTTTATAAAACTATTGTTTGGGTCATAAGCCGAAACTCTGTCAGTTGAACCCTCATGTTAACCCTTATCTTGCTGTTCACGACAATCCCTATCTTTGCAAACAGTGTAGATCAAGATCAGATGGCTTCTGAAGAAGCCATCTGATCAGGATCTATACTGTTTGGCATTCACTTTATGAATTTGTAGCAATAAATTACATCAAGTAATTTGATTGGTTGATAGATAGAAATGGGTGTGGCCTAAATGAATATTCAGCAAGATAAGGGTTAAATAGAAACAAAATGTATAGATTATACAGAAATTTATGGTCAATTTTCTACAGAATCTTCACATATTTGGGCTCCCTCTTTTCTTTTAGTTTAACCAATTTCAGATTGGAAACCCCTGAACGGGTACCGTGGCAAACAGTGCAGGCCCAGATCAGACGCCGCAGAACGTGGGGTCTGATCAGGGCCTCCACTGTTTGCTAAAAGTTCAGTCATTTTCCTAATTAACTTTGAAGAAAATACAACCTGACACCCCTAAATTTTGAAATGGACTCATCCTATATATAAGGAGGAACTAAAAGGGTTAAATCAATTTGGTACTAAAAGGGTTAAATCAATTTATAACCTAAGACAATGTTATAAAAGGTTGCGGTACATATACAAAGCCGTATTGGAATAAAAACACTTATTTGTGTATATTTCTTGCAGAAACAACGAGAGGGAAGTGATGAAGAGGAGGGCGCAGCGGGAGGAGGAAAAGATAGTAGTGAAAGTGAGAGCTCTTCAGATGAGGAGGTAAGGAATTTAGGGCCTGAGTTCATAGCATAAAATTTCATGTTCAGTGAAACCGAACATGATGTAAGTGTCAAAGTAATTTACCCATTGTATACTGGTGGGCTCTTCCATTGCTAAATGTTGGACAGGTCCATTTGTCATCTAACGGGTGGAAGGCCTATTTTTAGCTCACCTGTCACATAATGACAAGGTGAGCTTTTGGGATCACTTTTTGTCCGTCGTGCGTCCGTCCGTGCGTCCGTCCGTAAACTTTTCTTCAAACGACATCTCCTCCTAAACCACTGATCGGATTTTGACCAAACTTCACAGGAATGATCCTTAGGTGGGCCCCTTTCAAAGTTGTTCAAATGGTTCCGGTCCGTTGCACATATAGGTCACAGTAGCCAAAAATAGATTTTTTTCACCGAAAACTTAAAAAATCTTCTTCTCTGAAACTGCAAGGCCCAGGTCTTTGATATTTGGTATAAAGCTTCATCTAATGGACCCCTACCAAGATTGTTCAAATTATAGTGCTGGGGCCAAAAATGCCCCCGCACGGGGGCCCTTTGGTTTTACATGGGCTTATATAGGGAAAATCTTTAAAAATCTTCTTCTCTGAAACCACAAGGCCCATGTCTTTGATATTTGGTATGAAGCTTCATCTAGTTGACCCCTACCAAGATTGTTCAAATTATAGTGCTGGAGCTAAAAATGCCCCCGCACAGGGGCCCTTTGGTTTTACATGGGCTTATATAGGGAAAATCTTTAAAAATCTTCTTCTCTGAAACCACAAGGCCCAGGTCTTTGATATTTGGTATGAAGCTTCATCTAGTGGACCCCTACCAAGATTGTTCAAATTATAGTGCTGGGGCCAAGAATGCCCCCGCCCCGGGGCCCTTTGGTTTTACATAGGCTTATATAGGGAAAATCTTTAAAAATCTTCTTCTCTGAAACCACAAGGCCCAGGACTTTGATATTTGGTATGAAGCTTCATCTAGTGGATCCCTACCAAGATTGTTCAAATTATAGTGTTTGGACAAAAAATGCCCCCCGTCACAGGGCCCTTTGGTTTTACATAGGCTTATATAGGGAAACTCTTTAAAAATCTTCTTCTCTGAAACCACAAGGCCCAGGTCTTTGATATTTGGTATGAAGCTTCATCTAGTGGACCCCTACCAAGATTGTTCAAATTATAGTGCTGGGGCCAAAAATGCCCCCGCCCCGGGGCCCTTTGGTTTTACATAGGCTTATATAGGGAAAATCTTTAAAAATCTTCTTCTCTGAAACCACAAGGCCCAGGACTTTGATATGTGGTATGAAGCTTCATCTAATGGACCTCTACCAAGATTGTTCAAATTATAGTGCTGGGACAAAAAATGCCCCCGCCAGGGGGCCTTTGGTTTTACATTGGCTTATATAGGGAAAATCTTTAAAAATCTTCTTCTCTGAAACCACAAGGCCCAGGACTTTGATATTTGGTATGAAGCTTCATCTAGTGGACCCCTACCAAGATTGTTCAAATTATAGTGCTGGGGCCAAAAATGCCCCCGCCCCGGGGGCCCTTTGGTTTTACATAGGCTTATATAGGGAAAATCTTTAAAAATCTTCTTCTCTGAAACCCCTAGGCCCAGGTCTTTGATATTTGATGTGTAGCTTCATCTAGTGGACCTTTGCCAAGATTGTTCAAATTATAGCCTTTGTTGATGTTTGGTATGAAGCTTCACCTTTAAGACCTCCCCCAACATTAAGCACATTAAAGCCCTGGGGCCAATAATGGCCCTCTCTGGGGCCCACTTGTTACACTATGGATCAGGTGAGCGATCCAGGGCCATCATGGCCCTCTTGTTTCATTTTTGTTCTATTTTTGATGGAAAATTTTGTTAGCAAATAGTGCAGGCCCTGATCAGACGCCGGGTTCTGCGGCATCTGATCTGGGCCTGCACTGTTTGCCAAGGTACCCCTTTAGGGTTTTCCCCGCATGCAATGTGTTAACAAATACAAATAAGGATTTTATTTCAGCTCAACTCAGAGAAAGATCATAAACTCATAGCAACAGATAAGGCAAGTATTTTATGATAACTGAAGGATAGTTTTCCTTAATTCTCCATATAAACCTGTATGCTGTGGGTATTCATTAGAACTGCCTCACCATGACCTGATTGGTTTTTCTGAAGAATTGACAAAACTGTCCGTCACTTATCACACAATATGAACCCTTATCTGTTGCCATGTAAATGAATTTGGGTTGTTTCGCCCGTGGGTAATTTCACCCATTGGTCGTTTTGCCCTGATTTTGGGGTGGGTTGTTTCTCCCTTATCGGGTGAGTCATTTCGCCACCCGTGGGTCATTTCACCGCAATTATATTTTAAGGGAGTGAGAAACAGAATGGATAGGTAAACGGACAGACGAATGAATGAATGAATGCAGTTGTGCGTTGGTAGATGGATAAGTGAATTAATAATATTCAACCTTATTTATAGAGGGTAACACATTTAGTAAACTAGTACTAATCTTCCATGTGGCCCTCTTTTCCTGGGTAGAAACCAGTACGACGCAGTGTGGATAAAGTCTCTTGCTCAAGGAAACAACACTTGCCGCTCATGGGGATCGAACCCGATACCTCTCGATTCGAGTCCGATACTTTACCACTGCACCACAGCGCTCCACATTAATGATGAATGTATTGATGGTGAGACTAACAGATGGATGGATGGGTGGATCATGGATGGATGGATGAATTAAGTGATATGTGTGAAGATGGATGGACAAACGGATCTGAATCTGAACTGTTCTTGGTGGCACGTCAAATGACACGGGTGGGTGGTGTATGACGAGAGAGAGAGAGAGAGAGAGAGAGAGAGAGATTACTTCGTCATTTGTTTTGACAAAGGCGGTTATCCACCACGATTATTCTTAAACACTTATAATCACACATTCACCGGGTGAAAATAATTGTGATTGTTGTTTAAAGGAGATGCATATAGTCTTTTTCTTTTTCGGTGAACGGCAGCCAACATTCCAGAAAGGCAAAATGAGCCTCAAAAATCTATGTTTTTAGCAAAAATGAGAAAAATTTCACATTTTTACTTATACACAGTCATTTTCAAAGCCATGAAATCAGCATAAATCCCATTATATTGTAAAGACTTGTTAACGTAATGTGAGCTGAAATATCTTTCTCAAAAAGGTGGTATCTCAGTTGCTGAAACCTGGCATATAAGTCGTTAGTAGGTCGACTCTCCATGCCGCAATAAACCCCTTTATATACA
This sequence comes from Lucinisca nassula, assembly GCA_963580285.1. Classification (NCBI taxonomy): domain Eukaryota; kingdom Metazoa; phylum Mollusca; class Bivalvia; order Lucinida; family Lucinidae; genus Lucinisca; species Lucinisca nassula. The sequence goes on along the minus strand of OY757011.1, from coordinate 143,335,334 downwards.
AAAAAATATCTAACCAATATCAATCCATAGGGCTTGATAAAAATAAAGGCGAAAAGACCCAAATCAGGGCGAAATGACCACATGCGAAATGGCGCGGGACAAAACAACCCACAGGCAAAACGACCCATTTCCATGTAAAACTCCTCAAGATTGTTGCATATTTCCAGATAAGGGGAGGTAACATGGATAGTTTTCTTTATTAAAGCAGAATTATGTTGTGGGTACTTGACAACCTCATTATAACACGGTTCGTAATAACAAGGTTTTGGATATAACACGGTTTTCAAGATGGATCCCAAAAATGTGTAGCTTATACAGAAAAATGACCGTAAAATCTATACATTTTTGTTTGGATATAACATGCGTGTTTAACTAACACGGTGTCTGCTTTTGACCCCCTATATAGTGTTATATATCTAAATTCAATCCATAGGGCTTGAAAAAAATAAGAGCGAAACGACCCACCAAATCAGGGTGGAACTACCCATGGGCGAAACGGCCCTGAGCGAAATAACCCATGGCGAAACAACATGCGGCCGAAAGGACCCACAGGAGAAATGACCCGTTTCCATGTAAACTCCTCAAGATTGTTGCATATCTCCAGATAAGAGTAGGTAACATGGATATTTTTTTTATTAGCTCACCGTCACGTAGTGACGATGTGAGCTTTTGGGATCACTTTTTGACCGTCATCCATGCGGTTGTCCATCCGCAAACAATTTCTTCAAACGACATCTGCTCCTAAACCACTGTTCGGATTTTGACCAAACTTCACAGGAATGATCCTTAGGTGGTCCCCTTTCAAAGTTGTTCAAATGGTTCCGGTACATTGCACATCTAGGTCAGAGGAAACAAAAATAGATTTTTTTCACTGAAAACTTAAAAAAATCTTCTCTGAAACCGCAAGACTCAGGTCTTTGATATTTGGTATGAAGCTTCATCTAGTGGACCCCTACCAAGATTGTTCAAATTATGGTGCTGGGGCCAAAAATGACCCCGCCCAGGGGCCCTTTGATTACATAGAATTATATAGGGAAAATCTTTAAAAATCTTCTTCTCTGAAACCACAAGGCCCAGGTCTTTGATATTTGGTATGAAGCTTCAACTAGTGGACCCCTACCAAGATTGTTCAAATTATAGCCCTGGGGCCAAAAATGCCCCCTCCTCTGGGGCACTTTGGTTTAACATAGACTTATATAGGGAAAATCTTTAAAAATCTTCTCCTCTGAAACCACAGGGCCCAGGTCTTTGATATTTGGTATGAAGCTTCATCTAGTGGACCCCTACCAAGATTGTTCAAATTATAATGCTAGGGCCAAAAATGCCCGCACCCCGGGGCACTTTGGTTTTACATAGGATTATATAGGGAAAATCTTTAAAAATCTTCTTCTCTGAAACCGCAAGGCCCAGGTCTTTGATATTTGGTATGAAGCTTCAACTAGTGGACCCCTCCCAAGATTGTTCAAATTATAGTGCTGTGGCCAAAAATGCCCCCACCCTGGGCCCTTTGGTTTTACATAGGATTATATAGGGAAAATCTTTAAAAAAAATCTTCTTCTCTGAAACTGCAAGGCCCAGGTCTTTGCTATTTGGTATGAAGCTTCATCTAGTGGACCGCTTCCAAGATTGTTCAAATTATAGCCCTGAGTCCAAAAAGGCCCCCGCTCCGGGACCTTTTGGTTTTACATTGACTTATATAGGGAAAATCTTTAAAAATCTTCGTCTGTGAAACCTAAATGTCTAGGCCTTTGATATTTGGTGTGAAATTTCATCTAGTGGACCTCTATCAAGATTGTGCAAATTATAGCCCTGGGGCCAAAAATGCTCGCCCGAGACCCTTTGGTTTTACATAGACTTATATAGGGAAATCTTTAAAAATCTTCTTCTCTGAAACTGCAAGGCCCAGGTCTTTGATATTTGGTGTGAAGCTTCATCTAGTGGACCTCTATTAAGAGTGTTTAATTTATAGGCCCGGGGCCAAAAATGCCCCCACCCCGGTGCCATTTGGCTTTACATTGGCTTATTTAGGGAATATCTTTAAAAAAATCTTCTTCTCTGAAACCGAAAGGCCCAGGTCTTTGATGTTTGGTGTGTAGCTTCATCTAGTGGACCTTGGCCAAGATTGTTCAAATTATAGCCTTTGTTCATATTTGGTATGAATCTTCACCTTTTTAGACCTACCTCAACATTATGCACATTATAGCCCTGGGGCCAATAATGGCCCTCCCTGGGGCCCACTTGTTACTCTGTGGATCAGGTGAGCGATCCAGGGCCATCATGGCCCTCTTGTTTCTTTATTAAAACATAATTATGTTGTGGGTACTTGACAACCTCATTATAGCACAGTTCATAATAACATAGTTTTGGATATAACATGGTTGTCAAGATGGATCCAAAAAATGTGTAGATTATATAAAAGAATGACCATAAATGGTCATTTTTCTATATAATCTATACATTTTTGTTTGGATATAACATGGGTGTTTAACTAACACGGTTCCTGCTTTTGACCCCCTTAATAGTGTTGTTAAGAGGCTGTGGTGTGCTTGTTTGAACCACCTCTCAATGAGGTTCTAACAAGTAACCACATCATATTGTGTGATGGAAAAATAAGAAAAAACATCCATAAATTTCCCTCTTCATTCCTCATTATCTGGAGCTACCGTAAAAATCCTAAAAATTGGGACACCTTGAGGACTTGCTGTAATTCTCCTTAAGCACGGGCCTCCCAGGCCTAGTGGATAACAGCGCTGACTCAGAATCATTAGGCTTCTCACTGCTGTGGGTTTGAACCTGGCATGGGTCACATGTGAGATGCAAAGTCAAGGTTGGGCGGTCAAAACCAGGGGCGGTTTTAACCAGCGGTTTTAACCGATTATAACCGTCCCGGTCAATACTCCCAGAGTGGTCAATACTGGTCAATACTGGTCGATTGAAATATTGAGAGGTCAATTGAATAATTTTAGGGTTGAAAAGGCAAAGCTACTGAAACAATTTTGAAGTTTTTGTCTCTATGCTGGAGGCTGATCATTTGAATTTTGATAAGAATTTCAGGTTCAGATGTTATTTCTTCAAGTGGCCTCTTAGTGTCTTTAGGTTTCATTCATTTTTGACACCTTCAGTAATAGCTTGATGATAAGATACTGTCTATATTGCATATAAATCAAAATTTCACACATTAGGAATAAAGCCTTGTCAGTTTATAATACCCCTATTAGGGACATGTAATTGGTCAATTTAGCAATTAGATCTTTGCCACACACCCTGCAGTGGCATGGGTTAGTCTGTTTTGACAGCAATTTACAGGTGTTGCAGATACTTTTAAATATTCAAAGACATCAGTGAATCTTCAAACATTGTTTGTTTAATAAATTACCGACTTTTACGGATGAACTACTTCACAGGCCTAAGATTGATGACAGGTGTATTTCACACATTTGTCAATATATGCATGTGACAATTTTCTGCAATACCATCAAATGCTTTAAACTGCTTTAAAAGTTTATGATCAAAGATTATGTCAAATAATTGATATTTTCAAAGTTGAAGAGGGAAGAAGATTTGTGGGGGGGAGAGAGGTAAGTTGGTCAATCTGGCACAACATTTTTTTTTCTGTGTCGAACAAAATAGGACCTTTCATAAATCCTCCAAAATCCATGATACATTCAGCTTATTCATATTTCTGTAAAGCAAAATATGAATAATCAAACCTATAAAGGAAAAAAGAATAATTAGTAAGATTGTTTGATTGAAAAGAACAGGCCTGTCTACAGTTCAGTGAGCCATTCAAACCTCTTCATTTGACCAGCAGCAATGTCTTTTGACTTTTGATCAATAAAAAATACCTCAAATAATTACTGTTGTTAATAAAAACTATTTTTGTCTTGTTCAGTGATGAAAATATAGTCTAAAATCATGTACATGATGTAGGGGAAAGCTTTTAAGACCAGTTTAGCAACAGGACAGAGGCATATACTTCAGTGATTTAATCGACCACCAATTGACCAGTATTGACCAGTAATGACCGGTTAAAACTGGTTTTAACCACCGGCCCGGTCAATACTCATATTGACCGGCTTTTTGCCAACCTTGTGCAAAGTTCTGCAATGGAAGGTCAGCTGGTTTTTCTCCAGGTTCTCCAGTTTTGGCCTACCTCTGATTAATAATCAGCTCAATATGAGTGAAATAATCTTGAAAGGGCTGTAAAACCCAAAACCAGTAGCTCTCCTAAAACTTTAACAAATTTGTTTCACATTCCAGCAAGGTCTCCAAAAGGTGCAGAGAGAATGGCAATCATTGTAGACCCTGATCATGAAGCAGCAATCTGATCTGGGTCTGAGCTTTGGCCTCTCTGCTCCAATATTTAGGATATCATGGTTTGTATTGTTGGTATGTTTAGATTGGCATTTGTGTTGAGCATGTACCTAAAATACAAAACTTCTGGTCCTGAAATGTGCTCTAATTTTAGACAGTTTTGTTTGTTTGAATTGAGGTTTAACGTCCCCATCAACACTATAGGTCATTTTTGAGACATTGCTTCCAATTTTGTGGGACCTTTACCGGACATTGAGATGAAATGACATCTCAAGCCCTGTCTGCCAATGAAACCAGTAGGATTTATAAGCATGAACGGTCCGACTAGCACTGCTTTGCCTGGGCAGGCTTAGATGCACTAAGTGGTTTACCAGTACTTGTATGCAGTCGGTTTCAGCTCTGCATGGAAGCATCATAGTGCCCATCTATTTTCAAGCCCGGATGGGCGGGGGCCGAATTTTAGACAGAAGACTTATTTTTATGTTGTACCTGTTATAAGCATATAGGGATCTGGTTTTCTGTTCATTCGTTTTTAAATAACAAGTTGAGCTTTTATGATCACATTTTGTCTGTCATCCGTGGGCCTGTGCGTGCAGCCATAAACAAATTAAAATAAGTATATCTCTAATACCCCATTGTCAATCTTGATCAAATTTCACGAGTAGCATCATCAGGGAGGTGCAAAGGCTGCATAAGGTTTTTGGGCTGATCAGATTGGAATTCTGGTAGCCATGGCAACATATAGCTCCCATAGACTTACAATAGGAAAAATTTAAGCAACATGAAATAGTCACCTTAATGAATCCTGCCAACCATGCCCCTTGGGTCAGAATTCGCCATGCCCATGGGCGCTTATCTACCATAGACTTAAAATGGAAAAAAAAAACCTTAAAATGGAAAAAAAACACTTTGAAAATCTTCTTCTCTGAAACCAAAAGGCCCAGAGCTTAAGTATTTAGCATGTAGCAACTTCGAGATGTCTCCTACATGAATCCTGCCAATCATGCCCCTTGGGTCCAAATTGGCCAAATCAAGTGGCCCCTTAATGCCAATAGACTTGTAATGGAAAAACAGCTTCAACAATCTTCTTCTCTGACACCATTAAGTACAGACCTTAGATATTTAGTATATAGCAACTTAAAATGGTCGCCTACATAAATCCTGCCAACCATGCCCTTTGGGTCAAAATTGGCCATGACCCAGGGCTTATTACTACCTATAGACTTATACTGGAAAAAACTTCAAAAATCTTCTTCAACGAAACCATAAGGCCCAGAGCTTAGATATTTAGTATGTTGCAATGTCAAGTGGTCAGCCACATAAATCCTGCCAATCATGCCCCTGGGGTCCAAATTGGCCACACCAGATGGCCATTTGTCCACACCAGGTGGCCCCTTAGCTCCCATAGACTTATAATGGGAAGATAAAAAAACTTCGAAAATCTTCTTCTCTAAAATCATGAAGCACAGTGCTTAGATATATAGTATGCAGCAACATAAAATAGTCACCTACATAAATCCTACTAATCATACCCCTGTGGCCAAAATTTGCCATGCCACAGGGCTCATCAGCTCCCATATACTTATAAGGGGAAAAACTTAAAAAAATCTTCTTCTCTGAAAGCACAGGGCCCAGAGCTTAGATATTTAGCATGTAGCAACATCAAGTGGTCACCTACATAAATTCTGCCAATCATGCCCCTGGCGTCCAAATTGGCCATGCCCCAGGGCTCCTTAGCTCCCATAGACTCATAATGGAAAAAAGCTTAAAAACTCTTCTTCTCTGACACAATGAAGCACAGTGCTTAGATATTTTATATCTAGCTACATAAAATGGTCACCAACATAAATCCTGCTAACCCTGCCCCAGGGGTCAAAATTGGCCATGCCGGAGCTCATCAGCTCCCATTGACTTATAATGAAAAAACTTCCAAAATCTTCTCCTGAAACCATAAGTCCCAGAGCTTAGATACTCAATATGTAGCAACATGAAGTGGCCACCTACATAAATCCTGCCAATCCAAATTAGCCACACCCCAGGGCTCTTTAGCTCCCATAGACTTATAATTCGAAAAACTTAAAAATATCTTCTCTGTAACCACAGGGCCTAGAGCTTAAAATTATAGCTTGTAGCGACGACAAGTGGACACCTACATAAATCCTGCCAACCACGCACCTGGGGTCAAAATTAGCCACACCTATGGGCCCATTAGCTCCCATAGACATATAATGAAAAAAAAAAAACTTTAAAAAGCCTCCTGTGCAACCATAAGTCCCAGAGCTTAGATATTTAGTATGTAGCAACATGAAATGGTCACCTTAATAAATCTGCCAACCATGTCCCTTGGGTCAAAATTGGCCACGCCCATGGGCCCTTATCTACCATAGACTTAAAATGGAAAAAAAAACTTGGAAAAAAAAACTTCAAAAATCTTCTTCTCTGAAACCAAAAGGTATTTAGCATGTAGCAATGTCGAGTGTACCCCTACATGAATCCTGCCAATCATGCCCCTGGGGTCCAAATTGGCCAAATCGTGTGGCCAAATCATGTGGCCCCTTAACGCCAATAGACTTATAATGGAAAAAAAGCTTCAAAAATCTTCTTTTCTGAAACCATTAAGTATAGACCTTAGTTTTTTAGTACATGTATATAGCAACATAAAATGGTCGCCTACATAAATCCTGCCAACCATGCCTTTGGGTCAAAATTGGCAATGCCCCAGGGCTTATTACCACCTATAGACTTATACTGGAAAAAAACTTCAAAAATCTTCTTCTACAAAACCATAAGGCACAGAGCTTAGATATTTTTTTATATACAGTCAAATCTCGATAATTCGAAGTGCAAGGGACCGCAGGAATTCCTTCGAATTATCGAGAGTTCGAATTATCGAAATCGGCAATTTTCGGATATGTTCGGATTTTTTATTCAATGCAATTCAAATGACTATAATTCGAACTTCATTTCGGCGCTATGATAAAGAAACGGTAAAAACTGCCAAAGCATTAAAGAAAATGAGGTACGTGAAGGTAAATCTCATCGTCTTTTATGCTTGACAGGGCTACGAAAGCAGGAAATAATAATAAAACTTGAACTTATATTTTTATTTACAGCCATCAACAATAACAAAAATGAAGGTTGAATGCAAATTACTAAACCATTTTACTGACGAAATATTTAACCCCGCAAAAAGAACAACAGAACTGACAAACACTGACAGCTAGCGAAGATTTGTATCAGTCTGTAATAAACTGGCTGATACAAATCGAAAAGGCCTAACTTCAGGTTTCTAGTCAATTTTGTTTCGCTTTTTGCCCCTATATTCACTCTCAAAAAAGTTCATAAGTGTTCAGGAAATTCGTCTACTTTCAGTTTTATCAGAATTGTAATTTTCGCTGTAACCACTGAGAAATATTCAAATTAAAATGCAATTAAGCTCAATAATGTACCGTAATTAAAACACATAAAAAACATCAAATAAAATATTAATTGCGGACAAAATCAATTAAAGACACCAATTACTCAATAAAGGATCATTACCTGTAGTGTGGCCGTTAATCCGGTGTTAATTACCTGTATTTACTAATTCTTGAAGTCAGTCGGGTGTGAAGTGTAACAATCGAACTCGCCGCAAAATTGCGATGCGTGACCTTGATTAGCCAAGTAATATTTCGAATTAAACAGAGGATTTTAATAAGAATTTCTTTGATTGGGACCGACAAAACTGTTCGAAAAATCGAATTTTTCGAAAAATCAAAATTCGAAAAATCGGCAATATTTTTGCAATAACTTATAGAGAAAAATGTCGGAACCGCCGGTCGTCTTCGAAAAATCAGTAGTTTCGAAAAATCGGCGTTCGAATCACCGAGATTCTACTGTAGCAATGTCAAGTGGTCTCCTTCACTAATAATAATTATAAAAATAATAATTGACCTTACCGGTATTTATAGAGGGTAACACATTTAGTACTTGTATTAATCTTCCATGTGGCCCTCTTTTCCTGGGTAGAAACCAGTACTATGCAATGTGGATAAAGTCTCTTGCTCAAGGAAACAACACGTATCGCGTGCGGGGATCGAACCGGGTACCTCAAATCCGATGCACAGCGCTCCACAAAAGATAGTTCTGGTACACAGGTAAGCGATATAGGGCCATTTGGCACTCTTGTTTCATCCAGCTGTTAACATTTGCATCAACCCTTATGTTCATGTTAGATTTGGTCCAAATTAGGTGTGACATAGCCTTATGGTCTATACATGTTTAGAAGCCTCTGTGGTGTAGTAGTTGTGCTACTCACCTTGTCGCAGGATCGATCCCGGACTTCTCCAGACTTTTGGATGAGTCTTTAAGCCGATTATGTGAATTCAGTTGTAACACAAACAAAGCTATGGTGTATATGGCCATACAGTCCGCTTACAAAAAGCATGAGAAAGGCACTACTGAATCTTCTTGTAGACTCTGTGAAATTGACATAATATTGACATCACCTGAATTGCCCAGCCCTGTCAATTTAAGCTGCAACTATTATATAATATCTGAAATTGTGTTTTAACAAACCATGATGTTATTGGGAGGTTGTGGTGTACCGTTGTTAACCCCACTTTTTAGCTCGCCTGTACGAAGTACAAGGAGAGCTATTGTTGTCACCTCGGATGGCGTGCGCGTGTGCGTTTGCGTTTGCTTTTGCGTTTGCGTTCCCGTCACACTGCGTTAAAGTTTTTCAAATGCTTATATCTCAACAGTCACTCATCACAGACCACTCATATTTGGAACTTAAGTACCTGGGAGGGTCCTCTGATGTTCAAAGAGAACAGACCCCTGGGTTCATGCCCCGGGGTGGGGCTAGGGGTCAAAATCTAGAACACCTTTGTAATTCTGTGTTAAAGTTTTTGAAATGCTTATATCTCAACAGCACTCATCACAAAGCATTCATATTTACAACTTGGATACCTGGGAGTGTCTTCTGAAGTTCCAAGACAACACACCCCTGGGTTCATGCCTGGGAGTGGGGATGGGGTGGGGCTAGGGGTCAAAATCCAGGACACCTTTGTAATTTGTTGTATACCTTTCCATTATACTAACAAGTTATAGACACAATTGGTTATACATCAGCCAATCAAGTGACATTGGTTCAAGTGTAAAAGGGTGAAGGTCATGGTGACCTACATTTCACGGTCCAGTGATTTTGCCTTATATCTTGAAGTCTATTTGTTGGAGAAATGTTATATCTGGGATATTAGTTCCATGTGACTCCACGATTGACCTCAAATATATCTAGGTCACTGTGACCTATATTTCATGGTTCAGCGATTTTGCCTATTATCTCGAATACTATTTGATGGAGAAATGTCATACCTGGATTATTAGTTCCATGTGACCCAATAATTGACCGCAAAATATATCTAGGTCATGGTGACCTACATTTCACGGTCCAGTGATTTTGTCTTTTATCTTAAATACTATTTGACGGAGAAATGTTATACCTGGGTTATTAGTTGCATGTGGCCCTATTATTGATCTCAAAATATATCTAGGTCACTGTGACCTATATTTCATGGTTCAACGATTTTGCCTATTATCTCGAATACTATTAGATGGAGAAATGTCATACCTGGATTATTAGTTCAGTGTGACCCAATAATTGACCGCAAAATATATCTAGGTCATGGTGACCTACATTTCACGGTCCAGTGATTTTGTGTATTATCTTAAATACTATTTGATGAAATAATGTTATACCTGGGTTATTAGTTGCATGTGACACCATTATTGACCTCAAAATATATCTACATGTAGGTCAGTATGACCTATATTTCATGGTTCAGTGATTTTGCCTGTTATCTTCAATACTATTTGATAGAGAAACGTAATACCTGGATTATTAGTTCCATGTGACCCGATAATTGACCGCAAAATATATCCAGGTCAGTGTGACCTATATTTCATGGTTCAGTGATTTTGCTTATTATCTTGAACACTCTTTGATGGAGAAATGACATACCTGGATTATTAATTCCATGTGACCCCATGATTGAGCTTGAATTATATCTAGGTCAGTGTGTCCTATATTTCATGGTTCAGTGATTTTTCCTATTATCTTGAATACTATTTGATGGAGAAATGTCTCACCTGGATTATTAGTTCCATGCGACTCGATGATTGACATAGAAATATATCTATGTCCTTGTGACCTATTTTCATGGTTCAATGATTTTGCCTTATAATTCAGACACAATTTGATTCTGAAATGTAATATCTGGAATATATGTTCCATGTGACCTAATTATTGATCTCAAATATATCAAGGTGAGTGTGACCTATATTTCATGGTTCATTAAGTTTACCTTATAACTTGAAGTCGGGAAACAGGCGAGCTATGCTGTCACGCGACAGCTCTTGTTCTATTAACCCTTATCTTGCTATTCACGACAACCCCTATCTTTGGAAACAGTGTAGATCCAGATCAGATGGCTTCTGAAGAAGCCATCTGATCAGGAGCTACACTGTTTGACATTCACTTTATGGATTTGTAAGAATAAATAAGATCAAGTAATCTGATTGGTTCAGAGTCAGAAATGGGTGTGGCTAAATTGAATATTCAGCAAGAGAAGGGTTATAACAGTTGCAGTTTTCATTGGTGTTCATCATGTCCACTTGTTGCCATAGTGTCTGTTGCTAACACTAAGGTAGCATGTTTATTTTTCAGGGGAAACACCATAAAGGTGTAGAACATCTTATAGAAATAGAAAATCCAAATAGAGTTATTAAAAAGAATAAGAAATTAAGTGAAGTAGATTCAGCCACAAGTGGTTCAAGCGGTCCTAACCTCAGTAGACGGGAAAGGTAAGAGCCCTGCTAGCATTCTACATAAATCTACAGCGGGCCGTTAGCGGCCCGTCAGCTACCCTGACGGGCCGCTAACGGCCCGCTGTAGATTTATGTAGAATGCTTACTGGGCTAGAAATGTTTGGAGTCTTATTATGAGACATGCATGCACCTGTGTGTAGTGCTTCTTGTACACATACATTTTCATAATGATAAATAATTGCTCAGACATATCCTGAGAAATAGATGATCTTATATGAGTGTTCATGTATTATTGAATTTATCAAACGAGTTGAGGAAAAGGGATAAAATGCGAGGCTTGCCGAGCATTTAATCCCTTTTCTTCAACGAGTTTAATAAATTCAATAATACATGAGCACGAATGCAAGATTCTATTTATCATATGTCATTTAAAATGCATTTTATTCACAATTGTTTACCAAAATCGCAATATTTCGCCATTTGTAAACGCGACGTCGTTAAGAACGTCATACATGTAACGTTATGGGGCGTTTCTAACTAATTTGCATATTTAATTCACTAGTGGATTATCGAAAATATTACATAGCGTTATTACACTCTCAGACGCGACGTCATATGATAAAAGAAGCTTCATCATTCCAAATCACAGACCAACTGACAGATTTCAATCAAATTTCACATATACATAGAAAGGTAATGACAGTACCTCATTTGGGATTGTTGTTTGGCATTTTTCTCAATACCAGAGTTACTGCCCTTGAAAATGGCATCAACTCAATATCTTGAGGAGGGTGGTTAAATGAGGCAAAGGTTGTGTTTACCATACATCACATGGTTTGGGTTTGCTGTTGGGCCTTGCAGTGGTAAAAGCTGACGATGTTTTTATTAGGGCCCCGCACTAAAAGTGTGGGTGCCCTATAGTAATCACTCTGTCCGTCTGTCTGTCTGTCTGTCCATCTGTCCGTCTGTCCATCCACAAATTTTCCTACTCCTCTGATAGCGCTGCCGGGGCCCTAGTCAGTTTCACTGACAGCTCTAGTTTCTTCTGGGTTTTGATTTTCTTCTTTCCTGCTGTGTCTTTCTTTCATCTGCAATTCTTTCTCTTTCATTTCTCTGGGAGATGACATAAAATGACCTACAAGAGGTGGAGTGTCATTAAACCCAGCACAATCAACCAATCATTGAAAAGAAATTGATGGATTTCAATCACATATCTGATTTGGAATGATATTGGCAATACCTCACTTGTCTTATTTAGCATTTTTGTCAGTGAAAAGTTACTGCCCTTGATTGTTGTCAAAAATTGGTTTCCCTTTGGATGTCTTGGGAAGGAATTGATGTCTTTAGATCATGGAGTCTAGCTAAGGAGCTTTTAGCTCACCAGAGCTGAATACTCAGGGGGAGCTTATAGGATGGACATTGCCCGTTGTCTGCATCGTCGTCAACACTTTAAAACAACATCTCCTCTGAAGCCACTGGGCCGATTGAGCCTAAATTTTATCTGTAGCATCCTTGGGCTAGGGGATTGAAAATTTATGTTTTTTTTTATGAAAATCGGCTCTTTAGTTTGGTTTCTATGGTAACTTAGAGTTTCCATAGACTTATTATGGGGAAAATTGAAAATTGGCATTTACTGCCAAGTCATTGCAGATAGTTTGACAAAACTTTTATAGAAATGTTTCTTGTGTAAACTTCTCTCAGCCATATGCTTTTATGCCAACCTGAAGGTCCCGGGTTGTGCTGGGGCCCTGCCCCACCCTCTCCACTTCATAAAAGACCATGCATCTCAGAAACCATTCAGATCCACACCCCTAAATCATACATATTCTTGTTACATATTCTTGTTCCTTATGATAAGACGCATTCAGTGACACCAACCTGGGGGCCCCCAGGTTGCGCCAGGGCCTTGCCCCATCCCTGCACTTCATAAAAGGCCCAATATTTCGGAAACCTAACAGATCCCCACCCCTAAACCAACAGGTTTTTTTTTATTGAAATTCGGCTTGTTAGTTTGGTTGCTATGGCAACTTAGCATTTCCATTGGGGGAAAAATTGGAAAATCGTAGTTACTGCCAAGCCTTTGCAGATATTTTAACAGACTTTCATAGTAATATTCTTTAAGCTGTCATCTACCTGCTCACTTTTACTAGTTGCCATGGAATTCAAAATGCTTCCCAGAACAGAAAAAAAAAACACTTAAAAATCATCTCCTCAGAAACCGTATACTCTATGAGGCTGAGACTTTATGGAACTATTCACCATATTTGCCTGAACAGGTACTGTTTTTTTTATGAAATTCTGTTCTTTAGTTTGGTTGCTATGGCAACTTAGAGTTTGGTTGCTATGGCAACTTAGAGTTTGCATAGACTTATAATGGGGCAAACTGAAAATTTGCATTTACTGCCAAGATATTTTGGCAAAACTTTCATAGAAATGTTCTGTATGCAATCTTCTATCTGCCTACTGCTCATTTTTATTGGTTTCCAAACATAAATTGAAATAAAATACTTAAAACATTATCCCCTCATAAACCATATGCTCTATCAGGCTGAGAATTTATGCAAATATTCACCATATTTGCCTTTACAGGATTTATGTTTTTAATGAAATTTGGCTCTTTAGTTTGGTAACTATAGCAAGTTAAGCATTTCCATAGACCTATTATATTGAAAAAGGGAAAAATGACATTTACACCTTTCAAGATATTTTGTCAAACTTTTATAGAAATGTTCCTTAAACAATGGTCTATCTGCAATATAATTTTAGGCCTATTCAGTATTGGTTGCCACAGATGGGCAGTTGTCAGTTGTCTGTTGTCTTGCAACAGCACATTAAAGGAACATCAGTCCTCTGAAGCCACAAGGCTCTCAGTGTCCAAATTTCATCGGCTTCCATGGTTTATAAAAATACATAGCTGCCAGTGGGCAGTGCTCCCTGAGCTCTGGTGAGCATAGTGGCCTGTGGGCCTCTTGTTTGCTTTTTGATGGTTCCTTTTTCAACATAAAACATGTAGGTACATGTACTTGTTTCAGTCCCATGATGGGCCTCCGTGGCCTAGTGGATAAGAGTACTGACTCTTAATCATTAGGTCTCTCACCGCTGTGGTTCGCATTTCGCTCACTCCACATGTGAGACGCCAAGTTCTGCAACAGTAGGTCAGGTGATTTTTCTCCGGGTACTCCAGTTTTCATGCACCTGATTAACAATCAGCTCAAAATGAGTGAAATTATCTTGAAAGAGCTAAAAAACCAAACCCCTCCCCAAAACAAATCCCATGATACTCAGTAAAATTCATATATTAAGACCACCTTTGGGACTGTTCAAAAGTGGTCTTTAAGACCACTTTTGAACAGTTCCAAAGGTTGTCCCTGACCAGAGGACACTGTGCAGAAAAAAAGAAGACAGAGTAGCTACACCCTTCTAAATAAGCTTTTTAAAGCAGAATTAGTCTTAATTTTAGGTGGTCTTAATAGCAGAATTTTAGTGTATATGTTATGGGTGCTTTATGAGGCCATCAGCAACCTATTCATTGCTCCAGATGAGGAGTAATAGGATAATTTTGTGATAATTTTTGTGTTTCTGCATAAAACATATGTTGTAGGCCCCCACCCATCGGGCTTGAAGAAATATATGGGCTGGTAAACTGCTCAGAGGATCTAAGCCTGCCCAGGATAAGTGGTGTGAGTCAGACCGCCCATGCTTATAAACCCTCTTGGTTTCATTGGGCGACAGGACTTGAGATGTCATTCATCTCAATGTCCGTAACAGTCCCACAAAATTGGAAGCAACGTCTCCAAAATGGCCTATACAGTGTTGACAGGGATGTTAAACCTCAAATCAAACAAACAAACAAACAAAACAATTAAAGTAAAATTCCTTTATTAAGACTACATTTGGGACTGTTCAAAAGTGGTCTTTAAGACCACTTTTGAACAGTTCCAAAAGTGGTCCATGACCAGATGACACTTCATGCAGAAAACGCAAAGAAAGAATAACTGCAACCTATTAAATGAGCTTTTTATAGCAGAATTAGTCTAAATTTTAGGTGGTCTTAATAGCAGAATTTCACTGTATGTTTTGAGTACTTGTTAACATGGCCTCATTGATGCCATTCTAACAAATACACACGTGTTCATAACAAGAAATAAGTTGTCAGTTTTCTGGTGAAAGAAAAAAAACATGACTGATGTGTGACATTGGACATCAAAAATAAACATTCTGTTATACAGTTATTTTTTTCTTTCAAGTAATCTACAGTGCTTATAATTCATAAAACTATTTTAACCCTTATCTTGCTGAATATTCAATTAAGCCACACCTATCTTTGTCTATCAGCCAATCAAATGTAATTTATTGCTACAAATTCATAAACTGAATGCCAAACAGTGTAGATCCTGATCAGATGGCTTCTTCAGAAGCCATCTGATCTGGATTTACCCTGTTTGTAAAGATATGGGTTGTCGTGAACAGCAAGATAAAGGTTAATTTCAACAATAGAACCCAAAATAAACATTTTATGTCAGTTTTTCATCATCTTCATCATCATCATCATCACATTTTTTATTAAAGTGCATGTACAGGGGCAACATCCACATAAGCGGTCCTCTTCCAGGTAGCTGGCTTGCTGCTGTTACTGTTTGAGAATTTGGAACATAAATCTATTTTCAGTGCCAAATTTTATGACCACTTTTAGGCCAAAATCATGACCATATCGGTACAAGTTTCCATTATTTCTATCTATCTTCTTCTATCTTATATGTGGTACAGTGGTTACGTTACTCGCCTTGTAAACCAGGGATCGCAGGATCGATCCCGGGCTTCTCCAGACTTTCGGATGAGTCTTTAAACCAAGGTCCCATCTCCGTTTGACCTTAGCTGTTGGTGGGACGTAAAACTAAAACTCACTCACTCTATCTTCTTATATTGAGTCGGTCAAATTTGGCCATTACCTCAGTTTCGTGCATAGCTAAATTTAGAATTTAGCTAAAAAAAAAAGAAAAAAGAGGAGTCACTGGATGAGTCCTTAAAACTATTTACAATCTGAATAACAGAGGTATACTAAAAGGCATACCTCTGAGTCTCAATCTTACACTATATGGGCTGTGAACTCCTCTGCGGTCTTAGCATTCACCACAGAAGAGGGAAGACTATTCCACTGGGGAATAGTTCTAGGAAAAAAGGAATTTTTCAGGGCATCACTATAGGACTGGTACCTATGGTATTGTGAGTTGTTTACTTTTGAGGCCATTCTAGCTCGTTAAGCATGTCACTGATGCTACTTCTATTGCGCCATCGGCGGCAGGTCCATCGAGCAGCTGTCCTCTGCACCTTCTCCACCTGCTGAATCTGAGTTTTAACATAGGGATGCCAAATGGGTGATGCATATTCAAGTTGAGGGCGAACCAATGTTATATATGCAACATCCTTTGTCTGCCTAGGTGCAAAAGCCAAGGTTCGTCTAAGAAATCCTAAAGTCCTAGTTGCTTTTGATGCTTTTTCTGAAATGTGTTGATCCCTAAAGATCATCAGTGATTGTGATACCAAGGTATTTTTCGGATTGAACCTGCTCCAAAATTTGCTGGTGTAGTGTATAGTCAAACTTAATTTGTTTGTCCGGAGGGTGTCGTGACACCCTCTTTGAATGACATTTGGCCACATTGAACTTCATCTGCCAATCGGCCTCCCACTGTGCTATCTGATTCAGGTCATCTTGTAAAATAAGACAGTCAGAAGGAGAATATATATTCCTATAAAGAACACAATCGTCAGCAAACAAACGGACAGATGACCTGATATTTTCAGGGAGATCATTAATGAATACCAGGAAAAGGACCGGTCCAAGGACAGAACCTTGAGGGACACCAGATAAGACAGGGACTGGATCAGACGCTTGGCCATCAAGTACAACTTGTGAGCGCCCTGAGAGCCATGAGCTAATCCACCTATGTGTGGATCCTCTTATCCAATAGTAGTCCAATATTTGCTTTAGGGAACTTCTAAATTGTTGAAATTAGCAACA
Source organism: Lucinisca nassula (assembly GCA_963580285.1). NCBI lineage: Eukaryota > Metazoa > Mollusca > Bivalvia > Lucinida > Lucinidae > Lucinisca > Lucinisca nassula. The sequence continues at coordinate 143,318,194 of OY757011.1, read as the reverse complement.
TATTTCATCAGAAATCCTTGCATATGCTGAAATCAACATTTTAATGTCATTTTCATCTATAATTTTGAGGGCTATTGTTCTTAAAGTTTTCATTTTCTCGTATGTGCTTGGCTATAACTGAATAAGTTTGTGTTTAGATAATAGTGTATAGATAAATTACTATCCCAGAAAAATATTGCGCATGTGGAAAAATTACCATAATGATAATGCCCTGTTAACCCATTGCATGTGGGAAACCCCTAAAGGGGTACCTTGGCAAACAGTACAGACCCAGATCAGACGTGGCAAAATGCGTCTGATCAGGGCCTGCACTATTTGCTAACAGAATTTTCCGTCCAAAATAGAATAAAAAACATAAAAAATAGGCCTACCAATCCCTATATGACAAATGGACTTGTTCAACATACAGCAATGGAAGAGCCCACCAGTATACAATGGGTTAAATTTATAGTTCACTTGATATTACATGTAGTTCCCTTGCATGTAGTTCCCTTGATTGGCCCCTGCCCATCGGGGCTTGAAAAAATAGATGGGCTGCATGATGCTTCCATGCAGAGCTGAAACCGAAAGCACACGAGTACTAGTAAACGGCTTAGAGGATCTAAGCCTGTCCAAGCAAAGCGGACCTTCCATGCATATAAACCCTATTGGTTTCATTTGGCGACAGGGCTTGAGATGTCATTTCATCTCAATGTTGTGTAAAAGTCCCACAAAATTGGAAGCAACGTCTCCAAAATGACCTTTACAGTGTTGATGGGGGCGTTAAACTTCAAATGAAACAAAAAAAGTTCCCTTGATTTTCAGAGAAGAACTTCAAAAGCAGCAAGCCAAGGAAAGATATGATAAATTACACAGTGAAGGCAAAACAGATGAAGCTAGAGCGGATTTAGCAAGATTAGCTATTATACGAAAGCAGCGGGAGGAGAAAGCTAAAAAGAGAGATGAAGAGAGAAAAGGTTGGCATTTTTTACTTGCTCAAATTCTGCTAAATGCCATTTCATACTTTGATAAGTCAAGGTACAGTCCCAATTTATGTTTACCACATGGCTGCTTTAATACCAGAAGTGGCGGCTTTAATTGAATTTTTAATTGAAAATTTCAGTGTTCCTTAACTGAAGGATACATCTTCAAGGGAGGCAGTTCTTTATCAATATCAATTCAGTATCAGTATGGTTCTATACTTTAGGGAATGAATACTTCTTGCGGATTTTTCCGCCTTTTTTCAAAGGGAAACAACTATTGTTTGCTTTTCTATAAACTCTGTCCCACAGAAAAAGGGGCCTACTCTTAAAGCAAAGAATTTGCTCCTCAGGAGCAAATTCTTTCCTTTAAGAGTTGACCCCTTTTGACATGGGAAAAAAATATGCTTGCAAGAGTTGCCTTCCCCCATAGGTATATCCATTCCCCTTATTAAAGGAAAGAATTTGCTCCTTAGGAGCAATATTTTCTTTAAGGGCAGATTTGGATGTTCAAGTGTATAATATTGGTTAATTTGACCATTTTTAGCTCGCCTGTAGGAAGTGCATGGAGAGCTATTGTTGTCACCTCAATTATGCACGTTTGCGTGTGCGTGTGTGTGTGCATGTGTGTGTGCGTTCCCGTCACACTGCGTTAAAGTTTTTCTAATGCTTATACCTCAACAGTCACTCATCACAGAGCACTCATATTTGGAACTTAAGAACCTGGGAGGGTCTTCTGATGTTCAAAGACAACAGACCCCTGGGTTCATGCCCCGGGGTCAAAATCTAGAACACCTCTGTAAAACTGTGTTAAAGTTTTTGAATTGCTTATATCTTAACAGACACTTATCACAAAGGGTTCATATTTTACAACTTGGATACCTGGGCATGTCTTCTGAGATTCCTAGACAACACACCCCTGGGTTCATACCTGGGAGGACCGATGGGGTAGGGCTAGGGGTCAAAATCTAGGACACCTTTGTAATTTGTTATATACGTTTCCATTATGCTAACAAGTTATAAACACAATTGGTTATATATATCAGCCAACCATGTGACATTGGTTCAAGTGTGAAAGGGTGAAGGTCATGGTGACCTACATTTCACGGTCCAGTTATTTTGCTTTATATCTTGAAGACTATTTGTTGGAGAAATGTCCTACCTGGGATATTAGTACCATGTGACCCAATGATTGACCTCAAAATATATCTAGGTCACTGTGACCTATATTTCATGGTCCAGTGATTTTGCCTTATATCTTGAAGACTACTTGTTGGAGAAATGTCATACCTGGGATATTAGTACTATGTGACCCAATGATTGACCCCAAAATATATCTAGGTCACTGTGACCTATATTTCATGGTTCAGTGATTTTGCCTTATATCTTGAAGACTATTTTTATTATGCCCACGGAATCTAAGAGATTCGGGGGCATATAGTTTTTGGTCTGTCTGTCTGTTTGTCTGGTTGTCTGTCTACAAAAACCTTAACATTGGGCATTTTGAATGGTAATAGATAGAGCTTTCATATTTCACATGTGTATACCTTATCACAAGACCTTTCCAGTGATACCATAATTTTTGATCTCGTGACCTTGAACTTGACCTTTGACCTATTTTTTATACAATTTTTCTGTTTGTCTGTCTACAAAAACCTTAACATTGGGCATAACTTTTGAATGGTAATAGATAGAGCTTTCATATTTCACATGTGTATACCTTATCACAAGACCTTTCCAGTGGTACCATAATTTTTGAGCTCGTGACCTTGAACTTGACCTTTGACCTATTTTTTACAAAATTTTTCCGTTTGTCTGTCTACAAAAACCATAACATTGGGCATAACTTTTGAATGGTAATAGATAGAGCTTTCATATTTCACATGTGTATACCTTATCACAAGACCTTTCCAGTGGTACCATAATTTTTGATCTCGTGACCTTGAACTTGACCTTTGACCTATTTTTATGCCCCCGGAATCTAAGAGATTCGGGGGCATATAGTTTTTGGTCTGTCCGTCTGTTTGTCCGTTTGTCTGTTTGTCCGTTTGTCCGTCTGCAAAAACTTTAACATTGGGCATAACTTTTGAATGGTAATAGATAGAGCATTCATATTTCACATGTGTATACCTTATCACAAGACCTTTCCAGTGGTACCATAATTTTTGATCTCGTGACCTTGAACTTGACCTTTGACCTATTTTTTTCAAAATTTTTAAAAACATTAACATTGGCGCTGTCCGGGGGCATCAGTGTTTCACAAACACATCTTGTTTACAAAATTTTTCCGTTTGTCTGTCTACAAAAACCTTAACATTGGGCATAACTTTTGAATGGTAATAGATAGAGCTTTCATATTTCACATGTGTATACCTTATCACAAGACCTTTCCAGTGGTACCATAATTTTTGATCTCGTGACCTTGAACTTGACCTTTGACCTATTTTTTTCAAAATTTTTAAAAACATTGGCCATAACTTTCGATTGGTAAGTCATAGGACTTTCATATTTCACTTGTGCATTCCATGTCACAAGACCTTTCTAGTGGTACCATAATTTTTGACCTTGTGACCTTGACCGTGATGTTTGACCTACTTTTTAAAAACTTTAACATTGGCCATAACTTTCGATTGGTAAGTGGTAGGGCTTTCATATTTCACATGTGCACTCCTTGTCACAAGACCTTTCTAGTGGTACCATAATTTTTGACCTCGTGACCTTGACATTTGACCTACTTTTATAAACTTTAACATTGGCCATAACTTTCGATTGGTAAGTAGTAGGGCTTTCATATTTCACACGTGCACTCCTTGTCACAAGACCTTTCTAGTGGTACCATAATTTTTGTCCATTCAGACACCCCCCCTCAAGGTCAAGGTCACTGGCTATTTTTAGAAAAACTTTGTCATCGCTCTAGCGCCAACATTTCTTTACTGATTTCAATATAACTTCACACAAATGTTCCTTATGACAATATCTCGAGCGAGTTCGACTTTCAAGGTCATGACCTCAAGGTCAAGGTCACTGTGGCTATTTTTAGAAAACTTTGTCATCTCTCTAGCGCCTACATTTCTTCACCAATTTCAATATAACTTCACACAAATATTCCTTATGACAATATCTCGAGCGATTTGGACTTTCAAGGTCAAGGTCACTGTGGCTATTTTTAGAAAAACTTTGTCATCGCTCTAGCGACTACATTTCTTCACAGATTTCAATATAACTTCACACAAATGTTCCTTATGACAATACCTCGAACGAGTTCCACTTTCAAGGTCAAGGTCACTGTGGCTATTTTTAGAAAAAACTTTGTCATTGCTTTAGCGCTTACATTTTTTCACCTATGTCAATATAACTTCACACAATTGCTCGTTATGACAATATCTCTAGCAAGTTTGACTTTCAAGGTCAAGGTCACTGTGGCTATTTTTAGAAAAACTTTGTCATCGCTCTAGCGCCTACATTTCTTCACCGATTTCAATATAACTTCACACAAATGTTCATTATGACAATATCTCAAGCGATTTTGACTTTCAAGGTCAAGGTCACTGTGGCTATTTTTAGAAAAACTTTGTCATCGCTCTAGCGACTACATTTCTTCACCTATTTCAATAGAACTTCACACAAATGTTCCTTATGACAATATCTCTAGCGAGTTCCACTTTCAAGGTCACTGTGGCTATTTTTAGAAAAACTTTGTCATTGCTCTAGCGCTTACATTTCTTCACCGATTTCAATATAACTTCACACAAATGTTCCTTATGACAATATCTCAAGCGATTTCGACTTTCAAGGTCAAGGTCACTGTGGATATTTTTAGAAAAAATTTTGTCATCTCTCTAGCGAATACATTTCTTCACTGATTTCAATATAACTTCACACAAATGTTCCTTATGACAATACCTCGAGTGAGTTCGACATTCAAGGTCAAGGTCACTGTGGCTATTTTTAGAAAAACTTTGTCATTGCCCTAGTGCTTACATTTTTTCACCAATTTCAATATAATTTCACATAAATGTTCCTTATGACAATATCTCGAGCAATTTTGACTTTCAAGGTCAAGGTCACTGTGGCTATTTTTTTAAAAACTTTGCCATCGCTCTAGCACCTACATTTATTGATGGATTTTAATAGAACTTCACAAAAATGTTTCTTATGATGACATCTCGAGTTGCTTTGACTTTCAAGGTCATGACCTCAAGGTCAAGGTCACTGTGGCTATTTTTAGAAAAACTTTGTCATCGCTCTAGTTTTACCTTGTTACCTTGATGTTTGACCTTTTTTTTTTTTAAATTTAACATTGGCCATAACTTTCAATTGATAAGTGATAGGGCTTTCATATTTCACATGTGCATACTATGTCACAAGACCTTTTCAACAATCCCATAATTTTTTACCTTGTGACCTTGACCTACTTTTTTAAGACTTGAACATTGGCCATACCTTTTGATTGCTTAGTGATACTGCTTTCATATTTAACATGCGCTGTCCGGGGGCATCAGTGTTTCACAAACACATCTTGTTTGGAGAAATGTCATACCTTGGATATTAGTGCCATGTGACCCCATGATTGACCTCAAAATATATCTAGGTCACTGTGACCTATATTTCATGGTTCAGTGACTTTGCCTATTATATTGAATACTATTCGAAGGAGAAATGTTATACCTGGATTATTAGTTCCATGTGACCCGATAATTGACCACCAAATATATCTAAGTAACTGTGACCTATATCTCATGGTTCGGTTATTTTGCCTATTATCTTGAATACTATTTGATGGAGAAATGTCATACCTGGATTATTAGTTCCATGTGACCCCATGATTGATCTCATAATATCTCTAGGTCATTGTGACCTATATTTCATGGTTCACTGATTTTGCCTATTATCTTGAATACTTTTTGATAAAGAAATGTCATACCTTGATTATTGGTTCCTTGTGACCTGCTGATTGACCTCAAAATATATCTAGGTCATTGTGACCTACATTTCATGGTTCAGTGATTTTGCCTATTATCTTGAATAATATTTTGATAACGAAATGTTATACCTGGGATATGACCGGCCTCAGTGGCTCAGTCGGATGCGCGTCTGACTGGTGATCAGGAGGACGCAGGTTCGACTCCCGCCGGGGTCGGCAACATTCTTTCGTGGAGATTGATCATGAAATCTTTTCTATGGTCATTCTCTGCCTCTGATTCAAGAAGGGCAGTTGTCAGTTTCTGGCGAAAGAATGTGCACTGTACTGGTTAACCGCTTACATATAAGCCTTCCCAGGAATGTGTTGATAGGTAAACTGACCGGCTCAAAAATGACCTAAATAGTGTTGACTGGGCCATAAAACTCCAAAACAAACAAACAAACAAACATATACCTGGGATATTACTTCAATGCAACCAGATGATTAACCTGAAAATATATCTAGGTCAGTGTGGCCTATATTACATGGTTCAGTGACTTTGGCTTATATCTTGAATACTATTAGATGGAGAAACTTCATATCTGAATATTCAATTCCATGTGACCAGATGATTGGCATAGAAATATATCTAGGTCAGTGTCACCTATTTTCATGGTTCAATGATTAGCCTTATAATTCAGACACAATTTGATTCTGAAATGTAATATCTGTTCCATGTGACCTGATGATTGACCTCAAAATATATGTAGGTGAGTGTGATCTATATTTCATGGTTCAATAGTTTTACCTTATATCTTGAAGGCGCGAAACAGGCGAGCTATGCTGTCATGCGACAGCTCTTGTTCTCATCATCTAAGACAATTGATGCTAATATTCAAACTGTTTGGTTTTGCATCTCAGAAAGGGGAGATTTATCAGACTGATCTCCATGTCTGAATGGTTAAGAAATCTGATTCTGAAACATTGGGTGTCACTGCTGTGGGTTTGAACTCACTGGTGTCACATATGAGACACCAAGCACTGCAACAGAAGGTCAGGTGGGTTTTATCAAGGTACTCTGGCTTTGGCCCATCTTTCATTAACAAGTGGCTTGATATAAGAGAAATGAGTCAGCGCATGACAAAACCTACAATAAGACATGTGTGTCCAACGAAGAATCAGATCAGTCTGCACATCCGTATAGTCAAACCAGAGACTTCTCTTGCTGCATGAAGGAGCAATGGGCCCTTAGCTATCCTTAGAGCGCACAGCGAAGACTTTGATCAGACTGCAAGGATGTGCAGGCTGATCTGTGTCTTCGCTGGACGCACATGTCTTATTGTAGGTTTTGATCTGTGCTGGCTAAAATGATTGTTAAACTCAAAACAAAAAGAAGAAGAAGAAAAAAAAAATGAAAGAAAAGTGTAGAAAAAAATTAGGACCTTCCTGAGCACTTCATTATACCTGTTGAATTCTGCTGAAGCTGATTTTTGACGTCTCAAGAACAGGTAGTATTAGTTTTCTCCCTTTGTTTGACAGTTAAACTTTTTTGCCAGTTGTAAATCAGAAGGTTAGAATGAGTCTGAAGAATACTGATATTAAGAGGAATGGGAACACCTGGCAGATTTTTCTGCCATTTTTCAAAGGGAGACAACTCTCGGGACTTCCTGTACGTTTTTCTGTAAGCCCTGTCCCACTGAAAAAGGGGTCTCCTCTTAAAGGAAAGAATTTGCTATTCAAACATATTGAAAATTCTACCACCAGAAAATGGAAATTTTCAGATAAAAGTTTTTTCACATTTCTGCTCAAAATATAGATTGTGGGAACTTATTAGACTGCCTCACCAGCACTGAGGCAGTTTTAACAAGTTCCCACAATCTATGTTTTAGAGCAAAATAAGAAAATGTATACCCCTGTAATCCTCAGTTTTACTGTATAAAAGTCGGTCAAGAACGGGCCTCCATGGCCTGGTGGTTAAGAGCGCTGACTCTTGATCATTAGGTCTCTCACCGCTGTGGTTCGAGCCTCGCTCAGGTCACATGTTAGACGCCAAGTTCTGCAACGGAAGGTCAGGTGGTTTTTCTCCGGGTACTCCGGTTTTTGCCAACCTCTGATTAAAGATCGGCTCGATATGAGTGAAATAATCTTGAAAGGGCCGTAAAACCAAAACCAAAAAAAAAGTCGGTCAAAATTATACAGGCATGTTTTCATGATGACAAATAGACTCGTCCACCCAAGACTAGTCAGGTCCAGTTCAAATTTAGGAGTATGTGGTTTGGTTTATTTGTATCGCTGCTTCCATGCAGAGCTGATACCGACCACACATGAGTACTGATAATCCGCTTAGAATGTCTAAGCCTGCCCAGGAAAATTGCTTTGAGTTGGCCCATCCATGCTTATAAACCCTATTGGTTTCTTTGGCGGCAGGGATTGAGATGTCATTTCATCTCAATGTCAGGTAAAAGTCCCACGAAATTTGAAGCAATGTCTCCAAAATGACCTAAAACGTGTTGACAGGGACGTTAAACCGCAAATCAAACAAAACAGTATTTTTAACAAACAGTCTATGTCTCTCATCGCTGTGGTTTGAGCCTGGCTGTGGTCATGTGAGATGCTAAGTTCTGCAAAGGAAGGCAAGTTGGTTTTTCTCCGGTAACTCCAGTTTTTGCCCACCTGTTGAAGGATGGACTTGATATAAGTGAAATAATCTTGAAAGAACCATAAAACGACACCCCCCAAAAACAAAACAACAAATGCATCTAGACTCTGGATGCTGCATTTTGTGGAAGCTGATCAGAGCCTTCATTGCTTGCAGAGTCCCCTTTATAGAACACTAGGAATATTTTTTTTTTTTTTTTTTTTGGTTTGGGTTTTACGGCCCTTTCAAGATTATTTCACTCATATCGAGCCGATCGTTAATCATAGGTGGGCGAAAACCGGAGTACCCGGAGAAAAACCACCTGACCTTCCGTTGCAGAACTTGGCGTCTCACACGTGACCCGAGCGAGGCTCGAACCCACGGCGGTGAGAGACCTAGTGACTAAGAGTCAGCGCTCTTATCCATTAGGCCACGGAGGCCCGTTACACTAGGAATATATTTGTTAAGGACCAAGCTGTTTGGATTTTAATTTAACCCTTATCATGCGGTTCACGACAACCCCTATCTTTGCAAACAGTGTAGATCCAGATAAGATGGCTTCTGAAGAAGCCATCTGATCAGGATCTACACTGTTTGGCATTCAGTTGATGAATTTGTAGCAATAAATTACATCAAGTAATTTGATTGGTTCAAAGTTAGAAATGGGTTTGGCTTAACTGAATATTCAGCAAGAGAAGGGTTTATTTCAGCAATTTTTACTTGTGTTTTTTTTTTCAGCAAAAGAAGAGGAAGAGAAAAAAGGGAGTTAATAAAGATAGTACCCCAGTGTCTTCTAGTATTTATATTATTCACCTTACATCACATTTACCTCTTCAAAGCTGCACTTGACATGGGAGATGACATTGAGGTCGAGAAGTACGAGGCTGAACATGTGTTGGCTCAATGATTGTGTTATAAGTCGGTTAGAATGCATTCGTGGATAAGAGCTTCCCATTGCTATCTTCCGCATGATTAGAACACTTCACCACAACCTCTTTATAACACAGTTAATGGGGTCACAAGCAGAAACCGTGTTAGTTAAACAACCGTGTTATATCCAAACAAAAATGTTTAGGTTATATAGAAAAATGACCATATCACCATTTTTGATGATCATTTATGATCATTTTTCTTTATAATCTGTACATTTTTGGGATCCATCTTGAAACCGTGTTATATCCATAACCGTGTTATAATGAACCGTGTTATAATTAGGTTGTGGTTTACTATCTATTGCTGTTATTCTTATGTGTTAGTGTCTTGCATCAGTCAGCAAAACTTCAGTGGCTCAAATGCCATTGGCTCCTTTACCATGGATGTTTCAAACTCATTCTTAACCCTTGTCCTGCTGAGCCCAGATATGCCTTATTTTCCAAACAATGAAGGTCCAGATCAGATGGCTTCTGACAAAGCCATCTGATCAGGATCTACATTGTTTGTTATTCAGATTGTGAATTTGTTGGAATAATTTGCATCAAGTAATCTGATTGGTTGATAATCGGTATTGGGTGTGGCATATATAAATATTCAACAGGTCAAGGGTTAAGGGGAATGGATACACCTGGCAGATTTTTTTTCCACCATTTTTCAAAGGGAGACAACTTTCATGACTTCCTGTTCGCTTTTCTATAAACTTTGTCCCACAGGAAAATGGTTTTACTCTTAAAGGAAAGAATTTGCTCCTCAGGAGCAAATTGTTTCCTTTAAGAGCTGACCCCAATTGACATGTAAGACAAAAATACTTTGAAGGAGTTGCCTCCCCTGAAGGTGTCTATATTCCCCCTTGAGTCCCCAGGAGAAACTTTCCATAACTGCAGTCGCCCCGCCCATAGGGGCTTGAAGAAATATATGGGCTGCATGATGCTTCCACCAGAGCTGAATCCGGCCCGCTCACAAGTACTGGTACACCGCTTAGAGGATCTATGCCCAGTGTTGTGCCTAGGCTCGATTTCTTGGGGGACACCAATGGCCCTTATGACATTTTCCAAAGGGTCATTTTATATTTTAAAGGGGCTTCAGTAAATAAAATATAAGCAACGTTGTTGATTTCTGAGGGTCATCCGGGCCCCATGTTTAATGTTGAAAGGGCCATCAATGACTTTAGGTAGGCAAATGGCCCCATGGCCCCCTCTCGGCGCAACACTGTATGCCTGTCCAGGAACCCCGGTGCGAGGCGGACCGTCCATGCTAATAAACCCTATTGATTTCATTGGGTGACAGGGCTTGAGATGTCATTTCATCTCAATGTCAGGTAAATTGGAAGCAACGTCTCCAAAATGACCTTTACAGTGTTGACGGGGACATTAAACCTCAATTCAAACAAACAAATCCATAACTGCAGATTTGTTTTATATTTGCTTTGGATAATTGTCTTGTTTTATCTTGAAAATGTATGTTGTGTGCACTCATTAGAATCGCCTCAGTGAGGCGATTCTAATAGTAATGTTTACATATGACATTCTTTTATTTTAAAGAAAATCAACAAGTCATCCCTATCACTCCTCTTTACCTGGTACTATGATAAATCCTCAGTAGCTTTAACCCATTGTGTTCTGGAAACCCAGAAACGGGTACCCTGGCAAACAGTGTAGGCCCAGATCAGACGCTGCAGAACACAGTGTCTGATCTGGGCCTACACTATTTGCAAAACAGTTCAGCCATTTTCCAAATCAATTTTGAAGAAAACACAGCCTGACACCCCTAAATTTTGAAATGGACTTCTTCTATATATCAGGAGGAAGATTCCATTTGGTGCAAAAAGGGTTAACTGCCCACGTCTCAATCACATTTTTATGGTCCCAAAGATGTTCGAGCCATTGAAGTTTGACTGTACTTGTTTGTAATTCAAATTAATTGATATCAATCAACCTCTTACTTAATTTGCTTATACTGTCTGGCAGTGTATTACAAGTTCACGGGGTAGAAGGGCAAACAGTGTAGACCCAGGTCAGACTGCTCCTCCAGGAGCAGTCTGATCTGGGTCTGCACTGTTTGCTTGGGCACTATATTTTCCAATACTTAGGGCAAATATATGAAAAATAATTTTGATTCATTACCATAAAAATGCCAGTCACAATTATGGTAGATGGCATATTCTATTTTTTTTTTCCTGTTTTTCTAAGAAAATGCTTGATATTTGATATGAATCATCTGCTAGTTAGGCATAATGATATACCATAGTCTGATCAGGGTCTACACCATTTGCCATTCCATCTCCACTTTCATCTAGTGGACCTCTTCCAAGATTGTTCAAATTATAGCCCCTGGGGCCACAAATGCCCCCACTCCTTGCTAGATCGCAAAACAAACTTGTTAAAATTTTAGGAGAATTACAGCAAGTTTCAAGGTGTCCAAATTTTTAGGATTTTTACGGTAATGCAGATAAATTGCCAAACCTAGTTTTATAACAGATTCTCATAAGTTTCTACACAATTCAAGATTAGAATATAACAAAGATTATCTGGGGTTAAGTTTCCATACTTCTGCTTAAAAAAACATTCATTGGCCTCAGTGGCCAAGTGGTTAAGCATGCTGACTCTTAAACATTATGCCTCACACTGCCGTGGGTTTGAGCCTTGCTCTGATCATGTGCAGCAGAAAGTCTGGTTTCTCTGGGTATTTCCGTTTTCACTCACCTCTGATTATTAATGATCACATCAGTTTAAGTGAAATAATCTTGAGAGTGTGGAAAAAAATATGTGAGTATTTATTGCAGTATCTTGTCAGATCAAACCCTTTGTGACAAGTGCCTACAAAACAGGTTTAGAGAAAAGAAAAAAAGCAATAGTAATTTCAGTGTCAATCCTTGATTCATGGAAGTTTGTCTCACAACACCGACTGATTTCAAAAAAAAAATATAACCCAAGAATTATCATCGTAAGTCAGTACTTGGTTTCTCTCCAAAAACAGTTTAGAATACTTTTCTAAATTGATTACTAATGATGTATGTTCCTGGAGAACAGGAAAAGATATTAAAATTTTCTCTGCAAGAATGTTATTTTACCAAATCACACTTCTATACAGCACTCATATTTTATGAGATTTTTATCATTCGTATAGCATGGTTATAGAACTTAATTTTATTTCAGATTATCTAGTTTCAGTGAAACTTCATTGAGTTGAACATTGATGGCTTTTGTATCATGGATGATTCATGAAAACACACCTATATAATTTTGACCCCCTTGAACCCGACTTTTATATAGTAAAACTGGGATTTACAGGGGTAAACCTTATTTTTCTCATTTCTGCCTAAAATATAGATGGTTGGTACTCGTTAGACCCGCCTCAATTTATATTTTGAGCAGAAATAAGAAAATTATCACAATTTTTTGTTTTTTCGATGGTAAAGTTTACAATGTATTTATATAGGCGTGTTTTCATAATGGATTCAAACTCGTCTTAGAGTTATAGGAGCTCCAGACAAGAAAAAGTTAGGTGTATAGCTGTGGGGAACTTGTCTTATTTTATCTTGAATGAGTGTGTTGTGTATATGAAATATAATCATTCTAATGAGAAACACAACATATGCTTTAAATTTTAGATAAAAAAATGTCCCCTATTTGTCACTGGTATCCTGTTAAAATCACATGAATAAGTCTGAAATGAACAGCCCCATAAGCCCCACATACTACAGAGAAAATTGGGGTTTATGGGGGTGTACATTATTTTTCTTATTTCTGCTCCAAGACATAGGTTGTGGGTACTCGTTAGAACCGCCTCAATGAGGCGGTTCTAACGAGCACCTGCAACCTGTGTTGAGGGCATAAATAACAGAATATCACAAATTTTCATTCGAAAAATGACACTTTTGGAGGTATGAAAGAGTGGACCATGACGCATGGATGTGCTACCATAATAACAGGTGTGTGTAATGAACACCCTTGTAAACACACTCTGTTTATTATACAAGTTACTGCATTATTTTCCTTACATGGAGTGTGGGCACACTGACATTACAACCACCTCAGTAAGCATCTACAATATGTTTGGAGAAGAAATAAGAAAAATAAATTCATATGAAAATACAAGTTCTAAGATATGGAATATGCCATTATAGCACATTGGTGTGTTATCGTTATGTATGCCTCCTTACACAGTGTTATGATAAACCCTCACTGTGTCGCAGTGACTGGTACTGCTCCTGTTTTGAATAAATTTTCATGGCCTCCAAGGTGTTTGATTTTGTTTGTTTGAATTGAGGTTTTATGTCCCTGTCAACAATATTTAGCTCATTTTGGAGATGTTGCTACAAGTTTTGTGGGACTTTTACCTGACAGCGAGATGAAATGACGTCTCGAGCCATGCCACCTAAACAAACCAAAAGGGTTTATGTGTAGGGACGGTGACTCGCAACACTTTGCCTGGGCTGGCTCAGACCCTCTAAGTGGTTTACCAGTACTGATGTACGGTCAGCTTCATCTCTGAATGGAAGCATCGTGCAGCCCAATCTGTTTCTCCAAGACCCGATGGTGGGGGCCACCAAGGTGTTTGAGCCACTGAATTTCAACTGTATTATGTGCCTACTTTATTTTTGTGTGTTGTGAAATTGAGTTTTTCCACCTTTGTTCTAGCCCAATAAGGTGTCTTATTCACCCTTTTCCTGTTGAATAAATTAATTTAGTCACACCGATTTTTGACTATCCACCAATCAAATTACTTGAATTAATGTACTTGTTCAGTTCAAAAACTGTATGAAAAACAGTGTAGATCCTGATCAGATGGCTTCAGAAGCCATCTGATCTGGATCTACACTGTTTGCCAATGTAGTAGTTATCATGTTCATCAGGATAAGGCTTTAAAGGAGAATGTATACAGCTTGCATTTTTTACCCTTTTTACAAGGGAAGTAACCTATGACATTATGTAAACTGAACTCTGAGAAAATGGTTGTATTCCTGAAAGAAAGAATTTACTCTGTAGCAGTAAATGCTTTCAGGTATGCCTTGTCCTGCTGAAATGGAATTATGCTACACTGCCTTTTGCAAACAGTGTAGATACACTGTTTGACATTCATTCTGTGAATTTGAAGAAATAAATAAGATCAAGTAATCTTATTGGTTGAAAGTCAGAAATGGGTGTGGCTTAACTAATTTATTCAGAAGGACAAAAGCTAATGGTAGGTGCCTATAAGATAAAATGCTTTTGAATGCCTATGACGGTATGGCCTTTGTCCTTAAAATGAATTTTTATGCTGATCTCAGATATATGACCTCATTACTATATTTCCTATGAATTGTCCTGATGAGTAAATTACAATAGTTTTGCCACATCCATTTGTCTATGATTTGTTTGTATTGGAGTTTAACGGCCCAGTCAACACAATTTTAGGTCATTTTTGAGCCGGTCAATTTACCTATCCACATTTTTCCTGGTCAGGCTTATACGTAAGCAGTTGACCAGTACAGTGTGCATTCTTTCGCCAGAAACTGACAACCTGACAGCTACCCTTCTTGAATCAGCAGTTGGGAGAGAATGACAGTAGAAAAAATTTCATGATCAATCTCCACGAAAGAATGTTGCCGACCCCAGCAGGTATCAAGTCCGCGTCCTCCTGATCACCAGTCAGACGGGCATCCGACTGAGCTACTAAGGCCGGCCCATTTGTCTATGAACCAATCAAATTACAAATGTACTTGATACAATGTATTCATTCAAATTCACAAACTGGATGCAAACAGCAGTGTAGATCCTGATCTGATTGAATCAACGCTTTGTAAGTAAGGGGTTATTGTGTTCAGCAGGACACCGGTGAACCAGCTTGTCAAACTGTACACTGATATTCTGACTCAGTGTTTTGACCAGCTCCTATTTTCAACAATCTAACCCATTGTAGGCGGGAAACCCCAAAAGGGGTACCTTGGCAAACAGTGCAGGCCCAGATCAGACGCCGCAAAATGCGGGGTCTGATCAGGGCCTTCACTATTTGCTAACAGAACTTTCCGTCAAAAATAGAAAAACAAAAAAAAATAGGCCCACCACCCCTTATAAGAGACAGTGGAGCGCTGTGGTGCAGTGGTAAAGCATCGGATCTGAGATCGAGAGGTAGCCGGTTCGATCCTCGCAAGCGCCACATGTTGTTTCCTTGAGGATGAAACTTTATCCACATTGCTTAGTACTGGTTTCTACCCTGGAAAAGAGGGCCACATGGAAGATTAGTACTAGTACTAAATGTGTTACCCTCTATAAATAAGGTCGATGATGATGATAAGTCAAATGGCATTGGAAAGGTCCACTAGAATAGAATGGGTTAATTCCAACAAATTCAACTTTCAGCAACAATTTATACAGTCTGGAGAGTTCACTTCACTTGGGGAATGAAATGTTCCAGTGCTTGAGCAGCTAAATCTGCTTGCTTGCTTTTGACATTTTGATGAATTGTATAATCATCTTTTTCAAATTTAAAGCTAATAAGTTATTGATTTACATATCACAGTATCTTGAGTAATTCCAATTGGTTCTGATTGAATTTAATTTCTAGACAAATCCGTCTGTGGGCTTTCAGATGAAGGCTCAGTGCAAATAAGGCTCGGAGGTTGTAAAACTTCCATCCACTCAGCTCAGTTGAACATGAACATTATGATAACACACAGGGGCCAGTTGTTCAAAACTAAAAACATTGTTAGTTAACGAATCCTGAAAACTTTGACCATTTAATATGGCAAATATACTAATATTTTTGCTGAAAAAATTGTGAGCAGCTTTTACAGATGCAAAAGCTGCTCACATTTTTTCAGCAAAGATTCCACTGTAATAGATATTGTACTTGCTAGAACAGTTAACAAATTGACCACTAACGAGCTCGTTAAGCTAACGAGGCTTTGAACAACTGGCCCCAGTACTTTATAGCAGCATCTTTCTTATCCCCAGATTTAGCATTTTTACAGATGAAAAGTTCTACATGTTTCTTATTTTTAGTCTCAATATTGATTGTTGGTGCTTGTTAGAACTGCCTCAGTGATCAGATGCCGAAATCGGGCATCTGATCAGGGCCTATACTGTTTGCAAACAGTTCGGCCATTTTCCAAATTAATTTTGAAGAAAAAACCTGACACCCCAAATTTTTGAATTGGACCCGAGCTATATATTAGGCTCAGTAGAAAATGGGTTAAGTTATAATCAGGATATAGGTTTACTTGTAATCACTATTAATTTCTGCTATGTATAAGGCAGAAGATTCCACTCAACAAAATGCGTTATATGAGAGTGTAAAGCAACTAGTATAAAAGGCTTTGCTTCCATTTTCAAGGGAGAAGCCTCCGTGGTCGAGTGGTTACGCTACTCGACTTGTAAACCAGGGGTCGCAGGTTCGATCCCGGGCTTCTCCAGACTTTCGGATGAGTCTTTAAACCGAGGTCCCGTCTCCGTATGACCTTAGCTGTTGGTGGGACGTAAAACTGAAACACTCACTCACTCCATTTTCAAGGGGAACCCAATTAAGCCCATTGGTTGACGCAAGGTTAAACATGAAATCATCATCATTACGTCCCCATCAACACTATTAAGGTCAATTTGTAGACCTTGCTTCCGATTTTGTGGGACTTTTACCCGACATTGAGATGAAATGATATCTCAAGCCCTACCGCCCATGGAAACTGCCAGTGTTTAAGGAGCGGTCCGACCTGGGCAGGCTTAGACCTTAGCTGTTTTCCAGTACTCAAGTTCGGTAGGTTTCAGCTCTGCGCGGAAGCATCGTGCAGCCCAATCTGTTTCTCCAGGCCCCGATGGGCGGGGGTGCTACATGTACATGTCAAAATGGGCTTGTTACTGACGAAAGAATCTTGTTTCTTAGTTTTTTAAGTTAAACAGTATTTTGTTAAATTTAAGTTTGACATAAGTACAACATAGCAAATATAACATGCAGCTTAACCTTTTATCCTGCTGAATGAATTAAACTAACCACCACTGTTGTTGACAATCAACCAGTCAATTTACTGTCGGTTTTTTTTTGCAAATCACAAACTGCTTGACAAATTGTTCAGGAGCCATCTGATCTGGATCTACACTGTATGCAAAAGTAGAGGTTGTTGTGTTTAGAAGGATAAGGGTTGAATGTAACTGATCTGATGTGTTGTTGAGAGTAGCCCTCTGTGAAAGGAAATACACACTGGCATATTTCACACATTCCCATTTAGAGATATACTTGTTCAGATTAACCCATTTTGTACTGAATGTAATCTCCATCCTTATAATATTAGCTCTTATCCTGCTATTCACTACAACCCTTTTCTCTGCAAACAGTGTAGATCCAGATCAGATGGCTTCTGAAGAAGCCATCTGATCAGGATCTACACTGTTTGACATTCAATTTATGAATTTGTAGGAATAAATTACATGAAGTAATCTGATTGGTTCAAAGTCAGAAATGGGTGTGGCTAAACTGAATATTCAGCAAGAGAAGGGTTAAAGCAGGAGTTCATTTTCAAAATTGAAGTGAGGTTGAGTTAATGTTTGAATTTGATCTTCCACAGAAATTGGATTAACTTTTTTGCAAACTTTGAAAGCCTTGACCAGATTACATGTTTTGCTGCACTGATATGGCCTTGCACTGTTTTCCAACATCCCATTTTAAATGGGTGAAATTGGAAGGCAGTTTGATAGACCTGCTTTAGCTGCTGAATTGTGTTAGTATAAATGCATTAGCTAGACTGTAACCAATTTTGTACTGAATGAAATCTTGCCTTATGTAGATTTAGAGTTCATTTCAAAATTTAGGTGTGTCTAGTGTGTTATCTTTTAAATTTATTCGGAAAATTGTTGAACTTTTTTGCAAACAGGGTAGGGCCTGATTTGACACTGCATTCTGCAGCATCTAATCTTGGTCTGCTCTGTTTACGAGTATCCTGTTTTGGGGTTTCCTGTACAAAATGGGTTAATTGCATTCTAGGACAATCTGTCTGGGTTCTTTCAGGTGAAATTTCTAGTACAATTTGAGCCAGCGCACGACAAAACCTACAATAAGACATGTGCGTCCAGCAAAGAATCAGATCAGCCTGCGCATCCATATAGTCTAACCAGAGACTTCTCTTGCTGCACGAAGGAGCAATGGGTCCTTAGAGCACACAGTGAAGACTCTGATCAGACTGCTGTGATCAGACTGCGTGGATGTGCAGTCTGATCTGAGTCTTCGTTGGGCACGTCTTATTGTAGGTTTTGTTGTGTGCTGGATCATTTAACATGCGATTTTCATCCACAGTCATGGAGCCAATTTCAGCACAAGTAGAATTTCATGCTCTTGAGGGGAGCACAGAAAGGTTGGCAAGTGAGTATGGGTTCCTCTGAAATTTGATTGGACCATGTGACTGGCTGTTACGGACCATGTGACTGGCTGTTAGCATCGCTTCACTGCATCCTACCATAAAAGTCCTAAAACATTGGACACCTTGAGAACTTACTGTAATTCTCCTAAAATTTTAACAAATTTGTTTCACAATCCAGCAAGGAGTAAAAAAATGTGCAGATGGAATGGCCAAAAGGCTAGACCATGATTAGATTGCTCCAGGAGCAGTTTGGTCTGAGTCTGCACTGTTTGCTTTTGCATGTCTGTCCCAGTACATGGGATCATTATGGTATACTGAATACTAGATAATTCTACAAGTTCATTATACAAGAATTTTTATCCCGCTTTAATACAGGAAGCCCCAAAATGGGACACATCAGACACCACCGAATGCAGTGTCTGATCAGGGCCAACATTCAGCCATTTTCTAAATAAATTTCTGAAGATCCTCCACCTGACAGCCTTAACCCCTTTTTGTACCAAATGGAATCTTCCTCCTTATATAAAGCAGGAGTCCATTTCAAAATTTAGGGGTGTCTGGTTGCGTTTTCTTCAAAATTCATTTGCAAAATGGCTGTAGTTTTTGCAAACAGGGTAAACCCTGATCAGACACAGTGTTCTGCGGCGTCTGATCTGGGCCTGCACTGTTTGCCAGGGTACCCGTTTTGGGGTTTCCGGTACCAAATGGGTTAAATTTCAAAATGGACTCCAGCTATAAAGCAGAAGATCCATTCAGTACATACAAATGATATTTCCTGGTTTTTAATGGGAGACAACTGTCATAGCTTCTGCTTGATTTCCCATAAAGTGAGCATTTCTGAAAAAAAAATTGTGATATTTTTCTGATTTTTTCCAGTAAATGGGACTTGACATCTCTTGAAATGTCAAACCCTGTTTTTTTGAGAAAAATAAGAAATATATTTGAAATGTTGTCTTCTGAAAAAAAAAAATACCGGGCATGCAGAGCGTTTATCATTATATTCATGAAATATTTGTTATTTTCTGTCTTATGTTAAGTGCTATGATACGTGTTCCTCTTATGTGCTTCAATGAAATGCAACTTTGAGATAAATGTGTATTAATTAAATCATGCAATTAAATTTCATAAATCTTTAAACAAAGTGTTTGGTTTTCATTAATGACATCCAGTTTGTTCCTCTGTTAACCCATTTAGTACCAGAAACCCCAAAACAGGTACCCTGGCAAACGGTGCAGGCCCAGATCACACGCTGCAGAACGCGGCGTCTGATCAGGGCCTACACTGTTTGCAAAAGGTTTAGCCATTTTCCTAATCAATTTTGAAGAAAAGACAACATGACACCCCTAAATTTCAAAATGGACTCTTGCTATATATAAGGAGGAAGATTCTATTTTGGTACAAAAAAGGTTAAGGGGAATGGCTGTACCTTCCAGGGAGACAACTCTTGCAGAAATATTTTTCTCCTTTATCTGTAAGTGTCTACCCAAAATATCCTAAAAATTCAGACATTATGAGGACTTGCTGTAATTCTCCTAAACATTTTAGAAAAAAATTGTTTCAGGATCCAACAAGGAGTATTAAAAAGTGCAGCTGGAATGGCAAACAGTGTAGACCCTGATCAGACTGCTCCTTCAGGAGCAGTCTGATCTGGGTCTACACTATTTGCTTAAGCCTGTTTGTCCAAATACTTAGGATCATTACGGTTGCTTTAACAGTAAGGGACAAATATTGAATCTTCTGTGGGGTAACTCGGTGTGAACCGGAGGTGTTATATTTAAAACCTGGTTTCACATTAAAAATACCATACCCAGTTAGAACTTCCTGTGTTGTTTTGGTAATACCATATCTCCGGTTTCTCCATTTAAAATAAGAAATGAACTTTGTAGCAAGTATATTATAAAAAATAGAAGAGAAGGCAATGGTCTGGAATCGATACAATTAACCCACAGCTCCCATCAGAGTCACCAAAGGGAAAGAAGCACAAACAGGAAACAACCAGTGTGTGTGTGTGTGAGTGAATTCGGATTTAACGTCACTTTCAACAATTTTTTAGTCATATCAGGACGGTGTCTGGTTGCGACAGGGAGCTCAGTGCTCACTTTTATAGTGCTGCCTCACTGAAGTATCATGGACCAGACACATTACATGATACCACACCCAGTCCCATTATCCTGACACTGGGTCGACCAGTCCTAGCTCTACCCCGTAAATCTGAGTGCCAAGCGAGGAGCAGCTACTACCATTCTTAACGACTTTGGAATGTCGTGGCCTGGGATTGAACCTGTGACCTCCTGTTCCCCGGAGCGGACACTCTACCAACTGAGGTATCGGGGCCAGTAGGAAACAACCAGACCCCAATGGAAACATCAGTAGCTGAAAGCCAAAAGGACAGCCACCCTCCCACAAAATGGCCAATTAGCTATCCAAAACAAAAAAACAAGCAACACACAAAGACAAACCGTAACAAAATAAACCGTGACAGAAGAACCGTCTTGGAACGGAGTGAAACGAATTCCACTGGGGGTGGGGATGCTTAAATCGACCCCAGGTGGCCACAAACTTCGCCCTTCCATCGCGATTTAGACAATTTGTTCAGTCAGTATGAAGGCCCCCCAACCCACCAGCGCAACATCTCCCAGAACACAAAAAAACAAACGACCACGATGAAACAACGGTGAGGACTCGACAGCAAGAAACCACCGAAATGCCGGAGCAAAAGAAGACCAACAGGGTGATGGTCCTGACCAGAGACAGAGCATCAGGCACCAACCAACAACACATAAAATTAGAAATTCTAATTCTCAGTAAGCCTTTACGCTGGAACCGTCATAGAATCTGAGGCAAGACCCACCGGCGTGCAATCAAAGAGGAAAGCAAAGCTGTCAACCGAGATTGGGTTAACTACCATGCATGCAGCCCGTTGTATATCATTTATGTTGTACCCTATCTGATGCCTTTCAATGGAATTAATAAAAGCGCTGCAAGCACTGCATCATGTCCTGACACTGCACTTAAATCAAACAAGTGTGAAAATGAAATCAAAGGGAATTCATTGGTCTTTCCCTAAATAAAGCTGACATGAATATTTAAATGAGAGATGTCTATTTTTAGCTCACCTGTCACATAGTGACGACGTGAGCTTTTGGGATCACTTTTTGTCTGCCGTGCTTCAGTCAGTGCATACATAAAGAATTTCTTCAAACAACATTTCCTCCTAAACTACTGATCGGATTTTGACCAAACTTCACAGGAATGATCCTTAGGTGGTCCCCTTTCATAAGTATTCAAATGGTTCGTACAGTCGTACAGTATGGAACAGTTGAATGATCCAGGGCCATCATTGCCATCTTGTCAATGTTCAAAGGGGATCATGTGAGCGATCCGAGGCCATCATGGCCCTCCTGTCAATGTTCAAAGGCCACATCTTCAATAGTAAGTAAACCAGAATTACAGTTCTCGCTTTCTGCATATCCCCTCATAGTGTTTCACATTCGTGTAAAGTTTACTGAAAACATTTCGTCTGCTGAGTGCAATAACGGTGTAACTGACATTTTGGCCAAAATAGTTTTTTTTTTCATAAATGGGTGCCTTAGGACTCGACACACTTGGTAAATGAGTACTACAACTGGATTCTGCCTAAATCATGATTTTTTTCAGCATTTTGGATTTTTTTTGTCAGTTACACCATTTTTGCTCTAACTTTTAGAAAAAACAATTGGTGCAAAAACAGTGTAAGTGCACTTACCCCATTTTTGCGCAAAGTTTTTTAATACCTCAAAAATATTGAATCCTGTTGCTTGGTATTTCAGAATAAGCATGTAAGTACCATGCAGAATGTATAAAATGTGACCTATTGCCTACCCAGTGCCTTTAATTTACTGCTTTACCATGTAAAAGGCAAAGAAATAAGGTTTGTTCATTTACACCGTTTTAGCTCTGAATGCACTTACACCGTTTTTGCACCAAAAACACTCAGCGCAGAAATGGTGTATCGACCCTTAAATGCTAAATATTTCTTCTCAAATGCCATTTATTCAACAATAAACATCACACACAAATGAAAAAAATCGCCATGAAAATAAGAAACCAGCTTATAGCATGGTTTACTATGCCATTCTTAAATAAAACAGTTTTTTTGGCTCTCCTAAAAAGTTGCCATTTTGAACTTACAACGTTATTGCACTAAGCAGACGATTTCAAAACGGTTTTCAATTTACAGAAAAGACACGAGGGCTGATTGATATGTTGTGAGCCTCATATTGAAGGATTTGAATTTTGGCGGACATAGTGTAATATTTTTCAACATAATCCCCTTCAGTATCTATACACTTTTGCCAGCGGTGTTTACGGGTCTCAATGTCACTTTTATAGAACTCCTTTTCTTGGCTGTTTAGAAAGTCCTCAGCTGCATATCAGACGTCATCATCGGACTGAAAGTGGGTTCCTGAAATAGCCGTTTTCAGTTTTGGTAATAGATGAAAGTCTGTTGGAAGAGATCAGGTGAACAAGGCGGATGTTCAATCAATTTAAAGCCACAGTCGTGAATGGCAGCCACGACAATGACAGACTTGTGAACAGGACCATTGTCCTAATGGAACAACACACCTTTAGTGAGCTTTCCGGGCGCTTAAATTTAATAATTTCCCGTAACTGCGTAGAAATGAAGCTTAGTATGTGCCATTGATTGTTTATCCCTTTTGGAGATAATCTGTCAGCAGAATAGCGTCTGCATCCCAGAAAACTGATGCCATACCCTTCCCAGCTTCATCCACAGTGACAAATCTCTGAAGAAAGCTAAAAAAGGCTAAGATTAGCAAGCGATAATGTGCGCCTGCTGTGCTTCTGATCAACTGTCAGAAGTCTTGGTACCCAGTCGGCTGAAAGCTTTCTCATTGCAAGACCTTCTGTCAGAATGGAATGTACTGTTTCCTGTAAAATGCCAACTCTACTGGCTATAAATAGTTCTGTTTACTCGTCTGTCAGTCATAACAATATCATGGACTTTATTGACCATTTCTGGGGTTGCAACAATGACAGGCATTCCATGACGGGGGTCATCCTCAAGGGTTTGTCTGCCGCACTTAAATTCCGCCACTCACCATATCAATATGGATATCCCTAGGTGTTAAACCTTTTTATGCAAATATTGGATCACTGCTCTTTCAATCGACAGTGTCCATTTTGCAAAAGCTGCTTGTCTTGATTACTTTAGAGTGCTACCTCGTCGATATAATCTGATCGAATGAGACCAATCCTTGGGTACACAGCCCTATATATTCTGAGAATAGTAGGACTTAAAAAGAACATACCTGCGTACCTCCTTCAATACTAGGCCCAAAACATATCAATCAGCCCTCGTTAAGTATAGCAGGTTTCCCGTCCGTCGGGGCGTGAAGAAATAGATTGGGCTGCATGTTGCTTCCACGCAGAGCTGAAACTGACCTCACTTGAGTACTGGTAAACCACTTAGAAGGTCTAAGCCTGCCCAGGCAAAGTTGTACGTGCCGGACGGTCCTTGTACGAGAAGAAAACCAAAAGTTAGACTGATGGGCCGACCAGAGACAAAGCATCGTGTATCAACCAATATTAACTAAAATTATATTATTTTAAGAAAGCCGCTTGAACCGTCATAGAGTTTGAGGCCTGACCCACAGAAGGAAGCAAAGTTATCAACTATGATTGGGTTAAATACCATGCATGCAGTCTGTCGTATAATATTTATGTTGAACCCAACCTTTTTATATCAAAGAATGATTTTACGAAATGGGGTACTAAAGTCATTGCAAGAATATATTTTTCTGAATGTATGTACTAAGTAGAAGTAAAACAAAGATCAGGAATTGATGCAATTAACTTACTCCACCCATAAAAGACACCAAAGGGAAAGAAATACAAACATTAAGCGACCAGACCATAATGGAAACCTAAACAAAGAAGGCCATAAGGAAAGTTACTTTCCCACAAAATGGCCATATGGCCATCCAAAATTAAAAGACACAAGTGATACACACAGTAAGTAAAAAACAACAACATAAATAAATCGCCACAGAAGAGCCGCCTTGGAACGGTCAGTGGAAGATTTCCACTGGGGGGCTTAAATCGATTTTAAATGGCCACAATCCTCGCCCTTACCTCCGTCGCGACCCAGACAAATAATTTGTTCAGTCCGCACGAAGGCCCCCAACCCACCAGCGCAACACCCCCGTGAACACAAATAATCAAAGAACCACAGAGGTGAGACAACGGCGAGGACTCGACAGCAAGAAACCACTGAAACGCTGGAGCAAAAGAAAACCAACCGTTAGACTCCGATGGGGCCGACCAGAGACAGAGCATCAGGTCACCATAAAAGTCGGGTTCCGATATGCCTTGTTGCAGAATTGAATTTTGAAACTAAATCGGAATGACGTCTATAAAACATAGAAAATGCCTTACATACTTTACGATACCGATAACCTGCTTAAGAAGTTTTGTAGTTAACAGTTTATTACGAGTGTTGAAGTCATTTACATAATTAGACACTCTGGCAATTCTAATTAATTGCGAAATATAAACACCGCAGGATGCCGCACGAGGTACATCACCTTCCAAGAAAGGAAAAATTACAATCTCAAACTCAAAATCATCGGGTTTATCATAAATTTTGCAGAAAACAAATCCATCTACAATAGATAAATATAAATAAAAAACGAAGCTTGGGTATCAGAAAAAATGCTTTATTTAACTGAAGTTTTGGATGGTAGGGGTGTTTGATTTGACTGATCAAACCATCGAAGTAGGTGTTGTCAATATGAAATGAATCATCCAAATATTTAGAAGTCGAGCTAAAAGCTTCAATGATTTCAGATTGGTTTTCAACGGAAAGAGACGTCATGAAATCTCTTTCAAAACAAAACAAAACAGATCAGCCACAAGGGATACGCTATTCGTACCCATCGGAATACGCACAATTTGTGCAAAGAACTTAGTACCAAATCTTATGTAAAAATGTCATGTAGAAAGGCTAGACCTTCACACACTCTGACATGACCATAATGTTTAATGTTTATGCTCTTCGGAAGTGAAAAACAACAAAAATTCTTTCAATACATGCAGGCTAGAGGGAATATTCTCTATGAAATGTCCATTCATTTAAATCATTAACTTTTCCTTTAATACCATTATGAGGAAGTGTAGTGTAAAGCGTGGAAAAATCATATTAGACAGACTAAAAGCACGAAAACATCTGGTTTATTTAAAAGAAGTAGAAGTGGAGGCAATGATCAGGAATCGATACATTTAACCAACAGCTTCCATCGGAGAGAAACACAAACATGTAATAACAGACCCAAACGGAAACAGCAACAGCGGAAAGCCAAAAGGACAGTTACTTTCCCATAAAATGTCCAATAGGCTATCCGAAATAAAATAATATAAACGACACAAACACCCAAAGACAAACCGTTATAAAAATAAACCGCGACAGAAGAACCGCCTTTGAACGGTCAGCGGAAGGGGCTTAAATCGATTTAACGTGGCCACATTCCTCGCCCTTATTTCCGTCGCGATTTAGACAAATATGTTCAGTCTGCATGAAGGCATCCCAGCTCATCAGTGCAACATCACCGTGAATCCAAAAATCAAACAACCACGAGATGAAACAACGGTGAGAATTCGACAGCAAGAAAACACTGACAGAGACCAGAGACAGAGCACCCGGCACCAACCAACATTACATAAAATTAGATACTCTCTAATCTAAGTAAACCCCACGCCGGAACCGCCAGAGAACCCGAGGCCTGACCAACCGGCGTGCAACCAAAGAGGGAAGCAAAGTTGTCAACCCTGATTGGGTTAACTACTATGCATGCAGTCTGTCGTATAAACCTCATTCGAATTTTTATAGACCAAAACAGACTTCTTCTTGATCTTTCAAAGACTGTCGCAATATTTAATCCATGATGGTTTCATTCGGCGGCAAGACTTGAGGTGTCATCACATCTCGATATAGAGTAAAAGTTCCACAAAATTGGAAACAACGTCTCCAAAATGACCTAAATAGTGCTGACGAGGACGTTAAATCTCAATTTAAGCAAAGAAACGAAACAAGCATATCACAGAAACTGTTAACTGTTCTTTGCAATGTTCAAAGAGCCATAAATCAAAAAGTAGTTTCGCCAGATTCTACAGGTCATCCATCCTACGTTGTTTTACATTATTGCAGGGCTTCAAGAAAATCTCTGAACTCATTTAAAGTTATAGATACAATGTTCAAAGGGTGGCAACAATAAACGCAGGTAATTCAGAGTTGTGGTTCTTGTGTTCTGTACATGATATCATTGCGATATACATTTTGCATAAAGATTCAAAACATCTCAAACCATTTTCAAGTTACAGAACAGGCACAAATATAGTACTTTGTTCAAAAGGTCGTCACTCCAAAAGTAGATTAACCAGAGTTACGGACTGTTGTTTAGGTTATCTCATGATGCTATATAGGGCACGAGAACATGAAAGACATGATTTTGTCGCGGTTTATTTTTGTTATGGCTTGTATTTGAGTGTGTGTTTCGCTTATATTATTTTGTTTTGGATAGCCAATTGGCCATTTTGTGGGAAAGTAACTGTCATTCTGGCTTTCCGCTATTGATGTTTCCATTAGGGTCTAGTTGTTTCATGTTTGTGTTTCTTTCACTTTGGTGTCTCTGATGGGAGCTGTGGGTTAATTGTGTCGATTCCTGATCATTGCCTTCACTTCTTTTTTTTGTTCAATGATCAAAGGGACAGCGGGGCATAAAAAGTTAACTCCTTTGAAACTTGATGAAAAAATAAGAGAACAACTTCAAAATAACTCAATATTTTTGTTTATTCGATTTTTCAGCATTTAATGATCTTCATCAGGTGAAATAAACAAATAGACAGGAAATGACGTCAACTTACTGGAATATTACATTAGGCAAGTGCACAGAGCTGGCTAGGTTGTGGTGAGATTGTCAAAATAAGGGGTGCCTATTGAGCCCTATTTCCCGTCCCTTAATTTTCTCCCGATACATCATTGCCTTTAGTGTTCCGTCACTAAAACAGTCTTGATTTTACAGCCTACGCCCTAGTTTCGGAACACCACTATAATGGAACTTGATGGGGGTTATCCTGTATAAACAAGTTGTTTCATGTTTTAATGTACTGTTTATCCTTTACAGTATACGACACCCAGTGCACCTTCCTCTTTTGCGGGACAAATAAATAAAAAAAAAATATTTCATCTGCAGCAGCTCTTTATGAAAACACCTTCAATATTTGACCTTCAATATTTGTGACTTTTGCATAATAGAATTCGATAAATCATAGCCTGACTCATATATCGTGCCATGCTCAAAGCAGGCGACAGAAATACATTATTGGTAATGCATCTTGATAAAATTAAGAAATGTTTGGAGCCTAACCATATCCTTACGAGCATATTCACTTTTGGCAATCTAAAAGCCAATGTGGCCTTGAAAATAAGTTCAGGATAACTAAAAGCTATCATCATCTTCAAGGCTTTCCTTGCCCATCTTATAATTTTCTGCCCACCTTTTCCCGGTTGCATACGAAGGAGCATCATCCCCTAATGTAGCAAACATATCGGCATGAATGTCCTTAGGAGCTAACCCTTTTATGGAGGTACTTGATGACACCACGATGCCAGATTTGGCCATTTTCTCAAAAACGTGCTAGTATCAATTTTCAAAGTCTAGAATTTCTACGTTATTGTAGGTAAACTTGAACTCATTTGAGTCAAACCAAGTAATAAAGGTTTGGATTTAATGAATACAAAATTTCATGGCTCTTCGATGCCTGCTTCTTGGTCAGGCTCAGAACTTTTCAGCCTACCCTCGTACAACTTGAGACAGTGGTCATCTTTAAATGAGTCTTTCTCGCAATCCAACTATGTTATACACCAAATTAATGCTAAGAAGCTGAAGTTTAAGATAAGTTATTATATATATATTGTAAAATAAAATTGTATTGATGAACTGAAAAGTAATAAAAATGAGTTTCATTTTACATTTTTCGATTCATTTTTTTTAACCAGTTGCTTAAAAAGAGCCATTTTCCGTGGACAGGCATCACAAATACATGCTCTACAATAGAGTATCACATATTTTTTTTATCTAACCTTGTTTAAAATATTGCATTTTTTTATTTTCTGAAATAAAATTAATTGGTCATTCTGAACAAAACTTTAATTTTCTCCCAAAAGGAATGAGATATCAGAATTCTGTGATATATTTATCAAGTTGCGACTTCAAAGAACATTTGCGCCATATATCTTGCAATTTGGGCGCTAATTTAAGAAACTTAATCACTTAGAAGACAGGAATCCGAACAAATTTTTCATTTTTCAGGAAAGCTGTCCATTAAAACTATTAAAAAGAAAAGATTGACTGGACTTATACATCAGCCCCTTGCCCAATTTACCAATCAGCGTTCACAAAAATTCATCGGTATTATTCTTGACGTGTTTTTATGCATTGCATATCTATTTTATTCAGAATTTTCATGTTCTACTCATAGACATTCATCAACTGCCGACAAGTAAATGATTGGCCATGATGCTTAATGAGAGCATAATCGCTTCTATATCTAATTTGTTCCAACAGTTAAATGGCATGGACATGCTAATTTGAAACAAAAACAAATCTATGAAATTTACAGTTAATCTTTAGATTTCTTAAAATTGCATGCTTATTGGGGGGGAAAAAAAAAAGACAGAAAGCCAAGCTTTCGACATAAAATGTGAAATATAAAAATGATTCAGAAAACGAATTCCACTGGAGGGCTTAAATCGATTTTAAGTCCATCGCGATTAATTTTACAAATAATTTGTTCAGTCCGCATGAAGGCCTCCTAACTCATCAGTGCAACATCTCCGAGAACACAAAACCCAATCAACCAAAGAGATGAAACAACGATGAGGACTTGACAGCAAGAAACAACTGAAATGCTGGAGCAAAAGAAAACCAACAGTTAGACTCCGATGGTCCCAACCAGAGACATAGCATCAGGCACCAACCAGCATTACATAAAATTAATTTCTCTCTAATTCTCCGTAAGCCTTTATGCTGGAACCGTCATAGAATCTGAGGACTGACTCACCGGCGTGCAGTTAAAGAGGGAAGCAAAGTTGTCAACCGTGATTGGGTTAACTACAATGCATGCAGCCTGTCGTATATCATTTATGTTGTACCCAATCTTTTTATATCGAATATCTATTACGGTCCATTATGGTCATAAAATAAGATGATTTATTCGCAAAAGGCCTACCGGCCTATGAGCTACATAATGTACATAACATACATAAATAATGCACGTGACACATAACAAAAATAACAAAATATTCCAGTGAATTTCATCAACAGTTCCTCTCTAGTATGGCTCACGACGATCCCATTAACAATGCAGAATATCCCATTCATAAAACGAAACGCACCAGTATATAAACATCATCACATGTAGACCCTAACTGTCATATTATTTTCTTTTACGGGGGAAGTTTATAACTTTCAAAAGATACGTCATAAGTTCAAATATTGAGACAAATTTCCCGCCATTTAGCGTACTTATGAGCTACGTATAAACACTCTTTGTATGTTCGAGCAGCATCGGCTCATGTCACACTTCGGATCCGCGCAGTCCAACCACAGCTCTTGCTGCTCGCACATCTGATCACACGCACTATAGGCTGTTCTTCACTGAGAACACAAAGTACCACACTAAAGCGTTCAAGAATTTTGACAGACAATTGTTCCCAGTGGCAAATATAACTAAACTGTTGTACTCACTATATAAGGGAGAATACTTTCAATATATTAACAATTTTATATAAATGTGCATATAAACCTTACACAACATATCAACATAAACACTTGACATGCTTAAGGTTTTAACGAAAATGACCTGTAAAAATGTTTTGTTTGTTTAACGGCCCAGTCAACACTATTTTAGGTCATTTATGAGATGGTCAGTGCACCTATCTACACTTACCTGGGCAGGCTTATACGTAAACTGTCAACCAGCACACCGCACATTCTTTCGCCAGAAACTGAAAGCTGCCCTTCTTGAACCATCGAAAGGGAGAGAATGACCGTAGAAAAGATTCCACGATCAATCTCCACAAAAGAATGTTGCCAACCAAGGCAGGTGTCGAACCCGCGTCCTCATGGTCACCATTCAGACGCCCATCCGACTAAGCCACCGAGGCCGGCCTGTAGTAATGTATAAAATTGAAAGGAGTATGAGCAGCCAATGAAGCCCTAGATGAGAATGTACAGGCTCATCTAAACTTTCACTGTCCGCGTGGACGGAAGTCACCATTCTCGTACAGACGTGTTAATAAATAAATAAATAAATAAATAAATAAATAAATAAATAAATAAACCATATACATGTACATTTGAGTTCCTTATTTTGAATGCTTTTTCGACAAAACAAGCTAGCTTCTGCGCTATGAATTTACTTTCATTGGTCAACAGCTCAATAAATCTATCATATTTGGTCGTTTCCAAAATCGTTTCTTCATAAATTTGGATCTTTCTTCGTTATATAACGTAGGTACATTGCAAAACCAGTGAGTGAGTGATTTGGGGTTTAACGTCCCCGTCAACACTATTTAGGTAATTTTGGAGACATTTCCTCTAATTTTGTGGGATATTTATCCGACATTGAGATGAAATGACATCTCAGGCCCTGCCGCCCAAAGACACCAAAAGGATTTATATGCATGGACGGTCCTGACTCGCACCATTTTGCCTGGGCAGGCTTAGAGCTACTAAGCGGTTTACCAGTACTCATGTGCGCGCTTGCTTTCAGCTCTGCGTGGAAGTATCGTGCAGCCCATTCTATTTCTTCAAGTCCCGGTGGGCGGGGGCGTATATTGCAAAAGCATACTGCTTTTGTAAATAAGACCCCAAAGGCAATGTCGCAGGAGGAAATGAGGACCGGAATCTAGGCAGAAAAGGGCCTTTATTTAAAATTTCCTCGAGTATGGGATTCTGTTTTTTTTATATGGCCATTTTCTGCACAGAAAACTTAAAAAAAACTTGTCTGCGGAAATAATTACTTTGTCTAATATTACGTCACACCATTTCGTGTTGCAACTCCGTGATATATGCAGTCTATTAATTGTCATTCAATTTCATGGAATGATGTTTTGAAGCTACTTTAATAGACGTTGGTAGTGTATTTTCAATTGAGACAATGTCCAACACACACTGCATGTCTTTTGTGTCTTCCGTTAGAATTAACTACCTGCGTGTCAGAGACCATTCATTATGTGTCCAAAACTGACATTTTTTTTTTCTGATGAAAAACTGCGACATTTCTTATTACTTCAAACCAAACAGAGATTATGGATACACACTCATTAGAACCGGCTCGTTGAGTCGGCTCTAATGAGTGTTTATCCACAAATTCATACAGAACAAATTCATACCTTTGTAAACACCTCTTTCCTAAACAAAATTGGTTTTACATGGATATATACCCAGACATTCTGTCGTGATGACTTGCTGCCGAGCCTGTTATTATTGTGAATTTGGAGAGTTAATCAACTGTACGATGTCCTTTAGGCAGCAAATACAGATTCCCTATTTACAAGACTCAATTATCTTCGAGAATAACAAGATTCTGACCATAGTTTATCGAGTTCAAACAAATTCTCGTCTTTTATTACATATATAACCCAAGCGTAGACGTATAATTTAATAACAAACACGCCAATTTTGTCAGGCTTGGAGTGGTCTTCATAAAATTATTTCTTGACAAAATAAACGGACTTGTTTACCAGACTTTTCCAGGACTGGCTTGAAGTTGAATTGACACTGGCAAGCACAGCTGTCTTAACCCATTTATGGCCAATAGAACTGTCGACCTAATTACTTTGGTCCGCTCCATTTTTGTTTATCTGGTTAAATTCACATATTACAAGAATACTCTATTTCCAGTACTTTAAAGTCACATTATTTCTCTATATATAAAAGGGGTGGCCTGTTTAATAGTCTCCAATAAACAATTCCGCGCATCAAATGCTTATCTTATCTAAGTGATTATGAGGTGATTATGAGCCGAGACTTTCTGAGAGATATGTTTAATAGGGGGCTCCATAAGGGGAACTTGTGTGATGGTATATTTGTATAATTTTTTACTAAGATTGTTTCCACAAAATGTTGGTTTAAATTATTTTTTTTTATAAAAAAAAGAAGAAGAAAAGTTAAGAAAAACACTGAAATATCCATTGTTTCATTAACTCAAAAGTGAAAATAAGTAAACAAGCATGGTGAAGGTATATAAACCGATTAATTCTAGATTTAATCAATCTATTAACAGTTATTTATTCATCGCGAAAACACGCCTATACGAATTTGACAGCCTTAAACCCCACTTTTATATAGTAAAACTGGGGTATACAATATTTTTCTTATTTCTGCTCAAAATCGTAGATTGTTGGTACTCGTTAGAACCGCCTCGTCGAGGCGGTTCTATTAAGTATCCACAATCTATATTTTGAGCAGAAATAAGAAAAATATCGAAATTTTTCATCTGAAAATTTTCATTTTTCGGTGGAAAATTTACAATGTACTTGTATAGGCATGTTTTCGTAATGTATTTATTTTGTGAAAGTAATGTGACACAAATCATATAATGTCTAAAACATTAACATTTTATAGTTTCAGTCAAGCATGAACTATAAATGTTTCTTGTTTTAGACACAATCATATCAGAAAAGAGAATCCTTTTAACACCACATTTTTATTCAGTAAAACTGGGGTATACATGGGTATACTTTATTTTTCTTATTTCTACTCAAAAAACATATTGTGAATCATCGTTTGGACCACTGTTCTAACGAGTATCCACAATATACGTTTTGAACAGAAATATTAAAGGATTTTTATTTGAAAAAAAAAAGAAGACATTTTTGGTGGCAAAATTTAACCGATGTTTTTGAACGGGTATGTTTTTGTACTGATCATAAATAATGGTGACTATAAATAAAACAGAATAAACGCGTGGATGTTTCTTCCATCAATATCAAAACCAGGACATAGTAATCAAACACATAAATGAATAGATATGACTTGTCAAACCCATATTCGCAGGGAATTGATTACCCTGCCTTATGACAGCCAGAATACCCCAAGTATATCTTATCTCAAAACTGCTTTATTTAATAACCGGTCATTAGGGTGTTATGCAATCCAAAAATGTGTCTTTAAACATTTAGCGACGCCTACGTATACTGGCTTTGCTACCAATGTGGTAACATAGCCGTGCAATATTATATAAAAATACACTCTTGAGAGCGTGGTAATTTTTACTATTCGTCTCTCAGGGATGTAATATTTGATTTTTATAGCGAACAGAACTACTGAAACGTACGCGCGCCTAATTCTGCACATGGGATTTTTTCCTTACTATTGCCCTAAAAAAAGAGAAATTGTAAAGAATCACCATTAGGTCTATGAGAGTTTTGTAAGGGAAAATCGCGTTAGATATAACAATACGTCTTATCCAATAAGTTGTGTAGTGGATAACGTCCCCAGCAGGCACACGTCGCTAGGGCAACGTCAAATCAACGTCGGTGCAACGTCATGACGTTGCATCGACGTTGATGTGACGTTGCATAAACGTCATGACGTTGCACCAACATTGATCTGACGTCACAATTACGTCATGTGTCTGCTGGGTCATGACATTAGATTGATATTACTACACGTGTAGTATTGTTTGTTTATTTGTATTGGGGTTTTACGGCCCAGTCAACACTATTTTAGGCCATTTTTGAGCCGGTGAGTTTACCTATCCACACTTTTCCTGGTCAGGCTTGGGAGGCATTCATGCGGACCGAACAAATTATTTGTCTAAATCGCGATGGAAATAAGGGCGAGTACTGTGGCCACGTAAAATCGATTTAAGCCCCACGGTGAATTTTTTCACTGACCGTTCTGTCGCGGTTTATTTTTGTTATGGTTTGTCTTTGAGTGTATGTATCCATTATATTATTTTGTTTGGATAGCCAATTGGCGAT
This sequence comes from Lucinisca nassula, assembly GCA_963580285.1. Lineage (NCBI taxonomy): Eukaryota > Metazoa > Mollusca > Bivalvia > Lucinida > Lucinidae > Lucinisca > Lucinisca nassula. Next base: position 143,283,388 of record OY757011.1, on the reverse strand, counting down.
TTTGTGGGAAAGTAGCTGTCCTTTTGGCTTTCCGCTATTGTTGTTTCCATTAGGGTCTAGTTGTTTCATGTTTATGCTTCTTTGCCTTTGGTGTCTCTGATGGGAGCTGTGGGTTAATTGTATCGATTCCTGACCATTGCCTTCACTTTTATTTTTATACGACAGCTGCCATTCTTGAATCAGCGGAAGGGAGGGATGACCGTAGAAAAGATTTCATGATCAATCTCCACAAAAGAAAGTTGCCGACCCCGGCAGGTATCGGACCCGCGTCCTCCTGATCACCAGTCAGACGCGCATCCGACTGAGCTACCGAGACCGGCACTACATGTGTAGTAACAGAGGGTTACTGGCGCATAACGACACGAAACCGTCGGAGAAGACCTTATGTTTTCTATTGGAATCCTTTTGACATTCTTCGGCAAAACAAGGAAAATGCCTAACGACATTATGGACGGGGTTTTCAGCTTTGGAACAAGCTTACTACTATGGCAGAAGCAAAATATTGTTCTCACAAAGTTAAAGTGATCACATATTCTAGAGCAAAACATTCATATACATGTTAACAACATATTTTATTTTATAATATTAAAAAATCAAATTTCATTTTTTTCCAAAAAATAACATTTTTCTGAAAAATTACCAGCGATATGGCAAAACAGTTTCACCATCTGAAAGAGCATCAAAAGGTTCGTGTATCAAGAACTTAAAAAAGAAAACTATGCTGTACTAAGAAATTGTCTTTTTCTAAAAAAAAAGGAAAAAAAATATATCTTTTCCCAAAAATGCTGGACACTGATGATGATGATGATGATGATGATAATCGTCAACCCTCTTTGTGAGACATAAGCGTCAACTGATGAGAACACACGTGAGTATATAGAAGAAGCTCAGCCCCTGTATATGTAACAATCCACTGGAAAATGTATACTTATAGCACTTTGGAAACAGGTTAACAGACTGCTTAATTTTGAAATTTTGATATATGTACAAAAATGCAATCTTAAAACCAAAATGTAGGTGATTGATATGAGTTACTGGTTTGTAGGCAGCAGTCAACATATGGAAGCAATCTACAGAAGAATAAAGGAAACACAGTAACAAAAAGTTAACGAAAAGGTAAATATGATCTATAAAAATATAATCCTTTGGAAGCAAGGAATACACCACAGAACTGAAAAGTATGGAGTGTATATGTTTTCGTGGCCAAATAAGCTAGTTCGGCCATTTAGGCCTCATCAGTGACCACGTTCAACAATGGAATCAATGATCCCAAAGGGCAATAAAATATAAACTACACTATGATGAAGGGCAGGGAGATTTTTTACGGCCACCACACATTCCTTTAACATCAGCTGTAATGACGTTAAATATTTTCTATAAGAGGGTTATCCTTTGGAAGCAAGGAATGCATCACAGAACTGAAGTATGGAGTGCAATATTTCCTGGTCCAGACTAGCTAGTTTCGGTCAATTAGGCCTCATCAGTGACCCCCAATATTTAATATTGAGTGAACATGTTTTCTAGTTAGTACAAAATTCCAATTTTCAACCATAAATTTGGTCCTTGGTGTCATTAATTGATTTTGGATAAAAAGGGTACCTCCAATGAAGCAACAGTACTAATATGAAAGCAATTCACTGAAGAAAAACGGTAACATTTATCTTTTTTATTTGTTTTTTAAAAAAAGATTAATCAAAACGTAAACCTCGGACACATTTACCCCCAAAATGCAATCTTCAAACCAAAATTTAGATGATTGATGGAGTTACTGGCCTGTATACTGAAGGAGTACCTCTTATTAGTCAACAGTCCAATTATGGACGCAATCTACTGATGATCTAGTAAAAGAAACGCAGCACTTTGAAACAAGTTAACCAAAAAGTAGAATAGAGGTGAAGGCAGTGATCAGAAATCGATACAATTACCCAACAACTCCCCACCCAAGACACCAAAGGGAAAGAAACACGAACATAAAAAAAAAACTTCACTATAATGAAAACGTCACACGCGGAAAGCCAAAATGACAGTTACTTGCCAAAAGGCTTTTCAAAGTAAAAAGATATTAGCAATACATACATACGAAGTCGAATATGACAAAAATTAACCACGACAGAAGTACCGCCTTGGAACGCTCAGTAAAAAGTACCTGAATAAAAGTAAGTTATAAATTCATTTTTTTGGCCTTTGTATCGTCAAAGGAATTATGTAAAAGGGGTACCTCCAACGAAGCAACAGTAAAATACGAAAGCAATCCTTCCAAGAATAACGGTAACATTTATTATCAAAAGGTAAACCTCCGACGCCGCCCGCCGCCCGCCCGGATATCGCAATTTTATATGACGAAAAAAAGTCCAAAATCCGATTTAAAGTCGTTATATGATAAACAGAATGTTACACACATGGTCATTACATATAAAATTTATGAAACTCCCCAGAGGCTCGTTCCATTAGGAGATTTCAATTTATTTAAAACCTCATAAGACTTTTTATAGACCAAAACAGATTTCGCCCTGATCTTTCTAAGACGTTGTCGCAATATTTAATCACATGTTTTTTATGGCAGTAAAACATGAAGTTATTAATTTGGAAAGTTCAGTGGTAGTACAAATGCTTGAATTTGCAATAAAATAGAAGTGAAGGCAATGATCAGAAATCGACACAATTAACCCACAACTCCCATCAGAGATACCAAAGAAAAAGAAACCCAAACATGAAATAACTAGAACCTAATGGAAACACCGATAGCGGAAAGCCAAAAGGATAGTTACTTTCCCACAAACTGGTCAACTGGCTATCCAAAACAAAATAATATGAGAGACACTCAAAGCAAAATCATAACAGACGCAAACCGCGACAGAATAACCGCCCTGGAACGGTCATCCTCGCCCTTATTTCCCTCGCAATTTAGACGCGATTTTGTAATGATTTTGTTAAGTTCGCATGAATGCCGCCTGACTCATCTCCGAGAACACAAACATCAAACAACCACAGAGATGAAACAACGGTGAGGCTCGACAGCAAGAAACCACTGAAATGCTGAAGCAAAAGAAAACCAACAGTTAGACTACGATGTGCCAAACCAGAGATAGAGCATCAGGCACCAACCGACATTACATAAAATTACATTCTCTCTAATTTTCAGTAAGGCTTTACGCTGGAACCGTCATAGAATCTGAAGCCTGACCCACCGGCGTGCAATTAAAGAGCGAAGCAAAAATAAACCATGCTTGGGATTGGGTATTTTATGAAGTTTAGGTAACCAATATAACGTAGGAAGCTTAGCTTGGCCTCCTGTTTTTGTTTTGTTTGATTTTAGGTTTAACGTCCCCGTCAACACTGTAAAGGTCATTTTGGAGACGTTGCTTCCAATTTTGTGGGACTTTTACCCGACATTGAGATGAAATGACATCTCAAGCCCTGTCGCCCAATGAAACCAATAGGGTCTATTAGCATGGACGGTCCGCCTCGAACCGCGGTTCCTGGACAGGCTTAGATCCTCTATGCGGTTTACCAGTACTAGTGTGCGGGCCGGATTCAGCTCTGCGTGGAAGCATCATGCAGTCTTCAAGCCCCTATGGGCGGGGGCTTCTTGGCCTCCTGTTACACATGCAGCAATGACAAATGGTGTCATAAACTAAAGCTATATAATAACCACTCGTATAAGATCCCTATATCTTCAGGAGCTTAATGAATGGAATAGTTTGATGAAAATTTGTGACATTGTTCTTATTTATGCTCCATACATAGATTGTGGGTGGTCGTTAGAACGAGCACCCTCAATCTATACTGTCACCACAAAACACCTAGATTGTAGGTACTTATTAGAACCGCCTCGCCCAGGCGATTCTAACGAGAACCTACAATTTATGTCTAAATAAGAAATAAGAAAAATATCAGAATTTTAATATGAAAAATTTCATTTTTTGGTGCTAAATTGTCAATATATTTAAATAACGATTCCATAATAAACCCACATTTCTATGCATCTAGTGGCTTTTACACGAATGTTTTTACTGGCCGTTCCAAGGCGGCGCCCAAGGTGGTACTTCTGTTGTTTTATTATTGTCTATGTTGTCATTGCATGCATGTCATGCTAATATCTTTTTATTTTGGATAGCCGTTTGGTCATTTTGTAGGGACGTAACTGTAATTCAAGTTTTATCTTTCAGCTTGAGATCTTTTAACCCTTGAATTGCTGAATATTTAAACATGCTACACCCACTACTGATTATCAACCAATCAGATTACTTGATGCCTATTACTGCAACAAATCCACAATCTGAATGACAATGTAGATCCTGATCAGATGGCTTCTTCAGAAGCCATCTGATCTGGATCTACATTGTTTGAAAGATAAGACAAATCCGGGCTCAGCAGGACAAGGGTTAATTACGCTGAGTTGTTTTATATTGGCGTTGCTTTCCTTTTGGTGTCTTGGATGTGAGGTATAACGTAATTTAGTACTAGTTTACTAAATGTGTTATCCGCAATAAATAAAGTCGATTATTAGATGGCTGACCAATGCCTTCATTTCTATTTGTCTACGTGATGATTTGCAGTTTTGCCTTGGCTTCTGATGTTATTCGACACCATATTTCACATAATCTTTGCCTGCTATCTTTCTTTCTTAACCCTTATCTTGCTGTTCACGACAACCCTTATCTTTGCAAACAGTGTAGATCCAGATCAGATGGCTTGCCATCTGATCAGGATCTACACTGTTTGGCATTCAGTTTATGAATTTGTAGCAGTAAATTACATCAAGTAATTTGATTGGTTGATAGACAGAAATGGGTGTGGCTAATCTGAATATTCAGCAAGAGAAGGGTTAATTAGACTAGACATAATTATTTTTCTATTCTGATCTCCGGCATAAAAAATGGGATTGAATTTAAATTTGTTTCAGGTTTCACACATACAAACATACACGCATTTTTTATCTTTAAGCTACAATGCCCTTCATTTCGAGTTTAATTGTGTTCGTAATTGTAGATTAAGCACATTTGTACTTCTGTCACGAGGAATATTCGTCTGCGACGGAAACAAATGATTTTGTTATTGTTGTTGTTTTTCATGTCCCACAAAATCGACTGTCTGAACAGTGACAGAGCCAGAAGAGACAACATTTTATTAGCACCCACATCACTTGCCTAAGCCTAACCATCCGTTAAATTACAACTTCAAATATACACGCACTAGCGCACGCACGCGTAAAAAGCTGTCTTGATACACTTAACAAAATAAATTATGAGTCATAAGTAGAAGCAAAGTTACTGAAACATTACAGAATTTCAAACTCGCGGCCAAGTAACCAATTTAGAAAGCACGATTGCTTTAAGTGGAAAACACGGAAAACAGTTCATTTTCTTCACGCCATTCCACCAAATCCAACATCCGTCGCAAAAGAAAAGCCTGTTTCAAGCAAGAACATACTTACCAAATTTGTGGAGTTTCAAATTTGTGCTCTCGAAGTCCGCAAAACTTTCTTGGATTTTGTCTTATATCTATTACACATCACGAAAACATGTCAATATAGTTTTGGAACCCTCGAATCCCACTGTTATATAGTGAAACTGGGGTTTACAGGCGGGTAAACCTTATTTTTCTTATTTCTGCTCTTAAATATAGATTGCGGGTACCCGTTAGAACCGCCTCAATTCTAACGTGTACCCACAATCTATATTTTGAGCAGAAATAAGAAAAATATTACAATTTATCATTTAAAATTTTAGTTTTTTTCGGCAGTAAAGTTTACAATGTATTTGTATAGGCGTGTTTTCGTAATGATACATTATACTTGCGTGGACCTTTATTTTTTGTTCAGTGTATATGCAACGCGAATATAGGAGGAATTCTGACATTTTGTGTTGGCATGATCTGTTCCATGTAATCAAGTTAGGATGTTTTCTTACTGTGAAGATTCAATTCGGTAAATAGCTCGGAAGACTTCAATTTAATTAAATAACCTAGGAATCAATAGCAGCTTTATTAAAGCATGGCTAATTTAACTTGCTCTGAAAGCAAAATAAATTGGAAACTGAAGCATACATAAAATATCAGGAAATCGCACTGTCTAGGA